>CM056580.1:42424866-43624866 GCA_029721435.1 Gymnothorax reevesii
GTGGGGGTTGAGAGTGGGGTTGGGCAGGCGGGGTGGGGTGGGGGTTGAGAGGGAGGTTGGGCAGATGGGGTGGGGGTTGAGAGTGGGGTTGGGCAGGCGGGGTGGGGGATGAGAGGGGGGTTGGGCAGGTGGGGTGAGGGTTGAGAGGGAGGTTGGGCAGGTGGGGTGGGGGATGCGAGGGGTTCGGCAGGCGGGATGGGGGTTGAGAGGGGGGTTGGGCAGGCGGGGTGGGGATGAGAGGGGGGTTTGGCAGGCGGGGTGGGGGTTGAGAGGGGGGTTTGGCAGGCGGGGTGGGGGTTGAGAGGGGGGTTGGGCAGGTGGGGTGAGGGTTGAGAGGGGGGTTGGGCAGGTGGGGTGGGGGTTGAGAGTGGGGTTGGGCAGGCGGGGTGGGGGATGAGAGGGGGGTTGGGCAGGTGGGGTGAGGGTTGAGAGGGGGGTTGGGCAGGTGGGGTGGGGGATGAGAGGGGTTAGGCAGGCGGGATGGGGGTTGAGAGGGGGGTTGGGCAGGCGGGGTGGGGATGAGAGGTGGGTTTGGCAGGCGGGGTGGGGGTTGAGAGGGGGGTTGCAGGCGGGGTGGGGGATGAGCAGGGGGTTGGGCAGGCGGGGTGGGGGATGAGAGGGGGGGTTGGACAGGAGGAGTGGGGGATGAGAGGGGGGTTGGGCAGGCGGGGTGGGGGATGAGAGGGGGGTTGGGCAGGCGGGGTGGGGGATTAGAGGGGGGTTGGACAGGCGCCGTGAGGGTTGATAGGAGGGTTGGGCAGGCGGGATGGGGGTTGAGAGGGAGGTTGGGCAGATGGGGTGGGGGTTGAGAGTGGGGTTGGGCAGGCGGGGTGGGGGTTGAGAGTGGGGTTGGGCAGGCGGGGTGGGGGATGAGAGGGGGGTTTCCCAGGTGGGGTGAGGGTTGAGAGGGGGGTTGGGCAGGCGGGGTGGGGGATGAGAGGGGTTGGGCAGGCGGGATGGGGGTTGAGAGGGGGGTTGGGCAGGCGGGGTGGGGGATGAGAGGGGGGTTGGGCAGGTGGGGTGAGGGTTGAGAGGGGGATTGGGTAGGCGGGGTGGGGGATGAGAGGGGGGTTGGGTAGGCGGGGTGGGGGATGAGAGGGGGGTTGGGCAGGCGGGGTGGGGGTGGGGGGGCTGGGCAGGTGGGGTGGAGGGTTTTGCAGGGTGGTTTGTGATTTTGTTTGGCGTTGGGTCATTCTTTCGCAGCTCACTGCTTGCAGTCTCTGTCTGTTTTTGACCTCTGTGGCAGAACCTCTGCTTAGGCAAGCACTATTTCATCTTGGCTGTAAAAATAGTGTTTTTATTGCTGAGTGGCTATTTCCTGCATAATTTATTCTGTTTTAAAAATCACAATAAATTACGCAGAGTAAATAATAAATATTTTGTGGTGACGCTTTGCCCTGTGGTCTGAGAGTGCTTGAAAAGATTTTATTAATTTCTTCTTGTCCTGTTACATTTATAGAATGTGAATTTGCAGCCATTGTTGGAGGCATGTTAAAGGTTTTTGTGGCGTCTCCGTCGTTGGGACTCACGGCAAACTTTTAATTCGAGCTGACGGTGGCTGATGGAGGCGATGCTGTGGGCCTCGAGCATGCGGAAATAATTGTGCAGGGTCGCTCAGTTTCCACACGTCGAGGGGTCGGGGGAGGGGGCAGAGGGAGGCGGGTGGGGTGAAGTCCACGGGTCGTGCACAAGGCGGGGTCACGCTGTATATCTCTTTCCAATCAGGGTGATCTGGCCCCATGGCAGGACACTTTGCTGAAGACTAATGTCCCTGTATTGATTGAGCAGTTTGATGCTCAGATCCACCGGACCTCCCAGCTCTCAGGTTTATGAGGCTCGGCCTACTTAATATGAACCCAAATCCTCCATGACGGTGTCGCTCTGTGGTGCACAAGCTCACAGCCCATTCATAACTGTTAGGGAGAAACTTTATCTCCGCTGAAAGTGGGTCGCAAAAGTAGGAGGCAGACAAACTCCGCTTTCAGACGGACCATTTTGGAAGAACTTATATAAATCAGTGGAAAGTGAATTTGTGTTGTGACAGCTACTTTGTGGCAACCAGCTGTATTGAGGTTGTGGCCGAAGAGGGTGACTTTTCTGGCAAAGTGTGTTAGTTTCTGCATGGATTTTGGCAGGGTCATGTGTTCACTTATCACTCCTGTAATGGGAGCTGCTGATTTTTCTGGAGCGCTGTAAAGAGGCCTCATGCACGAGGGCCCTGGGGGCATTCTAGTCCTAACCCTGCTCTTGTCAACCTTAGAGCGCTGAAATAAATTAATTTCTATTTTTTTTTTTAATTTATCTTGTGCTGTTGAAAACCTATCATGTGGCGACTTGTTTAAAAGAGCTCCCCTGCGGGTTTTCAACAGCTTTGAGTTTGATATCTTACATACTAGAGCAAGAATAGCTGCATTTAGCGCTTTTAGGGTTAAGGCTATGCAGTGCGAACGTTCAGGCGCCCTTTGAAGCTTTAAGTGTTAACCTGTGGCTGTTTCTCTTCTCTTCGGTGCAAATTTGATGAGCGTTTGAATTATGCATGCTTCACTAATGAGATTCGCCTGCACAATGAATAGAAACGACCCTTTGCAGGGTTCTGTAGTAAGCAGGTCCTGCAGTACACCGCTTTTGAAGATTTATGAGTGGAAAAGAACCTTCTAAAATATTTTGAAGTGTTTGAGAACTGCTCTGCTTTAAGATACCAGTAGTACTCCGCAGCAGGATATTCAGTTCAGAACATTCTAATCTCGTTTGTCATCTTGCATTTTTCATGGTTAAACGTGTCTTCATTAAATCTCTGTTTGAAACATGGATTAGTCAACTCTTAGCACAAGGATCGGCAATAACATTTTTTTTTTTAGTTCTTCTTTGATTTGTGCGGCTTGAGGCCCCTGTTGGAGTCATTTAAGTTGTAAGAGGTTATTTTTATTGATAGCTGATGGGATGAGTAGAGTGATAACAGTGGTTGGGGTTGGGTGTCGGGTTCGGTTGGAAATATCTGCCCGTTGTGTTACCTGAACACAGTTGGGTGCAGGTATCTCTCCTTCGACTTGTAACACACTTTTATTTGAGTAGCACGTGCTCAATAACAGTTCAGAGAATTCGGTGAACAGCAGAACAGGTGAGAGGGTTAGCAGTGGCGCCCCTCTCTCATCACCATCCTGACCTCTGGCCAGACTGTTCCTCAGTACACCGCGGGACCTCACCGCCGCTACCTCTCTCCTGCGAAAGAGCTACAGCACACCGAGCCTTAAAGGCTTGTGGAAAAACATCAACTCATAACACACTCTCTCAGTGCCTGCCACCTCCTCTCTCTCACCTTCCCTCCCTCCTCATCCCTCATCGTCGTTCCACCTCTCTCTCTCACCGTTGCTCCGCGTCTGCCTGTCACGTGGAAGTGTTAATGAACTGTGGGCCGCTGGAGCTGGCTGTGAGGAGGTCTTCACTTAAAACGCACGACTGCAAAGAGGAAGCAGATGGGAATATAACCTCTCTCCTCTCCTCTCCTCTCTTCTCCTCTCTCTCTCTCTCTGCTGAGAAATGCGGCTCATCCTGAATCTCTCACAACAAAAACCTTAATCGCTGCAAGTGGCAGTGATGTTAGATCTGTGAATGACATTTTGTTTCTTGTCTTCTTCGATGCCTTCATGCAAGGTGACTTGCCCAGCGTCTGCTGTGTAGAATACCTACATTTTTCTGGTATACATTTATGCAGCTGGATATTAACTGAAGCATTTCAGGATCTGTGTTTTGCTAATATCCACAATGGCAGTGTCCCAACTGGGGGTGCTGATCGCTCAAATTAAGTGTGAATTTTAAGGCTTGGAGATCCTTAAATCATTTAACTACTAAGTCTATTCTGTTATTGCTCTTCATGGCCTCTGGAAAACTGTATTATTTTCCTGAAAGGCAATGCTGTGTTTGAAGCCAATAAGTTAAAAGGTTCAGTATGTTGTCCTGTGATGAAGCCAATTATTTTGGGAGCTGAGCTAAAGGAAAGGTTTACTGGTCTTTGCCTTTTCACAGCTCGTAAGCAGAGGTCTCTGTTTTGGGGGAAAAAATTATGATTGTTTCTCCTCTGAGAGAATGGGGTAGGATGATTATGATGGGCTATGTATTAGCCTATAACTGGAAATGCCAAATTCTGCAGAATTAAACTTAATGCCTGTGTCTGTGTGTCTGTGTGTCTGTGTGTGCGCGCGCGTGTGTGTGAGTGAATGAGTGAGTATGTGCGTGAGGTGTGCTTCCGCAAACTGCGTGCATGGGCAGGTCAGCAAATTCAGGGACAAGGCTGTGTAAGCAGACAAATAACACGACATATTGACATATTTACATAACATTTATGACTTATTTATGTTTTTTAGTATTTTTTTATTTTTTTCTTTGGATGGGGGTTGGGAATTTGCTTCAGTATTCATGCTCTGCAGCACTCAGGGCTCCACCCATCATTATGTGCTCATGCGACACGGCCTCAATATTACTCCGTGTCCCGAAGTCTGGAATGTTCTGGACACTTCCTAGGTGTTAAAATTCTTTGCCTCTTTACTTTTCCCCTTTCAAGCTAGATTTGGTGAAATCCACATGCCGTCCATATCATGAATATTCGATGCGGTTCAGCAGTTTATGCCCTCCTCGTGCCCGGGCTACGGTCTACTTTCAGGGAGATTCTGTGCTGAACAGCATCGGATGCTGCTGTGGGTTTGTAATGAAAGCTGATGAGCAGGAGTGAGGACGAGCCCTGCATGTCATTACTGAGCAGAGATCATCACTCATCTCTGCCGTGGCCCTGACCGCGCTGTGCTGGGGCGCGGAGTTTGGGGTTCAGCTCGCTCTGTGTGGCAGTGCTTGTGTTTTTATCAAAAGTTCTTCAATGATTTGGCCTGCGGAAAGGCTTCTGCCTGAAACAACCCATTCCACTCTGTCCCCCCAACGCATTTAGCTTTAACCTCCCCAACCCTTTCCACTCAGACCCCCCTGAACCAATTCAACTCTGACCCCCCCAAACTCATTCCACTGTGACCCCCAACCCATTTCGCTGTGACTCCTCAAAGTCCTTCTACTTTGGTCTCCCAAAGCAATTAAACTCTGACCCCCAACCCATTCTACTCTGACCACACCAACCCATGTCTCTCTGACAACTCAACTGAATTCACCTGACCCACCGTTTGATTCCACTCTGACCCTCCAACCCATTCCACTGTGATCCCCAACCCATTTCACTCTGAACCCCCAACCCACTCTACTTTGACCTCCTCAACCCATTTAACTGTGACCCCTCCAACTCATTCTACTCTCACCCCCTCCAACCCACTCTACTCTGACTCCCAACCCATTTCACTCTGACTCCTCAAAGTCATTCTACTCTGATCCCCCGAACCAATTCAACTCTGAACCCCCAACACATTTGACTCTGACCCCCCCAGCCCATTTCACTCTGAGCCCCTTACCCATTCCAGTTTGACCCCCCCAACCCATTCTTACTCTGACTCTCAACCCATTTCAATCTGATCCCCCCCCCCAACCCATTTCACTCTGACCTCTAACCAATTCCACTCTGTACAAATGTGTGTGTGTGTGTGTGTGTGTGCGTACGCGCAAAAGGCATAGTTTGTTTTGGCTCAGGTTCCTATGCGTTTTCAATGACACTTCAGCATTTTTTTTTTTGTGACCACAGGGATTATGGGAGGGCAGCGAATGCTGTGCTTGTCTGTGAGTGAGTCCTCAGGGAGGAGTCCTCTCTGCTTTTGTTCTTTCTTTCCTCCTCCCCCCTCGTCCTTCAAGCAGGTCTGATCCACTGACTCTTCCTGCCAGCCACGATCAGCTTCCTCAGCTGTGTGTGCGTGTGCGTGCGCGTGTGTGTGTGTGTTTGTGCACGTGCTGTCTGTACACATGTCAGGTGTGAGATGGTGCTTTGGGTTATTATCTCATCACTCGGCAGGCGGGCAATGTGCATGCAAAAGTGTGACACACGTGCCTATAAGCAATTCAGAATTTGATTTTATCCTTTATTTCAGGCCTTGGATGTCTTGGTTTGAGGCTTTTTATAGCACTGTGAGGAAGTGTTTTCCCCTTTTATCCCCCATGTTATTGCATATCTGTCACATAAATTTTTTAAGGTCATCAAACTAATTGTAATATTTGACTGATATTCAGCATGAACACAAAATGCAGTTTTTAAAGAATGATTCTATTCATTGAATGAAAGAAGCCATCCAACAGCATCAGGCCCTCTGTAAAAATTAATTGCCCCCTCAGCTTCTTAATCAGTCAATTCATCTGGGTTCAATTTCACTCCACACACCCAGACATGATTACTGCCGGTCTGTTGAGTCTGATCATCACTTAAGTAGAACCTGTCTCGCAATGTGAAGTCGGTAAAAAGCAGCACATGATGCTGCGATCTGAAGAAATTCAAGAACGGATGAGAATCAAGGTCGTTGACATCTGTCTGTCTGGAAAGGGTTGCAAAACCGCTTCTGAGGCTCTGGAGTTGCAGTTTACCATAATGCAAGCAATTATCTACAAATTTGAAGTTTGAACAGTGGTGAACCTTCTCAGGAAAGGCTGGCCAAACAAAATTCCAAAGAGTGCATCAACAGCTCGTCCAGAAGGGCATGGAAGAACTCCGACGAACATCTAAAGAACTGCCGGCCTCACTGTCCTCCATTACAGTCACCGAACACAATTCCATAATAAGAGAGAAACACATTAGACCTCCATCCCTCCCGAGGCACCGGTCCACACAAAGTGATGGCATTAAACATCCCTAGCTATCAGCTTGCCCTGGTGGCAACCCAAGAAGCTTGCAACCCTTTGAGTGGCCTGACTTGTGGCCCATATCTCAGGTTCAGAAGGGCCGTGATCGAGGAATTCCCCCCCCTCCCAAAAGGCCAGGGGGGGCAGGCCCTGAGGGTTTGGGGCTGGCTGTCGGACGCTTCTCTCAGCAGCACTTCAGGTTCTGGGAAAGCTGTATTACAGGCCCCTGGGTGATGGCCTTGCTTTCCCAGAGGTACAACCTTCAATTCTGACACCGCACCCTAGTTTTCAGTGGGATCAGGTTGACAACCATCAGTAATCCTTCAAAGCTCCAGGCACTCAACCAGGAGATCTATATCCTTCTGGAGGGGGGTGCTTTTGAAGGCTTAGACCCTTGGAGACAGCGAGTCAGGTTCTATTCAGTCTCTTTTCTGATTCCTTAAAAAGAAAAAGGTGGTTTTTGCCCTGCACAGGACTTACGAGGGCTGAACAAATTTCTGAAAGTGTTGCCCTCTCACATGCCAAGTACTGCAGATGTACTCCAAGCTGTAGCACTGCAGACAACAGTTGACTTAAAGGATGCATATTTTCACATCCTGATATCGCTTCATCACAGGCAGTACCTGTGCTTTGCATTCAAAGGGCAGGCTAATCGGTTCAAGGTGATTCCATTTGGCCTATCCCTAGCCCCACTGGTCTTCAAGAGGTGCATGCGGGTGGCACTTGACCCGATGCAAGCCAGGGGAATGCTAATGTACTTGGACAATTGGCTGATCTGTGCTCTGAGCACAGAACAGGCAGAGCAGGACACTACAGCCCTTCTAAGCCATGTGATACAGTTGGGTCTCACTGTAAACTGGGCAAAAAGCTGCCTCATTCCCCGCCAAAAGGTAGTTTTCATTAGGATAACCCTGGACTCCTGCCGGATGCTTGCTTTCCTGAGTCAACAGCGAATAGAGGCCATACTCCAGCTGCTCCTTTGTTTCTGGAGGAGCAGGCTTTTGAGGTACAGCCCATTCCTCAGATTGATGGGGATGCTCACGTCCGTGACATTAGTGGTGCCGCTAGGCCTCTTGCTGTTACGACCACTCCAAGTTTGGATCAATGGTCTCCAGCAAAATTCGAGTTCACAAAGATCCAAGAAAGTTCGTGTCCAGCCGGTGTCTCCTGACCTTACGGCCATGGAGGGAATGGACACTCTTGACCAGAGGAGTCTTTCTGGGTTCAATTCCCTCACGCCGCAAGGTGGTGGTGACTGATGCTTCACCATCCGGATGGGGAGCAGTGTAGAGGCGCAGAGCTGTGAAGGGGCTCTGGATTGCACAGGACATGGCAGAACACCATACAGTCATGCCAAAAATTATTCATACCCCTATTAATTTTTGGGTTTTTTCAAGATATTTTTTGACAAATCAAATTTATTCTCGCACAAATGACACAGTAAGTTGACATAAGGCTGTACGAAATACTGAAAACAATTTTTCAAGAAATGCATTACTTTTTGGTATTTTATTTGACATATTTACAAAAAATGGCATGTCCAGAATTATTCATACCCTTTTCTCAGTAATTGCTGGCAAAGCCTTTATTCACAATTACAGCCTCCAAACGCTTCCTGTGGTTGATCTCAAGGTTTCTACACGTCTCCATGGGGATTTTAGCCCACTTTTCTTTGGCAAACTTCTCCAGGTCCATAAGGTTCGAAAGTTTCCTTGCCATGACCTTGGTCTTCAGTTCCCTCCACAGATTCTGTAGAGCATTGAGGTTAGAGCTCTGGCTTGGCCACTCTAAAGTGTTCAATTTGTTGTCCACTAACCATTTCTTGATGGATTTGGCCCTATGTTTAAGATCATTATCCCATTGGAAGATCCATTCCTGCCCAAGACCAAGTTTTTCAGCGGATTGCTTAATGTTTTAACCGAAGATCTGGATATACTGGTCCTGTTTCAGTGTCATTAACTTTAACAAGGTTTCCAGGCCCATTCGCTGAAAAGCAACCCCAGAGCATGATACTCCTACCACCATGTTTGACCATTGGGACTGTTTTTTTCGGGTCGAACACTTCACCCTTTTTACGCCACTTACACTTCTCCAACTTAGACACACAAGAAGTCATCTAGTCTTCGCAAAAGCTCACCTGGATGAAGATATAAACTTCTGGCTGTCAATGTTATGGACAGATGAAACAAAGATCAGCTGCTTGGGCACAGAGATGGGGCTTTTGTTTGGCATAAGAAAGGTGAAGCGTTCAACATGAAAAACATGGTCCCAACAGTCAAGCATGGTGGCGGGAGTATCATTCTGTGGGGTTGCTTTTCAGCAAATGCACTTGGAAACCTTGTTAAAGTTAATGGCACTATGAAACAGGACCAGTATATCCAGATCTTCAGTAAAAACATCAAGCAATCCGGAGAATAACTTGATCTTGGGGAGAAATGGATCTTCCAAAAGGATAATGATCCTAAACTCAAGGCCAAGTCTGTCTATAAATGGTTAGTGGACGACAAAGTGAACGTTTTGGAGTGACCAAGCCAGAGCTCCATCCTTAATGCTATCTGCAATTTATGGAGGGAACTGAAGACCAAGGTCAGGGCAAGGAAACTTTCAAACCGTAAGGACCTGGAGAAGTTTGCCAAAGAGGAGTGGGCCAAAATCCCCATGGAAACGTGTAGAAACCTTATGATCAACTTTCAGGAAGCATTTGGAGGCTGTAATCGTGAATAAAGGCTTTGCCATAAATTACTGAGAAAAGGGTATTAATAATTCATGGCATTTTTTGTAAATCTGTCTAATAAAATATCAAAAAGTAATGTATTTCTTGAAAAATTGTTTTCAGTATTTCTTACAGCCTGATGTCAACTTACTGTGTCATTTGTGCAAGAATAAATATCTTGGAAAAAAACTCAAAAATTGGTAGGGGTATGAATAATTTTTGGCACGACTGTAAATGTGCTCAAGCTCTATGCTATACACTTCAAAGATTCCTGCCATATCTGAGTGGCAGGCATGTCTTGCTATGATCAGACAGCGAATCGGCAGTCTACCATATCAACCATCCAGGCGGCACAAAGTCGACCCAGTCATTGCGAGCAGCTCCACGTCGTCTTGTGTGGGCTTTACCCCACTTTCTCAGCCTCGGGGTTGTGTATCTGCCAGGGCCACAGAATGTGGAGGCAGACTTTCTCTCCCGTCAACAACCTCCTTCAGGGGAGTGGAGACTCCACCCAGAAATAGTAGAGGCAATATGGCGCAGATACAATACAGCAGAGGTGGACCTGTTTGCTTTGGAGTCCACAACACATTGCCCCCTTTGGTTCTCTCTGATGGGGACATTGAGTTTATTGGGACAAGATGTCTTAGTGCATCCATGGCCAGATTACCTCCTTTATGCCTTCCCACCATTTCCCACTGCACAGAGTTCAACAAAGCAACCACAGACTTCTGTTGGTTGCACCGAAGTGTCTAGCGAGACCCTGGTTTCCAGTGATGCACAGGCTTATGGACGGCAATTCAAGGTGCGAGGCAGCGAGACTTGCTCTTACAGCTGGGGGGCCAAATCCGGTATCTGAATCCTGAACGCCTACAGCTATGGGTATGGCCCCTGAGAGGCCTGAGCCACTCCTAATGGCATGCTGCTCAGAGGTTGTCGCAACCATCATGAATGCAAGAGCTCCTTCCGCTAGGGCACTCTATGCGAACAGGTGGAAGATATTTGCAGAGTGGTGCACAGCTTACGGAGTGGTAGCCAAGAATGCCTCGGTGTCGGTAATACTGCGTTTTTTGCAGTCTCTGTTGGGAAAAAAAAAGGCTTGCTCCTTCTATCTTGAGTGTATGTGGCTGTAATTTCAGCCAGACTTGTCAGAATCCATCACCAAACTGTGGGTTCTCATCCTTTGGTGACACGTTTTCTTAAAGGAGTCCAGCGGCAGAACCTGTCACAGGTTCCAAAGGTTCTCTTATTACCCCTTTTCCACCGAGCTGGTTCCAGTGCTGGTTCAGAGCCAGAGCCTGACTTGGCACCGGTTCTTCGGTTTTTCACTGCCTAAGCACCAGCTTCTGGCTCTCAAAACTGGTGCTGGAGTGAGCACCAACTCCGTGCTGGTCCAGATCAAGCACCGATTATGTGGATCTGAGTTTGACTAACAAGACCAGCGCGGTCGTGGAAGTATTTTGAGCATTCTGCCCGCAGTAAATGTTGGAATAAAGATGCATCTGTCATATATCTGCGTGATGCATTAATATTGCCTTTTACTTTGTTGCTTCTTGCATTTTTTCTGCACCGCTTACGTCTATATTAAGCATTACGAATATGAGTTAGCTGGCTAGCTTGGGTGTTCATGAATTCTTACCATTAGCGAACTTGAATGGCATTTCAAAAGTAAACTACGTCAGATCATTCATACTTATGAAGTTGGAATGAAATACGACGGTTTCTCATTTATTTCTTCTACCTGCATAATTGGGAAGAGAAACAATGGATAGCGTATTCCTGTTATTACACCCTGTTGCTGTTTAAGGTTTCGGTATTAATACGCATGGACAACAATGCAAGATATGTAAGAAATGTATTTTCAATATGTGATCTTAAGTCTGCTCGAGATCATGGCAATCAAGCTATATTCCTTTTACCCACTAAAACTATATAAAGGTGACAATAATAGTATTACTGAGCGTAGAACAAAAGCATTATTTCAGTTTTAAATTTTATTTGTGGTTTCCCGCAGTCCATGCTAAATTTCTGTATTGCCAGATGTTATATGAGCGCTGCTTAGGGAGATGCAGGTCTCGAATGAAGTTTATTTTCTCCTGATCTGTTGGTCTAAAATTGCAGTGACGTAATCGCGTGGCTCTGAATTGGCACCTTGGCGGTGGAAAACCAAACAGGCACTTAGGAGGTACGTGGCTTGAACCAACTAAGCACTGGCACTAGCATCAGCAGACACTAGCACCAGGTTCTTTTTGGTGGAAAAGGGGTATATGAAATTTACCTCTGATGCTAGAAGCCCTCTGTCTTCCCCCACCCCCACCCCTGAACCTCTGGGAGAATCAGGGTGACTTTTGGCAAAAGTTGCCTTTCTTCTAGCAATGGCATCAGCGAGGCGTGAAACTGAGCATCATCCCTTGTCGGTGAGTAAAGCGTGTATCCTTTAGCCCAACCCGTCGTTTTTTCCAAAGAAAAAATGTTATTTTATTCAGATCATCAAGCTGGCTGCATATGACCCCTAGAGTCATATGAGGTAGCTAGGTCAGTTGTGCTACTCTGCCCGGTAAGAGCCTAGAGGCATTATATTCAGGCAACCGCTGGACTTTGCTGCACTGATTGCCTGTTTGTCTGCTATGGCGGCCATAGGAAAGGGCATACCCTGTCAGAACAGATTGTCCAAATGGATTGTCGAAGTGACTGAGGAGGCATACACGTCAAAAAGGGACTGCCTTTGCCTCTTTGTGTCAGGGATCACTCCACCAGGAGTGTGTCCACTTCCTGGGCAGTGCTAAGAGGGGTGCCTTTGAGTGAGATTTGTGCTGCGGCCCCCTGGGCCTCACCATGTACCTGTCAATGTTGCTGCTTCTCACATGTTTGCGGCAGCCATCCTGCATGCACGCACAGGTTGTTCCTGGTAAGATGGGTACTGGATTCCTCGTGACTACGTTAGGAATAGTTATCTAGTGTTACTGACTGCTAGAGGCAGTGCTTAAGAATGAATAGAAGGAGAGTTACGAATGTAACTGTGGTTCTATGAATCCTGGATGACTGCCGTAGTTCTTTGTCATTCTGAATCTAGCGAGATGATTCTGTTGGGACATCTTGAAGGATGACGTAGGTAGATATAGACGGGCCTGACCCACGTCATCCCATGTCACATGTGACTTTGTTGATACTAAATACTCGACCTGCGCATAAACAAGACAGATAACATCCAGTGTTAAGCACTACCACTCACGGTAATCCAGTATTCACAGAACCGTAGATGCGTTCGCAACTGTCGTTATGGATATATGAGTGTGGCTTTGAATGTGCTGGATTAGGGCTCTCTGTTCTGCTCTAAGATAAGGTTGTGTTCATACTACGTCGTGAAATTAACCCCAATCTGTTTCTTGGCCTACGTATGGCACAGATCAGATTTTTTTTTTTTTTCTGAAAAGCCGTGTAAGGTACTGTTCCTATACAGCATTCTAGTCAACCTCGGTTTTTTGAAATATGCTTTATAAATACAGTTTGAGGTGAGTTATTTCGTGTTCGATACCAGGACTGCAATCCATGGGTTGCAGGGCACGTAGAACTGTGCACACTAATGCCGCAGCTTGTAGGAATCCAAGAATTTGCCTCTCTGAGATTTGCTTAAAGACAGGATTAGCAATCCCTAATATATATTTACTTGTTTTTTAGTTTTTATTATAATACTGAAAATGGGAGGTACCTGAGCTCTTAGATTAGAACTGGCTGAAGGCACAATGAACAGAACGAGATAATCCTGCAAAGGGAGAACGAAACACGGGAACTTAAATACGCTCCACACCAGTTAGAGCATGCAAGCATGCAGAGACACGTGGAGGGAGGGGAGAGAAAAAAGATGATGATTAATCAAATGAAGAAAATGGCGCAGGAAACCGAGGCGGATGGTTGAACTGTTGGGGGGCGGGGAATATGTAAACAATCAGGATGTTACAGACAGTGCATGTGCTGGATTGTTCAGGGAAGAAGGCTGTCGACACTAAGGAAAGGTGTATCTCATGACGAATATGGACAGTAATGGCTCAAAGATCGAATCTGGGAAAAAGAACTGGAGGGCTGTATTGTGTTACAAGGAGGTGATGGCTCGTGGCTCGCTGACTGTGAAAGGGGCTCGGGGCATGGCCTCTTCACCTGTGCAGTAAATAGCACGACCATTGACAGCTGTTGACTTCTGGGCGAAAATATTTTGCTGCTGCGTCAAGATTGAAAGTACATAGTAGATCTCACTGAGTCAAGACATTGGCAGAAATGAACTTCGCATTTTGACACAGTAGTCCTGGAGTTATGGGCCTTTTAAATCTGGCCCCTGGGCGGCATTTTTCATCTTCCAAAGTCATATACTGTGCTGTTATTTCAGTGTGTTATATTCCAGGATGTCCAGATGGGAGATTTATGAACTTCTTAGCAAAAACTGTTAAAAAATAAAATCCATAACTGTTTGCTGTCTCTGAAGAAGAGGCTGTTCTGGGCATCCACTCTATAATAATGAGCCCTGCTCTGATTGGCTGTGGAACATAGCTTAATGTAAAAACGTGATGTCACAATGGATAGAGAGGTGGGGAGGGCAAGCAAAGTTGAGAAAGGGAGCAGGGCACTCAGACAGAGCTGGTGGGTGTGTCCTATGCAGGTGATGTCTGTTTGTGATGTAGAAAACAACGGGATTTTCAATTCACACATAAAAAAAAGTGGGAAAGGGAGGTCCGCTGGATAAATGGGGGAGTCTTTAACAGTCCCTGGGCTGTCTCATATGACTCTTCTGTTGGGCTGAACTGGGAAAACCCATTTTCTTGTATATGGGTCCCTCTAAAAGTGTAAATTCAAAATGGTAGAATCCATTGGTCACCTAGAAATCAAAAACACGTTTTTATCCTTTTTCAGAGTCATAGTACGTCTATTTGTGGGGCTTTACAGTAAGGCCCAGGGCGGCTTGTTTTCAGAGCGGTCAGAAAAACGGCCCCCTCTTGGCTATCCATCACGTTGAAAACCGCCTCCCCCTCGGCGATTAATCACACCTGGATTTAATCGAGAGGGGAGTCCTCCCTGACAAGGCCGCATGCTGATATTGAGGGGGCCCAAGGGCCACACATGTCCATCGCATCCATCTAGTGAGACCCCCACCCCCACCCTGACCGTATCCCATGTGATGCTTAGATGTCTGCGGTTATAAATCTCCTCTCGGGGGTTTCTACAATTGGAAAAGGAAAATTAACCCTACATCAATTTACTACAGGGAGTTATTTTTCATGAAGCATCAGCCCTACACTGCATTTCTTCTGACCGAAAACTGATGGATTCATGAGGTGGCATATTTTTATACCTGGAATGGAAAGGAATTCTGTGGCCTCAGTGTCCGTCCACTGCCAGGGACATTTGGTCCTGTGATTGCGATTTCTCTCAAAGTATTTGACCAGCTTCATGAAGAGCTTTCTACAGACATTATTGGATGAAGAACCGCAATTATTTTTGATACAAGTCGCGCCAAAATTGTGACATAAACTAGGATTTTTGTCAAATGCAGAGGAAAACGAAACTGGTAATCATTTATCTCGCTCTTAGTGGCGGCGCTCAGTGGTAATAAAGAGAAGTACTGCTGCCTCCTGATAGTTTTCAGTGGGTGCGGATATTTCCTATGGGAAAGCGGAGACTTGGTGGGAAGAGTGAGATTTGCGTAGTGAGCTTCCCTCGTCTTTTACCGCGGTTGGGGGCGAAAAATACCGTGCTATTGTTCCCACAGCCTCTGGTTTTAATTCTAATTCTACTGCTCTGAATGTAAATGGTCGGTTCTAATTTATCAGGACAAGGCTGGTGATGAATATGCATCTGATTGTGAAGCTACTCTGATCAATTTTAACCCTGAGAGTGCTCAATTTTTACTCACCCTATCCCTCCAAGAGTTAATCATTCATTATTTAGTTGACAAATGACCTTCAGAAGGACTCACGGGTACCTGTGAACCCTTTTGAAGGTCATTGCTAATTAATTTGCCAACTGAAAATTGACAAAATTGTTTACCTTTATAAAGGCCGAAATCTGAAATTTTACTTCATGTATTTTGTGCCTTGTGTGACTACAGCAGTGATTAGCACTTTAAAGGTTAATTTCACTGAAAAGTTCAATTTATTAGTGGAAGCAGTCACTCCTGATGTATTTTTCCCCTTTTGCAAAACTGTTTTGGGTCCATAACCTTTGCTGTTAATGAAAACAGAGAGCAATTTATCTCATGTGGTGTCCTCTCTGGATGCTAATGGCATACAGCTGTTTGTTGGCTCCCGCCGCTCGCGGTGCAGGAGCTATGGTATCGGGCTCCGTCCGTGCGTGCGTCAACACATTTTGCTTTATCTCATCGATGATTTCAGTTCCAGGCTCCTAACTCTTTCTGGACATGCATCTCATAAAGGCCTACAAATGACCTGCCTAAAGGTGACCTTCACCTATTTTTTTCAAGGTCACTGGCCTAAAAATATCACCAAAAACTTCAAGAATTTTCTTTATCTTATCAACATTTTCAGTTACAGGCTCCTAATTAGCTTCCGTCGCCCGAGTGGCACGGGAGCTATGGTATTGGGCTCCATCTGTTTGTGCGTCCATCCATGCATGCGTCCGTCAACAAAAACTTCGACATTCTGTTTATCTTAATGGCACGAGCTTCTGGGGCTGCCAGTGCCCTATATTTCATAATAACCAATGGGATGAAGGTAACATTCAGATCTCTTGAGTTTGTTGTTTTAGAATAATGAATTCAAAGGTTCAGTTCTTGGCATTGCTGTCTTTACCCTCTTCATCTCAAAATGGAACTGCCCTAATTCTGCCCCAGACCAGGACTGTGATGAAGCAGAATGCCTGATGTATTCGTTAAGAGAAGAAAACCATGAGAAAATAAAACTGTTATTTCCACACTGGGGTGTGAATTATGACCAATCATGTGCATTCCAGCTGCATGTCACTTGTTTCTGCCTGTCGACTGCCAGCTCTCCGGGTTTGTCTCTGATTTAATCTGACCTTGTGTGACAGTTGAAGGGGCCTGTCAGTAGAAATGCCTCTAAATAAGTACACACCCTGGCTACCTTGCCAACGAGTCTGGGTCTTTGGCGATGTGGTCAGCTTGTGTAACTCTTACCGGGAGTCTAGGGTTCAATTGCCTGCCACACTTGATGCTCTATTGGAGTTTGGCCTAATGGTTTTTTTTTGCTTATTACAAGTCTATTGCTCTCTATCCCCGAGGCTCGATTCTGCTAGCAGCCTCTCCCTGCAAAGAAAACAGAATGCGTCATTGGACGCTACAAGGAAGTTGAGAAACTCTTGACCGTAAAGATGCGCTTTAGGTTGAACCCTTGTTTGCTGGCCTGGAGTGATGGGTCATTGTATACATTGACCCATTTACACCCATAGTTTCATGCATCTTCTATCCGAAAAATATCCGGATATGCCTTGCCCACATTCTATTCCAGCAGAGCATATTCGCTACATAAGTCCGATTTGAAGTTTCGAACACGATATTCAAATGTCAGTTGATAGACCCATGTTTTAGGAAAAGCCTGCCATATAAAAATCCCTTTATCGACACACTTTTGAATAGGGATGCACCCATCTGTCTCTCTTAGTTCTGATACCGATCCCAAAACTTGGGCTTCGGGTATCAGCCGATACCGAGTACCGATCCGATACCAGTGTTGGATTAATAAGCTGTATGCCTCACTGTGAGAAAGAGACTGGGATCATTTTTTTTTTTTTTTTTTTTTTTATGTGGAAGACAACATCAAGCTTAACTTAACAGTGCTTTCCTAACATTCTAAAGCAACTGTAACAAATATATTGATATAAATGTACTGAATTGTTATTGATTATTAAAATGGTATCCAGTACCAGATCGGCCCATAGTCACTGATGACCGACCTAGCTATTTGAGTCATATTGGATCGATATCCGATATTTTTATCAGGAACTGTGTATCTCAGCTTTTTTAAACTTGTCGAAATCTTCATAAAACCAAACTACGTATCACATTTTTGAGAACAACCCAAATCCAGTCACGCAGTACATTAAACGCACAACCCCAGCTGTGAATCTGTGAGTCCCTGTCTGCTAGCTGCTCTTGCTAACGGGGCTGTCTCCTTTTAGGGACCAGTACGCCACAGACTCGCTGTTCGGCTGCTGTTCCCGGGACAGCTTTTACTGGAACAGGGAACCACACTACCTGTACCTGTACAATACCCGACGTGTCTCGGTTCCCAATTACTCTCACCACCATCAGCAGGTATTTTCAGTTTTTTTAAGCCTTCTACTTTATGTTGCCTGGTTTCTTTGTTTATAAGTGTGTTATTTATTTTGTTTGTCATTGGTTTGAGGTGGCTTTTCATTAAAGGGAGTTCAGCCACACCTGGTGTATTTAGGAAACTGCTGTCCAAACCTTTGAGTTTGTTTTGAAGGGATCAAATTATTTTAAAGTTTATTTTGTTTTCATTTCCCCAAGATCTACAAAGTTTGGTTTTCTCAAGGTAATGTGTTGGTGTAAGTATTGTCACTTAGGCAGAATTATGCTGTATTGCTCGGCCTGGATAATGACACTTCTGCATACTGTGGTTTAAAGCTTGGCCTCTGGTGGCAGGCTAAAACAAACACAGTAATACTCATGAAATACTGTTTAATTATTTTCAATGTTTCTGTTTTCACTTAATTTTGTTTCCATTTCAGTTCAAGGCAGTAATCATATACAACCCCAGTTCCAAAATAGTTGGGACAGAGTGTAAATTGTGAATAAAATCAAAATGCAATGACTTTCAGATCACATGAGCCAATATGTTATTTACCGTAGAACACAGATAACAGTTCAAATGTTGAAACTGAGACATTTTACATCTGTATACACAAAATGAGCTCATTACAAATTTTCTGGCTGCAACAGGTCTCAAGAAAGTTGGAACACAGGCAAAAAAAGGCTGAAAAAGCAATTAATATATAAGAGATGAAATGAAGAATGAGATGAAAGAACATTTAGCAAGTAATTTCATTAACTGGCATCGGGTGTTACATGATTAAGGCTTGCATTGGAAAAAAATTGTGGAATACTTTAAAAACAATGTTCCTTAAGGTCAAAGCAAAGGCTTTGAAGGTCTCATTATTGACAGTGCATTACATCATCAAAAGATTCAGAGAAACTGGAAAAATCTGTGCGTAAGGGACAAGGCCAAAGACCTTTACTGGATGCCTGTGATCTTCGGGCCCTCAGAAGCCACTGCATCACTCACCAGCATGATTCTGTCATTGACATTACTAAATGGGCCCAGGAATACTTTAAGGAAACACTGTCTGCAAACACAGTCTGCACAGATGCCACCTAAAACTCTATCATGCAAAAAGGAAGCCATTGTTGAGCATGATCCTGAAGTGCCGCCATGTTCTGTGGACCAAGGCTCATTTAAAATGGACTGTAGCAAAGTGGTAAAGTGTCCTGTGGTCAGACGAGTCCAAATTTGACATTCTTGTTGGAAATCATGGGCGTTGTGTCCTCCGGGCTAAAGAGGAGAAAGACCACCCCTCCTGTTATCAGCATTCAGTTCAAAAGCCAGCATCTCTGATGGAATGGAGATGCATTAGTGCATATGGTGTGGGACACTTGCATGCTTTAAAAAGCACCATGAATGTTGAAAGGTATATAAAGGTTTTAGAGCAACATATGCTCCCCTCCAGACAACATCTATTCCAGGGAAGGCCTTGTGTATTTCGGCAGGACAATGCAAATCCACATACTGCAGCTATTACAACAGCATGGCTTCCTATTAGAAGAGTCCGTGTGCTGAACCGGCCTGCCTGCAGTCCTGATCTTTCACCGATTGAGAACATTTGGCGCATAATTAAACAAAAAGTCTGTCAAAAGAGACCCAAAACTCTCCAGCATCTGGAAGCTTGTATTAAACAAGAGTGGGATCAAATTCCAATGGCTAAACTCAAGAAACTTGTCTCCTCAATGCCCAGACGCCTCCAATCTGTGTTAAAAAGAAAAAGGGATGCTACACTATGGTAAACAGGCCCCTGTCCCAACTTTTTTGAGACCTGTAGCAGCCATCAAATTGGAAATGAGCTCATTTTGTGGATAACGTTGTAAAATTTTTCAGTTCCAACATTTGCTATGTCATCTCTGTTCAATTGTGAGTAAAATACTGGCTGGTGGTGATCCCACAAGGGAACTCTTTTAAACAGGTTGTCATGTGGTTGGTTTTCAATAGCACAGGATTATTAAATTTTAAAATTTAATATTTATATTTTTTCTGGCCACACTGTTAGCCAGGCTGATGGCACGGTGGCACAATGGTTCGCACTGCCGCCTCACAGCAAGGAGGCGGCAGTGCGAATCGAAGGTTCGAATCCTTGGGGCCTTTCTGCGTGGAGTTTGTATGTTCTCCCTGCGTTTGCATGGGTTTCCGCCACTCTGGTTTCCTCTCCCAGTCCAAAGACAAGCATGTCAGTAATGCTTGTCTAAATGGGGACTCTAAATTGCCCAAAGGTATGAGTGTGTGAGTGAATGGTGTGTGCACCCCGCGATGGATTGGCGAGCTGTCCGGGGTGGGTCCCCGCCTTTCGCCCAGAGTCAGCTGGGACAGGCTCCAGCTCCCTTGTGACCCTAGTGAGGAAGCAGCAGTTTAGATGATGGATGGATGGATGGATGTAAGCCACGAGTGCTCATTCTTATCCATGTAGTCTCAGTGAGGGTGCATTCTACCAATCAAGGTCTTTAGCACGCCGACTCCCCTGCTGCTGAAGTGAGTATTCCTGCTCTTAGCTATCAAACGGAAGCAATTTACATTCCTTCCACTGAGCGCCGCCACTGAGAATGAGAGGAATTATTTTTAATTTTCCTCCTCATGACAAAACCTTCATAAATTTCACAATTTTGGTGTAACTCATATAAGAGTAAACTTAGCTGTAGATTTCCATCACATTTTTTGAAAGATTTTTTAAAAGTTTGTTGTGTAACTTCTGAGTAATTGTGTTCACATGATCAAGTGTCTGCCGTAGATGCCTTAGTATTCCTGTGGTCTCAGGAATACCAAAATATTTACACATTTTTTGTTGACTTCCACAGTTGTGGATGAAAACTGTAAAGATGTATTTTATGTTGTCGTTTTAGTCTATAAACTGGTTTCAGATTGGTAACATGATCCACATCAATTTATGACATTTAGAACAATAACTTGGAACGTTAAATTTTGAAGTATGAATGCTTGTACAGAGCTAAAGTTGCCATTACTGTTGTTGCTTGCAGTTATATAATGAAGGGACACTTCTGCATGTGAAACTAATGGAAGGAGAAATAATGTAAATGTGCCATCAACTAAAATAAAAGGCTGTTGATGAAAATACAGTCATCCTTTTTGTCCTCTCCGTAAGATCTTGGCAGTGATCTTTTGGTTATTTGCTACTAGTTCTCCTTACACATTTATTTACATAGTTTGCTAGGCCGGGGCGCCCCGGTGTCACATCGATCTCAGCGCGTGCACTATAAAAGCTGTGGCTCGATTCCGACTCTGATCATTTGCCGGATGTCTTCCCCATTCCTCTCCCCAACTTTGTCTCTCTCTTCTGTGTGACTGTCAAATCAAAAAAAAGAAGAAAATCCCAAAAAAAGGAAAAAAAATCTAAAATAGTTTGCCAGGCCTACATTAGATGTACATTGTGGTTGTATGGTTTTCTTGTGAGAGTGGACAAATTATATTTGTGTAGCTATATGTCCTTCACTTAATGTTACTAATTTTAATGTTCAGAAAAATAAAACAATAATGATCAAGTATTTATTTACCTTGTGGCCTACAAAAACATCCACTATATTAGGAATACCATGCTGATACTGGGAAGGGCCTCTCTTTAGTACAAGAACTGCCTCAGTTCTTCATGTCATGGATTCCACACATTGTTGGAGCTGTTCCTTCGAGATTTGGGTTCATGCTGACCTGAATGTTCTGAATGTTTCGAACAGTAATGAAACAGCCCACTGCTAACCTGCAAAGACATTAACAGTCCGCTTCAGTGGCTCTGTACTTAACTATGGATTAGATTGAGTTTATTTTTTGGAAAATGGCTGAAAAAAATTGGGTTTAGTTTTGCACTAGGCTCTAGTTTGGCCGGCAAAATTGGCTCTTAGTCCTCAGGTATGGCGCATATTTGGTAAGTCAGCAGCAGTTTGTTTTTGGGTAGATTATAAGAAACTTAAATAACAATGTTTGTTGCGCTGAGCAACTGACACAAGTTCGTAGGTTGGAGAGACGGCTTATCTGAACCGAGCATGGCCCCCCAGTGTTGCTTTGAAGTATTGCACCGCTCCGATCTTGAAGGTGCCCTGTCCCTCTAAGTGCAAATAGGCTGTTAAGTGCAATATTTACAGGGTAAATACCAGATAGGTGTAATTACAGCCTCAAGTACCGCCGCCCCAGCTCCCTCTGGACGAAAACAGAGGTTGGCGGAGCGAGCTGCAGATTTCAGCCCTGATACGGTGAGCTTTTGGCCCCCTCTGTTACTCTGGGAGGGGCTTCCTGTCCCAGCTCACTCCCCCCGCCCTTAATTAACGTGTTTGAAAAAATGAGATTCCCAAAAATCGCCTGCAGGAAGACTTGAGCTAAACAAAAAGTAATTACGAGACCTAATCGATCTGTCTCTGTTTATAGTTGCGTGCTGCCCTGCTGCTACAGCTATGGCCCAGTGCGCAGGGAAGAGGCGAGCTGACTGCATTTCTCTGTGCCGCATTCTTGCCGTTATTTTGTTGTTGTCGTTGTTGCCTTTCCCATGGGCACAAATTCCTCAGGAACATGACGTGCAGTTTTCTGAGCGCAAATTCCTTCCCATGATGTTGAAATGTTGCGCATCAGAAGATTAACCTTCAGAGCTCTGAGATAAATTTTCAAAAAAATTATAAATTATATTGTGCTGTTGAAAACCTACCTTGTGGCAACTTGTTAAAAAGAGCTTCTCTGCGGGAGCTCTCTTAAACAAGTTGCCACGTGACAGGTTTTCGGCAGCTTTGAATTTGATATCTTACACCGTTTAGCAATACCATTTGTATTTAGCGCTCTGAGGGTTTAAGAATTTATTACCAAGTCTCAACCCAGGTGCTCTTATCGGAGTGAATAGTTAGCTTCAGGAAAAAGCGCGATATGTTACTGGTCGTAAGCCACTACCATGAGTCCGACCATGACTGAAAAATAAGTGGCCAAATAGAAAGAAAATAGAAAATTGGGACTTTGTACAATTCGTTGGTACGCTTGGGGCAAAGCATGCCTTCCTGATTTGTTTACCTTAAGGAGAACAGTTTTATTTACCCAACAAACCCCCGCAGCTCCAGTGTACGGGGACTGACTGCCATCGCTCTGTGATACCCAACGGCATCTATTTTGTGTGCACATCATGTTATTTGAGGTGGAAAATATTTATCAGTCCATTGAAACATTCGCGCCCAACATCTACACCCCCATCCCCACCCCCAAAAGACCGGGCTGCGTTATCGCAACACACACACACGCACTGCAAAATGGTATTGGCAAAACCAGAGCCAGTAGCAGTCATGGCCAGTAAATAAAGGGTTGGGAACAGTATGGGTGGGGAGGGGGTTATCGAATGATCTGACCTACATTGGGCTTATCCGCGTCATCAGCAGCAGATGGACACACACACACACACACACACACACACACACACACACACACACACACACTGCTATAGAATATCCTGCACAGCCGACTTCACAGTCTCACACCATTAATTGAAAATAATTGTGACCTCATGCATGACTGGAGCTGTAAGGACCTCACAAAAGAACACTATTCTATATGTTTCGGGGTTTTCTTTTTGGGTGGGGGGGGTTGTCATTATGTGGGGCCTATTCATGTCTCAAGCCAGGCTTTACATGAACTATGAAAAACCAGTCTCTCCTGATCACTTTAACAGAATAGATTATTTACATAGAATTCTCACATATTTACCCACGTAAGTAGAGTACCTTCTTAAGCTTAACCCTTAGAGTGCTGAAAAATTTTAAATATAAATTTAATTATTTTATACTGTTGAAAACCTATCATGTGGTGACTTGCTTAAAAGACCTCCCCTGCAGGAGCTTTTTTAAACAAGTCGCCACATGATAGGTTTTCTGATTTTGATCGCTTACATCATTGAGCAACGATAGCTGCATTTAGCGCTCTAAGGGTTAATATACTGTATTTATTTTATGACAAGGATGGTCATATGAGCAGCTCCGAATAAAGCTTGTTCTTCAGATGAATAATGGAAAATCCTATGACTGCTGTCCTTGTGCACTGTCAGTTTACACGATGATTAGTTGACGTCTTTGACAAAGAACAAAATTTTGCATAATTTTATCTTGCACATCTCGGAGATATTAATATTTGCAGGTATTTTTCTGCATGCACTGTGTCCCAAGGTACACACACAGGCCGATTGTAATGCCTGTTCCTGTTTTCCTCCAGCCACAAGGTCTAACCGGTATTTTTCTACCAGGGCAGCAGGCAGTTTGGTGAAGAGATGAATAATAAGGGCGCAGTTATATTTAAGAGAGTGTTTTCCGTGTAATTTAACTTACCAAGTGGGAGTGTGATTTGGACAAAAAGTCGTGCAAAGCCAGTTTTTTGGGATTTTTGTCATACATAAAGCAGACTGTGTATGACTTGCCAGACCCCTGTCCAAACTGAACGTTTTTTCTCATTTCACCAGATGGTGCCGACAAACATAATAATTGGACTTATTTAATGGTAATACTATAAACTATGTAATATGGCAACCCAAGAACCTGTCGGTGGACACCAGCAGTGAGGGAGGCCGTCGAGCTGAAGAAGGTGGCCTTTCGGGCTTGATTGGCCCAGAGGACCCCCGACTCGGCAGACCGGTATCAGCAGGCTAGAAGGACGGCAGCCATTGTGGTTGAAGAAGCAAAAACTTGGGTTTGAGAGGGGTTCGAGGAAGCTATGGGCAAGGACTTTCGGGCAGCCTCAGAGGTTCTGGCAAACCGTCAGATGACTCCGGAAGGGGAGGCAGGGCTTTGCCTGGGCTTTTTCCAGCAGGGGTGGGGACCTGCGGAGCCTGACTCTCCTCTTGGGGAGGAGGCTGGAATGGAGGACTCGGGCGAGTCTTTGCCCTGGTAGAAGTCATTGGGATGGTCAAATGGCTCTGCTGAGATGCTGAAGGCTCTGGTTGTTGCTGGGCTGTCATGGCTGACAGGCCTGTTTAACATTATTTGGATGTCGGGTACAGTGCCCTCAGGCTGATAGACTGGGATGGTGGTTTGCATTTTTGAAAAAGGGGATTGGAGGGTGTGTTCCAGGTGTAGGGTGATCGCAGTGCTCCATCTCCCCGGGGATGGTTACGGCAGGGTGCCCGAAAGGAGACTTCACCCAGTCGTTGAACCTCGGATCCAGGTGTAGCGAATGCGGCCTCCATTCTGGCTCAAGAATAGTGCACCGGCTTTATACCCCCGTGCAGATCCTGGAGGTGTCCTGACAGCTTACCTGTCCAATCTGCACGTGTTTTGAGAAGACTGTCCCATGAGGTATCCTGTGAAGGATGCTGCAAGAATGTGAGGTTTTGGGCTCATTAATTTGAGCCATCTGATCCCCCTGCACAACCAAAGCCAGAGTTGCGTTCGCATTTTTGGCACCAAGTCAGACTTGTTTCCAGTTGGTGTGGGACTCCACCAAGGGTGTGCCTTGTCACCGGTTTTGTTAATGATTTTCAGGGACAGGATTTTGAAGCACAGACAGGGGTTGGAGGGAGTCCAGTTTGGTGGCCTCAGGGTTGGATCTCTGCTGTTGGCACTGGATGTGGTCCTGCTGGCTTCATTGGGTTGTGACCTCCAGCACACACTGAAGCAAACTGCATCAGAATGTGATGCGGTCAGAAGGGAATGAGGATCAGCATGTGCTGCTATGGTTCTCTGCAGAAAAAGGTGGATTGAGTCCCCGGAATGGGGGATGAGGTGCTACCCAAAGTGGAGAAGTTTAAGTATCTTGGGGTCTTGTTCACAAGTGAGGTAGGATAGAGCAGGAGATTATAGGTGGATTAGCGCAACATCTTCAGTCATGCGGGCATTGTGCCACTCCATCATGGTGAAGGAGGAGTTGAGCATAAAATCAAAGCTCTCAGTTTACCTATCGATCTACATTTCTTCACCTACAGTCACAAGCTTTGGGTAGTTACCAAAAGGAAGACGACTGCTAATACAGCATCCAAAATGACTTTCCTGCTGGGCTCACCCTTAGAGATGGGATGAGAAGCTCGGAAATCTGGAGAGGCACAGAGTAGAGCCACTGCTCTAGGTGTAGTTAGCATAAGGGTTAGGGTTTGGGTTAGGCACTGAAACTACTTGGTTATGTTTAGGGTTGGGTTTAGATTACGGTTAAGGTTAGGTTTAGGCATTGAAACTACTTGGTTAAGTTTAGGATGGAGTCGACATAAGGCATACAATTAAGTGTTAGGTTGCAATCAGGGGTAGAATGAACTCAGACCACATTCATGACAAACGTGGTGGTGCACTAGATGGAGCTTCTGTCTCGTAAGCAGAGAATTCCCTGTATGACTCCCGCTAATTACATCTTTCGCTCATATTTAACATTTTTGTCAGCCACTGTAGATTTTGTATTGTAGTCTGTGGGGATACTTACGGCACTCAAAGGTCTCCTCTTCCGGATCTTCACTGGTGTTTGGGGCATCTGCCCAAACATCGCTTTAAGGCGACAAGGGTGAAAAATCAGCCTCCCACCTCACCTTAATCTCGCTTTGTCTCCTTAGGGTTAGGGTTAGGAATAGGCCTTACTTGTATGGCCATGAACTTTGGTCTCTCTTCATGACGTCAATGGGATGTCAATGGGGTACCATCAGTACATCGAGGCCAAGTGCTATTGATATGGGTCCGAACCAGAGCCTCAGCATGTGGTTGTTGTGAGTGCAAAGTTTTATGGAAAAATGTCCAACAGTTTTAAAATTACGCTGCGAGCAAAAGCAAGTTTACAGACAGGCTGATGGATGGACGGAAAGAGGGGCAGCGTGATGGTTCTCTTTCCACATTATATGCTGGGGAAAAAAATAATTATCAGAATTATAAGAAGAAAGCAGCCTCCTCTTCATTGATGATCTTTCTGATGGTCATTAAAAATGATTGGCTCCAGCTTATAACCTTGGAGTAAATTTTTATTCTTCAAGTCGTTTTTCTTCACTGGATTTAGTGGCCAAACCATGGATATTCAGTATGTGTACAATTCTGGGATTGCAAGCAAATCTAACTATTTTGTTTTGCCTACTTAACCTTTTCATTCAGTGTACTCAACTGGCTGTTGCTACTGGGGTACGGTGAGTAGTTGGCAGGATGCTCAGTAGATGGTACATGTTTTGAGGGCATAGTAGTTTGGACGTCGTTTGGGACACTTACCGTATGTGTTTCAGTAAAGCTAGGAATTAAACTGGCATTGTATGAGAGATTTCACCCATCTTTGGCCATCCGGTAAAGGTTTCTGAGGAAAACTGGTTCCTGATCTCTGCCTGCCTCAAGCAATGCCTAGATTTGTCATTTTGCTCAGACTAGCTTTGTTGAGACTAGTGACTGGCTGATATCCATCCCAATATTAGCTCGCTATACATTATTCCCATCACCAGTCTATTATCAGGACGTTAATATTTGCAAGCTCTTGTAACATTGAGTTGCGCTGGTGAGAACCCTTAAGAAACCTGTCCGTGTTCCGCCACTGAAAAAAAATCGCAGGGAAACACTGTTGCAGCCGCGCATCTTGGACTCTCATTCAAAAAATGAAAAGGGAATTGATAGATAGAAATCGTCATGATGCTTGATTAAATTCTCTTTTCTGTAACTCATGAGCTACATTCAACTTCATAGACTATGCGCTGAATTACAATGAAATGCAAAATGCGATTTAATCTCGCAAGTGTATCCGTGTGACCTGTAAAATTTAGTTTCTGTATGGACAAACACTGCGATTGTTTATCGTGGATCTGGAACTTCGGGACAACAGTTTGACACATCCTTGTTACGGTCGTCACGGCGGAGGAAACCATCGTGCTCAAAGGGGAGCATAAAAACCCGAAATGTTAAATTATGCATTGGTCGTTTTTACACGGGTGGAACTACGTCGTATCCTCCATTCCATGTATTACAAACCTTTAATTTGAGGTGAAATGAACTTTTAAATTGAATTAATCGTTATTTTTGCTGAATTGGAATGACACTACGTTCCTCACATTGGAATAATCTGAAAGTAGGTTGTACCCGGTCGAGACGTGTAGCCTTTCTGGAATAATGTTCCGCTCCCCCAGACTTCAGTGATACGGGTGCCGAGGAAGAATACGTGGGTTGCGAGGTCCGGATACTTCGTCATTACTGTTACTGGACCTGCGACGTGAGCAATGGTGTATTCCCGAGGCTGAAGACTTCCAATTGTCATATTTTTCCGTTGTGCCCTGCTGGTTGTTTTATAGTTTAGAGCTGTCCTTAACTATCTGACCACTTTGAAAGCGCAGGATGCCGGTGAAAGGTGGACGAGCAGCTTACCCGAGCAAAAAGGAACAAATCGTAAGTAGCTATAAACTAGTTGGACTGAAGTGATCTGTCCTGTATGACATGGATCCTCTGCGTGCGGATCCCGCACGTCGACTCTGGTCACGCATGGAAGCTTTGGCTCTGTCATGAAAGTTATAGTTTGCCAGAAGTTTGTCATGGGGCGCTCTGGCGTATGGAGCCGTTAACTACACCTGCCTTTCTGCGCAGTTAAGCAAAACTCTCTCTTAGCGGCTCTTCGCTGTTTATTTCCAGTGGAATAATTGTTTATTAATTACGTGACTGGCGAGATTTTCTACCTTTTGGATACGATAGGAAGATGATCATAAATGTAACTTTATGACGCAGGACAGTTTGGCTTTCAAAAACTTAATTAGACTAATTCATCATACTCTGGTGTGGTACATGCTCTTGTGTTGTTTTGAACTTTTGCTGGTAAGAATGTTGAGTCGTAGTTCGTTTTTGAAACAAAATTTTGAGTTTGTATTTGCCAGTTTTGTTCACATTACAGTTAAGTACCCATATTTGTCGATTGGCGAACTGTATGGAAATTGAGCGTTTTTTCAACGTGACTAATGCGATCCTTTCGCGTGGAGTCGGAAAGTATGTAGTGGACGTGCTGTTGCTTTCAAACTACTGAGGAGTGAGTCTCCGGCTCTGAGTTCAGAGGAATGCGCTTGCATCGGTACCCTCCGCTCCCAAAGGCACAGCTGCTGTGTCGAGTTCTTGTCAGTTGTTTCATGTATACAAAATAGTGGTTTCAGTGTTTTTTTTTGTTTTTTTTTTTGCTCCTCCCAGATGAGCCGTGCGCGCATCTCCTTTTCCACGTTGGAATTTTACTTACTATTTTAAGCTCGGCGTGCACTCCGCCTGCCTTTAGTGAGTATTTTCATGAGCATGCGCATTTCCCTGTACAGTAGCGCGATGAAAGGCCCGTTCTTATCCTAGAGTGGTACCATACTAGTTGTGGGATTCTGCGCACGCCAGAATCATCAATCTGCTTTTGAAGTCTGTTTTCTGTGAACTCGATTTTGACCTCCTGCAGATGGGTGGTGTTTGGTGCATGGTATCCTTGTTTTGCCTCTGACCCTGTATGGCTAGATGTGTGGTCTTAGTTTTCTTGCTGGTGGATGTTCATGGGTGCTTTTCTTGTGGGGCTGGTGCCATACCTTCTTCGAGCACCCCTACCCTTTGATGCTGTCTCTTTGTGGTCAGCTGTGTTCCTCTATGAAGACTTTTATTCCTCCAGCTGGTCTCTTCTGGGGCTGTTTTTGGGAGGATTATTTACGGCCAAGGCTGCGGTGGAGTGTCTTGTCAGCTTGAAGGGGGGGGGGCTGAAGGAGATGGTTGAGCTCGCAGGCCCCAGCAGACCCTTGTCTGAGCCCCCTCTGTGCTGCATTTGCTCTCTGATCATCCCTGTTTAACTCCTCCTCGCCACTGCCTCCATGCTCCGCCCCTTCCCTTCCAGAGCGAATGAGCGCATTGCATCATACTCTGAAAGCCACGCCCATGTGGGGAAACAACAAATTTTCCCCCTCCATGGCACCCTCCTGTCTCTTTGCTGGCGGAAGTAACAAATTATGGTAAAAATGCTGAAATGTTGTTGAGTGGTGGGGTGCAAGGCAAACAAGTACAATAATCTAAACTTTTTTTTTTTTTTTTAAATGGAGATTCCAACCCGCAAAACTGTGCTAACTAGGAGAGATAAGCCGCTTTGAGCCGAAGGCCTCGGAGAAACGAGAAACTGTAACAAGTCGTAGTTAACGTGCTAGCTATTGTACGGTAACAAATTGTTAGCTTGTGGATCATTCCTCCGTGCTCTAGAGGGAAAGGAGGATGGTCATTGAGGATAATGACAGTGTTGAGGTATCAACTTTGAAGGGCTGCTTGATGCAAACTTGCTGAAAAAACAGAATTTTGGGTGTGAGGTGCTGTGCTGTCTTTGGAAAAATTTCCCATGTTCTGGCTTCTGACGGAGCCAAAATGCATGAGTTTTTTTTGTCAAATACATGAAAGTTGACAGCTATATATTTTCCACTAACAGACCCATTGTACCCTAACTGTTATTATAGGAGTTCACTGGTTATCTAGCTAGCAATGCTCATGATCTTTGCTTGCACACTTATTTTCAATCAGAGTATGATGTGATTTGCTTTTCCTCTTTGGGCTGATTGAATTTTCTTTTCTTCTTTTGTGGTTCAGAATCCGTTTAAAACAGAAAATGTTCTGACTATAGATTTTACTTTTTTTGTCAGCCACCTTACAATGATGTTCAGGCATTTCTGTGCCTTCAGCTCACTGACTGTAAAGACACGAAGGCATGGTCAGGCAATGCCTTCAATGGAAGGTCATGGTTTGTTTTTTCTTTGGTGTGGGCGGGGCCTGTTTGCACTGTCTCTATGGCTACAGTGATAATAGGGTGTTATGTCTTCATATTTTGATCACAAAACTGTTATCCTAGCTCTTTGTCAAGGATAGTGTCAATCTAATTATTCGTTCAAGGAAATGATGTTTCAATGTTCCTTGGCTTCCGGATGAAAAGTAACTATTTTCACAAAATGAATGTACAATGTAAATAATAGAATTATGAGAAAAAAGAAAGTGAACTAGTGCATTTGCATTAATTGCGTCTCTTTAAATGACGACAGACTTCTGGTGTGTGATGGAGCTGCAAGGTGCTTTGGATGCTGAAGTAGGCTTCATCAATTTTTCAGAAAAAGGAAGTGAACAATTTGTGTCGGAGATGATTTTGAATTATGCATTTGGATTTACTTGAAGGCTCGGTGGCGCAGTGGGTAACGCTGCTACCTCACAGTAAGAAGATTGTGGGTTCAAATCCAGCCCGGGGCCTTTCTGTGTGGAGTTTGCATGTTCTCCCTGTGTTTGCGTGTGTTTCCTCCGGTCTCTCCTGCAGTTCATGCATGTCAGACTAACATTGTAATCCATGTGAGAGTGAATGGTGTGTGCGCTCTCGGTGACCTGAGAGTCAACTGGGATGGACTCCAGATCCCCCGTACAAACATACGTTTTTCTTCTTTATGTTCCCAAAAAACGTTCTCGTTGTCACCTATCGATGTTTGCCACGTGTTTATTGTGGCCCTCTGTGGAGAAGAGCCAGCCGTTTGTGAAAATGTATTTCTGCCTGATATTTTGAGCTTGGTTTCTCTGTGTTTTCTCCTGCGTCCTCATGTGAGCTGTGTTTCCTCTGTGAAACAGCGCTGAACCCCGGCGTTTGGGCGGCTTCAGTTTGCCTGTGTTTACAGTAGTGAGGCTCATGGTGCCATTGTGGTGAAGGGAAGCAGCCCAGCGAGTCACTTCCCTTGAGGACCTGTCCTGTGAAGCACGTCCTGTGAAGCATGTCAGTTACCAGCCTTATTTACAGTTTAGCCAGTAACTGGTGAAGTACCTGCAATTACAGGACGTAACACTGCACTTAGAGCTGAGGTTGGCATCAGGCACTAATGGGAACGTTAATTAAATGTCAATTAGTTTGTGACCTTGAACTTTAGCTTTGACTGTAGGGTCGAGGCAAAATGGCGACCTTTCAGAATTTATTGTTCTGACTGAAAAATACAAGCACCTGTGGTACACACGTATGGGCCAAGTGCGATCGTATTGCGCCTTTGCAGAATGAGTTTCATAACGATTCTTTACTTCGTTCGGACCGAAGCCGGTCTGAATTGCCGAAAGCAGAAATGTGGTGCTGACTCAGAGGTAAACCCTTGTACGGCGATGAGGGGGAAGACTCCCTAAAGGAAATGAATCTTGGGGCGAGTCCCCTGTTCCAGGGAGCCCATCCCCCGCTGAGCGGTAAAGACAAAGGTAACTGAATGTTACTGAAGGAGGTCTGCAGTCTGACATCATTACCTTTGTAGGTTGTGCAGTGAGGGAGAAGACGGCTGATGGAAAATAAAGATGGTGAAAATAAGGAGCCATAAGAGGCCTGGTGGTGCACCGGCAGCTGCGGGGTGTGGCCCAGTGTGGGGGTGAGGCAGGGGTGGGACTGGATCAAGGCTACAGCGCTCTGTTGTCCCGCAGCGGGGGGGACAGTCTGGACAAGGGAGGGCCAGTACATTCTTCAGTCAGAAAGTCTGTCCGGCGCTGTGGAAATAATCAGTCCATGGAGTAATATTTGATCTTAGTGTTGGGTTCCAACCTCGCAAATGTTTAAATCCTAACCTGGGACGGTGACGTCTGGCCTTGCAGTGAAGAGACTGAGCCCAGATTCCTCTGTCAGTGCCAGCAATACTTTTTTTTTTTTTATTGAACCCCAAAGGGTAATTTGTCCTCTGCATTTTGCCCATCCTATAGTTAGGAGCAGTGGGCAGCCCCAGAGCAGCGCCCCCTGGAAACCAACTCCAGTTCTACAGCCAGTTCCTCAGGGGTAAGAGTGCTACTATAGGGCATGTTTCTCTGGGTGAAAATACACAGTAACACGGCGAGAACACAGACTCCAGACTGAGAGGTCCTGACTGGCCGAGGCTCAAACTCAGAACCTCCTCCTGGTGAGGCGGCAGTGTTGATCATGTGAGCCGTCGCCGTGTGCTGACCGGAGGGGTACAGGCTCCGCCCACCCCCTGTATGAACTGGAGCATATCAAGGCGCTAATATTTTTTCCAACAAGGGATGCTGTTCCGGCTTGTATGCTTTTTGCCGTTGAATCACTGAAATGGCTTGAATTCTTTCAGTTCAGACTGAACTTTCAAATCGAATTTTACGCTTGATGTATCTCCCTGTAGCAGTTTGAGAAAATGATTGGTTGATAATGAGAGGATGAAAAACCAACTTATGACTTTGGGTTAGTTGACATACTCACTGAATTACGGCTCCCAGTATCTGAACAATCAGTGGTTGAAGGAAATGGATCAATATCTGTGAGTAATGCTTTACGGTCATTTGGTAACATTCCTGTTATATGCACTTTCATAACTGGGAGACTGTTTTCAGTGTGGAATAATGAATAAATAATTAAACTTGCTATTTGGAATTATTGCAGGCATTCAATTACATCTGCACTATGCAGTTTTAAGGACTGGTAAGCTCTTTCAGCTTCTAATTCTGTGCCTAACTGTGTCTTTTCTGTGAAGATAAGGAGCTGCCTCTTAGCCGATGTGGTTGACCCTTTCAAGACTGGTGGGTCAATGACGTGACATACAGATTTTTGTGTCCGAGCGCACTACTTTGGTTTAAAATAATGTTAAATGATTCATAATAAGCATCATTTTATTCAATAAAACCTGTTCAATTCGAGAATTTTTCCAGTTTATCATAAAAATGATATACAGGGTAAAAAAAGGTAGAGACTCTGAAATGTCCCCACCAAATTTACAACTGAAAATTTTCATGAAATTTCTTTGTTTGCGTATGTTGGTATGGACATCCTGCTTCGCTCCATACCAAAATTAATTGCATAATTTCATGCACGACTGAACACAGGCCTGTTTTCCGGTGGGCAATAAAATGTCCTTCCTCCAAAAAAATTAAGGGGTTAAATTGGATGAAAAGTATTAAACTGTAATGCAAAATGTGAATTTATGTTTTTCTTTGAGATACTCAAATTACCTCTTTGCTGCTTTTTACACTGGGGCAGTGTATGTATGGGAATGAGTCTGTGGGCCACACAGTGGTTTACAAGTGATCAGTACCCAACCGCATCCTGAGGAGAGGACATTTTGAGGAGCAAGTCGCATTTAATCATTTTAATACCCTGTTTTCGTCAACTTGGTCCTCGACGCGACCTCCATTTCTTTGGATGCTCGCTTGCGCTCTCCTTCGCATGTCCTGCACTGCTCGTCTGATTATTCCTGTCCCCCCGCAGGATGTTCACTTCGGCTCTGATTCGCTGTTCAATGTCCTCGAGGTCACGTGGTGGTGTCACATACACTTTCGATTTGAGATGGCCCCAAAGAAAACAGTCCAGCGTTGTCAAATCAGGTGACCTCGGGGGGGCAAATCTGCTGGGCGGTTCAAAGCAATAACACGGTCGCCAAAAAGCTCCGTCAGCCGATCCGTTACAGTTCTCCTCTGGTGTGGGGGAGCGCCATCTTGGGCCCACCAGGCACGTGCCAACCGACCATTTCCTTGAATGACCATTTCCATTGCCCCAGTGCAAAACGCAGCAAACAGTGTTAATTTGAGTATTGCTGCGTAGAAAAACAAAAATTCACATTCTGCATTACAGTTTAAGACTTTTCACCCAATTTTAACCCTTTAATTCTTTGGAGGGAGGACATTTTATTGCCCACCGGAAAACAGGCCTGTGTTCAGTCATGCATTAAATCATGCAATTAATTTTAGTATGGAGCGAAGCAGGATGTCCATACCAACACAAGCAAAGAAAGAAATTTCATGACCATGTTCAATTGTAAATTTGGTGGGTACTTTTCGCAGAGTCTACTTTTATTTGATACACCCTGAATATGTTTTGCCATCTCAAACCCTCAAAATGTCAGGTGGCGTAACCGTCCGAGCAAGTTAACACTATGTGAAATGTATTTAATATGTAATTTAAAATATTATTTTATATATTATTTATATATATATATATATATATATATATATATATATATATATATATATATTGAAAACTTTTCAAATAAACAAAGTTTAATTGTTCTTAAATCTGTTCTTAAATGTTCTGGAAAATCAAAATACCCGCCCCTACAATAAAGAATCCATAAGTTACTTTTAATACCAGCTGAGCTACACAATAGTAATGTTTTAGGCTGAGTAGATGTTCTCAGGTATACTTAGGAAAAAACAGGGAAGCGTGTCCCACCCCGCCCCCGGCCCCCAAAAAACTTTTGGTTGCGCCACCTGATTTCTTTGGCTGGTGAAATTGCAAATACTAAAACTGTGCTAAAACCCTGTAAATGTTGTGCAACCATTAAAACGTGTTTAAACACACCCTTCCAACTTCAAATAAATGTATTCTGTACATTTTTAAGGATTTATAAAATAATACATTTTTAAAAGGCTTTTTGTCATTGACCCTGGTGCGTTTATCATAGGAGTTATCTTAATTCGATTAGCTGAACTCAGTTTTGGGATGGTGGCAATTAAGTTGCATTATTAGTGCTGAAATTCATGCGATCAGGCTTACAGACACCAACAGTTTTAATATCTGTTGTTAAGCTCCTGGGGAATTCCCAAATAGTGATGGAAGAGTGTGTGTGTTTTTGTGTTCTCTTGCTTCTGGCAGATCTACAGTTACTTCCAACATTCTCTGAATTCTCGCTGCCTGCTCCTTTGATGTAATTTAGGAAACTGTGTGTGCTCGCGTCACGGTCCTGACGAGCAAATCTGTGTTTACAAAACTGCCATTCAGCATTGAGTTGGGGCTAGAACCGAGAACCATTTTATCAAGAAACTGAACATATCTAGTATTTGAGAAAATATCAATCAGGTTTGAGTAAATTTTTGATATTTGCCCTGCAAAACTCTCTCAGCTGAAATGGTCTGCTTTTAACAGCCAGTTTTACTATTGAGGTTTGTTACTGAGTAACTGAAATTCTTATCTCTAGTGTTTCTAATGTCTGTGTTGCTTCCTGGCTGAGATTGGAAGCAGCCCAAGTATTATACTTTTAGCCCCACCAACTAAGCTTGAAGGGGCTCATGTAATCGCTCGTATCGGTTGGTTAGTTAGTTAGTTTGTTTGTTTGGCATTATTTGGGAAAGTACCAGTTTTCTTAAGTTTATCGTTATTTAGTATGTCAGTTGGTTCGGTCAGCATGTTTGTTTGTTAATCTGTTAGTCTGGCCCTAATCTGCCCTTTATCTTGCAGTGATCATCTTTGTTTTTATGTCATCAAGTCTGAAAGAGTATCAGCGTCAAGCCTACGCTGTTGTGTGAGCCTATCATCAAGGTCAAGGTCAAGGTCATCAAAAAGGTCAAAAACACATTTTGGCCAATAACTTTGCTTCTATTCAAGCTAGAAACTTCAAACTAATGCCATTCTCCTCATCAAGTCAGTGCGGTCCACAAGCTTAGGGGCCGGGATGATGTCACTCTGACGAAAGTGGGTGGAATTTCGACAAGTCATCATTCTGTGAATGATCTTTCATGTTTGTTTGTGTCTGTGGGCACTCTCACTTCCACAATTCTTGACATATCAACTTGAAATTCCTTTGTCAAGAAGTATCCATGGAAGAAGGAGTTTCATTTTGGGTGGTCAAATGTCAAGATCAAGGTCGTCAAAAGGTCAAAACTACATTTTGGCCAATATTTTGCTTTGCAAGTGTCACTGTGAGCAGTTTTCATCTGTCTGTCTATCTGAGTATTTCCAAAATATTTCAAAAACTGCTTGGCCGATTGGGACCAACATTAACACTGAGGTACTAGGCAATATAAAATTCTGGAAGTGATTTAATTTTGGGGATGGTTTGATGTATGGATACGATTTAAAGAACATTAAATTGGTTTTTGACGATACCTCAAGAACTAGTCGTTGTATCTACTTGCCATCAATGCTAAAAATCAATTTAGTCTATCTGATACTCAAAAGTTAGCACAAAATATTGGTAGTTTTTGAGATCAACAAATATCAAAGATTTGCCTGTCGACATCAGGCGTTAAGTTGCGCTATTTTTGTACATTTTCAGTTATACATCTGAAGGTCCACAGCATTACTTTATAGAATGAATGCATAAAAAAACGAAATCAGGGGATTGTTGTTTTGATGGAGGTATGTGCTGTGCTGATATCCCCTCCAGCGACCTGTGCTCTGAATCATTAGTCATTTGCTTGGACAGTTTCCGTTGGAGCTGTGTTTTTTCCTCTTCTGGATGAAGCGGTGATGGAGCAGGTTTATTTTATAACTACGATGGCAGTCTGTGCTATTCCTGTGTCCGCTGTATGGAGCTCTGGAGTGGAGCTGTTTCCGCCTGGATAATGCTGCCACGATGGTTGCGTAACACTAGCAGCACACGCTGAACTCTGCTAATGAACAGCGAGCGTCAAGGTTACCCCGATCGGGCTGTGACTTTGCTGTTGTTGTCAGTGTTTTACTTAAAGGTCATTGCCCCTTTACTATCCTGTTTGGTTAATTTAGAAATGTCTGATGGCCCTCTCAGCTCTTGGCCCAATGTAAAGCATCGTCTCCTAGCACGGCTAATTTTGGAAAAGGATTGTTTCTTCACAGGGCCTGAGGGTAGTTGGGGAGGAAATTTAGCCCTATGTGGGGGAGAAAACTCCCTGCTCAGGGGACGTTTTAAGATAGTTCCATGGAATTCGGTATGTGGGGCAGATTTTATTGAGAAACGTGCAAGTTTCAGCGGCAATGTGGAATATGTGCTTCTTAAATACTGACAAATACTAGGATTTAATGACTGTCTGTCTCATTTGCTTCATTGAGGGCTTCAGGGCCTTTTCTTCTGTTACATATTTCTTATCTCCTGGCCTCCTACCCTCCCTTCTGCCTCTGCCCTCTGAAGGATGCGAGGAAAGGATTTCCTGAGGTTTGGCTTGGGTGGCCCCAATGTCCCCCGTGGCTCCAGACCAGGGTCTAAACAGTGCGAGATTCTATCTCGACCTCAAGTGCACTACGTGTTGGGCATGGCTTGAAAATGGAGGCCATTGTCGAGCAGGGAGGCCTGTTCTATTCATTATGGTTCATTATGCCGTGTTCTGATTGGAAGTGCACTGGCGCACGTTGTGTTTACCTGCAGGTGGGGCTCTGGGCGCTAACGGTAGCGCATTGTATTTAGATTGACAATTAGAGTGCAACTTCCTGTGCTGGCAGCCTGTACAATGGCCGGTTCCTCAAACAGCTGATGGAGAGCCTGATAGCGCAGGAGGAAGTCTGCTTTTTTTGGCTAAAATCAGGACTCTGATCCCTCTTGCTCCTGAACACTCATGAGCACAGTTCAACACAGGGCGGGGGGCAGCGCAGAACATACTGGAAGGTGAATTTCCCCTGGATATCTGACTGCATTATTTATTTTGAAAATTGTGTGTCATAAATGTACATAGCAGCTTGCGATATAAATCAAGATTGAGAGTCTGCTGCAGAGGGCTCAGCCTGAGAGTCGATGTAGTGCTGGCTGCTCGGCCTGTAAGCGAATGTGGAGCATTTATGTACTCATGTACAAGCACTCTAATGCTGTGTGTTAACCGTAAGGGCATTAAGGGTCGCTCTTTTAAACAAGTCGCCACATGATAGGTTTTCAACAGCGCAACATAATTCAATTTGTATTTGTTTGACTGTCAAGAGGTGCTTGAGGGGAAATGGCATTACGCATGATTGTGTTCTTATCTTCTGAAGGGGGGGTGTGGCCTGTGCCCCCTGTAATGAGTTTTCTGTCTGATGGGCTTCAGCACTGACCTGTTTAAAAATAAATATGTATAATTGGTGTATGTTTGGTCTGCTCTACTGACGTTAATGCATTTTCTTAAATGTGCTGTAACTGACACTGTAAAAATGGCAACACTAGGACAGGAGTAAACGTGCAGACAAATCAGATTTATTGTAAAGTTGCGCTTATCATTACCCCTCAGCCCCAGCTAAGGAGCAGAGGGGTATTGTCATCCCCTTCACAGCCGGGAAGCAGGCGGGGAAATTTTTTGAGAATGTTCCTTGTAATGCTGCTGGGAATAATTTTGAAATGACTGAGTGAAAATGGCCCCACCTGGACAGGAAGGAATTTGCTACTTGAGAATAAGATTCTGATTTGCTGCAGACGCCTGCCAGGAGACGGTATCGTGAACCACCGTGTCCCAGTGCTGTTTGTCTTTGTGTCCTCATTTTAAAAATGATGTAATACCCTATTTTTTCCTAGAATTTTTCTGTATTTAGTTTTGCAGGCCTTTGGCCCTTGAGTAGAACTCTCGTCTCTGTTTAATTTTGCACAAACCTCCAGGCCAATTCCATTTTGTATGATTTTAAGAGTCCTGAGTGTGATAACTGGCTTGGGAATCCTGTTACATCTAAAACTAGAGAGGAGTCCCAGAGCACAATGTGTCATTTAACAAGGCTTTGTGTGGACTAACAATTAGCGCTCACTGGGATGTGCTCTGACGAGAGGCTGAATGAGTGCTGGAGAGCCCTGCCCCGTGCTGGGAGAGCCGTCCGCTGAATTAAACCATTGTTTGTGTTTGGGCCGGGACGCTCGCTGTTTGGAGCGCATTCTCAAGGGCTGGACGGGCGCTGGATCCGCCACAATAAACCCCTTTGTGTCTGTTTGATAACGCGGCGCTCAAATGATGGGTAAATGTATGCGGGAGCTCATGTACGCGCGCAGTGGTTTGATATGCCATACATGCATACCGCCAGCACCGTAATTCATTTGACAGTGACACACTTTGTTATTGTGGTTCTGCCGGCTGAGTCGTTCACCGCATCTTACTGCAGTTCGAGAGGAGAGTGAGGGCAAGAGGTTCCCCGTTGAGCAGGAAGTGAAGATGCTGCTGTACAGGCTGGGCAGAGCATCACCAGGGAAGATGCCTGGTGTCTGGTGATGTCTACGTGTCACAGACTTCAAGCTGTCACTGCATATAAAGGATGTGACCGAATGTTAGAAATAATTATTCTGCGTTGTGAAACTGTCCAATACTTTTTGATGCTACGAAAAATAATCTTTCAAAGCAGTTCATCTAATATAGATATGAACAGCCTAACAATAAAGCTGACAGTCAGTCCTTCAGCCTCATTGTCTCTGTACTCTAACTCTGTGCTCGTGTACAGAACTAGAGTAAAAAAAAAAATGTGTCAATGTCCATTGAATTATGGTGCTCATGCTATAGTCCCATTGGGCCAATGTTATCAACCTGGCATTAAAACATCTACTTCTTGATGAAGTACTAGGAATTGTAGTGTTTTCACTATGACCTGCATGTGCTTGTAACATGCTAGTTTTCCTGAAACAATATGGCAGTCGGCATCTAGCAGATTACATAAATGAAACTCTCCTGTACATCGGCTTGTGCTTTAGTTTTTGGCGGGCTACTATGCTGCTCAGATTGGGCGGAGAGGCGAACACAATTCACTAAACCATCACCCCATTAACTGCTTTGTTATGCACTGCCATCTTGTGAATGCGGAAATTCCACTTAACGGCGGTATGTAAGAAAACAGGACGAATAGGATCCAGACTCTCGGATGGAGTCCAATTTTTTTACCTCACGTGATGACTGGTTCAGCTTGTTCCTGCTGGAGTTGGGCCCTGTGACCTGAATAATTAAAGCATTCAATTACTGTCGGAACCAACAAAACGAAGCAACAGCAGATGTATTTGTGTAGAAGGAACCATTCCATACTTCACTGAGTTTAAAGCCTACCCTTTGGGTTATTCTCATATGGCAGGAGTGTTTTTGAGTAAAACATAGCACCGGATTTATGTTTCTAAATTTTCGTGAATTTACGTTTTGTTGGATCACGTGTCTGTATACACCCGAAATAAAATAAAATATATAAATTTAATCATCTTGTGCTGTTGAAAAGCTATCACGTGGCAACTTGTCTAAAAGTCACCACATGATTGGTTTTCAACGGTTTTAATTTTGATATCTTACATTAATGAGCAACTGCATTTAGCGTTTTAAGGGTTAATACCATGCGATAAGAAAAATTATTGGGGCCCCTGAATTTTCTTATTGCACCATTACATTTTTCTGTTGGGATAATGCTAATACTACTACTTTAAAAAGTTAGTGTACAGCTCTATTGCACTAGCGTATCAAACGTGTGCTGTGTTTGCACCATGTACATTGCCTTGTTCCAGATGCATTGCTCTGGGCTGCCAGTTCATTGGTCTTCCATGTCATCATTGCACCATGGTCCAGTGCACACATTTGGCAGTGTGGAAAAGTTCATTGCCCTTCATAGAAAAAGGATATACATGTCACAGGAGCTCATTACTGTGTGTGCTGACAGTATAGGTCCTCACTCTTATTGGCTGCTCTAAACATACTGGCCTGATCGGTTTATTCTTTGTGACTTTTGCCATCTGAGAAGATTGCTTTGTTTCCAAGCGGGAGGATCATGTGCTTTGTTATGCAATGATGTAAGCTCTATCAAAATCAAAACTGTTGAAAACCTATCATGGGGTGACTTGTTTAAAAGTGCTCCTGCAGAGGAGCTCTTTTAGACAAGTTGCCACGTGATAGCTTTTCAACAGCACAAGGTAATTAGAATAATATATATAAATACAATATATAATAAATAATATATGTATATAATTATTTCAGTGTTTCAGGGTTAAAACTGCATATCATGGCAATGTGGACAATGATGAAATATTTTGTAAAAAGCATATGGATGTTTTGTCAGGTTGTCCATGGATCTTTCATTAATGTAAAGAGTCAGATTTGGAAATATGGATTCACTGGATTCATTGCAATAAATTTTTCCTCTGAAACATTTGATAATAATTGTTGATATTGTAGCTGTAGGCGGCGATATTAGCAGCATATTACAATGATACATTGTGTGACATACAGGAGTGTCATTTCTTCTTGTTGTTCGGTTTGTATGAAATGTGACGTTATAATCTTATAATCTCACTGGGAAATGGTGAGGAAGTGTGTCCCTGGTCTTTTATTGACCACAGTCCCTGGTCTCTTGTGTTTCTGAATCAGTGAGTAATTAAAATCCCTCCATGACCTTTTGTCCCTCATGTTTTGTGTTGTTTTGTCGGACACGGAGTGTCACAAACTCGGCACTAACTTAGTAACAAACGTGGGTAGATGTGGAGCTGCGCTATATGTTGCATTTACCAGCCGTTTGCCCAATCTGCAGTGAATCTGAAGCTGTGAGTATGGGTAGTGTAAGCATGTGGTTTACATCGTCTTGTATTGCCATATGTATTAAAAACTAGGAGAAGGATGAAAAAAGAACAAACAGGTGATCTCTAGAGCGGGAAATTGGTCTCCTTCTGAAGCTCCGCCCACAGCACACCTGCGACTCGGAGAAAGCGGAATGAAGAGCAAGATAACACACCTCCGTGGCTGAGGTCTGACCTCGCTGTCTCCCTGACGCAGATACACCAGTGGGGCTCAAGTAACAGGTTGTATTACCTTTCAGGTTCTGAAGGGTACTCTGATTGGCTGTGCCTGCGGGAGGGTGGGCCAATCTGCAGGCCTCAATTTGTTTTAGTTAGACCCCTGTGGAGGATTGTGCGGGATGCAGGCCGTCTCCTTTTCTTTCCGAAGACTGCTTTCGACACTCCGAGGCGGACAGTTCAGGGAGTGTGTTTTCAGCTCTCTGTGGCTTTAGGGATGATGTGGCCAGAGTCCTGACTGCTTGTTTTTGAAGAGCCCATCTCCTCGGGACTCCTATTACGGCGTGTGTGTGGGGGGCGTTCTCAAAATGGCTGTTAGGTTCCAGGATCAGGTAAGACTCGGCAGTATGAAACAGGCAGCTGGGCAGTAGGTTAATGGTCCTCTTGCCTCTGTTCGCTTGTGCTGGTGTGCTTTTATTTGTATAAGTCTTCTGCTTGTTACATGACTTTGTAAATCAGCATGTACTGATGTCTTTCAAATTACAAGCAAACTACATGGAGTTATTACAAGCGAGTTTTTATGCTGACCTATCAGCAAGCTATGGCAGGAGTGCTTTTATTTTCTGTTGGGTGATGTGCTCCGGTGATTTTGTGTGTGTGCACTGTGCTCGGACTGAAGACTGCGAGTGTAGATCCTCGGTGGAGTGTTACTCTTCAGCATGGCGATGTTGATATCTTGCCTGTTTAAGTGTGGTTTGTACAGTGTGGAGAACAGTTGGCCAGAACTGCGCTGTAAGTACATGACTGAGGACAGTCTTAGGACATGACTGAGTTCTCCGCTCGCTCCGACTGGGATCTGTTATCATGGCTGCTGACTTCTGTCCCTCAGGAGCCGGGGTTATTTCAGCGGGGATGTTTGTTAGGATGAAGAGCCACATAATGGTGCCTTTAATTCCTTATCCTGAGCGTTCTAATTATGCCATTTTAGTCTTACGATCTTTACTCTTTCAGGATGCTAAAAATACCATTTTTGTTTTGCCCTCATACCCTAGAGAGCAGCTTCAAAGCTTTGAGAACCCAAATCATGTGAGTGTTAGTGTTGTCATGTATTATGGTAAAATAAGCAAGAGATATGAGAGCAGATGTTAGCCCTGTGCGTGTGTGTGTTCGTCCGCGCATGTTTGTGCATATTTGTGCATGCGTGTGTATAAACTCTTAATGTCCTTATCTTGCAAAGCGGCCCTGTTTTGCTGATAGTGGTCTGGGGGATCTTGTGAAAATGGATGGTGTAATGAATTTCTCAACATGCCGGTGTATCTTTGCCACACCGCTGGCTGCCTCTGCCAGGCGGCTGGCCACGGATGGGTCTTTCAGCTCAACAATGACCCAAAACGAACATTAAAATCTACTAAGAAATCATTTTGGGAACACTGAATGGGCGTTTTGTAGTGACCATCATTCTCTGGCCTTAACCCTACTGCAAACCTGTTGTCCAAACTGGAAAAATTTAGTCTGCACAAGCAAATCTGGGAAGCACACGGACGGGGGAATGTTTGGTATGCAGGTGTAGTCTGACCTCCCACAGTCCTCAGCAGCGTTATCTAACAGGACAGGACTTCACAGGAAGAGGGTCGGGGCAGTTAGGGGTGGCGCCACAAAATATTTATCTTTGGGTTGTGGAGAATTTTGCAGCACATATTTGGCAAATTAATGCGCTCATCTGTCCAACTTAGTTTTTTCTTTTTTTTTATATTATTCTGAGAAAATTAAATGATATGGCTTCCCTTTGAGTATTTTATATTTTTCTTTTTCTGTATTTATTTATACAGAATGTATAATGTATGTATTTATTTGTAAGTGTTTGCTAATTTTTCAAGAATGCCGATAATTATAGAGCTGACCGTGTTCATCATCATACACTGTGCAGTGCGAGCAGGAAACTTGTGTCTTAAAGCCTTCCTTTGTAGTGCTCTTATATGAACTCCCAGCTGTGTGTATTTTCTGTAAATGGGGTCAGGTGGGTTTCGGGTTGATCATTGCTGAGGACAGATGATTATATCTCTCTAATCTCCTGTGCTCACGGGCGAGGCACAGAAATGAGCTCTGATCTGTGTTTCAGAGCTGAGATTGTGTCCGTGGGGGCTGAGGAATGGCGTTTGATCAGATTGTGGCTCAGTGTTGACAGACTGAGGAATGTCCGTGTTTAGTTTCTGGGAACATATTTCTGTAAACTGGATGTTATCTCTTCCTGTGGGTAGGACGGAATTTACCCATTAAAAAAAACAGCTGATTAAACCTTATGCTGTTGTTGTTTAAAAAAAAAAATAAAAATAAAAAAAATTATTTAAAAAAATAGAATCATATTTTAGGAGTCAATGGCAACTTTGGTCGAAGTGATTATTGCGAAAAATTTGCATGGCATGGGAGCTTTGGGATTCCTGCTTTTATACTGTGCAGTTCTGCTTCTCAGACTCTGTACGGTTTCTGCATCAGGAAACATTTAAGTGCATAAATAACATTGGAAGCACCCAGACAGTTTTTTACTGTATAACAGGCAATCTGTTCACAGTTAGTTACTGGCGTTATGAATGAATTTGTGTGTGTGATCTATGTAGTTATATTTAAGTGATTTCATAGTTTTCTGTGCACCGTCCTTTCATGGGGGGAAAAAAAATCACCTGCTCTGTAATCTTATATAAAAACGACAAGTGAGGGGCACATTCTGACCGTAAGCAATTCCACCTCTCAGATGGGGGGGGGGATAAAAGCATGCTTTTGTGTTTTTTATTTTTACATTTCAAAGAGAAGATCACATGACTTCAAATGACCGGTTTTATTTGTATGACTGTTCACAGCTGACACATGTTGACATTCAGTGTGTCCGTGATGTTTGCAGAGGAACTGCACCTAATGGGTTTGATATGTAAAGTATTCAGCATTATTATATTACCTGAATATGCACATAGAGTGCCTAACTATTCCAGGTCATGTAGTAACATTCACTCAAGATATTTTAATAATTAAGGCTGTGCTATAAATTATGCAGATGTTTACACATTCCTATTAAGGATGTTTAAAGGCTTCTACTCATCTCCTTTTAGGTTCATATTGTTTTGAATTGCCAGTTTTAGGAAACGGTTATTTTGATTCTGAATTTTGCAATTATGTGTGCAGTGAAATTGGTGACTGCCTGAGCATGCAATGCGCAGGTGAGGCTGGAATTTTAACCCTTTCCCCGCCACTGACGAGATTTTCTGTTCATTATCCTGGAATGCTTCCCCCGCCTTTGACAAGATATCGCGGATATCTGTGTTTTCATTGTTCTGTGTTGTAGAGATGCAGTTACAGGTCCTCCTACAAAAGTAGGCATTGCTTGATCAGTGGATATTATCAAAAATCGCTGGGAATTAAAAAAATACGCTGGCGGGAAAGAGTTAAGGGCCCGCGATCACATGGGTGATCTCTAGTCCTCAGTAACTGCCCCATCCTGTAAGCCAGGGGTGAGTGAGTGCTGTACAGGGACTGTTCCAGCTCTCATACCAACTCCCAGCCTTTAACCCTCAGGGCGCTAACTGCAGCTATTGTCGCTCAATGATGTAAGATATCAAAATCAAAGCTGTTGAAATCATGTGGCAGCTTGTTTAAGAGAGGTCCCATAGGGGAGCTCTTTTGCAAGTCACCACAAGATGGGTTTTTATTGGCTCAAGATAATTAAATTATATATTTTTTTACATTTATTTCCCCGCTCCAAGGGTTAATTCCTTAAGGGGTCGTCAGGGTAAAGTGTAGAAATAACCATAATAATGTAAAAACTAAGAAATTAACACATTCAACATGATTTTAACCTCATAAAATGTAGTATTTTGTTAAAAATTGACATGGTTGCTATGGAAACAGCATTTCCATGACAAAATCTTAAAATATTTTGTGGCACTGATATTTCAATAACCCACGGTCAGATTTTACTTAAATTAGTCTCATATGAAAGGTTTCAGATAGTTCTATGTAATGACGTATCTCACTGCATTCCATTGTTAAATTTATTTCATGTGAAAATATTGAAAAAAATTTTGAAATTTTCTCAAAAAAATGAAATTTTTACCCTGATGACCCCGTGTTATGACTTCAATCACAACAAAGAAAACCAGCAATGAGAACTTAAACAAATTTCTTCTTCACTGATTAGGTCCAAATATTACAAATCTAATATCTACAAATAATCCACTGTGCAATAAGCTTGGCCCGATTTCAGGTTTAACCAGTTCGATCCGGTTTACTTGATTGGACTGGTTCATTTTATATGGACCGTCGGACCCGGTCCATCATTATTTAAAAAAAATAAATTAAAAAAAAATTTTTTTTGAAGGGTCCAAAACGTGTCCAAAATGTTAAAACATAGCTCACAATAACTTGCAACTGGTGGCGTCACGTGTATTTGCCAATTGCATTAAATCCATCTGTTTTATATTTATTACGTTTGTCTTGTGTATAAACTGAATGCGTCTGAGCCAAGTGCAACAACAAATAGCAGATCAGGTTTCAAGTGAATGTGGGGTCCGGGGGTGGGACCAGGGGTCAGTTTTTTTTTTTTTTTTTTTTCCTTCCCGTACGAACTTCTTGTCCTCATTTGAATACGCGCATGCCCACTCTAGTGAGTTCTTGAATAATATCATAACATTGCCATGTGAGTCTCCCACTCGCAGTTGCATGCTTTTATGCTTTTAATACGCACCTCTGAACGAATTCTAAACCCACCCAACTATACACTGAAAAACGTTTACCAAACCGTCAGCTCTTTATCAGTTTATTTGTTTTAGCTCATCATATTAATCTTCAGCAGTTAACCCTGAGTTTGCCCTAGATCATCAGTAAATGCACTCGGTAATTTCTAGCGTTTCTTCGGCGTAGTAAAAAATGCTAAAATTAGTTACGATTGAGTCACTTTTTTTCCCAATCTGTATGTGTGAATGTATTTAGCTTGCGAGCCTACATGTTTCGACTCGTAGGCTTCAAGTGTAACGGTATATTCCGTCAAAATCAAAATGATTAGATAGAGCTGTTCAGAACTTAAACTTCAACTTCATATGGCTTAATGGTTCAGAATACATGGAGTCACAAAATGATGACATACCTGCGAGGAGAATTATTAATATTAAACGCTCCAGGTTCATTTATAGCTGGCTAGCTATATCCAAAAAATTATCTGCAGAATTCACGGACACATGAAATGCAATGTAAATTCAATGGCTTCTCGGAATTCAGTTCTTTCTACTGGTCATTGGCAATGTCACTAGTTAGGTCTCTGGCAGCATCTTAAGAGTGAGTGAGCGAGATGTGCGTTTTTATTATACGTCCGTCTTTAGACGGGACGTATTATGTCATCACCCCCGTCCGTCCGTCTGTTGTCTGTCCGGGGCCTAACTCCTGAGCAGCTTGAGCTACATTTATGATACTTCACATACACGTGCACCATCACCAGGCGCTGTGTCGCGCACCATGATTTCGTTCACCCGGTCAAGGTCAAGGTCACTGGCATCACATGGGGCCCAGATGGGGCTTGTCCGTAGCATAACTTCACAACCGCTTGAGATACATCCATGACATTTCACACACACTTGTACCATCACTGAGCGGAGTGTCGCGTACCATGTTTACGGCCCTCCCTCCAAGGTCAAGGTCACGAACATAGGCCAAAGGTCACATGGGGCTGTTGTCTGTTGGATATTGGTATCATGTTGTCTGTCCACTTCCTGATCCATGTTCATGACGGGCGTATTATGCACCATTGCTGGTGCTCTTGTTTACTTCAGCATATTCCTTCAGGGTTTTGTGAACGAGGCTAGAAAAAGATTATCTAGCTGCCAGAGACTAAACTAGTGATATTGCCGATGACCAGTAGAGAGTACTGAATACCGAAGAGCCACTGAATTTCACCGAAAAAGTTCTGAACAGCTCCATCTAATTAGTTTCATTTTGACTGAATATAACATTACACTTGAAGCACTCATAGGAAAAATAAAATGGAACCCAAGTGTGATCCCAAGTGGTCAAAATCAATATTATGGTTTGATTCGGTTTTTAATTCAGTATCGAACCGGTTTATTTTTTTGTCATATCGGCACATGCTTACTGTGCAATCTTATTATAACACTCTAATGCCACTCTGTAACTCTGATGCCAAAACAAAAACTCTCCTCAACTGAACAAAATCACGGCATTTATGTAGACTGGGAACATTTCGGAGAGATCTACAGGAGTCCTGGGTGATCCGGCCCCCTTCCAGGCAAGAAGAAGCCTGAAACTTCTTGAAAGCACTAGTCTATTTCATCATAATCAAGTGGTATTGCATCATATCATGTTTTTCTACAGACATACCACCAGAGGGTGCTAAATGATGACAAAAAAATTGACAAATAGCTGACCAGTAAGGCACCACAAACAGTATGTATCAAATCTCCATTTACAAATGATATACAGCGTTTTACATAAAACATTCATACATAACACCCTTGATTTGCCCAATTAACTGCTTATGGAATCTTACATTTTGGCTGCCTCTTTCTTGGAAGTCTTTTGACAACCATAGACAACCAGTCTTATGTCCTGAAATGAAACAGCTGACTATAATCTGAGTAAACTCACGTTTGCTTGTGGTGCCTGTTGGGAAATGTAGTCAGGATAATGGTGGAAACAGACCTTGCGCACACTGACACACTGGCCCTTCAGGACTGGTACTGGTATTGCCAACTGCTCTGAGCCATTATGCCAGATTCACAGGGCAATAAATTAGTGATTATACCCCCCAAACTGTGCTTTCAGGGATGTCATGGATTCCCCATGGATTCAGCTGCCGCAGGTCATGTCCATGTGATAACTAGAGCTGTTTTCGTGTAAATCCCAGGGAACTTTGTGTGGTGATTCCTGTACGTAAAAGAGGAACTCAGTCGTTTTGTGTGACCCTGTGATGTTTGAGGTCTAGTCCTCACCAGATCACTTTACCTTCCTAAATGTAATAACAGTTTTGATGGGAGTCCTGTCACACTTCTTGTGATTGTTTATGGTGCATAAAGAAGGTCTGTTTTTGATGCTGGTCAATCCTTGACTTTTGCCTTAGCGCCACCACAAGGCCAAACCTAAACATTACTGTAACTCATGCAGCTTTAAAAGGAATTCTGTCAAGTCTGCTGTCAACATTCGTAGTGCGTAGAGAAGGAACTTTACTGGTTTCTATGGCTCCGTTGTGTTTACTGTAGCACCACCATCAGGTGAAACCACATTTCCAAATGTGAGAAGTTTAACTCTTCCAGTTGGAATCGGATCAGCTTTGCTGTGGACATCTTAAAGGATCAATCCTAATGTTCTGCTGACGCCATGATCGTTCTTCCTTTTGTCCAAGCTTTACTTTTCAAAAATGCAAGTCAAATTTATCTTATGGAAATTGGATGAAATTTAATGTTGACATTCCAGGAGCCCGGAGTAGTTTTTCTGTTGATTTTTTTTTTCTTTTCTTTTTTTTATTTTTTTTTTGGACTCTATACCCTTCCTCTAGCGCCAGCAGTAGGTCAAATGATTAATTGTGCCTATGGGGATAATGCAGTAGTTTCGGGGATACACCTTGCTGTCGTACAGTGATGGCATTTTTCTAGCCTACAAAACCTTCCTCTCCAGTGGAGAATCTTCGCTGCTGTCATTGTACAGTGTCACATGAACAACAGCTTGTCTTTGAAACACTGACCTGACTGGCCTGTTAACTCACAGTCCATAGAGATGTGTGTGTGTGTGTTTATGTATGTATGTATGAGTGTGTGTGTGTGTGTGTGTGCGTGTGCATGCGCATCCGTGTGTGCGTGCTTGCATGCGTGTGTATGTGCGTGCGTTTGGATTAGTGTGTGTGTGTGTGTGTGTGTGTGTGCGTGCGTGCTTGCATGCGTGTGTATGTGCGTATGTTTGGGTAAGTGTGTGTGTGTGTGTGTGTGTTTGTGTGTGTGTGAGAGAGAGTGTGTAAGTGTTTGAGTGCGAGCGTGTGTGTGTTTATGTGTGCGCGTGTGTGTGTGAGCGCGTGTGTGTGAGTATGTGTGTGTGTGAGAGAGAGAGTGTGTAAGTGTTTGAGTGCGAGCGTGTGTGTGTTTATGTGTGCGCGCGTGTGTGTATGTGTGTGTGTGTGTGAGAGAGAGTGTGTAAGTGTTTGAGTGCGCGCGTGTGTGCGTGTGCGTGCGTGTATATGTGCGTACGTGTGTCTGTGTGCGTTTGTTTGTGTGTACACAAGTTTGCTTGAGCAGGATTATTGCACTGGGGCTCTGTGCCGCACAGACAGTTTTCTAATAGAAGCAGCAGAGATTGTTTCCCTGCTGTAATTGTCTATGGACTGTAAGTGGAGGGATTGTTGACTCGATCTCTCAGCAGATTGATTCCTTGGTAAAGGTCACTTCTCTGTTAGAGACACCCCTCATCTACGGGCATCACTCATCGCTCGACTTCACTGCTGCATCGATGAGCTGATCTGCTGCAGCCCTCTTCACTCTATTTGCCTGCATAAGAATCTGTACATATAATAGAGTTGTATGATAGTTTTTTAATTGCCTCCATCGGCCTATTGGTGGCGTGGTGATTATACTGAGTAGTTGCTGCAGATTAGGCCTGAAGGGTTTCACCAGTCTTGGATACTCTACTCAAAACACAGTGCATCAAAAAACTGCGGGAGCACCCAGTACAGAGCCATCTAAAAATACTTCTCTCTAAACAGTGCTCTGTAATTGCTAATTGCCAGTGACGCATTACTTTCTTTCTGTCTTTCTGTTATTCGCTGCTTATTTACGTGGTATATAAGGTAGATACTGCATCAGTTTGGGTAACTTTGCTGGAGTTCTGGGCGGCGTAAATTCCGATGAGATTGACTAGAAATTCAGTGTTTGAGAGAATTTTTCATTTGCTTATTTTTGGTTAAGCAGGTTAGAGCATGCCTTTGTTTCTCTCGGTTGCCACAGGAGACATGCTGGAGAGAACAGCTGCAGGAATGGATAGATAAGATAAGAATAAGTAGGAATAAGTTCCTGTGGCAGTTTTGGGGTTAAGGGCATTTTTTTTTCTTTTGAATGAACTTAATCTCTCCAAATCTTGAGCTCCTCACGGGACTCTGGCTAAATGATCTGCAGCTGCCAGTCAATTCTCTCTCCTCCCTGTCTCACCATAATACTCATTAGCATTTTTATAATGAGATGCGCCACCCTATCGATATTAATCAGCTCAGGATTCATCCATATTTTTACCCTTACAGCACTATAGGCAACCATAGTTGCCCATCGGTGATGTAAGATATCTAAAGCAGATGTTGTTGAAAATATATCATGTGGCAACTTGTTTAAAAGAGCTCCTGCCCATTATTTTTTTAAATGTATTTTTAAAAAAAGGAAAATTTCTGTAATACCATATATTTTGTATATAGCAGGATGTTGACATTTGTTCTGGTAGAAACAAAAATAGGAGTCTAGTTAATGATATTAGTACAGACAGAGTGGATATTGAAACCTTGTAGAAATTCTCAAAAGTTTGATTAAGTACTGTGGTGCTGACTCTGGGCTGGTCACGCTAACCTTTGCATGCCTTGGTAGGAATTGATTGGAATGTAGTTGCTATGTGGTGTTCAATCTTTTCTGCGTTTACTTCCCGAGCAGGAGAATCATTAGAGATCAGTGACACAAACAGTTGTGTTTTATGCCTTGCAGTGCCTGATTAACCAGCCATAGATGGTGAGATTTGTCATGTCTGGAAGCATGAGGATTGGGTAATGTTGTGCCTTTAGCTCACAGTTGAGGTCCACAGTCTGACTGGAGCCCAACAGGCCATGGAGCAGTGCAGTGATTTTGCACAGCATCAGGCCTATTTTTAGCTGAGCTGTGCTCGGTTCAGATTGGGTCCAGGCCCTTTGCCAGGCCTGGAGTCCACAAATAGTAGCATAGCAACACTTCAGCTGCCTGCTGACAAACATCTGAGAACAATACTGCACAGCAACTGCAAGTGCTCCCTGTTTTCACCCCAATGAGGCAGCAGCTGTCTTACACGTCCCAACCTGCTCTCTGTTATAGTTTGAATGAGGCTGAGACAGGCCTACATTACCCAACCTGCTCTCTGTCATAGTCTGAATGAGGCTGAGGCAGGCCTACATTCCCCAACCTGCTCTCTGTTATAGTCTGAATGAGGCTGAGGCAGGCCTACATTCCCCAACCTGCTCTCTGTTATAGTCTCAATGAGGCTGAGGCAGGCCTACATTCCCCAACCTGCTCTCTGTTATAGTCTGAATGAGGCTGAGGCAGGCCTACATTCCCCAACCTGCTCTCTGTTATAGTCTCAATGAGGCTGAGGCAGGCTTACATTTCCCAACCTGCTCTCTGTTATAGCCTGAATGAGGCTGAGGCAGGCCTACATTTCCCAACCTGCTCTCTGTTATAGCCTGAATGAGGCTGAGGCAGGCCTACATTTCCCAACCTGCTCTCTGTTATAGCCTGAATGAGGCTGAGGCAGGCCTACATTTCCCAACCTGCTCTCTGTTATAGCCTGAATGAGGCTGAGGCAGGCCTACATTCCCCCACCTGCTGTCTGTTATAGTCTTAATTATGGTGGGGCAGGCCTACATTTCCCAACCTGCTCTCTGTTTTTGTCCTTATTTCGTAGGGGCAGTCCTACATGTCCCAACCCACTCTCCCTTCTAGACACAAACTTTCGGGGGCAGTCTGTTATTTCTAAGGAGAAAAAGATACTTTTTTAATATTTCAAATTAAAAGGAAGCTGTAGTAATGTTCTTAACATGCCAGTGTTTTTAGTTTTCTGTTTTCTGTGACTGCTATTTGTCTGTGTTTGTGAGTGTGTGTCTGTGTCTGTGTCTGTGTCTGTGTCTGTGTCTGTGTCTGTGTGTGTGTGTGTGTTGGAGTGATGGGAACAGGCTCTGACGGGCTCTGCTGCCAGTCTGTCCGTTGCAGTGCTGGCCTGCAAACATGCAGAGCCAGATCACATGATCCCCGGGGGAGGGAGAGCGGGAGAGAGGCGGCTGGAGAGATTCTCCATTTCTTTTTCCCCTGGTCATTCAGTCTCTCTCTCCAATAGACACACACACACACACACACACACACAGCAGCTCAGTGTTGGACTCACAGACGTTTCAGACAGCTGTCAATCATATGCCTTGGGGCAGTGCGTTTGTGCGTGCACGCGTGTCTTGTTTGTGCACGTGTGTGTATGTGTGCGTGTTGTGTGTCAGTGCTGCAAGTTGTGAGACACCACCTGTTGCAGTTATGACTTGTGAGTGTCTGTTATTGTTTTGCCTGTGTGGTCATGTGATCAGTGGACATATTTCACTGGTCTGGAGACCTGCTGATGAGAGCATTCTCTGAGGACTCTGCCATGTGTGATAAAGTACTTCTCAAGGATTAGCCCCGATCTTTTAAAAATTAACTCTGGAATGGTTTCGGCGTGCGGTGAAGCGTGTGTTGATTTAGGAGCTTTATAAATGTAAGCCATGCGTGTGTAATCAGAGTCTGCATCATTGAGAGGCCCCGGTCTGAGAAACATCTCTGCCCTCCCATCCATGTGGGGAGCTGCGATCTTTCTCTAGCAATCTGTAGGACATGAGACTGCATTCATCTTTGTTTCTTTAAAGGAGTAGTCTTGGATTTTTTTTAACATTTAACATTTTTTAACATTTTTTTTAAACTCTTCATCCAGCCAGTTTTCACATGAATACATGGTCTGATACACAGCAATGACATCCCTGCGTCCCTTAGGACCCGTAAGCAGAGAAATAAAATACTTTCCCCCCTGTTCCATCCAGAGATGTTAGCCAATCCGTAAAGGGCTCAGCCAGGAAGTGAATCTCCATATCTGTCAAATACGCTGCATGTTCACAGTATGCTTGGGTAATACCTCTTGAACCAAGCACTGACTGCATTAATGACATAAAGTTCTAAATGACAGATTTTGCAGAAACCAAATACTGGTTATTCTTTTGAATCGTAAAAGCTCATAAGAACTGCAGAAAAGGAGAATGCTTTTAAGAAAGAACTGGACAATGTGGATTTTGCCAGCCTAGCTGGCTTTACTACTGCCAGTTGTATCTTTAGCTGGACTTCAGCTTGCTAAAGTTAGCTCACTTGCTCCAGCCAGTACGAGTAATGCTATGGGGTCATTCCATGTCAAATGTCCGAATTTCAGAGTAACTTCCCACTTGACCATCTCAGATTTGGCTGAAAAAATCCCAGCGGGTGCATACACCTCCTAATGGGATAAATCCAAAATTTTACAGCTCAACTCCTAGTAGTTTTGTCATAAAAAATAGTTTTGCAACCAAGTGCCAGCCCTTTTTGAACAGCGATTTCTCAGGAGCCACTTTCACATGGCTATATCTAGAAAAGTATTTCATCTGAGTCCTTCAAATTTTCAGGGGTGAAAATCTGCTACTATAACTTGAGGAATATGGAGGTATAAATGTGTCCCTTAAGCTCATCATGTATTTCTGGGTGCTTAAACTTTACTCTGTGCTCTGTGGTAGCATGTTTGAAGGACTGTTAAAAAAAAAAAATAATAATAATTCAAAGACAGGGATTTGGTATTGCACACACAGCTTCCCATATATGTTCTGTATTTTGTATTCTAATTCTGGCCCTCTCTTTTGAAAAATCTAGAAAATATTAAGGCTTGAAAATGGGGGAAAAAATTGTGCCATTTTTAACATTTTATACCAAAAAAAATGACACCATCCACCAACATCAATTTGACTGTTTGAGAAAGATATGATGCCTATTATTAACATATCCAAAATTTGTGATGGGGTTCTGCTTTATTTTCTCAAAATAATTTTTTGAAAATATGGTATTTTTGTGGACACAGCATTTAGTGGCATCAAAGGCATATTCAAACAATAGTTTATAAAATGCACATAGTTAATGATAGAAAGCTTAAACTCAACAAAGTGCTTTATTTATAAATTATTTGTTTAGTGGCTGGCTTGTTTTGAGTTTTCTTTAATTGGTTTATGTCTTGTGAAGGAGACATTGTTTTTTCGAATAAGTTTGTAAAGCTTTCTTGTAAGTGTTCCCTCTTTTTGTTGCTTACCCTTGAGCCAGGGTCGAAACAGTCACTGATGCTCTCTTGGAGTAATTTTGGTTGGCCATGTTCTCCTGGGAAGGTTCACCACAATTACAAGTTTTCTCCATTTGCTGATAATTGCTTTCAGTGTGGCTCGCTGCAATCTTCGGGCCTTAGAAATGGGTTTTTAACCCTTTTCAGACTGATAGATTTCAGTGACTTTGTCATCTTTTCTTAAATTTCTTTAGATAGCAGCATCATGTGCTGCTTTTTGCCGCCTTCACATTGGCTTGCGGGTTCTGTGAAGTGATGTTTAGATTCAGCAGGGCTCGCAGTAATCATGCCTGTGTGTTTCTAGTGAAATTGAACCCAACTATTGATTTGATTAAATTTGTTTGATTGGTTGATTTATTAAGAAAGGGGTCAAGTACTTTTTCACACAGTGCCAGGTTGAATTCCTTTTCCTTTCAATAGATGAAGTAATCATTAAAAAATGGATTTTGTGCCTACTCAGTCTATCTTGTCTAGTAATAAAATAAGTCTAATGATGTGAAATATTTAAGTGGGACAAATGTACTCCTTGCTAATTACATGGTGAACTGGACTCCTGTTACAGACATGGTCTCTTGTATTGTTGGACACTTCCTACTGGTGTACATTTCAAATGCTTTACAATAATTTATTTTCAGAAAAATGGCTCCTGCTCAGTTGTCATTTGTGTTGCCATTCAGTTTTGTCGCTATGCAGAGTTACATTTGGCGTGAACAACTTCTGTGTGTGTGTGCATGCTGAAAAGGAGTGTGGATGGTATTAACAGCATGACGTTCGTTATAAAAATAGGTGTTTCTCTCCCTCTTTAACCACTGCTGAGAAGCTGAACTCCTGCTGCTCGCCAAATACAGCATGTGTGCATACTGGGATGATGCACAACAGTTGCCATAGAAACCAGCCTTTTAAGCGCGAAGTACTTCCTCCCATCCAGATTTCTGTGTTTACAGGAATAATCACCCTCTGAGAGAGCATGCTCGGTGCTGTCGAGAGCAGGTTTGTCATTCTGTAGAGCATGTTAAACCGAATGAAAACTGACACAAGTATTGACGAAGTGATTGAGCTTAATTTAGCTGAGAAGCGGCTGGCTTGATGAGATGTCATGTGAAGTTCTGATCGTAATTAAAAGCCCGTTTGGACTGGATCTGGTCAGATTATGTCAGGTCCTTGCACTGATTAGTTTTGATCTGAAACAAAGACCTTCTGTACGGTATATTTGTGTCTGTAGATTTTAATTGTGATTTACTATGTAGTCATTGAATGGTTGCCTGTCTTGCCTCTTCATAATTTGATTTTAATTTACCCTGGTCTAAGATTAAGAGCCTCTGAAACAGGTACAGCTTTTAAGGTGTATAATTCATGTTGCATTTAATGCAACTCTGAAATTCAGGGCTGAGTGAGTGAACTTTTTTATGCCATTTCTTTGCATGTGGGCAGAGGGCTTTGTCGTTAACACAAATGTAGGTCAGCAGTGTATTAAGGATTATAGTAGACCGGAGCGGCAGGGTATTCGAACAGACAGGAAGCCGTCGCAGGTCGTAGTGAAAAGTGCAGAGGCACAGCCTGATGAGTCGCCCACATCGCTGCCATGAGAATACCACCGCGCAGAAAAACGGTTTCCCGCCGCCGCATCACTCGCGGTCTCACGAGGCGCCGCGAGTTTATTCCTGTCTATTTTTAGCACGCCGCTCTTAATCTTCCCCCTGAAAACACGGCGCTTAATTAGATCGAGGGCGACGGCCGGCGGGAGATATGAGCCTGGATTGCCTGCCCTGTCTGCAGCAGCAGCAGCGTGCGCGGCGATGGGGATCTGTCGGCGGGGCGCGGCTCGATTCGTGGGCAGAGTCCGAGGGGTTGAGGAGCAGCTTTCTGGTGCTGTACTCCAGAAGCAGAGACGCTTCCTGTCTGATAAAGCTGGTGAGTTCACAGCCCCCCCCCGGAGTAAGGACGGATCGGACTCGTACTCACTGTGCGCAGATTAACGCTGTGATCTTGTCGCCGAGGCTGCTCCGCTGCTCCTACTTTTCATGTGAAAACTGTACGGCCGGTCGGTTGCGTTCACCGCACTGAAATCAGGACCCTGCATCTCTATCACTTTACACAAGGCTGCTGTGGCCTGTGTTTCTTTTCAAAAAATCAAAAGCAAATTTGTGAGAAATATCAACTATTTTACTTCATAAGTCACATAGTCATTATACACACGCTATGCATGTAATAAATGTAATTTATCGGCAGAAAGTGTTTCTCAAATGGGTTTGTTTTTGAGTTTGGAGTCTGGTGTCGAGTGTAACTGGACCCAGAGAATATCTGTTTTTGTTTTCTACCTGTTGCAGTTTGTTCCTGTGCTTTGGACCTTCCTGGCTGGCAGAATGTTGTGATTCATTGACTCAGGCTGGTGTTTTGGTTTGTTTTTGCTTGCTCCAGTGGTTGTAATTTTAACATCAAAACATTTTGTTCACATCGATCCCTTTCACCACTTCACTAAACAGTTGATATGGTCATCGAGAGAGGAAACTGGGAGATCTTGGCATAATGACTTGCAGTAGTAATACCGTGGTTAATGACCTGCAGTAGCAATACCGTGGTTAATGACCTGCAGTAGTAATACCGTGGTTAATGACCTGCAGTAACAATACCGTGGTTAATGACCTGCAGTAGTAATACCGTGGTTAATGACCTGCAGTAGTAATACCGTGGTTAATGACCTGCAGTAGCAATACCGTGGTTAATGACCTGCAGTAGCAATACCGTGGTTAATGACCTGCAGTAGCAATACCGTGGTTAATGACCTGCAGTAGCAATACCGTGGTTAATGACCTGCAGTAACAATACCGTGGTTAATGACCTGCAGTAGCAATACCGTGGTTAATGACCTGCAGTAGCAATACCGTGGTTAATGACCTGCAGTAGCAATACCGTGGTTAATGACCTGCAGTAGCAATACCGTGGTTAATGACCTGCAGTAGCAATACCGTGGTTAATGACCTGCAGTAGCAATACCGTGGTTAATGACCTGCAGTAGCAATACCGTGGTTAATGACCTGCAGTAGCAATACCGTGGTTAATGACCTGCAGTAGTAATACCGTGGTTAATGACCTGCAGTAGCAATACCGTGGTTAATGACTTGCAGTAGCAATACCGTGGTTAATGACCTGCAGTAGTAATACCGTGGTTAATGACCTGCAGTAGTAATACCGTGGTTAATGACCTGCAGTAGTAATACCGTGGTTAGTGACCTGCAGTAGTAATACCGTGGTTAATGACCTGCAGTAGTAATACCGTGGTTAATGACCTGCAGTAACAATACCGTGGTTAATGACCTGCAGTAGTAATACCGTGGTTAATGACCTGCAGTAGTAATAAAGTGGTTAATGACCTGCAGTAGCAATACTGTGGTTAATGACCTGCAGTAGCAATAGCTTGGTTAATGACCTGCAGTAACAATACTGTTGTTAATGACCTGCAGTAACAATACCGTGGTTAATGACCTGCAGTAACAATACCGTGGTTAATGACCTGCAGTAGCAATACTGTTGTTAATGACCTGCAGTAGCAATACTGTGGTTAATGACCTGCAGTAGCAATACTGTGGTTAATGACCTGCAGTAACAATACTGTGGTTAATGACCTGCAGTAACAATACTGTGGTTAATGACCTGCAGTTGCAATACTGTGGTGGTTGAATGACTGGTAATGACTGGGTTCCCTTAGTGTTCACCTGACCCGTATACCTGAGTACTTCTATCACTTTATTATATTTTGGGAGTCGTCCATGGCATGACTTTTGCCAAAACTGCTTCATGTTCACCTTCTACAACAAATGGAGTTCAATTTAGCTGCGTTTGAAATGACAAGGTGTGAAATGTGTTGCATTGTAACCACTGTATAATGCCAAAAATTACGGGACGAATTGGCCATTAATCATTTAATTCTCATAATTCTAGTGAAGTCATGATGTATAACTGGGCCTGTGGTGGGCAGGTATCAGTCTCTGGGGTATATAGAGCAGTAATGTTTACCTCACACTGGTGTTAGTCTCTGCAGTAAGAGTGCAGTTTGGAAGAGCAGTATTGTTTACCTCATGCTGGTGTTAGTCTCTGCAGTAAGAATGAGGTTTGGGAGAGCAGTAATGTTTACATCACACTGTTGTTAGTCTCTGCAGTAAGAGTGGGGTTTGGAAGAGCAGTATTGTTTACCTCATGCTGGTGTTAGTCTCTGCAGTAAGAGTCGGGCTTTGGAGAGCAGTAATGTTTACCTCACATTGGTGTTAGTCCCTTGTAAGAGTGGGGTTTTAGAGAGCAGTAATGTTTACCTCACACTGGTTTTAGTCTCTGCAGTAAGAGTGGGGTTTGGGAGAGCAGTAATGTTTACCTCACACTGGTGTTAGTCTCTGCAGTAAGAGTGGGGTTTGGGAGAGCAGTAATGTTTACCTCACACTGGTGTTAGTCTCTGCAGTAAGAATGGGGTTTGGGAGAGCAGTAATGTTTACCTCACACTGGTGTTAGTCTCTACAGTAAGAGTGGGGTTTGGAAGAGCAGTAATGTTTACCTCACACTGGTGTTAGTCTCTGTAGTAAGAGTGGGGTTTGGGAGAGCAGTAATGCTTACCTCACACTGGTGTTAGTCTCTGCAGTAAGAGTGGGGTTTGGGAGAGCAGTAATGTTTACCTCAGGCTGGTGTTAGTCTCTGCAGTAAGAATGGGGTTTGGGAGAGCAGTAATGTTTACCTTACACTGCTGTTAGTCTCTACAGTAAGAGTGGGGTTTGGAAGAGCAGTAATGTTTACCTCACACTGGTGTTAGTCTCTGTAGTAAGAGTGGGGTTTGGGAGAGCAGTAATGTTTACCTCACGCTGGTGTTAGTCTCTGCAGTAAGAGTGGGGTTTGGAAGAGCAGTAATGTTTACCTCACACTGGCGTTAGTCTCTGCAGTAAGAGCTGGGATGGGGAGAGCAGCAGCGCTGTGGTTGTGCTCTTGGTTGCCCCACCTGAGACTACGATTGTATTTGCTTCTGCGTAGCCCTGCCGAGGCCGTCATCGTGGCTGTAGCTCAGCGCTGGAAGCAGAATGAATCCTGTGCCTGTGTTGAGCTGCGGGGGGGAAAACCCGTCTCTCATAAGCCACCCGCCGGTCCCTGGCCTGCTGCATCGCGGTAGCACAATAAGAGGGAGGCTGGCGATAGTGCCAGTTTTGCGGATTAGACAAAGCTTTACCCCGGGATTTTTAATCGCTGTGTATTCCCCTCCGACATGCGGTAATGCCCCAGCTGTAGCTGAAGTGCTGTCGGCCACCGGCTGTGTTCTCCCTCCGGAGAGAAGCAGGATGCACTGACAGTCAGGAGACCAAGAGGCGAGCTCTCGGCAAGCCTGCCTGTGTGGAGTGTGTGTACACACAGGTGAGCTCGTGGGCTGATTTGGGGTGTGTTTATGAGCGCTGAGTTTTCTTGGTTTGGTTGCTGTAGTTCAGATCGCGGCCTGTATTTACTGTGTCAGAGGCACTGTGCTGCGTGACTTACCCACGGTGTCGGCTGTAGCTCCACCCAGTCAGACTGCTCATAGTCCTGATTTTCATATTCTCTCTCTACCTCCCCCCCTCCCTTCCTCTCTTTCGATGTCTCCATGTGTCCTCCTCTCCTCCATCTCACTCTTAATTCTGTATCTCCCTTTTTTCTCGTCATTAGTCCTCTCTGTCGTCTCATCAAGGGTCTTGCCTCATCCCCCTGAGTGTGTACAAAAGGAAATGGCCGATGCAGTTGTCCATGGCTGAGTGTGGCTCTCTGTTCAGACCATGTATAAGTGACGCCATCGGCCTCCCAGTGCCACAGTTACACTGCCTAATGTACACCAGTGTTTTCCTGTTTGCCCTTGTATAAAGGTCGGTGCATTGATTCTCAAATTTTGTTCTTTGGCTGCATTTGAAACTTTTTATTTGTAGCACGTCTGAGAATTGTTTTCACCTTTCAACCATTTAGCGATTTTGTCTAGTCCTTTCATCATTCTTTGGATAAAGAGTCTTTTTTAATGAAATGGCAGATAAAGTAAACTATTCAGCTTTGATCGGTCTGTCTTTAAAGTATGCATAGTTCTACTTTTACTGTTATAAAACAGAATATGACTGCAGTATGATTTTTTTTGTTCATTGGCTCATTTGGCTGACAGTCGTAAGTTAATTGCACAGAAGCGCTGTAACTCCCATTTTGAGTAATAAGGGCACAGAGTTAATCGCTGAGGTCAGTTGTTCTCTTATAGCCAGTTAATTACTGCATTATCGAGGAGGCATTCTGAGAAGAATCGACCATTTTAACCTTGTATTATTGGATTTGGACTTTTTTCATTCACGTTGAGCTACATGAGAGAGAGTTACTGCATGGTTTTAGTAATGAGATCGACCAGCATTTCTGCAGACCAGGGCCCCTAAAGGAGCCCTTATCCCCCCCCCCCCCGACCCTGCCGGCCCCCACCCCACACTATTCAAAATCAAACACAGCGCTTACTCTGTGCTGCTGTAGTGTTACTAACGATGCTAAACATGCTCTCCACAATTTCAATATTCAATACCTTTGTTCCAAAGTAATTAATAAATATTTTTTGTCCCCCGCCGCCGCAGTAGCGAGCGGAGTGGGGGACATCGTATTCAGCTCCGTCCGTCCGTCACATCCCGTTTGTTGTGAACACGATATCTCAGGAACGCTTTGGCCGATTTCATTCATCTTTGGCTTCAATGTGTATTAGTGTGATGCGCGGACCCCCGCCGATTTCCGTGACCTTGCTACGTTTAGTGGCAACACTTGTTTTTCTTTTCTTTAAAACTCAAACTGCAAAAAAGGTCTGTACTGATTTTTTTATTTTTTTTTTTTTGCATTATTGATTGGACGCATCTTTACACTCCCCGAGGTGTCTGTGTTGTACCTGCAGGTGAAGCATCCCGTATCACTGTTGGATTCTTGGGGTCTTGAGAGCAGGCCCGCCTCAGCACAGGAAACCTTATTCGTTATTCCTCTTGTCGCCTCTTGGGTGCTTTTATTTTTAGTTTCTTTCATTATTAGTATATGGGTTTATTTTTGAATGACTGAAAAATTGAGAATTAAAATGATGTGACATAATAAGTTAACCTGAGTCAGTAATAGAACATTTATAATTCGAAGCCATCTGAAAACATGAAAACATTTCCTGGACAGAAGTTGAGGTTGTATCTCATCTGGGCGTTGACGATGGAAGGGCTTGTCGCCCAAACTGAGCCCAATTCGATCAGAGAATTCTTACTAGGGGTGTCAACGTTTACAATTTTTTTCTACACGTGTAAACGGGACTTCTAACCGACGTGTATCTGGTTACACATAGGAGATTTATAATCTTTTTCTATTGCAGTTGCGCTATTTAACCACAGAAAGTAAAATGAGTTGAAAATAAAATCATCCATCATTTTGACAGATAAGAAAACGTCCAAGTTAAAGCTGAAAAAGGTTTAAGCTTCGTTTTTAATCATTGTGTTAACTTTTGCTCACTTTTGTACAATATATTTTTTTTAAACTTAAAGTGCAAACTTAATGCCTCTCTCGCAACGGGAGCTGCGTCTGAATTTTAATATACGTCCCATCGTAAAGGAAATCTGGAATTGGCAAGAGAAACCAACTCAAAAAGAAGCCAAAGTAAGCTGAAGTGAGAGGAAAAAACTTCACCTTTATATCCACAAAGTTAAAAAAGTAGAGGGGGACTCTCACAATTATTCACTAAAATTTCTGCCTCCTCTTTAGACGTGAGGATGTGTGATCAGGTCGTGAAAAGCCGACAGCACACCAACCAACAATATAACGTACAACAACACGCAACAATATAGGCTAAAATAAGAAGCCATTAACAGTTTTTGTTTTCAGCTGCCTGACATTTGCACATGGAGAAGATGATGAGCGCAGCGCTCTTCTCAAGTCCTCCGCAGCCTATTCTTGAAGTAATGCGACCCTGGCTGTGGCTGCAGGGTTTTTTTTTTTTTTTTTTATATCAAGGTAACATTGCGCCCCATGTATCTGTATGCGGATAACTGCAATAGTGGGAACATTTAAGTGTACAGTTAGTTAATGTTATTATCTGAATCTTTCAGGCAACATTATCACCCCTCAAAATAGGCTACTGTATGTATTGGTGAGAAATGAACGAGGAGGAGGAAGAGGAGGAAAAATGACGTGTACACGGTTATTGATTTTCCTAAACAGTTATGATTTGTTATCCGTGTACCTGTTTACACGTGGAGATGTTGACACCCCTAATTCTTACATTTACCTGGTTTTGCTGTAGATCATCAGATGCCGACATACAAAATTGCTCATCTCTGACCTCTCTCTCTCTATCAGTATATCCTCTGATTTCCTTGAAGATCTGGACATTGTATTTAATTTTTTGTTCATATTTGCAAGTTTTCTTCATAGAACAACCTGCATGTTGAATCACAGATGTTGAGTGCTGCTCTGGTTCTGACTGAAAGGCTGTTTCAGGAAGCGACTGTCAGCCGAACATTGGGCTGTGGTATAGAATAGTTTCAGCAAAGGGAGTGTTGTCTTGAGCAAAAAGGCGCGAGTGATGTTGAACCCTGAAATGGTTGTAAACTAAACCTTTTTGCAGAGCATTTCATTTTTCCACCATTTCTATTGCATCATCAGACTATAATTTGAGGAACGTTTGTCTGTCTGTCTGTTTGTTCCCCTACTCCTCCGAGGTCCTCTGACGGATCTTCACCAAACTTGGTAGGTCTGTGTAGGTTGTCCCTGGAATTACCCTTGAGGGGTTAGTTTTTTGAAAGGTCAAGGTCACTGGGGTCAAAGGTCAATTTTTCCCATCTCCCATCTCCCTGGACAGATTTTCATGAAAGTTGGTACGTGGACTTAGGTCGTCACAAGAAATGACCGCGAGAGGTCCGTTCCGTCAAAGGTCAAGGTCACGAGGGTCAAAGGTCACCGTATTCATGAAAGTTGGTATGTGGACGTAGGTCGTCACAAGAAATAATTCTCGCCACGGATAATTTACTAGTGTCCTTTAAAATGAACTGTTACCCAGGTATTCCTCTCGGCATCCACACCAGCCTGTTGTAAGTGGTAGCGTCGGTCCTCAGGGGACGTCTAGCTTTTGTACACCGCTTAACGGTCACCTGAGAAATTCTATTGAGCGCCTTCAGCTGTCCTGGCCCAGGTCCTGTCCTCAGTCACTGGGTGAATTTGGGGGGCAAGTTTAAGTGAGGTGAAAAAGTATCCGCTCATGAATTCTTTTATTTTTGCAGCTTTGTCACAGTTTGAGCCTTTCATGTTGGGCAAATATTTTCATATTTTCTTACAGCAGCTGGGACAGGAAATGCAAGTATCCCGCGCGAGTTGAGAGTTTCTTGGCGATCTTTGCGCTGCCACATTATAGAACATTACAGTAATGCGGCTGGGAGCCCACAGCTCGGTTTGAGCCCAGGAGGGACAGCGCTGTCTGGAGTTCAGTTCAGCAGCTGCTCATGTTAACTGTTGCTGTGGTGATGGAGCCATTGTGACAGAGGGCAAGAAAATTTGTGAATGAAGCAACGACATGATCACATGCTCCCTTTCCCCAGTGAATCATGGTCGATCCCGAAAATGCTCTCGCATCACTGTGTGGCAATCTGCACCAACAGGCAGATCTAAGTACTGAGCAAAGCATCATGAATGCTTTGCAGCTAGATTCAGTGTAGAATCTGAGGGGTATAAAATCTAAGAGGAGATGTTCACTTACTCACACACTTTCATGATGCACTTTTTGTCTTGACTGTTCCTATCAAGTAATTTCATGTGTTTGAGTCATGATGATTAGCTAATGAGATAACTTAAGTAATACTTGACATGGTGAAGAGGGTGAACTTGAAGACAAAGGATCGGTGCGTTGGACTGACCTGCCTGTGGCCCGTCCTGGAGGACTCAACTTGAATATGATTTTTTCATTTATTTTTTCCATTTTAAGTAAGGAGCTTGTCTCAGCATTAAAAAAAAAAACAAAACCATGGCTCATGAAGTTAGTTCCTCTGCATATTACTCAATGAACCGGATAGGCAGAACTGATTGGCAAAACAACTCTCCAATGAGAAGCTCTCAGGATGAACCCTGGCTCTGAGGGGGAGGGGCTAAGAGAATGGTTGCCATTAGAGGTGATAAGAGGTCAGAGGTTGGATAGGCCACTGTGTAGGAAGTCCAGATGACTATAAAAATTGTAAAAAAATAAAAAAATCATACAGTGGTAGCAAGAGGGTTCAGTGGTGTCATGAATAAGTGAGAAATTTAGTTCCTGTTTAACACAATATTAATATAAATTTGAAATTCAATACCTTCAGGGTGTCTTTCTACACTTCCTCATGCAAACCCACAGAGAGGTGTTAGAGCTACACTTCCTGAAGTGTGGCTCGACTGTACCGTTACTGACCAATGCCTGTGTTTGGGTGGTACTTTCATATAAATCTATTTTTAATGTCTTAGTGACCACTGTCAACCATATATTAACATGCTAAATTAACCCTTAGAGTGCTGAATAAATTTTCAAGGAATTAAAAGTGTAATTATCCCGAGCTGTTCAAAGCCTGTTGTGACAAGTTTTTTAAATGACCTACCATGCAGGCGCTCTTTTAAACAAGTTGCCACATAATAGGTTTTCAACAGCATCTGATTCTGATATCTGACATCATTGGGCAACTACAGTTGCCTGTAGCGTTCTAAGGGTTAAGATTGTATAGTTACTTGTGTTACATATGATCTTTAATGGATTAATACCTGTACCTTGGCTTGAACGTTAGTGGCAGTGGGCTCAGATTATGATGTGGTTGTTGTATAACGGTTGCTCTGTGTTCTTGTGTCTCCACAGAGCTCCTCAGGGATGGAGGAGACGGTGTGGGAACAGTACACGGTGACGCTGCAGCGGGTGAGTCTGTCGCTCGGCCTCCTGTCCGATCTGCCCTTAAAGGTCCCCCGTCATGAAAATCAGTTTTTTCCACGCACTTCGTCACATAATGCGACCAGAACGCACTCCACTCAAAGCCTCTACGCTGCAGACCAGCCCCTGTCGCAGCAGTTAAGCAAATCCGGGTAAACCTGAGTAACAATAGTGGTGGACTGTGTCATAAATTGCGGCATGGAAATTGACGGAGGCGGATATTTTAAGGAAATGGGTAAATCGGACTTCAACTGGGCTAGAAGGAGGTGAGCTGGTCAGAGCTTGATTGGCCAGTGGGCAACCGTCTAAATATCGAAACGCCATGTGGGCGAACTCTGGTGTGCTGAACCATTTGTGATGGTGACGTGCAGCGCTGTTCTCTCACGCGACCCTACAGTGCAGCTGTAGTGAGTTTGCGTGATGATATACAGCTGGTCTGCAGTATTGATGATGTCACTTGTCTGACAGTGCGGGACGGTGTTGGGCTGCTCTGTGTGGACATGACTCCTGGTCCATTAGCTGTTTCCCGCCCTGTTCTTGCTGTTTATTTTTTCTTTTTCATGATTATGGACTAGTTGCACACATGGAGGTGGAAGGTGTGTCACCAATACCCTTAAAGCCGCCGTCCTCCATGCCATGAGTGATGTAAGCAGTGACATCACTGCAGACGAATCGGGGTTCGGCCTGGAATCGCCATGCCAGTGGCGCGTCAGTGCATGACAAATGAAAATATCCTCTTCGTAGCACTCATCACTTAATCTGCTAATAGTCTTGATGGAGGTCACTGATGAGTGTCATTATTTAGTCTTATTTTTCAGTACATTTGAGGAGTATTGCAGTTGAGGGATATTTTTCAGAATTTTGTGGGCATCATTTTTTATTGCTCTATTTCAAACAAATCTTTTATTGCTAAAGTTTTTTTTCTTTTCTGTTATCTTCTCTTATCCCCTTCGTGCAGAATGACAGAGAGAACCACAGAACATGTGTGGAGGGTCGCGTGGGCGATGCTGTTTTTGTTGATTGAGCTACTTTCAGTCATTATTTTTCATTCGGGGGTTCAGTATTGTGAAAGTGACTTGCAGATGTTGCGTGAGGTGTTTTTAGTAACAGGAAACGGTCAGTCTCCTGAACATTATTTTTGATCCATCACTCCATTCTGGAGCCCATCCAAACTCTCAGGTCAAATCTGCTTAGTTCACCTCTTTAACACGGCCTGTCTTCATCGTATTGCCTGAATTATTCGGAGGCCCTAATTAGCCCCTTTATCAGCTCCGGTCTTGATTATTATAATTGTATATTCATGGGTCTCTCCTCTGAAATGTTCAGGAAATTTTAATAATTTTTTGGAATTTTAGGTACTCATAAAGCCCCCTCTCAGGGAAATGGGTCAGTCCGCCTTACCGCCATGATGAGTGTGATGTCATGGAGGAACTGAAGAGTCTGTGTCCACCCCCTCACAAACATGTGACTACTCTTAACCCGACTAGAAAGAGGACATTTTTATGACTGTAATATATTTCATTAATCTCAATCCTAATTTCAAACTCATTGTTTCGTCATATTTCGATTTCCTCGATAGAGCAGACTCCACCGCTAAACAGCCCCAACTGTGAGTGACATGTTACAAGTGCTGAGGAAAAGTTAATTATTGCTCCCTGTTTCTTAAATCCCTCTAATAATGATCCATCAGACTGCACGGAAGATTAGGAGTTACGCATAATTAAACTGCGGGTCTTCCTGTTTGCAGTCCTCATGGAAGACATTTGCTGTGTAATATATGGTGATGCACATGTGGTACAATGACGAGTGCTCGATGTGTGTTTGTGTGTGTGTCTCTGTCTCTCCCCCCCCCTCTCTCCGTACCTACCCTGGTCCCTGCAGGACTCAAAGATGGGGTTCGGAATTGCCGTGTCTGGTGGGAAGGACAACCCCAATGTAGAAAACGGAGAGAAGTCGATCATCGTGTCAGACGTGCTGCCGGGAGGGCCAGCTGACGGACTGCTCTTGTGCGTAAAATGAAGCACCCCTATTTCGCCATTTCATCTCCGTCACCGCATGACACTACACGTCCGTTTTCTCACTTGTTATATATGACCTGTCAGTCTGCTTTATTTCCTGTATGCTTCTTGTCAGCGGAGGTATCTTTGTGCGACAAATCTCAACTGGGGAAGGTACAAAGGATGGAATAACTTTGTTTAATTCTCCAGAATGCCAGAACTGTTCTTTTGAATTAATTGTTATCATCTCGCCACATGACTCCGATTACGTTGTGGGCCAGTAAATTTTACTTTTGCAAATACAAAACCCAAAACCAGTGAAGTTGGCACGTTATGTAAATCGTAGATAAAAACAGAGTACAATGATTTGCAAATCCTTTTCAACTTATATTCAATTGAATACACTGCAAGGACAAGACGTTTAATGTTCAAACTGAGAAACTTTTTTTTTTTTTTGCAAATAATCATTAACTTAGAATTTAAAGGCAGCAACACACTGCAAAAAAGTTGGCACAGGGGCCTTTTTACCACTGCTTTACATCGCCTTTCCTTTTAACGACACTCAGTAAACGTTTGGGAACTGAGGAGACCAATTTTTGAAGCTTTTCAGGTGGAACTCTTTCCCATTCTTGCTTGATGTACAGCTTAAGTTGTTCAACGGTCCGGGGTCTCCGTTGTCGTATTTTACGCTTCATAATGCACCACATATTTTCAATGGGAGACAGGTCTGGACTACAGGCAGGCCAGTCTAGTACCTGCACTCTTTTACTACGGAGCCATGCTGTTGTAACACGTGTAGAATGTGGCTTGGCATTGTCTTGCTGAAATAAGCAGGGGCGTCCATGAAAAAGACGTTGCTTGGATGGCAACATATGTTGCTCCAAAACCTGTATGTACCTTTCAGCATTAATGGTGCCTTCACATATGTGTAAGTTGCCCATGCCTTGGGCACTAATACACCCCCATACCATCACAGATGCTGGCTTTTGAACTTTGCACCTATAACAGTCCGGATGGTTCTTTTCCTCTTTGGTCCGGAGGACACGACGTCCACAGTTTCCAAAAACAATTTGAAATGTGGACTCCTCAGACCACAGAACACTTTTCCACTTTGCATCAGTCCATCTTAGATGACCTTGGGCCCAGCGAAGCCGGCAGTGTTGATAAATGGCTTTCGCTTTGCATTGTAGAGTTTTAACTAGCACTTGCAGATGTAGCGACGAGCTGTAGTTATGACAGTGGTTTTCTGAAGTGTTCCTGAGCCCATGTGGTGATGTCCTTTACACACTGATGTCGGTTTTCGATGCTGTACCGCCTGAGGGATCGAAGGTCACGGGCATTCAATGTTGGTTTTCGGCCTTGTTGCTTACGTGCAGTGATTTCTCCAGATTCTCAGAACCTTTTGACGATATTACGGACCGTAGATGATGAAATCCCTAAATTTTTTGCAATAGCTCGTTGAGGAATGTTGTTTTTAAACTGTAGCTCACGCATTTGTTCACTAAGTGGTGACCCTCGCCCCATCCTTGTTTGTGCATGACTGAGCATTTCAGGGAAGCTGCTTTTATACCCAATCATGGCACCCACCTGTTCCCAATTAGCCCGTTCACCTGTGGGATGTTCCAAATAAGTGTTTGATGAGCATTCCTCAACTCTCTCAGTCTTTTTTGCCACTTGCGCCAGCTTTTTTGAAACATGTTGCAGGCATCAAATTCCAAATGAGCTAATATTTGCAAAAAATTACAAAGTTTACCTGTTCGAACATTAAGTAACTTGTCTTTGCAGTGTATTCAATTGAATATAGGTTGAAAAGGATTTGCAAATCATTGAATTCAGTTTTTATTTACGATTTACACAACGTGCCAACTTCACTGGTTTTGGGGTTTGTAGAAGGAAAATGTGCGCAAAAGTTTCAGAATGATTACGGTAGCTCTTGTAATTAAATTTCTTATTGATTTCCTCATTTTTTTTGACTGGTATGTTCCAAATCTTCCCCTCAACTGTAGTGCAGCCATTCACTGTGAACGTCATATTGGCTAATCCAAAAGCTGTGTTAAATAAAGGGGTGCATTAATTTATAAGCCAGCAATATTTAAACTCAAACAAAAATGGAAAAATTGTCCATAAATGTTGCTGGATTGGAGTGGGGTGAACAGGTGGGTCTTGATTTGGTATTTAAAGATCTCAACAGTTTGAGGTGCCCCTATAACGGGTAGGGAATGTTCCAGAGAGGAGAACATGAAGGTGGCCTTGTCACTGGTGTTATCCCTGTAAATAAAGAAACCAGGATTCGTAGTCTGTCTGAGGATATGAATGCTTTTCTTTGGAAAGTAGGTCAGACAACTTATGCAGGGTAAATCTAGGGCCTAATTTAAACTCTAGTAAATAAGAGTTGAATTCACTTATGAAATAAAATCTTACAACCAGGAGTAATATGAAGTCTCCTCCTGGTTTTGTTTATGACTGCGACGATGTGTGAGTGCAGCAAATCTCTGAATGGCTTATTAGGAAGCCTGGTAGCTTACTCAAGCTGCTAGTAATAGAAGCACAATAGTCCCTCTGTTGTCATGAGTGAGGGCAGGTCTGATTTGACTCATTAAATGCTGAAAAGCAGGTTTTACGACATTCTTAATACCCATTAGAAAGGTATGCATTGAATTTAGATTTCATGTGCTGTAATACTGCGATAATGTGCCTTGGATCCAAATCCTGTATTTCAGTTTTCTGTTTAACTATAGGAAGTTATCTGCCATCTAAGCATTCACATCTGTAATACAAATGGATAGTCTACCGATGGGGAAGGGATCATTGGGAGTAGCGGAGATGTACACTTGTATATCAGCCACATGTGAGTGTTAGCTGGTGCCATGTTTTGAATGGAATTTTGTTGATGGGAGCATGTGCTGGCTAAACAGGTTGGGGCCTAATACTGAAACTTGTGGCACCCTCCAAATGAAAGTAATTTTCTGTGCTGGGTGCTTGCTGAGGCAATCTGTGAAATTGTGGTTGGTGAATTATGCCTGAACCTGCTTCAATCTGCACCAGTGGCTCAGACTATCACATGGAGTCTGTTTGTTTATTTATTTATCTATTTATTTGAAATTTGGTATCTCCAATCCCACGCAAATCTGGAATATCCAATCGGAGAACTATGTACGTACACAAGCTTGCTCGTGTGCAGCCCCATGTTGCCATCTCGGAAGAGTGAGACAGTTCAGTTCAGAACGAGGGCAGAAGATGCCTGAACATGCGCAAGCTTAGAATCTTACTGACGAGCGCCCAGCTGGCTAACAGGAGGCGCTTGAGCAACGAACACTGCTATAACGCTAACCAGCTGTATACCTCCCGTTTTCTTGCAATGCCGACTGTGCCGGGCTCTGTAAAGGCTACCAGCCACAGCCGGCACTGGCACAGTTCTGATTTGAACCTGGGCCCTGGTGGTCACTACTGCTCCTCAATGCGGCATTTTAACCGTGTGAGGGAACCCGGTCGCCCATGGAGTGGGTTTATAAAGTATCTCCAGCATCAGAAGCTGGACCAATCAGGAAGCCGCAGGATTTAAATAAATCTAGATTGGTTCTTCCCCTGCTTCAATGAAATTAAAAAAATATTTGTACTGTTATGAAACAAAAAAGATCCATATAGCAAAGTTATAAATATAATTTTCCTGGTGGAGTCATTGTGATGTTATGCATTTTACATATAAACTAAGGGCCCATCCACACGAGAGAGATTTTTTTTGAAAATGCATAAATAGTTTCATGTTTCGGCCTTACATCCTCATGGAGACAGCCCAAAAAAAAAAAAAATGCAGCCCAAAAATGATATATTTTGAAAACGGATTCAAGAGTGAATAAATCTGAAAACGCCACACCAGCGTTTTTGTGTGGACGACCAAAATTGATTTTTTTGAAAATGATGACGTGATAGCCCCCACCCCCTCTAGTCTCTGTACACAGAGCGCAAGCTTTATACGCGTGCTCGCCGCCGCCTTCTCCATTTTTGGACTACTGCTGTGGAAACGCTACAGCGCCACACACAGACCTGGAATATTGAGTACAGCGTTTTGGGTCATTTTAGGCAGCTTTGTGCGGACGCAGATATTTTTTAGAAACAACGCCGTGTGGCTGAGGTTTTTGAAGTAACAACAAAAAAAGACCGTTTTCAACATCTCTCTTCATGTGGACGAGGCCTAAGAGAGCACACTGGCTTGCTCCCTTTGCCTCTTCTCTCGTTAACAGAAAACAGACACAAAATGGGGACGAGTCATTTTGTCACTGCAAACACACTGAATGATGTATAAACTAACATATGAGTGTTTTTTGCTATTACGTTTCAGTGGCTAGCTAGCGTCAAACAACTCACCTTTATCAGTCCATGCGGTTGTTCTATAACATTCATAATGTTTATTTTTTTTGTCCAAAATGTCAGTTTGAGCATTTAAATTCCAATGTTTATGTGTATAAACTTCGCCAATTGTGCGAAAGTGTTCTCAAGCTTAGGGACAAATTTGCTTGTCTGGGGTGTAGTTTCGTGTTCCCCAAATCCCCGCCCTCATGGGCGGAGACCTGCAGGTTTTCCACCCTCCCTTTACCTGGGAGTCAGGTGTAAAGACAGTCTCGCCAATCAGTGACAATAATGGTTTGATATTTGTGTGGAGGGAAAGGAAACCCAGGCTGGATTTGGATTCGAGGGCCAGATTTGAGGAGCCCTGGTAGTTGCTTGATGGTCCAGGCCCAGTCAGATTGGTGCTGCTGTTCGGCCCCGGGCCAGTGTTTTACCTCACATCGCATCAGCAGGGATCAAACCCTGCTTTGCCAAATCAAATGTGAGCTGCTTTTGATAAAGATGTCAGCTTAACCCTTATAGTGCTAAATGTGGCTAAAAAATGGTGTACTGGAGGTTAGCTCACTCTGTTAAGGCGCCGCTTTGCGGAGCAGTAGTGACTACCACGGCACGGGTTCAATCCACGGTCATGCCAGCCGGCAGTGGTCGGCAGCTTTTTCAGAGCAGCGCATGATTGGCTAGTGCTGCAGGAAATACACAAATGGTGAGGAGACTGACAGGATAGGATAATGAAAATAGTTGCTTTGTTCGTTGGCCAACCTGGCGCTCGTCAGTAAGATTCTAAGCCTGCTCGTGTTCGGGTATCCTCTATCCTCATACTGAACTTGCAAGGTTTCAACCAATGAGAATTTAGAAGCAGCGGCTGACTGGCACAGGCTTCAGAGGAGAGCGGTAAACTGTCTCTTTCTCCCAAAGTTGGCATCCAGGGGTTGCATACAAGCAAGCTTGTACAAAGCTCTCAAATTGGGAATTCCAGATTCTTGTCGGATAGGAGACTGCAAATTTATTTAAAAAGAATTATTTTTGTGTTCTAAGGGTCAGTAGCTGAATAAATGATATTTGCGTTGCTCTAAATCCATCTATGCTTGTTGACACGCGTGCTGAGTAATGTTTTGGGAGACATGAAGCAGTCCCCTCCTCAGCTCTCTGAGGTGTGTCACTGCTAAGATGGCCTCCCTGTGGGACAGGAGCTTTTCTGAGTGTATTTCTGCTCCTCAGTGAGAATGACCGAGTCGTGTTGGTCAACACCGTTCCCATGGATAATGTGCCTCACTCTTTCGCTGTCCAGCAGCTGCGGAAATGCGGAAAAGTAGCCAAGATCGTGAGTATGGCTTTTTTTTTTTTCCCCACTTCTGACTCGTTCTTTACTCATAACAAAAAGTTTAAATAGTTGCCGAACCTTTTCTGCATGTGCTTTATTTAATTAGTAGATATGAAGTGTGGGAAAGCAGTCATGGTGAGTGGGTCTTCCTTTAATTACAGTAATAGTTATTATACCTTGATGCTTATAGCTGTTTTCAGGCACTGATAGAGACCAGAGTGCTCTGAAATAGTGATTAAAGATCGAAAGGGAAGATGAGGTGTACGCTACGTGTGAGGTGCAAACATGGTCTGTCATTATTGCTCAGTTTGTTAACACTTTGTGCGTGGGACCTTCAGACAGTCACTTGCTGTCTGTGGTTCTGGCTAGTGCATGTTAGTGTCCTCTGCACCCTTACACTAGTGTCAGTGTTCCTGAGAGCGCAGCTGCGATTACACATGCTTCAGAGTGTAATCGGTTCTTGATGTGTCAGTACTGTGAAACTGCTGTGTGAAAACATGGCTGAATCTGTGGGCGTAGTATTTGGCGTGATAAGGTGTGTGCGTAAGGGGGAGCCTTTATCTACCTACAGCCACATGTTCAAATGTTTGAGGCTCTGAACGGACGCAGGACAGAATTCTCCAGAATAAACAAATCCCGTCCAACCAGGATAGTCTGTGAACGTTTGTGTAACCCTGCAGTTTGGCACAATGACTAGGCCACAGGAAAATTCAGGCAATTAACCTGTGAGATTGAAGGTAATTTTTGACTGCTCACTAGTCATGTCTTGTGAATATTGACGGTAGAATGATTTAACATACTTATGCAATGTTTATTTGGTATTTATTCCATTTGTTTTCATTGCTGTATGATAAGATGTATTTAACCACGGGGTAATTTGTCCTCTGCATTTGACCCGCTGTAGTTACTTAGGAGCAGTGGGCAGCCGCAGTGCGGGACCACGGCCCAACTCCAGTTCTGAAGAGTGTTGGTCAGGGGCTCTGGTGGGAGTGTTCCTTCCTATCGAGCATGTCTGGAGCTATGTGGTCATAGTCACACAAATTCAACCTATTTTTTGACATATCAAGCTCGTAGTAGCTAACCTCTGCAGTGAGTGCTTGTTGAGGAGACACATTGTGCAACAGTTGCGGCACATAAAAACTTTGGAGCAATTTATGACAGATGACTTGTATCACTAAGGCAGTCTGTCATTAAACTGCATTTGTACTATGTCTGTCCTGTGCTATTAACTGCATTATGCAGCATTGACTGCTGTGACTAATTGTTTTATTATATTACTAAGTGAAGATTATATTGCTAAGCAGCCATTGCTAAGCAGCCCTGGGAATATGGGGTGTAATTTGTAAGTCTTAACCTCTTTTTTTGCATAGCTAGTACATTCTTGATCTGCCTCCTTTTGTATAGCGTTGCACGAAAAATTGAGTCTCAGCAGGGGACTGTATGTACTGAAAACATGTAAGCGGTCATATACTGTACTTCCTGCAGGATAGAAGTTCCTGCCTAGAAATCAATATACAGTGTGGATTCATAAGAGCTGATGTTGATAATGTTTTGTAATTTAGAGCGATTGCCAATACAAAAAAATACCTGCAATACAAAAAAAAATACCTGGCAGTGGCTGTTTTGCTGAAATTTCTTACATTTCTGGGACTGACGCACTGCTGGTGTGCGGCCAGCATGGCGGCAGAACAGCATTATTAATATGGCTCCTACGCTCGGTATCGTACGGCCAAATATCTGCAACCATTCGCCGCAGCAAAAGACTGGAAGCAACTTGGCCATCAAACTATTCCATAAAGCATTGGAAATGATGTATGATTGCTACATCCGGGTATTTATTTATTTTTTTGTATTGACAATTTTTCGAATTGATTTCACTGGATCGATTCATATTTTTTTAATAGAATTTATCAAAATAATGTGCTATGAGAGTAATTACTTGTGTTAATTGGGCAAAAATTCAAATTAATACTTCTGCTGAGAAAAATAAATGTAAACTACTTCTATTGATCAACAACCTGTACGGTATATGGCCCTGGACCTCAAATCACTGTCATCATGGCCTGAGAACTGCTGGTTTTCCACCCTCTCTTTACCTTAGAGGCAGGTGTTAATACAGTCTGATCAATCAGAGGCACTAACTGTGCATGTACCTACCTGGAATGAAATAAAACCTGGGCTGGATTTGGATTTGAGATCCACATATGGGGATTGCTGGTACATAGCCAATTCAAAGGTACAATGTTGAGGATGTTATCTTTAACAGTACAAACATCATTCTTAATTCCTCTTGCCGCAAATTGGAATCTTTAACATTAGCCCAGTTGTGGTTTATTTTTGAAATACCGCTGATAGACAGTGCACAGTGCAAGGAATTGTGCACAACTGGTATTTTTATGAATTTCATGTATGTGCATCAATGTCTTGAGCATTCAGGATTTTTTCCAATAAAAGGCTAATTGTCCAATTGGTTATAAGACTGTAAGTGCGGTACTCCAGGCTGCACTGTCCATTTTCGAGCGGATGAGTTTGTGTACGTGCTTCCTGCTTCTGTGGAATGCGAGATGGATGATGCATTATTTAAACAAGCTCTGAAGTCAGTGACCTGTCGTCCAGCATAGCTACTTCCTGTTAGGATGTGAATGCAAACTCAATGCATGTGCTTCTCCAGAAAAGATCAGGCGCATTTAATGTATAAAAATGCAAATGATCGCCAGAGAATTGCGCGGAGAGCTGTGCTGTTGTCCACTGTACCCAGATACACACAGGGATGCAGGAGGGTAAACAAGGGTGGAAATACAAGTGGATACAAAGACAAATTTTTGTTGAAATGGCGAAGCCTGTACACTCAGCTAGACATTAGTTGCTTTGTGTGCATAAACATCCTACTGTAATTCTTAGTTCACTTGGTCCAACAGTGAAACGGGAGCTCATGGGATCTTGCGGCAGTGTCAGTGTCTGCGTTAACTTTCTGCAAAATCACCGTAGGGATCATTATGAAATCTGGTGGGGAAGTGCATTTGGATGTGCAGATTAAAATTTGTTTGAGGCGTTGAAACTCGACATTAAACATGGCCGCCGGTCAGCCATGTTTAAAATTTCATTATATCATGTTGGAGAGTGTTGAAAGCAGCTTGAATGCTGAAACTTTGTATACACATACTTTTGAGGTCATAAAACTAAAACCCTTGACACGTTTGGCCTCTAAACTCCCTTAGTCGCCGCCATCGCTGAACATCTACACCGATAGTGACTGGCATTTGTCCTCTTGCTGTATCTGCGGTCAAAGCTTTTCTGTTTCGGACTTTCATTTTCTGGCTTTTTGTGACAGTGCAAGCGGTCATGAGTAACTGTGGCAGTGGAAGTTTTCGCAGAGCTTGAATTGCCCCAGAGCACCTTCATTTGGTTGGAAATCACACCATAAATCATAGCTACATGCAGAAGTAAAGTACTTCAGAATGTATTCGCCTCTTCAGCGATGAAAAAGTCAAAGGTTTATTCGCAGGCGTTACACAGGGCACCTAATAGTCGCCTCTTTAGCGATGCACTCTAGCCACAACCATTCTCTGGGACACTTCCAACAACCTCCTCTTTTGATTTGATTGCAGAATAACTTCCCTTCGGCAGCAATTTCGCGCTTTGAGTTTGAGCTCGCACACGGCAAGGCTAGAGTACGTGCAGGGAGGCGAGGAGGCTTTTCATTGGTTCTTTCCCACCGGCCCATGAGGGAGTGATTGGTTTATACAGGATTACTGCAGCTACAGATGACAGATCTTTTTCGGTCCTTTTGCAGAATTAATAAGTTATTTATTGCTGTTGGGGTGCAAAGACCATTTTGAAAAATAACAAAAACTGTATATTTGATTTTTTTTTTTTTTTTTTTTTTTTCTACCCTGACTTTAAATGACAGAGCTGATCAAAACTAACATGCATGGAGCACTACAGTGCTCAGTGAAACGTAATATTCCATTTTAAATGCACGTGACATCTTTTTGTACACACTTTTGCACTGCAGACTGTTAAGCGACCTCGAAAGGTTGCCATCCAATCCCTGAAGCAGTCGTTTTCGCGGGATGAGGATGACCGGGCCATCAGTGATTATGACGACTATGACCGCCGGAGCGTCCAAAGCGGCAGTCACCATAGCGACGGCTGGAGTGGGGGAAACGGCGGCCCGGGCTATTCCCGGGACCATAACCGTGACTATGACTACGGGCACAGCAGGGGGAGGAGCCGGGACCGTGATGTGAGCCCAGAAGCCAATCATCGCCGGAGAGATGGCAGCAGGGGGCGGACCCTGGACCGGGATCTCAGCCCCGAGCGTCACTATCGCGGTGGCCGCAGCCGGGGGCGGAGCTCCGAGCGAGACCTGAGTCCTGCCCATGGGGACTACCCGCGTGAGCCCAGCTATGAGCGGCGCAGATACGAGCACCGCCCTGAGCCCCGCCCCTCAGGGGGAACCCTGAGGAGCCACAGCAGGGACCGGCTGCAGGATCGCTCCCCCTCTCCTGACCGGCGCTCCCGGAACTACGACCTCGAGCCCCTGGAGAAGCCCATTAACGTCCTGCTGGTGAAGAACAAACCCAATGAAGGTGAGATCGGAGTAAGAGTTCGCACTTACTACTGTTCGTGACTTAAAGGTTACCTCCGCAGGTCAGCATTGTATATGGCTCATTCTATAATAAACTGTGCAAATGTGTTACAATGGTGATGAAAATTCAAATGCACCTTTTCCAATTCTGCAACCACCAACTTCGCCATCTGCTGGCCATTAAATGGAATTCAATTTCAGCATTGGCCTCACTTTTCAGACCCAGGTGCTGCGTCCATCTTTTGGTGATAGCGCACAGATTGTTTATGTTTTTATGGCTGTAACGCAATATTAGGACATGGAAAAAATTTCATTATTTTTAAAAGCATGGTATATATATATGATTGTCTGACGCCTTGTGAAATGTTGATGCAGAGAGTGAGTACCATATTTTGCCGAGGTCATCTTTACACTATTTGCATTATGCAAATTATCCCACAGGGATGGACTTAACACGTGAGGACGCGACTGGTTACGCCCACAATGCTCATTTTAAATTGCATTTCTGATCAGACGAGTCCCGATAATTCAGTGCTGACAGTTGAAACTGTTATTATGGGTATTTCTCTGCAATATTTCACTTCACTTTCTTTTGAAGTATAAACAGACATGTCATGAGCATGTTATGAAGTTGGCTGCCAAATTTTCTAACAAAATATGTCCTTCACAATGCCTTGGCTGACATCAGGAAACCACTTTTTCTGCTGGGTTGTTGGACCGATGACTCTGATTTTTTTTCTTATGTATATCTTCAGTCTGGGAGTGAATAAATATGAACAATGCAAATAATTTAATTCTCCTAGAAAAAAATTTATTGACCATTCTTATACAACGCAGTGAATTGTACAGTTTAGTATGGAGTGACCCATGTCTCAACACAACCTCTGTGGTGCAATAACATATTTTTTTTGTTTTACTAAATCTCGGAAAGTTTTATCAAAGCCACACAAGGATGGTAAACATGGCTTGTGTCAAATTATAAATCCACCATGACGGCCCTGATCCGGGCGCTGCGTGACGTCAGCAAGTTGCTTCCTGCCTATAACCCTTCCTAGTTCTCTTATCAGTCAGGATCCTACAGATGCTCAGATGCCGTACAAGGTGCACAGGAGCTTGGATCCTGAAGACGCACTCAAATGAACAGAATTTTTTTTTCATGCTGACTTGACTCAGGACAGAAGTAATGTCTCACATAAAATGTGTGAGAATTGGCATCCCTGCAATATGCACACATTTAATGGAGTGTTGTTCCTGAGAGGCTAGACAAAAACCAAAATCTTGTTACTTTTCGTTAATTAATCTCATAGCTGGGAAATGGTAAAAATAGCCTGCAATACCTATAGTCATAGTGTAACTTGAACCGCTTCAATATTTTGCTCAAACCACAAATGTCATGAAAATGGTAACATTGCTTGACAATGTGCTGCTCTAGCCAGCTAGCTTCATTTGCCAGTAACAACAATGGTAAACTTCAATTTGTAATCGGATCATCATTTAAAGAAAATATATCTGAGCATTTTACATCCTTTTATTAAACATGTCCGCTTCTAATCTTTTGTATTTCGCCCAACCTTGTTATCCGCCGACGACTCCCCAACTGCCCTGTCTGATCCATGTCTGATTCTCAGAGATTTATGGAATAATTTGTGAGCAGTTACATTTGCGTGTTTATCACAGAATAATAGGTCAGTGCCGTGACAAACTAAAGAAAATGTGGTGGCGATATTTCAAAGTGCGGGACGCAATGCAAAAGTTGTGAGAAAGATGCATACCTTTCACCATCTCCGGTGTCATGGGGATATAAATATGAGAGTAAATGCAATGTTTCATAGGTTTTTTTTAAATGGACATGTTTACTAATGATCAGGTTGCTTTTCTGTCTGAGCATTTTTGTGTTTCTGGAGTCTTGCTGCTGAGCACACAGAGGCTCTTCACAGCTCGTGTTGGGGTTAGTACTGTCCAGAACATCTTATTGGACTCTATTAATAGGCTCCATCAATTCTGATCAGTCATGGTCTGAAATTGCCTAACACAGTTAAATCTTTGCTGAAACACTTATTTGTAATTGTTATGTTAACTGTCCTTCATCTATTCTGGATGGTAATGGATGGCGGGCTCCCGCTTGCCCCTAATCACGTTAAATTGACCAGCAATCGAAGAGCCGAGATCTGGCGTGTAGCCCAGGACTGCACGGGAAGTGCTTTTTCTGGAGTGATTCATGAATTTGGATCCCCCTCTCCCCTTGTACCATGTCTCTTATTGGTGTCACAATTATTGAAATGGCTAGAAGGTCCCGTTTTCCTAACAGACATAGAACTTAATGTAATTTTCTTGATGTCTTCATCCTTGCGTCCTGACCTTACCTGCCCTGCTGGGTGTAAGGGGTGTTAGGCGTGTGAAGAGAGGATGAAGGAGGTATAAATAGGTGGCTGTACAAAGCTCTGTATCCTTCTTCCCTTTCCTTCCCATCTCACCTGCTCTCGCTCTCCTTACCTCTCTCTCCTTGTCAGAGTACGGTCTTCGTCTGGGCAGCCAGATCTTCATTAAAGAGATGACGAGCACTGGTCTGGCAGCCAAGGATGGGAACCTCCAGGAAGGCGACATTATTCTGAAGGTAGGAGGCGCTGCCCTGTCGCTGCCTCTGCCGTGCTGTCTGTACTCAGGATTACAGGCTAAATCACAACACACAAGCAGACATCGGCTGCTGCGCATTATATGCATGTGCAATGACTCAAAGGGGTTTCATTGGTACCACATGCAACTCTTTGTCCTCATTACAGGGTGAATGTACTGTCTTATGTGACTATGACCTTTACTGTAGCGCCCCCAGCAGGTCAAACTTCACATTTCTAAATGCAGTGAATCAAGCAGTTTAATTTGAAATCATTTCACACTTAGCAAAGTTTAGCGAAGGACTGTTATCGATGCTAGGCACTCTATGACCTTTGCCCTAGCGCCACCACCAGGCCAAACATTTCATTTTTTATAACTGCTGTATCTCAAATAACTTTAATGGGAATCATGTCCAATCTGCTTTCAAGATTCCTTATGCGTAGAAGAGGAACATTTATGATTCTGAAGAGGAGTTATTGATTGTGGTGGTTTTGTAATGTTTCCTGTTGCGCCGTGGGGCGGCATGAGCAGTTGGTCTAGGAAACGGAAGGTTCCTGGTTAGATCCCCGGCTACTCAAGAGAATGTGTCGAAGTGTCCTTGTGCAAGATGCTGCTCCTGGGGCCGAATTACAGAAACTTCCTATCTAAAGTCCTAATTTAGGATAGGATAGAGTAGGACAGGATAGATTGGAAGAGTTTAAGATAGGATTTTTCCTTGTTTGGTATTACAGAAACAAATTTTAATTAACTTTAGCAATCATATCTTATCTTACTTCATCCTATCTTATCTCAAGCTTAGAAATCCTAAATTGTCAATCCAGCATTGGTTGTCAACTTTTATGTCTGTTACCTAGCAACCAATGCGTTTTTCTCACTGAGCCGAGCTTATAACATTGTATTGGGACTGTTTGCAGTTAATCGTTTTTTTTTTTTTCGTTATTGAAAACATAACAGAAACAGAAATAATGGAGCAAAAAATGACGATCACTAAACTTTAAGACGGATGAGTTAGAGGTGTTGGTATCATCCGTCGAAAAATCCGACGATGTGCTTTTTAGGAAGTTTCCAAACACACTGACAAAGGAAATAAAGGAGAGAGAAGGAAAAGATAACCGAGACAGTCTCTGCCACATCCAGCATCCAGTGGTGTGTTCGCACAATTAAACAGAAAAAGTTTCAACCCTTACAAGCGATACAAAAAAGGCAGCTCTTATTCCCAAAGAGCAGTAAACTCCTCCTGTGCCCCCCTCTCACCCCCGCAGAAGCCTGTATTGTTGGTCTCCTCGGGAAAGTAAATTATGAAGTCACGTTAATAACTGACGCCAGCGTTGTAATATTTATCATTTTGCAATGTTACAGAGTTGCTAGTTTTCTTTAACAATCTCCTATATTACATTTGTATTCAGACAGCTTTACATACGGGCTTTGCATTCTAAGCAAAATTACATATTAAGTTGCGTAACATTACTGGCTGAGATATTTTTGCCAGATCAGCCACTTCACTCTGAAAATCTCACTTTGCAAAAAAAAAAAAAAAACCACAGCGCGTTGGTAAATTACAATACAACCAGGAGTGCAGGTGTCGCCTGGTCACTCTCCAACGCTGGCCACAGTTGTTCAGCTAAATGCAAAATCATAACCGGTACTGACTAATTAGCGTCTTGTCATCAAAGTAATGCAGATCAATAGGGTCTGTCATTAGCCTCTCAATGAATAAATTTTGTCTGTTGACATTTTGTTGGCTTCGTAAAATCAAGAAAAGACCCCAGCTATAGCCAGCCCTGAAACTTCAGACTGCTTATTGGTTATCCTACAATTAGGAGAGTTCACTTGATTTTTGGCAGTTAGGATGCATCTGTAATACTCTTTTCCTATCCTAAGTTAGGATTGGAAATTTGACTTTGGAATTTTTCTTCTGTAATGGCTTTTTTTCCAAAATCAGATCCTAACCCTAATAACCGTGGTTACCAATGAGTGAAAATAGGATCTGCAAGTTAGGAAGCTTCTGTAATACGGCCTCTGATGTACAGGTTGGCGCCTTGCATGGCAGCCGGTGCCATCATGGTGAAAGTGAGGCATAACTGTAAAGCACTTTGTGTCATCTGACTAGAAAAGTGCTATATAACTTACTTGGTCTAATTTAAAATTTTTCCATGCACTAACTCAGTCTGTTTTGATGAGAATCATGTCAAACTGTCTGTGATTGTCCCTGGGGTGTGGAGGGGATGTTACTGACCCCAGGACCTGCCCTGTCTCACCATCACCTTCCCCAGACTTTTCATTTTTAAAGACACAATAACTTAAAAGTTTTAATAAGAATTCTGTCTAGTTGCTTTCAACATTCCTGGTGGATAGAGGAGGAATCTCTCATGCCTCTTTTACTGAAGTACCAGCATTGAGTCAAACTGTGTTTCCAAATCCTGTGAGTCAACCTGTTCCGGTAAGATTCGAATCAGCTTTACTGCGAATGTCCTGGTGCATAAAAGTGAAATCCTGTTGTTCTGGGGACAGTATGACCCTTCCTGTAGCACCACCCTAAGGCCAAACTTCACTTTTCCAAAATTTCAAAAGTCAAACAGATTTTACTGGAATTGGATAAAATTTGCTGTGAGCATTCCTGGAGTCCGGAGTAGTTCCCCTGCTAATTTCTTGGACTCTATACTCTTTACTCCACCACCGGGGCGAGCTCTGAATTTGGCCTATGAAGAGAATGCTGCTGTACCCTGCTATTGTCCACTGACAGCATTTTTTGAGTTATGATGTGCAATGATTGGCTGACTGTGCTGATAATTGATTTGGTGATTGTAAGGTGCCGTGATTGACTGAATGCATTGATCAGTGATTGTGCAGTGATTGGCCGAATGTGGTGATCAGTGATTGGGTGATTGTGATGTGCATTGATTGGCTGACTGTTCTGATCATTGATGAAGTGATTTTAATGTGCAGTGATTGGGTGATTGTGCTGACCAGAGATCGGGTGATTGTGATGTGTTGTGATTGGGGGAGCTGATTGTCTCTGCTCTCTAAACCTGTGTGGATTGTAATTGGATGAGTGGTTGGTTTGGCTTTATCAGCCACTCTGATTTCCTCTGGAGGGGAGGAGAGCGACTCACTTCAGTGCAGAGTTGGCCCTGCTGTTTGTGTTGCGCTCATCGTAATCTCTCTCTTTCAGATTAATGGGACTGTGACGGAGAACCTGTCCCTGAGCGACGCAGGAAAGCTGATCGAGAAGTCACGGGGGAAGTTGCAGCTGGTCGTGCAGAGGGACCGGAGACAGATCCTCGTGCGCATTCCGCCCCTGGCCGACAGCGACTCGGAGCCGGAGGGTGAGTGAGGCGCGGCGCTGCGGTGTTTGGAACCGCACACACCCCTGGGACCTCGCTCTCTCTGCCCTCACGAGTGATGTACGCTGCCCCGGGGCGTCCGGCAGAGGCTGGTACCGGTGTGTTCGGTGGGGGTGCGCAGTTAGACCAAGTGTCGTCACCCCTCCCTCCACACCCGGTGGAGTTTGCACAGAGCTTGAATCTATGTCCCATTTTCCAAAATTCAATATTTCTCCAGCTTTATGTGTGGGTATTGTTTTATTAGGAGCTTCAATTGTTTGCTCTCAGAATGACAAACAGGAACAGAGCGGACAGCTGCCCTTCTGTTTTCCTGGAGATCTACCGTCCAATAGGTTGTTATTTCATCCCTGCTTTGGCACCACTCGCTCTAAAGAGGCAGCTCAGTGAGAGCGCTGTCAGAGAGGCTATGCGAGGGCTGGAATGAAGACCTACTGGAAGGTAGGTGGCCAGGATCAGAGTTTGGTGGCCCGAGTCGAAGTATTTAGGACGAGTATTTGATCCATGCCTGCTGGAGTCATGTGCTTATGCTCTGGAGGAGCAGGTGTAGTGTACTACAGGCCAGGTGCATTATGGGAAGTATTTGTGGAGTTTATGAATCTCCCTGCACAAATGCTGCTTAATGATAAATATAGCAATCTGGCATTGAAGGGGTTAAAATTTTATACTGAGTTATATGGGGATGCTTGGCTCATATTTCCAGTTAGCAACTGGAAGATCAAGCTGGGTCTGATCTTGTGTAGGTGACAGTTTGTGATGCGTTTCTGAGGTCAGAATGATACTGCGAGCTGAGAGCCCATGATTCAGCGCTGTCTCAGTCCTGGAATTCACCTGATGTTGTGGAAATATCTTCAATTCCAGGACTCAACCAAAATCCCTATCTCTGTGTTCTCTCTTTACAGATAGAATGTCATACTTTTAGCTGAAGGACCTCCGCGACACAACATTACAGTTTGGCTGCCCTTTTATCTGTATCGCAGTTGTAATGTGTCCGATTTTGCACTACTTCTGTTTTTTTTTTTTTTTTTGCTAATTTTAAATATTAATATTTTCCAAAAATTAATAAAGCTATTTTAATCACTTTTTTGTATTGTGTGCTTTTTTGGAATTAAAATTCATTTCAATATGATAACAATATTAACCATTTCAGAGTCACTATTTGGTACAAATAAAACTGATCTTTATGACTACTCATGACTCACTTCTAGAACATGTGCATATTTACTCTGTCACATATTAGGATTTATATACTGAAAACTGCACACCGATTAGATTATTTTTATTTAATATTCTGACCAGGTGAATAGTTTTCACCTGTGGAATGACTCCAATGTAACGGAAATGGTGAGTTTGTGTCTGTCCTGCGGTGAGAGCAGGCTCAGGCTTTCTGATGTGGGGTAAGCCTTTTACATTCCTTCTTGTAATATGGTGTATTGGAGTCTAATTTTCTTAATGTTCTGGTGATCTGCAGGGGGATTTTGCGTGACTAACTGTGGGAGAGGGGTGTTTTATTGTGGTGTGAGCATGTGCAGGACAAGGCAGCAGAGTCCAGGAAAGGCCAGCCGCCCGCTGTATGGTTTAGTGTCTGTGATGCTCCGGTTCACCGAGCTCCAATCAGACCTTTCTGATGAAGGGGGGTGGGGCCTGACCTTGGGGCTTGCCCACCCCTGTCTGAGTTCTGGGATGACTGTGACCCACTTTCACTCATACACACATGCGCGCGCACACACACACACACACACACACACACACACACAAACAGATCCTAAGAGAGGCCACACACAAGCTTTTTATGTTCTAGCTGAGTTCTTGCCAATAAACTATCCCCTCGATCCATAATGCTGCCCTTGATTTGTCAAAAGGTTGTCTTGCCAGCATTATCTTACCTCAGACTGTTCCTCTCGCCTCATATCTTTCCAGTTCACTCATAAACTCTAACAGGCACGTGCACACACACATTCTCACACACAAAATCACCCCTGTCAGTAGCGGGCAGTAATTTTATGCACTCCCAGCTGATGCGCTCTTGTTTTTCTGTGGTTTTCCCCCAAGATGCTCTCAGAACGCCTTGACTATAGTTCTCCTCATCCGTGTGCTACCTTATCAATGCGAGAACAATCTCCCTTCGCTGTTAATCAGTCACATGGGAGTTATTTACCTCATAGAACTCGCACAGAGGCAACACCTTCAAAAAAGTTTGAAAAGTAACCGCTTTGCACTTTCAAAAATATAATTTTTAAAAATCCCCCCTCAATTTTTAAATTTTGCCTATTTGTAGGTCACATTTAAGCTTTCATGAGTGTTTGTGTATAACCTCCTTACCCCACCTCACTCATGGCCAAAACAGACACCATCTGTGAGGTTTGAGGTTCAGCTGAACTGCATGCCATCTCTCAAACAGGTCACCAGCTCCGCTTCACACTGGACCAGAGAGCACATGCAGTCAAAAGCCATTATAAGGCTGTGCGGCAGCCTTGATATTTGTGTTGCTAAAGCTAAATTTTATATCTTTGACATAGCATTGCTGTCTTGGGGGAAATGGGTCATTTCTTTGTCCGTCTGTCTATCTCTCTGTCTGTTCTGTCTGTGACTCATAATGGCTCACAACATGTGGCCCGGTTCAGTACAGACCTGTGTTATAACTGAAAATAACTGGGCTTAATGATTCAGAACAAACTGATTGTGTATTTGGTCATGGTGACGTGTGTGCGTGTGCGTGCGCGTGTGTGTGTGTTTGTGTGTGTGTGTGTGTGTGTGTGTGTGTGTGTGTGTGTGCGTGTGTGTGTGTGTGTGTGTGTGTGTTTGTTTGTGTGTGTGTGTGTGTGTGTGTTTGCGCACCTTTTAAAGTTTGTGTTCCCTGGACGGTTTTTTTGGCGGCTCTCTTTGCTCATATCTGGGTCCTGAGAGGGTTCCTGATGGTGCTTCCTTTTCTCCAGAGTCGTCTGTCTCCGTGCCTGAAAATTGAATTTATTCTCTTCTGCCTCTTTGGAATTTCTGTTTGGTGTGTGTCAGTGTTTTTGAAAAGAAGAAATCGATCACCACATTCCTCACAAATGGGCAAAGTCAAACTACTAGTTTGCTGTGATCTTTACCTGTGGCTCAGTGTGTTGATTATTCCAAACAGGCAGAAGTGCTCTTCCCTCTGACTGAGGAACTGCTGTTTCTCTGCTTTTTGGGGACCTTCAGCCATCCTGTCTGCTTTCAGTGGGAGAATAGTGGTCTGAAACTGTGCACATGTCGGCCTTTTTGACTGCGTGCCTGTCTTGCTCGTTTGCAGATATTTCGGAGATCGAGTCGTACCACTCGTACTCCCCCGCTGAGGATCGACGATCCCACCACTCAGATCTGTCCTCCCACTCGTCCACCGAGAGAATACGGAACAAACCCAGGTAACCCGGCAACACTGCGGACAGTGAAAGTGTGTGAGCGAACAGTCTGTTCTCAGGTTTTTTTTAAATTTACATAGTGAATTTTACAGACAGTCTGTCACTAAGACGCTTTATAGGATGGGCAGAAGGTCAAACACTCGGCCTGAACCCTCACATTGCAAACCCGTGAGGTTAGAACCTTCCAGTGATGGAAAAGCTTCAGTCTGGGTGATGAGGAGAAACTCTCCGATGGAGAAGATCCCTCCGGACACACCTGACTGCAGCGTGGCCTCCCGCCTCTGAGGGCTGCTGAGATGTACCGCTCATGCAGTTTTGGTGATGGGATACAGATGTGTGATGGGAGGCCCATCTTAACAATTCAAGCTGCGGCTTTAGCTGTGGCTTAAGATTATGGGGAAATCAGCAAACCCTTTCGAGATGTGGTGATGCAAGCGTAGATCTCAGATGTGTCGAGGTGTGGGCATGAACTCGGGGACAAACAGGAACAGGACTTGAGTGATAAAAGACCTTATTGTGAGGAACAGGGCTGAAGTTATTAAATGGAATTAGACGTATTACTTAAACTCAATCTAAACTCTGTCTAAATCTAAAATGCCCCTCTTAAAGATGGGTTGACATGTGCCTGGCTAGACCATTGTGAGAATTCACAAATTTTGTACTTCAGAGAATGGGCAGAAGTGCCATGCTGAAGGAGTTTGCCCAGGAGAATAAGATTGAAGATGGCCTTTTAAGATGTGGATTAAAGGTATTTTGGGTCAATTACTTGGTAACCAGTGAAACTAGTACTGGGTTTCATCTGCTCAAAGAATGCTGTTCAAGTTTTAATACTGCATTTTGAATTTGCTGAGGTGACTTCATGAGTTGTTCACACATCCTCTTTGGGGAGCTTTATCATAATCCAAAGTGGCTGGGCTGAGCTTTCAGCCTGGCGTTGTGGTAAAATTATATTTGATTTGACCATCTCACTCAAATGCACGATGGCAGTCTTTGACGTGTGTTTGTGTGTGTTTCTGTGTGGTTTTCTGTTTGTTCTGGATCAGAACTTCCTATATTAAGTTCTAACTAACTTTAGGAATCATCTTATCTTACTTCATCCTGTCTTATCTGAAGTTAGGAAATCCTAAATGCCCAATCTGGCATCGGTTATCAACTTTTATGTCTGTTACCTAGCAGCCAACGCTTCTTTTCTCCTAACTGTAGGATAACCAATAAGCCGTCTGAAGTTTCAGTATTGGCTATGGCTGGGGTCTTTTCTTGATTTTACGAAACCAACAAAATGTCATCAAACGAAACTTATTCACAGAGAGGCTAATGACAGACCCCAATGATGTGCATTACTTTGATGACAAGACGCTAATTAGTCGGTACCGGTTATGATTTTGCATTTAGCTGAACAACTGTGGCCAGCGTTGGAGAGTGACCAGGCGACACCTGCACTCCTGGTTGTATTGTAATTTACCAACGCGCTGTGGTTTTTTTTTTTTTTGCAAAGTGAGATTTTCAGAGTGAAGTGGCTGATCTGGCAAAAATATCTCATCCAGTAATGTTACGCAACTTAATATGTAATTTAGCTTAGAATGCAAAGCCCGTATGTAAAGCTGTCTGAATACAAATGTAATATAGGAGATCGTTAAAGAAAACTAGCAACTCTGTAACATTGCAAAATGATAAATATTACAACGCTGGCGTCAGTTATTAACGTGACTTCATAATTTACTTTCCCGAGGAGACCAACAATATAGGCTTCTGCGGGGGTGAGAGGGGGGCACAGGAGGAGTTTACTGCTCTTTGGGAATAAGAGCTGCCTTTTTTTGTATCGCTTGTAAAGGTTGAAACTTTTTTTGTTTAATTGTGTGAACACACCACTGGATGCTGGATGTGGCGGAGACTGTCTCGGTTATCTTTTCCTTCTCTCTATTTTATTTCCTTTGTCTGTGCGTTGGGAAACTTCCTAAAAAGCACATCGTCGGATTTTTCAACAGATGATACCAACACCTCTAACTCATCCGTCTTAAAGTTCAGTGATCGTCCTTTTTTGCTCCATTTATTTCCGTTATGTTTTCAATTATGAAAAAAAAACATGATTAACTACTAACAGTCCCAATACAATGTTAAAAGCTTGGCTCGTGGGAGTTCACTTACGATTTTTGGCAGTTAGGATGCATCTGTAATACACTTCTCCTATCCTAAGTTTGGATGGGAAATTTGACTTAGGAACTGTTCTTCTGTAATGACTTTTTTCCCAAATCAGATCCTAACCCTAGTAACCATGGTTACTTACCAATGAGTTAAGATAGGATCCGTAAGTTCGCAAGCTTCTATAATACGGAGGGAAAACCAAAGATTTTGCTGTCCAGATCCCAGTAAGATGTAATGCTCTGTAATTCTATGTTCTTTACAGACTTCGAACCAGAACAATATATTTCTGTTCAGCTTTTATTAAGGAGGAGCAAAGTTTGGGCCATTTTGGGGGCCCTTATCTTTCATACATGAGAATCTTCTGTGAAAACTTTTTCTGACCAGCTGGGAGCATAAATTCTGGCCTTTGATGACTTGAATTTCAGGAACACTTAATAATGAAGGAGGCTGTGAACAGGTGTGGACTGTTTGGGGAAAATATTCCTCTGAAGTGGAACACGGTGAAAGAGAGAGTGCGGTTCCTGGTTCTGGACGCAGTTTCTCATTAGAACACTGTCTGCTGTGGAATTCTTCCCAGGGACGAGCCTGCAGGTGGGGTGGCCAAGATGGCGTCCGTTCCTCCCACATTTAGAGCCGCTGATGACCAGCTCCCGGGCCCCGCCCAGAGGGAGGAGCCTCAGTTGGAAGAGCCACCTGGTACGTCAGTGTCCATGTACTGTGTAGGTCTGCAGGATCATGTATTAAACTCGCTTATAAATGCAGTTTTCATGTACAGTGCTGTGAAAAAGTTTTTTCCCCTTCCTGATTTTATGTTTTTGCAAATTTGTTATACTTTCAGATCATCAAAAAATTTTAATAGTAGAAAGAGATAACCCGAGTAAATAGTAAATGCAGTTTTTAAATGATGATTTCATTTATTAGGGAAAAAAGCTATCCAAACCTATCTGGCCCTTTGTATAAAAAGTAATTGCCCCCCCTCGTTAAATCATGAATGAACTGTGATTAACCACATTTTTTGAGTCGAATTTCACTAGCCACACCTAGGCCTGATTACTGCCAGACCTGTTGAATCAAGAAATCGCTTAAGTAGAACCTGTCTGACAAAGTTAAGTAGGCTAAAAGATCTCAAAAAGCAACACATTGTGCTGGGATCTAAAGAAATTCAAGAACGGATGAGAAAGTCATTGATCTGTCCGTCTGGAAAGGGTTACAAAGCCATTTCTAAGACTTTGGGACTCCTGCGAATCACGTTTAGAGCCATTATCCACAATTGGAGAAAACTTAGAACAGTGCTGAACCTTCCCAGAAGTGGCCGGCCCACCAAAATTACTCCAAGAGTGTATCGACGATTCCTCCAGGAGGTCACAAAAGAACCCAGAACAACATCTAAAAAACTTCAGGCCTCACTTACCTCAGTTAAAGTCAGTGTTCATGGCTCAACAATAAGACAGAGTCCAGGCAACAATGGCATCCATGGGAGAGTTCCAAGGCGAAAACCACTACTAACCAAAAAGAACTCAAAGGCTCATCTCACATTTGCCAAAAAATATCTTGATGATCCCCAAGACCTTTGAAAAATTATTCTGTGGACTGACGAGACAAAAGCTGAACTTTTTGGAAGGTGTGCGTCCCATTACATCTGGCGTAAAACCAACACCGCATTTCATAAAAAGAAAATCATACCAAAAGTCAAACATGGTGGTGGTAGTGTGATGGTTTGGGGCTGCTTTGCTGCTTCAGGACCTGGATGACTTGCAGTAATTAATGGAACCATGAATTCTGCTCTCTACCAGAAAATCCTGCAGGAGAATGTTCAACCGTGACCTCAAGCTCAAGCGCACTTGGGTTATGCAGCAGGACAATGATCCGAAACACACCAGCAAGTCCACCTGTAAATGGTTTAAAAAAACCAAAATGAGGTTTTGGAGTGGCCTAGTCAAAGTCCAGACTTAAATAGATAGTTCTTTATTAATCCCCATAGGGGAAATTCAGGTATTGCAGCAGCACAGACATACATTAAAGATCACAGATATAAAAAGACAATATAATATAAAAAAGACAATATATAAAAAGGTATATAAAAACTAAAAGAGTACAATTGGATGTAAAGTGGCTTAGTGAAGAAGTGGCTTAGTGTCCTTTCCTGAAGAGGGCGTCTGTGTTGTGAGTCCAGTCCAGTTTATTATTGATGTGGACCCCAAGGTACTTGTATGAGTATTGTACCTCTCCACCCGCTCCCCCCTGGATGACAACTGGGGCGAGGGACTTCCTGTTCCTCCTGTAGTCCACCACCAGCTCCTTAGTCTTGCTGATATTGAGTCTTAAATGGTTACTGTTGCACCATTTAATGAAGTTCTCAATCAGACTCCTGTACTCCTTCTCATTGTCATCTGTGATACATCCAACAATGGAGGAGTCGTCCGAGAACTTTTGGAGATGGCAGGAACCAGAGTTGAATTGATTGAGATAATACGGCATGACCTTAAATAGGCTGTTCGTGCTCAATAACCCTCCAATGTGGCTGAATTAAAACAATTCTGCAATGAAGGAAATTCCTCCACAGTGATGTGAAAGACTCATTCCCAGTAGTTGTAAATGCATGATCGCAGTTGTTGTTGCCGAGGGCGGCACAACCAGTTATTAGGTTTAGGGGGCAATTACTTTTTCACATAGGGCCAGGTAGGTTTGGATAGATTTTTCCCCTTACTGCATTTTGCATTTACTTGGGTTATCTTTTTCTAATATTAAAATTTGTGTGATCTGAAACATTTAAGTGAGACAAATATGGGAAAAAAAAAAAAAAAAGAAATCTGGAAGGAGGCAAATACTTTTTCAAGGCACTGTAAACTGTTTGCATGAACTGAATATAAGGGCTTGCAAGCAGTTTCTTCCGTGTGCACTTGCATTGTGTGGAGTAAGTGTGATAATAAACTGGGTGCGTGCACTCGTATGTAGTTTATATGTGCACGTGCTTGGGATTCGTGAGTGTATGGGTGTGCAGGCATGTTTTGTGGCCTTATTCTTCTTAATGTCGTGTTTTCACAGCCACGGTTAACACTGCCCCGAAAATTCTGCTCCGTCCCAGCCCTGAGGATGAAGAGATTTACGGGTGAGCCTGTTTTTTTACTATTTATTTGTTTGTGTGTGTGTGTGTGTGTGTGTGTGTGTGTGTGTGTGTGTGTGTGTGTGTGTGGGGGTGGGTGTGGGTGTGTGTGTGGGTGTGTGTGTGTGTCTGTGTGTGTGTGTGTGTGTGTGTGTGTTGGTGTGTGGCTGAATCGTTGAGCTCGTACTCTGCAGTCTCTCCCGCAGTGTCACTTCTTCCTCTCTGCTCAGGTCCTCCATATTTATGAGCCCCTCTGCTGCACTCAGTGTGGGGCGTTTATTTTTTTTATTTACAAACTTCCCCATCCTCACCCGCACCCCTCACCCTCATTCGCACCCCTCACCCTCACCCGCACCGCTCACCCTCACCCGCACCGCTCATCCTCACCTGCACCCCTCACCCTCATTCGCACCCCTCACCCTCACCCGCGCCGCTCACCCTCACCCGCACCGCTCATTCGCACCCTCACCCTTACCCCTCACCCTCACCCCCATCTGCACCCGCACCCCTCATCCGCACCTGCACCCCTCTCCCGCACCCCTCACCCTCGCCTCTCATCCACACCCGCACCCCTCACCCTCACATGCACCCTTCACCTGCATCCAGCACCCCTCACCCCCACCAGCACCCCTCACCTTCATCTCTCACCCGCAACCCTCACCCGCACCCGCTCCCCTCACCCTCAACCGCACCCCTCACCGGCACCCGCACCCCTCATCCGCGAAGTCTTTGTATTGACTTTGAATGTAATTTGTCGCGCGAAAATTCGTTTCTTGTCCGGTGTGAAATCAGCTTCATTTTCCCATAAAAAAGTCGCGAGTGCCGCAGCAATCAAACGAGCAAGCTGTCTTCATCTTTCCATAAACATGCAATACAGCGTCCGCTGAGCTGTAAAAGGTGAGACGTACAGGCAGAGAACTCAGTCGGCTCCATGGCAACACAAACTTCCCGTTGGCTTGTCAACAAAGGTCGAAGTGCGGAAGAAACGCTGCGAGGTTCGTTCCAATCCGTTGTTCGACAACCCTCCCCCTAAGTTACCTCTATTGCCCTCCCTCTTTCGGGAAGGGCTGATTCGCCTGCTACGTCATTCAGAGGGCTCACTCGAGTGGAGGGCAGAAGTGAAGGGAGTGTCTGATTTCGGAGTGGAACGCAGCCCTAATCTTCCCCAGGAAGTGTCCTCATAGATTTGCATTGAAAATCGGACCTGTTTAGCAACACAAGTCCTGTTCTTTCAATCATTTGATGATTTGGTGCGCTTAAGCCTGTGGATAGTGTTACATTTATTAGTGACCTCTATATGTCATTCCCCGAAAAAATACAAAAGGAGTTTATAGCAGAAGGAGGGCACCCTCTGCGGGACGGACAGATGGGCAGACAGACACAATCCCGCCTCAGTGTACAGCTGCTACAGACACACGTTTGCCTCCCTGGTGCTGTTACACATCTGTTTTACATCCCTGCTGCAGTTTAACAGTGGCGTTCCTGGTACAATTAGATGTATGCATACCTGGTGCAGTTAGACGTAAAAAAAAGCCACTATTTTTAATTCCTATCTGGAGTCATGGCCAAATAAAAATAAATAAATTAATAAATTTTGGTTGCTGTAAGAGCTGCAGAGCTGCATTGAGTGTGCGTGTCTGTGTATGTGTGTGCGTGCGTGTGCGTGTTTGCACGTGTGCATGCGTCCCTGTGTGCCTGCCTGTGTGTTTGTGTGTGTGCGTGTGTGTGCGCATGCATGAATGGGTGAATAAGGGTGATATTGTGGAGCACATTTTCAGCTGGAAGGGACAGTCCCAGGTAACTGTGCTCCATGTCCCTGTTTCTCTGTGAAATGGCACCAGTGTCTCTCACACACGTTTCTGTAGTGGTCCTCCTCTCCGCTCTCGGACGGCTGCAGAGACCACCAGCCCTGCAGGGGGCGATGTTTTGAGCTAGGGTGTTTTTCAGGCCCTTGCGCCTGACTGTCCTGCCCTGTACCCGCTCCTCAGGCCGAACACGGTGATGGTGAGCTTCCAGAAGGGCGAGAGCGTGGGCCTGAGGTTGGCCGGAGGGAACGATGTGGGGATCTTCATCGCCGGCGTGCAGGAGGGCAGCCCCGCCCAGGAGGAGGGGCTTTGCACCGGAGACCAGATTGTGAAGGTACAGCGGACCCTGATTCCTGACTGAGTCTCTGCTCTATATCCTGCTGTGGTCTCATATTGCCTTTCGCTCATCAACACATTCAGTCATTTCCTCTCACTGTCAAACTGTGTTACTTTACCTCTCTAACACTGATCCACTCGTTGTGTGATTGTCAGTATCAGAGCACTGTTGATTTGTCCAACCTTGAGGCTGCAAATGCAGGAACACTCTACTGTAGGGGCGTTGCAGCATCAGAGAGATGCAGTTATGTTGATGGTCATAAAGCATTGGTGGATTGGCTGACTTCTCCTCGAACTGCTGTATTCTCAGGCTCTGAACGCTGGGATTTTATTCATGACTGAACGTCAGGAGCTGTGTCACAATTACAGAGCATGCTCAGAATTTACGCACAAGAAAGTGAATCCGCTTGACTGCAAGTCATAATCATAATCTATCCTCGCCAATCTGTCTTCTTTCACAGTGTATTTATATATTTTATTTACTCCGGCATTATGTTTTTCATATTAAGGAGCTTTCTATGGAAATTTGAGGATTCAAAGCACCTATATTAAGCTTTAGCTGAGGGAGACAAAGAATGTAAGCTGGTTGCCATTGGCAATAATCGTATAAGAAGAATAATGCCCTCTAGATTTTGACCTACAGTTGAGCGGATTTACTTCGTTGAAAGCTGTGAGCATGTGCAGTAATTGTGACACAGGTGCTTTAATGATGTAGCATATGACAGACTTTGTGAGTTTGCCCAATCAAATACCCTCTGTATTTATTGCCGTAATACATTTTAACAAAGGTTGTTGGCCTTTAAGAAAATGATATCCAACTAGAGCCTCTTCCTTGTCTCTGGTGTGTGTTTGTATTCATTCCTCCAAATTTGGAGCTGTGTGCTTTATCTTGGGCATGTCTGTTTCCAGGTGAACGCTGTGGATTTCCGGGGCATCGTGCGAGAGGAGGCAGTGCTGTTCCTACTGGAGATCCCTAAAGGAGAGGAGATCACCATACTGGCACAGAGCAAGTCCGATGGTGCGGATCTGCCGACGTATAACAAGATACAGCTACTGAGACGGCTCAGCTGCCGTAAACACTGAATCAAGCTGGGAATTTAACAGAGCTCAGCCGAATTAAAACAATTCTGCTAAATTTCCTCCAGCAATGTAAAAGACTCATTGCAATCTATTGCAGAAATTTGATTACAGTTGTTGCAGCCTGGGGTGGCACAGCCAAGAGATTAGATTGAGGGGGGCAATTATTTTTACCCATGTTTAATACAGGCTATGAATAACTCTTCTCCTTCAATAAATGAAATGCTCGTTTGAAGGCAGGATTTTTGTTCACTCACATTGCCTCTGTATTATATTAAAATTACTTGGATGATCTGAAACGTTTAAATATGGCAAATAAGCAAAACTAGAAGAAATCATGAAGGGGGTAAATGCTTTTTCACATCACTGTAGGTGTTGAATGGCTCTGATTGACCATCTCCTTGGATGTCAGGTTGTGGGACGCTGCGCACTGACCTCATTCCTCTCTGTGTGGCCTTATTTTAGTGTACAAGGACATCCTGACATCCGGTCGAGGGGACTCTTTCTTCATACGGACACACTTTGAGTACGAAAGAGAGACCCCCCAGAGTCTGGCCTTTTGCCGGGGTGAAGTCTTTAAGGTGGTGGACACCCTGTACGACGGCAAGCTGGGGAACTGGCTGGCCATTCGTGTGGGGAAGGCCAACCAGCTGCTCGAGAAGGGCATCATCCCAAACAAGAGCAGGTCAGCCTGGAGCGAGGGCGCATGTGTGGAGGGAGGGGTGCATGGGAGGAGCTGATGGGAGGGGCTAAGGAGAGTGAGGGTTTAGAGTTTGTGGGAGGGTCAAGTAAGTTAATGGGAGTGGCTTAGATTGAGTGAGAGGGGATAAATTTAGGGGAGGGTTTTGTAATTCATTGGAGGGGTGTATAAGTGGGAGGGGCATGGGAGTTTACGGGAGGGGTTTAGGAATGAGGAGGGGGGGGGGGCATGTGAGTGTAGGGGAGGGGTTTAGGAATCAGTGAGAGGGACATGTAAGTTTAGGGGAGGGGTTTGGGAATGGTACCAGGGCAGAGCTATGGAGAGAGAGGGTTATGACAGCTTTTGATGTCGCAGCCTGAGCGGTCACGTGTAAGCCTCAATAGTTCCAAACACAGCCCGCACTATCATGATCTCTTATGGGACAGACAGCAACGATTGCGTTACTGAACGGTAAATACTTAATTAAACCTTACACAATTGCCGCAAACGTATTTCTCTTCATTAATTACATTATTTACATACGTTTTATAGAGGTCATGCTTTTATAGCGACGTGGTGACAACTTAAATAAGTGTAACTACTCAGATGTGTGAACGGTAAGCCTACATGACACGATAAATGAGCACAGAAAAGTAATATAGACTAACCACAGCCACCACATCTCTTCAAGAGTCTCTTCGGGCGGCACGGTGGCACAGTGGTTAGCACTACTGCCTCACAGCAAGAAGGTTGTGGGTTCGAATCCGGCCTGGGGCCTTTCTGTGTGGAGTTTGCATGTTCTCCCCGTGTTCACGTGGGTTTTCTCCGAGGACTCCGGTTTCCCCCACCCACAAAACATGCAATATAGGAACACTGTGTGGCTGTGTGTGAATGTTTGGTGGTCGTCGGAGGGGCCGTAGGCGCATACTGGCAGCCACGCTTCCGTCAGTCTGCCCCAGGGCAGCTGTGGCTACAAAACGTAGTTTACTACCATCAGAGTGTGAATGTGTGAGTGAATGAATAATGTATCCTTGTGAAGCGTCTTTGAGTGCCCAGAAAGCAGAAAAGCGCTATATAAAATTGATGCATTATTATTAAGAGTGAATCATTTGAAAGACCATCTTTTAGCGAAATACAACATGGCATTATAATACAGCTAGCTGACTACAGCAAGATCGCTAGAAAGCGAACAGCGCCTGGCATGGCAAATGCAGATTGACTGATGCAATTTCAAAGAGCTAGATAAAACAAGATGGTTTACATGTTGGTCGTCAATGTCCTAACTTTTGGTTTCATCCAATTTGTATCCATAATAAGTGGCTTTAATCCAAAATGGTTATTGAGAGCTAAACGGAGTTAGAGACTCCACAACCGTTCGTGATTAACTTCAAACAGCTTATCAAGCTAGGCTAGGTAAGACCATGTCAAATTTGTCAAAGCTAACTTTTAAGCCAAAAAACTTCACCGAAACCAGTCACGGGCACTTCATCCCATCATTTACCGTCATGATTTACAGTGTATCGATTTTGCGAGGGATAGAAATAGAAACTCCATAGAGTTCATGACTGAATTCCCACAGCTGACTAAGCTAAACTAGAAGCAAAGAACATGAGCTTATATTATCACAACTTCTTCAGACTTAAAATACATATATTGTCATGCTGAACATACCTAATTGGAGATTATAAATGATACATGACCACTAATATATATATTTAGTGAATCATAAGACTTCAATATTTGATTAGTTACCGTCGTTGTTGTCTCAATGGAAGTGAATCGGTACGGAGCTGCGAGAATCCTCTTTTGGAACTATAGGAAGTTCTAGTACCCGGAAGCGTGCCGCCATTTTTTGTACACGAGAGTCAATGGGAGTGTTGCAACTCTGAGAATATGAATGGCTCAGGGTAGGGTGAGTTTAGGGGAGGGGTTTTAAAATGACTGGGAGGGGCTCTGTATGCCCTTACAAGTGAAAGGGCATACAGTGAAAACAAGTGCCTGCAGCTGGAGTCATTGGGAGTAGAGCTGGAAAAGAGAGCTGATGTTTTCAAACTCTCTCAAGACTAAGGGAGACAACATTAAGGCAGAAATTATTAGGTTGGATATGGTGTGTGTGTGTCTGTGTGTCTGTGTGTGTGTGTGTGTGTGTGTGTGTGTGTGTGTGTGTGTGTGTGTGTGTGTGTGTGTATGTGTGTGTATGTGTGTGTGTCTGTGTGTCTGTGTGTCTGTGTGTGTGTGTGTGTGTGTGTGTGTGTGTGTGTGTGTGTGTGTGTATACACCATTATAAGCTCATCTTTACCTCTGCCTTGGAGGTTATGTTTTTTTCCAGCTTTGGTTTGTCTGTCTGTTTGTGTATAAGATGACTCAAAAAGTAATGAACGGACATTTTTGATATTTTGTGGGTGGGTTGCTATGCTATCAGTGGTGGAACCTATTGATTTTGACCTCTATCGGTCAAATGAAGCAGCCGCAATTTTTCGACTGTGCTGCCTTAGCGGAGGTTTGCACTCTCGGAGTGCCTGTAGTTTGCATATGAAACCATTATTTGGATTTGAGCTGCCTGCGGAGACTTTGGGGGAGGGGAGAGGAGTATTTTTCTGTATTTACTCCCCTCTCTCCACCCCACCTGTGAATGACCCACCGCCTCTCCTCCCCCAGGGCGGATCAGATGGCCAGTGTCCAGAATGGACAGAAGTGCCCGGGCAGCGACCGTGCAGATTTCTGGCGGCTGCGGGGTCAGAGGGCAGCGAAGAAGAAGGACCTGAGGAAGGATCTAATCTCCGCCCCCGTCAGCACACGCTTCCCCGCCTATGAGAGGGTGGTCTTGAGAGAGGGTAGGGCTCACTGCTCGGCCAAAGAGGGAATGAGTTTCCCGTCTCTAAACCAATGACAGTCGCTCCATACCTTTTCTTATTCTAAAAAGAAATCTCTTCCCAGCCAATGAGAGAGACAGTAGATGACCAGATTCTTAACCAATGAGAGGGCAAGCCGAGAGAGCCATTCTTCTCTACCAGTCAGAGAGGAGCTTGTCCGCTGGCAAGCTTGTGTGAGCATAAATACCCTGCTCCGCGCCCCCTAACCAATTAACCCTCAGAGTGCTGAAATAAATTTCAAAATTGTGTGAATTTAATTGTCTCGAGCTGTTAAAAACCTACCATGTTGCGACTTGTTTAAAAGAGCTACCCTATGGGAGCTCTGTTAACCTATCATGTGGCGACTTGTTTTTCCAAAAACTTTACTTTGATATCTTACATCATTGAGCAGCAACAATAGCTGCATTTAGTGCTCTCAGGGTAAAAAAATAACCACCATCGAGTGAACTCCCTGCGTTTCATTTTGACAGTCTAGGCTGATTATTTGGCAGCAGTAGATTGGTTGCTTTCTCACCTGTTAGAAGGTAAATTCACAAAAATTAAGAGACAGCTGCTGCTACTGATGCATTGTGGGATGAGCATTTGGCTTTCCGTTGGGTCCTCCGACTTAAACCCTCAGATAAAACTCATGTCGTCTCAGGTCTGCTGAGGAACAGGAGCTCAGATGTAGGAATGGTCTGTGTTTTTGTTGTCAAATAAACATGGGAGTAAACCAAACGAAATGGAAAAACTCCCGCACGCAGTCTTCTCTGCAAAGATAAAACTTTATTGTGATCAACGTTTTGGTCGTGTGACCTTCATCAGGTTGATTTGCATGGGTACTACAGTGACCCCATTTTACAAGAAAGGGAGGCACATATTAGCCAATCAGCATTCAGTGAATCCACCCTTTTTAAGGAAGAGACAGGGATTAATTAGCATATTTTACCATTCATATCTAATAAGAAAATAAAGCAAAAAAAATTCAAAAAAGCAGCATACAGGCTACCCAAAAAACATCAAAGAACAAATGCAGCATATTTCAGGTACTGAAAAAGGATATTTCATACTTTTCATTATTGTAAAGAACAGGATATATAAATCTTTTCACATTCTGTCCCTTAAAAGGGGGAGAGATGAGAGAAGAGGCTCAAGGCGTTGGTATAGAAATCTAAGCATGACGTTGAGTGCCAGTTCATCATTTAGGCCCTTCGGTGCCAAGGTTTGTAGCATGAAAATCCAAAATGATTCTCGTCTTTTTAAGAACAGGTCCCTATCACCGCCTCTACGTGGTACATTTACAGTTTCGACAAAACTTTAAAGTAGAAATAGCGTGTTTCGCATCATTGAGGTGTACAGCTACAGGGAAGTCACGATCATTCCTCTGAATAGTGCTCTTACCTTTGTTTCAGTTTCCTACTTGTTTTACCCACATAGGATTACCCACAAGGACACTGTAGCATGTATACAACATGAGTAGAAGCACAGGTGATAACGCTTTTTATTGGGAATACCTGATTAGTATCTGGATGAGAAAATGTGTGGGTTTTTTGCGTGTTGTTGCATTGTGCGCAACTCCCACAGCGATAATTGCCGAAGGGTATGGGACATAGCAGTGTCTGCGTAAGTGGACCGGGTTTGTTCCGTGCGAAATCTGCGTGGACTAGCAAATCCCTTAAATTCCTTCCACGCTTGTACACAAAGAGAGGAGGCTCCTTAAAAATCGGGGCAAATTCCGGGTCCGATTTTAAAATGTGCCAGTATTTTTCAAAAATTGATTTTATCACATGTGAGCGGGGAGAATAGGTGGTAATGCACGCAACAGAAAATTGCTTTTCTTTCTTAGTACTTTTTTCCAAGAGTTCTGAACAGGGTCTTGACAACTTCATTTCGTAGGCTTTATCAATCCATTCGGTCGGGTACCCACGTTCAATAAATCGCCCCCTCATGTCCACGGCTTTTCCTATAAAGTCCTCAGTAGAACAGCATGTTCTACGAAGCCTGAGAAATTGAGTTTTGGGGAGTCCTCTCTTTAATGTGGTTGGGCGAAAACTACTAGCCAATAAAAGAGTGTTTTTGTCCGTTTCTTTCCGATATATAGTGGTAGATAGGGTACCATTATCCTTAAAGACCCACGTCCAAAAAATTTACTTGGCTTCTTGGCTATACTCCATAGTAAATTTTAAATTAAGATTGAAACTGTTCAGTAATGTAAAAAAGTGTTTCAAGTCGTCAGAGTTGCCTTTGAACTCTGCCTTTGCCTTTGGAAAAAAAAAAATTGGCAAAAGTGTGCTGAAAATGAGAAGATCAGTGTCTCTCTTGCCGTCTCGCTTGCTCAAGGGTTGGTTACTGGAAGGTAATGGGGAGTACAGGCATACTATTAAATGGTAGGGAGGGAATATGATTCAAAATTAGAATATCTGTGAGCTGCCATCTGTTCTATGTTCAGTCAATGAATATAATAGTAGTGTGGTAATTGGCTAATTTCTAATTCATATCCTTGACCCATTTATGCATTAATTTAATTCAATGATTTGGCTGTTTATTATTTTATACTGTTTTGTTTGTGCTCATGCTTAACATTGTTAGAAATTTTCTTTTGTTTTGAAATGCTGAACTTAATGTCTAAATAAAGGGGTTTTCAAATTAATAAGAATTTTCTCTCTCTCTCTCTCGCTTTCGCTCTCTCTCTCTCTCTCTCTCTCTCCCTCCCTCCCCACCACAGCTGGATTCAGGAGGCCTGTTGTGCTGTTCGGTCCCATCGCAGATGCAGCCAATGAGAAGCTGGTGGCGGATCTCCCTGAGGAGTTTATGATCGCCAGTAAGTGGGGACCCCTCTGATATGTTGTGTATGACTGGGGTTCTGTGTGAGTAGGAACCATAGACTGTATAAAAAGATGGATGCAGCACCCAGGTCTGAAAAGTGAAACAAATTTGGAAATCTGTTAAAACTGCATGATATTTAATGGCTTGCAGATGGTGACATTGGTGGTTTCAGAAAGAAGTTCAATGCTATAGAAGGCTTAGAAAATGACCCTACTTTCCCACCTGTTTTATTACTTCAATAATGATTTTCCACATTATTTTAGGGTATCTGTCACTAGGTTCAGGTCTCCTTCGATATATCATGATGTTCATTTTTGTAAATTATGGACCCAAATAGACTAGAATAAAGCATAAATCCATAGACTGCATAAAAAGATGGACGCAGCACCCAGGTCTAAAAAGTGAGGCCAATACAGAAATCTCAGAAATTTGCATTATATTTAATGGCCAGCAGATGGCGACGTCGGTGGTTGCAGAAAGAACCTCAATGCTACTGAAGTCTATGAGAAAATGACCTAGTTTGCCACCTGATTTATTATTTCAATAATGATTTTCCACATCATTTTATGGTATCTGTCGCTAGTTTCAAGTCTCCTTCGATATTTTGTGATGTTCAATTTTTGTAAATTATGGTCCCAAATAGATTAGAATAAAGGATAAAATCAGAATATGCTTTTTGGGGCGTGGCTATCCTCTGGTACTCCTTTGATACGGTCAGATCCAGCCCTCGCTCCTCCCTGGATCTTCAATTCACGCTCTCGTGCAATAGGAATCACATCCGGTTTCAAAATGACAAAATGGCGCAGTTCAAATTGCCAAAATCAAGGCTTCCTAAATGGTGTGCTGAAACCAGTGGTGATGCATGGTTACTTCATCCATCGTTTTATGCATCCTCTGGAAGGATCCCCATTTATTCCTGCTCTCTCTCTCTTATGTGGTTATTTTAATAACAAATTATAAAACTTGCACCCCATTGGTCCCTCTCGCTCCGTTTTTTTTTTTTTTTTGTCTTCTGCTCATTACTACTGTTGGTCTCTCTTCCTTTTGCTACTTCCTCTATGTTCTTGTCCTCTCTCTCGCTCATAGAGACGGAGCCTAAGGATGCTGGTTCGGTGAAGTCCTCCGGCGTGGTCAGGCTCAATACGATCCGCCAGATAATCGAACAGGTGAATCACCGCAACATGGCCGCCCATCCCCCTGCTGCCCAAAACATGTAACGCTCTTAACGCTTACAGCAGTGAAATAAAATTTTCAAAAATTATAAATTGAATTATTTTTTGCTGTCGAAAACCTATCGTGTGACGACTTGTTTAAAAGAGCTCCCTGCGGAGCTCTTTTAAACAAGTCGTCACACGATAGGTTTTCAACAGCTTTGAATTTGATGTGTTACATCATTGAGCAGCGCTGTTCGTATTTTGTGCCCTGAAGGTGAAAGTGAAGTCTCAATGTGTGAGATCACAGATGTGCCACTGGAAGGAAGGAAGGAATTTCTTCTCAAGGAAGAAATTGTGTTTTTTTTTTTTGTGCGTTTTCTTTGTTTTATTTTACATTTATTTGATAATCTGAAACCATTTAGTGAGATAGATATGCATAAGTTTGGGGAATCAGTAAGAGGGCAGCTACTTTCATGTGTGTTGCAACCTGAAGTATAGAAAAGTTGGCTCATCATCGAAAATGCTTATTCAAAAAGCCCATTTACCCTCAGCAATATTGAAAACAGTAATGCAAGACATTGTTTGATGTTCTAACAAGTTAATATAAATAAAATTAGTGGTAATTAAATTTGTACCTCGGTAAGTAATGAATTATTGGAGGCGAATCTTAACGTTTTGATTTTGTGATCAGTTTTGGTAATCTATGGACGAGTCTTTGATTGATTTGATTTGATAGGCTAATATAATCTTGTGACCCTCCTGTCACCTGTCCGATCTAAATGAAACCCAGGACAAACACGCGCTGTTGGACGTAACGCCCAAGGCTGTGGACACGCTGAACTACACGCAGTGGTACCCCATCGTCATCTTCTTCAACCCGGACAGCAAGCAGGGCGTTAAGGCCATGCGTCAGAGGGTAATGCCGGGGTCCAATCGCAGCGCCCGCAAACTCTACGAACAGGCAACCAAGTTGAAGAAAACCTGCTCGCACTTGTTCACCGGTCAGTTCCCTCAGTGATGTGCCGCAGTGGGCTAAATATAAGCTCAAATGTATAAATCTACGATAACAGAAGCATCTACAATGAGTACCAAAATTCATCAGATGGTGACACATTATCATTTTAGTTGTACTCGAGCACAATTACAAGTGAAGTGCAGATTGTCAGCTTTAATTTTTGAATGTTCTCACCCACCTCAGATGAACAGGTTAGATATGAACAGATTACTACATTTTACCTTGCATTTGGTGCAGTCTGTCATGTTTGCTAGACTTTCACACACCTACATCTGCATCTAGGAGAGTGTGTTTGATCTGTTGGGCTGCGGATTTCTTCACCATAGAGAGTATTCTCTGGTCTAGAGTGGTCTTTCTCGGTCAGAATCATCTTGTGACTTCACTGACTTCACTGGTTTTACCCTGACATGAAGTGGAGTGGGGAATATTGCAGTGGAGCTCACCACATAAAGGTGTGTCATGAAAAACTATTTTGAAAATAATTTCGTAATTTCTCACGTTTCGGGGCAAAAAGAGAGTAATTTGTGGGAAATCTGTGATGTCTTGTGTCCGGGCTATAACTTTGAAAATAATCATCCGATTGCGATCATATTTCGCATCAAGATGAAAAAACGCATAAAGGTGCGTCATAAAAACCATTTGGTATAATTTTCCGAGTTTTCTGATGCATACTCTCCGGCCTATTTTTTTTTGCAAGGATATTAACAGCTTTGCCATTAGAACAGTTCTTTAGAAATCTAAATGCATATAAACATTCTCTTTTCAAAAATGCAATGCCAGTTGCGGGGGATATTGCTTGACAATGTCAGCAGCTTGTTAACTAACTTGTTGACTTGGGCCTTACTGTGGTTTTTTCGATGTTCCCAACTGACTGATTTTTATCTCTCAGCCACATTTTGGCCAGAGGGGTATTGTCATCACCTGCGTGTCTGTCTGTTGTCTGTCCATGACTTTGTCTGGGTCAGTACTCAGCAACTAATGATCGCAGCTTCACCAAATTTGGTATGGTAACTCACCATGACCCATAGATGTGCAACATCAGGTTTTTTCCTGGATTTGACCTTGGACCTTAGCGCTGTGACCTTCATTGTGGAAATCTTGTCCGACCAAGTACAAAGTAACTACTGGTCGAAGCTTTGTCAAATTTGGTATGGTAACTCAATGTGACCCATAGATGTCCAACGTCAGGGTTTTGCCCAGATTTGTCCTTTGACCTTAGCACTGTGACCTTCACCGTGGAAATCTTGTCCGGCTCAGTACTCAGTAACTCTTGATGGCAGCTTGGTCAATTTTGGTATGGTAACTCTCTGTGACCCATAGATGTGCACAAGCCGAGGGGTATTCAGCAACGCATTATCTTTCATTCCTAAGGTTTATTCAATTTTCATTGAAACTTTGGTTCTGTAATTTCTTAACAGTTTTACAATTCCTTAATGGTTAATCTAGTATGGATGAGAACAGCCTCAAATTAGAGCTGACAGTCTGCACATAAACCTCACTGTCGCTGTATCCTTTCAGACTCAAAGCGCTACAGACTAGAACCAAAATAAAGAAATGTTTCACTGTCCAATATATCATGATGTGCAGTTAGCTGATGCCTCTGGATGTGAATGCTAATGAGCAGCTGGTGTCTGCTGTAGGGCTCTCACCAGCAGCACTGCTGGACAAGTCCTTAACGCAAGATCAGAATGCAAACAGAGTTTCAAGGATTTGATTTCAAAACATAAAATTCAGGAGCTCAGAAAGTACCCATCTATGTCATTTCATTTTAAAATTGTGCAGTTAAATGAGGAGATAAGTGTCTTTTTCCCCAAGTATTATTTTGCTAACTGTATGTCCTTTGTCTCCATTTTGGTCCTGGGAACGTCAGCAGCCTGATGAATTAAACCCCCTGAGACACAAATTAAAACTTGATTGCTTTTAATCAGCAATATCCTGTTACCTCTAAGGTTCTATCGCTGTCTCACTCTACTGTTCTCACGCTCTCTCTTTCTCTCGCGCTCTCTCTCTCTCACACTCTCTCTCTTTCTCTCTCACTCACTCTCCCTCTTTCTCTCTCTCACTCTCTCCCTCCATCTCTCTCACTCTTTCTCTCTCACTCTCTCCATCTCTCTCACTCTTTCTCACTCTCTCGCTCTCTCTCTCTGTAGCGAGTGTTGATCTGAATTCTGCGAATGACGCTTGGTACGGCAGTGTGAAGGAGCTGATCCGGGAACAGCAGGCCCAGGCCGTGTGGGTGTCGGAAGGGAAGGTAATCCCACTGCACAGAACTCTCCGGAACAGACGGGAGCTGCTGTGTTTCACCTCCTACACTCCCTCTGCCTTCACTCTTCACATCTGCTTAATCCTGATGTTCAGTCTTCAGCTCTTTGTGTGCTGCATGCAGCCGTCTCCCATGGCTTCAGCAGGGCCTTTCTGTTTTTATCTCTTAATCACAGTTCCAGATTCTCCCATCTTAGACAGGTTTGAGCGTCAGTTCCATTCCAGTTAAATTTAAATTCTAATAATTATTAAGAAATAAATCATCATAGAATCAGTACTGGTGATTTGATTTTTCGATTCCTGAATTGAATTCTTTATTTCCAATTAATTCAGCTTTTCAGTGGAACTGAGCCGGACTGATTTCTGATTTCTGTGCATGGTTTGCTTCTCTCTGGGCATGCTCTGTTGGAGATCTCTGATTGGCCGTGTTCTACAGCTTGGTTCCTCTCTGTCTCTGTTCTGCTCCTCTCTGTACCAAGATCCATCATCTGTCTCTTTTAGCTGGGCCTGACTGAGGGCCACCTGGATCTCCATGACGACCGCATGTCCTACCTGTCGGCCATGAGCGCCGACTATCTCAGCATGGATAGCCGCTTGGCCAGTGACTATGATGACACAGCGGACGAGGGCGGGGCCTGTACCGATAACGAGCTGGACGAGACCGCTGAGGAACCGCACGTGTCCGCCATCAGTCGCTCGTCTGAGCCAGTTCAGGTGGAGGAGGTGAGCTCTACACCAGAGGGCGCTGTACCTGTGCAAACATTAATGCACACTCATTTACGAGCATATACAACCCCTGGCAGAAATTATGGAATCACCTCACATACAGGACGTTAATCCACCTTTTTTACTTCAAAGCAAATAAACAAATCGCAGATGTAACACAAAATGATTTTTCTCTATTTGCTCAACTCTCAGGCCTCATGAAACACACCTCAAACAAATGACATTAAATAATTTAATTAATGGAACATTTTTTCATAAAAAAGTAAAGGAAAAAATATATACTCACTCAATGTTGAGGAATCCAGAAAACGAGCCTGAGGGTGGAGATTAGCCCTGGAATAAGCCCTTCTGTAAAGCCTAGATGAGTCCTGCCGACAGGAGTAAGACATTGAACTGCCTTTTAGAAGTAAAATGTGAATTTATTCTCACAGACGAGGGAAAGTTTCCTCGAAAAAAACGTGTGCAACATGATTAATCCTTCCCTGCAACAAAATCACTTCGTAATGCCAATTAAAAATAAACTATTGGGGGAGAAATGTAATTAGCCCTAAGAGCGCTGAAATTAATTTAGAATAAATATAAATTTAGTTATCTTGTGCTGTTGAAACCTTTCATGTAGTGACTTGTTTAAAAGAGCTCCCCTTCGGGTTTTAAACAGCTTTGATTTTGATATCTTAACATTATTGAGCAGCAGTAGCTGCATTTAGTGCTGGATTGTGATTAAGATGGAGAGTAACCAATCTTAAATAATAAGCATCGGGTATAAAAGCGGTGTTGTGCTGTGTGAGTTTAAGTAAACATCTTGATGCAGCTGAATACCCGGTATGTATGAGCTGAATAAACGTGTCTTGACCCTCCCGTCCTGCAGCTCTTGAGAAGACCCAGTCCGGAGCTCAGGGGCGGGGTCAGGGGTGTGGCCAACAGGGAGGGGCTATCGAACCGCAGCCCACCCCCCTCATTCAGCCCCCAAATGCCCAAGGTAAAACTCCTGCGTTTCTCCCAAACGCACCTGCCATTCTTCTTCCCAAACACACCGTGATCATTTGGGTATTTGGCCCTGGTTCTCGGGCGCAGGCGGATAAACAGTTACTGAATGATGTTCCACTCCTCCCTATGGCAGAACAGAGTGTATAGTTTGTACTGTCCAGTTCCTCAGTAAAGTCATGTGCAATAACTCTGCGCACCAGTGTAAAGGTTAGGCTTCTCATGCTGGTACTGTACAGTAACTGAGTTGTCTATGGTAAAATTTTGGTGCCTCATGTAGCGTCCGGTTATCAGGGTTCCTCGGGTTTGTAACGGAGAGTAACTGGTGTGCTCATGTGCGGGTCCCTCAGTGCGGCCGTATGAAGCCAGCAGGGAAAGACAGGAGCAGCGCTGTCTCGTGACGGCTGGCTGCAGAGCTGAAGGTCTGTGTGGTTGCAGGTCAGGTTAGCGCCCAGAGACGAGGTGTTCCAGGTCGGGGTGCCGTACGACCCCAGGAGAGGCTACGACTCCTACTCCAGCAGTCCCACCAGCAGCTCTCACCCCTACACTGGCCGGCCGACGCCTCCGCCGGTCGCCCTGAAACCGCGGGGCGCGTCTCCAGTGCTGAGTGCACCCCCTGAGGAGAGCCCAGAGGACCCCTCGCTCAAATCCTTCCTGGGGAAGATCAAGGCCTTTGAGAGGATGGACCACTACGCTCGAGCACAGAGAATGCTGGAACTGCAGGAGGCCCAGAACGCCAGGGTGTGTGTGTGTGTGTGTGAGTGCGCGCGTGTGGGCATGTGTCTGTGTTAGTGCGTGTGTCTGTGGGTGTGTGTTCATGTGTGCGCATGACTGTGTTGACCTGCTTGTGTGTGTGTGTGTGTGTGTGTACCTTTGTTCACCTGCTTGCATGTGCGTGAGGGCGAGAGAGAGCAAAATTTGATGTTACGTATCACTTCTTTCTTGTACAGATGGAAATTGCTCAGAAGCATCCGGATATTTACGCCATCCCTGTGAAACCGCTAAAGCCTGACCTCAACCGACCTCAGCCAATAGGGTAAGACCATTCATCCTTATTTGGCAACTCCTGCTGGTGTCCCGACACGCCGGCAGTATGCAGTGGCTAGGCTAACGGTACCTGAGCTAATTGCTGCAGCCTTGTGTTCAGTTCCAGCTCACTGCCAGAGCCCCAGAGCCCGCTGTCCGCGCTGGCGTTCTCGGAGAGCCGGCCGTACTACCACAGCGAGGAGGAGGTGGAGGAGTACCGGCGCCGGCTGCTGGACCAGTCCAAGAGGGGCTACTGCGCCAGCCCTCAGAAGTACCAGGACACTGAACTGTAGCGCAGCACAGTCCATATCTGCTCCCTGAACAGCATTCCACTGCGCCAGGCTCCAGCTCGGACCCGCTGCTGACCTGGAAGCCTTCCTTCATTTCCTTATATGTTTTGCTTCAAAGAAGTACAAACGTATCTGTCCTCACGGATAGGATCTCAGTCCGAGACCCTCTTCCTGCTCACCTCATCCCTCCCATCTTTATTCAGGAACCTCAGTTCTCTTGCCTATGCAAAATACTTCCGTTTCTCAGAAGTGACTGATTCTCTCTCTCAGTTGCCATGTATCCCGTTTGTCTTATTCTAAACCATCGAATATTCTATGCATTTAAAACCTTTATTTTCCACTTTGTTATATTCCTTTCTTATAGATAAAGGAAATGTAAATCTTCCTGTCTCAAGAAATATTTTGAAAGGTCACTTATTTTATTTTTTGCATTCCTGCCTATCTGAAAATTGTGTGTGTATGTATGTATGTATGTATATGACATATACTGTATGTATGTTTATATCATCATGCACTTTTCCAGTATTAATATAACATAAGTGAAGGTGGTAATCGTGCTGATGTACTAACATTACAAATGCTTCTGCGTACACGGGACTCACAGTCTCATGTATATACAGTGTACATTTAGTATATGGGCTAGGTTACAACCTGATAGAATGGTAGAAAAGGGTGGATAAGGTGTCTGATCTAAGCGACTTTGACCATTCCTGATTTTTTACTTTGCTGGTTTTGCACCGTTGTTGCGAGAGCATTATTGTTTTTTGAGGGTAGTGTTTTGTTAGTGCAGACATGGTGATTCCTGCATCAGGGAAATGGCAGTTCTCCTCTGGTTTTTACAGGAGAGGCATGTCCTGCTCCTGTGGGGCACAGGTCCCATCAGGCCCTGGGTTTTGGCAGCAGGAAGCTGAGCACTGGGTCTCTGAAATAACCAGGGCGCTGTCAGTCAGTCAGGCACAGAGCTGCTGCTGACTGATACTCTTTGTTGTGTCGTTCTCTGTAAACTCGGATGATTGCGATGGGTGGAAATCTTAGGTTAGCAGCTCCATTGTTTCTAAAACCTCTACGTTTTGCAGCAAAAAATCATTCCCTGTCCAAGTCTTAGATCATGCATCTTGTTTCCTGTATTCAGTTAAAAAATATAAACATCGCCATGTCTGTATTTTTATGTCTCGGAGTTTCAACCACGATTCAGTGTTAACAGCAGGTTTTTGCATCAGTCAGAAGGTGTTCCTTATAAAGTGCACAGTGAATTTGTGTTAGGGGAAAGTCCATACACTGGAAATTTGTTACATTTTTTTAAGTGCCTTTTTGTTTATGAATGACACCAGTTTGTGACGCACAGGGCGCTTGTGCACAATGGTGTAAGGAGCTCGCCGACTCAAAGGACCACCGGGAACCCACCGCACCAAAACCAAGAGAACGCTGCATCCACTCGTCCTCTCCGCCTGGTGGCAAGGCGGGGCTGGTGTTGTTGGTGCTGTGAACTCGGACTCATTACAGCCTTTCTATTGGCTCCACATGTTCTGAGTGCTGATGATGTCACCCCGTACTCTCTGTTTCTGCACTGTGATCTGTGTGCTGGTGTTAAAGGCTGAAACGCATTGTGTTCCTCTGTGACCCCCCTCCGGCTGGGGGCCCGCAGGGGTCTCTGTGTGTCCAATACACGGTGGGGAAACCCTGTAATATTCATTTTACTACTCAAAATGAAAATAAAGTATCTTTGATGTATAGTGTCACCAGTTTTATTTTCCTATTTTTTCTGCAGTGAGAATGAACCACTGTATTTACCGAATAGCTGAATAGTGTTCCTACACATAACTCTTGAAATTTCCTTCAGCCACCAGACAGCATTTATGTGAAAATCCATAATGTCCATAATGCATGTGTAATTCTGCAGCGGTGCCTTGCCAAGAACTGCCTGAAATAGTGAGTTGATGCTCATCTGATGTTATATTCCTTCTGTGGAAATCCTAATGCTGTGCAAGAATCTATTCTTTCTGCTCACTAACAGTCATATTGGAGACTGAAAAAAAAAAAAAATACAGTATAAAAATATAGGCCTGTGTGTGTGTGTGTGGGGAGATCATTAATCTGTCTGGGCTGGCATGGATTAGCATCTCTGCAAGTAGCCTTTCGATTAGCCTCTGCATTTTGCTTGCTTTGAGTCATTTTGCGACATTCTCGGCACTCGGCTAGAGTGGGCTTTTTAATTTTCTCTGTGCACGAGTACGAAGTGCGGTTCAGCAGATGAGGCTCAAATTAGCGTCAGTTGGAGCTAGTTTATTTCACTTGATAGAACAGGCCGAGGCTGGGAGTTGGAGCTAATTCAAGCCTCAAGATTACACCTCGTCTGGATGTTCTTGGGTACATTGATGGAATACCCCCCTGTTGAAGCCAGCCCTCAGCAAGTTCATGTGCGCATATTACCGTACCATAACAGTGTTTGAAGATGCATTTCAAAATAAAAGCCCACTGAACCCCCCCCCCCATAACAAAAAGGTAAAAGAATGTGAAACTTTCGAAAGAATATAAACGGTCGCACACAAAATCAAACATATGCGGTGCTGTATAATTTTGAAATTATTGCCAGTAAAAGTTATTGCAAGTATTGCAGACCGCATGCAGACAAAGATATATTGCAGACTAAATTGATGCTCCTATTATTGATGTAAAATTGCTACTGTGAGAAAAACCTTGGCCTCCGTTGACAATTACTGATTCCACATCAGAGGTATTGTCTGACTGCCTGCCGTGCACGACTGACAGCTAATAGGCAGACCTCAAAAACTCAGCTGAATGCTTTGTTATAGGGCGGCATGGCTCAGGACTTAGAACTGGTGGTCTAGGAGTTGGAAGGTTCCTGGTTCGATCTCCTGCTGCTCTAGAAAATGCCAAAGTGAGCAAGACACTGAACCCCACACTTCTCCTGATGTGCAGGCTGGTGCCTGGCATGGCAGCCTCAGCCAAGGTGAATGAGAGGCATAACTAGACGAGAAAAGCACTATATAAATGCAGTCATTTTATTAATATTATCTAGTTTAGTTTAATAATGCAAGTTCATTTGCATAATGCAAAATTTGCATATTTTCAATATGTGATAAATAATGAATGAATGCAATTAGGTGGAGTAAACCCTCCATAAGAATGATTATGAGGTGGAAATAGTCTGTCAGGAAGCCATAAAAAGGAGCATCTGAATTGTCTATTTTTAGCAGGAAAGGAGACAATTCACGCCTTAATTGCTTCCCTCCAGCAAAGTAACACAGGAACAACCTTGGAGAAAGATTAATTACAGACCATGATGCTTTGCAGCTGTAGCGAATGGATATGTCATTCCTTGTGGTTTTTCTGCTGGAACAAGAGTCATTATTAATTGCTACTGGTCTCATGACATTTTGACAGAAAGGAAATCCAGTTTTCTTCAGACATAGGATGACTTCAGAATATCCCTCTAAATTTTCCTTGACCCTTGTGACATTTTATAGCAAGGTCAAGGTTAAGTAGACAGGAAATGAAAAAATACTACCTTTTAAAAACAATTTGAATGCACCATGGGATGCTGCTTTAGCCCAGACAGGCTTCATCTTCTTTTTTGATATAATGGCAGTTTTAAACCAAAAAGTGATGCATTACTGCCACCTTCTGTGCCAGTAGAGCAAATAAATATCGAGTCCTATCGGAGTGTGTGAATAATCTTGATTCTGAAAAAAATCCTCAGCCACCTACGACCCTTCCTGAATTCACATTCCATATCTATTCCCCTACTCTTAACTCCCTCAAAACCCGTTTTCCGAAATTCCCTGTGTATAATCTCCCTTCCCATTAGTTATAGGCAAACTCTCCCCAAATGCTTGCAGCGTCATCCTGCTCCATTCTTACTCCATTTCTAAGGGCATGTCATATGACTCTGTTGATACAGTTTTCATATGGATAGGCTAAGGGATAGCACGATCCAGAGAAAAGATCGTGGGGATAGACTAGGTGAGGTCGAAATAGATCGTTGAAATCATAAACCTAAATTAATTAAGGAACCTTTTATTTTGAAAAAACTTTACCGGAAGTCTTTTTTGTTATGCGGTCAGAGCCGGGGAGTTGCTGTAATGTGCGTTTTGCGAAAGTGAAGTTTTTGAACTTCCTAGCTTCATTTGGAATAACTTTAAAATGGTTTTTGGCTGTATTTCTACGATCCGAATATGTTGCTGCGTTTTTCGTGGTTATATAGTGAATGACGTTCATCGAAATAGATAGCTCTAAGGCCGTGGCTCCTAATTGTAGCAATTGTTTGAAAAACAGATTGATTCGGTTAGCTAATGTTTCCCTGCCAGACCTGCCGCTCAAGATGATGTTAGAACTTGCAGAAAATGATGTACATTTTCAATCACTTGGGCTGTATAGTCTATGTGAATATGACTATACAGCTGTCTGAATGACCGTTTAATGCATCATTGCTAACTGGATGCTTGCACATTAGCCCAATTTGCGTTAAATATCTATTGACTAAGTTTCGAAATGCATCTAACTCCCAAATCATGGCTACTGACGGTTTTGTCATAAGAGTCTGTTGGCAATCTTTGTCACAGAGGTTTGTAGCCAGTTATAATTTGTGAACGTTATTTGCAAGTTGATGGTCAACCCCGAGGTTTTGGATGGCGACGGAATCTGCGGCTCAGTCTGACTTTCAAGGTTTGCAACCAACGTTATTCCCTGGCACTAAACTGCAGCGTCACTTCGTTGACCAAAAAATATTTGTCGCTTACGTTTAAATGTCTTCCTCTTAGGTCTCATTAACTTAATGAAATTATTGGCTACACTGTCATGGTTTACCGCTGTATTTTAACCCATTCCTACACCCTAAATTCATCCGACTGGGCACGAAATTTCTGCACATCACATATATTCACATCAAACATCGTATTTCTTCTCTGAAGTGCCAACATGTGGGGCAGTCCTCAGAAACATTATGTACAAATTTATGTGTTGCCTTTCCAGCTCTAAGAATGGCATCATTGAGGCTCTTGGGAACCCTAAAATGAGCTCTCTTGGATACTCTTCCAGACTCAGAAAGCAGTGGCTGGGGTGTCTGTCTGTACACTACTCAGGATTTTTAGGATGAATCTGTTTGTATCGCTCTTTTTTTGCCTAGTTATTGTACATATTTATGATCTTTTTTATGCTTTGGACCCTTTTTGGTGTCTCAAATAAAGAATAAAGTAAGCAAAATATATAGGTCAATGGAGATGATGTCTATTCCCTTACGCAAATATACTCAACAAAAACAAAAAGTTAAGGACCTCTAAATCTTTTCACTCCTATTTTATCTTGTTCTGAGCTTACGAAGACACTGTCAAGCTGTGGTGAGAACACGTGGTTTTCACACTAGATTTTGAAATTACATTTGACGTTATTCAACGTTTTGACTTAATGGTCAGAACAGTGCGACTTCCCCGTGTTTTGTGGTCGTGAAGTCGTCTGATCAAATATTTTGATGCAATTTGTGTCTTGGATTAACACCAATAACATGAATAACTCGTGGGATTTATGTTTCGTACTACATGTCACAGTCTCGGGTTAAAATATAGTGGTCTTAAACTTTCTTGTGAAGTGTATTTCCTCCTGCTGCCTTGTTGGAGCGTCTGTGGTCAGCAATTTTACGTCATGTCACAGTCTGTTACCGGTCAGAACACTGTTCTTGTCTTGAGGCCATATCATGGAGTGTTTGTCAGGTTCTCACATTACTCTTGATGGAACTCAAATTTTGTTCTCAATGCCGGATTTGCCTGTAGTTGGGTCATCCGCCCATAAACAACTTTATCGATTCCTCTCACCGGAATGCATGCCCACAGTCTATTTTCTGACAGGGATAGCGTCACCTGAGTGATTGATAATTTGCTATGAACACAGCGCTTTGCTTTTACTTTGATTAATGAGTAAGTCAAGTCATGTTGCTGTTTTTCCCAGTCGCGAAGTGGCGCATTGGTGACCGATGTCTGGCTCCTCATCCGAAGGCAAAATGTCTTTATGAAGCCACGATCCAACAGCTCGCTGTCACAGAGGATAACCAGGCTGGCGCCCTGGTGAGGTTTGCCTCCCATTACAATGAAGATGATGATGAAGAGGAAGAGTGTGGAATCATTGCCCTGTCAGAACTCCAGACAGCGGTTCCTTCTTTGTACGAGAAACCGCTGTTCCACAATGGTCAGTCCCCGCCCTGTGCCGCGGTGTCATACGCACTCGCAGGTGATGCTGTGAGCATTCCGTACACAATCAACCGGTATCTACGGGACTATCAGCGCGAGGGTGCCAAATTCATCTACGACAGTTACGCCCGTGGCAGGGGTTGCATTCTGGGAGATGACATGGGCCTTGGAAAAACAATACAGGCGAGTTAAGCATCTGCACAAAATACTGTTTGCTTATGACGAAGGTGTACTTTCCCTTTCACGTGCACTGGACTGATTTTTGTAGTTGCTGAAAGTGACTGATCTGTTGTTTATCAGTGATGGCTCCATTCAGTTTTTATATTCAGACTGAGAAGTCTGTTGTGATGTCAAATTAAATTGGTGATGGAAAATTGCAGGTGATTGCATTCCTGGCTGCCGTACTGCTCAAAAAGGGGACATGGGAGGACATTGAGAACAACGCCCCCTATTTCTTACTGTCTCAGGCGTCGTCAGAGAAGCGGAACACCCAAAAGGTAAATGCATTGCTCGTTAATCCTACTGAAACAGTTTTACAGAGCATCTCTATCGGCCCAGGATTCTTAAACACTCACTGCGTCTCCATTGGTTATTCAACTCAGTGAGTGTGTACGTGTCCAATAAGGACTGAGCTTAGCACGAATAAATTGAGCAGTGAATATTACCCTTTAAAAAGCTGTGTTTTACTGGAGTAATCCAGGCCATAGGCTGTTGCCTGTGGAGTCTGATGTTGCAGCTCCAGAATCTGAGCCCTGCTTGCAGGTGTTCCTGATTGTTGCCCCGCTCTCGGTGCTGTACAACTGGAAGAACGAGCTGGACACCTGGGGTCATTTCCGCAGCCTCATCGTGCACGGAGCCCGGAAGGGGGAGGAGTTTTCCCGCCTGAGGAGGGCTCGCTGTGAGGTTGCCTTGACGACCTACGAGACCCTTCGGCTCTGCTTGGACCAGTTCAACAGGTGACCTCGCCCTGAGGGTTGTGTCGGCTGTTCATCACTCCTGTTTGCAACTTGCCTGCATTTGCATCCACATTTCCTTGGGAAATTGAGGTCATGATTTATGCTGTTTAACCCTGCTCACATGGACACTGTTATGGATCTAACCTAATAAGATGATGGGGAATACAATTAAAAAGCATACTTAATAGTCAGAGTCAATTTTTTTTTTAGTTCTGCAAACAAGCAAGGGAAATTAGTAATGCTCTTTAGAAGTAGATGGCTGGATTGAGTGTAGTACTCAATGCTGCATGAGCTTGCTGTTGCCAATTAATTATTTGTCATTTAGGCTTTTAGGACAACTTTGTGCTTTGAATGTATGCAATCTGCAAGCTGAAGACAAAATTTTTTGCTAAGTTTTGTTCTCAGAGTGAAGGCCTGCCTTAAAACTGCAAGCGGGGCCTCCAAGTGACTTACAGCAATGACCTTTGTCTGGGAGGCCTGTGGTTCGGTTATTGAATTTCAGTAACGGCATTACAGGGCGATGGCCGCAGCTCTGCACCGGCCTCATTGGAGGTGTTAGCTGGCCTAAATTCATTAGTCTTGTAACTCACTAGCGGCCACCTCTGGTCGACCAGACGCATATAGCCGTACAAGCAAAATTATATGCTGACTGCATTATCTCCCGACAGTGCTTGGCAGTGTAGTGTAAAAGAAGGGAGTACAAGTTGTTTCCTGAGTCTGAAGAACCACCTGCCACAGCATCGTCCCTCTGAATCCATGGGAGCAGATCGCTGTGGTGCTCGAAACAATATGACTCTATTCAGGGTGCGGAAAACCTGCATTTAATTTGTAATGTGAAGAAATGCCACCAGATGGCATGTCGTGGGCATGTCTGAGAGGGGAAGTCCCAGAGAATTGAAAAAAGTCTGGAAGGTGGGAGGGGGCTGCAAAAGAGTATATAAGGAGAAAAATTTAAAGACTAAAGTAGAAGGAGAAATTGTGGAAGGATACATTTGACCCGACCTTTCACTCTTTTCAAGACCTGTGAAGTTTTTTATGGATTTTTGCCTGTGTTGGAGCATTTCCCTGTCCCAAGACATCACCAAGCAACCCCATCTCAAGGGACTGTAAATTTTTTTTTTTGCTTGTATATGTCAATCTTGGTCAGTAGTATAAATTGTAGGTTAGTTGTCAGTCTTTGTTATTATTACTAAATATATAGTTATATAATTAAATCTGTTTAAGTTTTAAAATTTTGTCTGTCATCCCTTGCTGTCTTATATGTCATAACAAATTGGGGCCATAACAAATTCTTGAAGGATCATGGAGGGTATGCCTTCATTTTCAGTTATTGAAAGTGCAGCTGAAAACAGAAAAAGTATGAAGACATAGTCTACTCAATATGTTACGACTTACAAATTGAAATATTATAAACGCACACAAAATAGAGAAACAACAAACAAATGGACCTAAAACAACTGACCCCAGTTAAAAGCCATTACATTCAGAAACGGTTAAGTTTTTAATCTTGGTTTTGATTTGATTACAGGTACAATAATTTAAGTTTTGGTGTGCATTCTAGAATGTTCCAGCTTAGTGCAGCATAAAAACTTCAAGCAGTTTTCCCGAAATTAGTGTTCGCACTTGGGACTTATAGTGATGTATGCTGTAAGGCTGCCATTAAGGGCTTTATATATGAATAACAAGAAGAGCACCACCAACGGTGCATAATACGCCCGTCATGAACATGGATCAGGAAGTGGACAGACAACATGATACCAATATCCAACAGACAACAGCCCCATGTGAGCTTTGATCTTTGTCCGTGACCTTGACCTTGGAGGGAGGGCCGTAAACATGGTACGCGACACTCCGCTCAGTGATGGTACACGTGTGTGTGAAATATCATTGATTCATCTGAGGCGGTTGAGAAGTTATGCTCCGGACAAGCCCCATCTGGGCCCCATGTGACCTTTGACCTTTGCCAGTGACCTTGACCTTGACCGGGTGAACGAAATCATGGTGCGCGACACAGCGCCTAGTGATGGTGCAAGTGTATGTGAAGTATCACGAATATAGCTGAAGCGGCTCAGGAGTTATGCCCCGGAAAAGAAATTGCTAACAGACAATAGACGGACGGACAGACGGACGGACGGGGGTGATGACATAATACGTCTCGTCTTAAGACGGGCGTATAATAAAAACTAATGTCTGTCGTATTGTACTGCTAAAGAACCAACCTTCACCAGAAGAGGCAGTAATGCGTAGAATATGTGCATAATGTGAATTTAAGAATTATATGTATTCTTTGTGGCATTGCGAAGCTATTTTTGGTGTAATTTGACTTAGAGGATAACGAGGGCCGACTGCAATAAACGGTTATGTCCAATGTAAAACATCTGGACGTAACTGTTTATTGCAGTTAGCCCTCGACAAGTAAGCTTTAGGGAGTAATTTTACCCATGCAAGCGTTGCTACATGGGCATGTTAGCTAAGTTACGTCGGGGAAAAGCAGGCAATAGCCCCTATCATATGAATTTTCATGGCAGAATATGTGGCAGTGTAAATATTGTAAATACCTTAATTTGTAAGTGCTTCTGCAGTGTGCACAGTGCTGCTAATTGATTAGCAAATGCTGAACCACAGGTGAGTCCTTCAAGATTCCAAATCTGCTTCTGCTTTTTACCTCCTGACCGGCGGTCGACCGAGGGGTATTGTCGTCCCCTTTGCAGTCTGTCTGTCTGTCTGTCCATCAACGACGTTCCCATTCTAGTGCCTTCAGGTTTGCTTCTTGCTTTCTCATTTTTGGGTGGGTGTTACATATATGGATGCTTCACGAACTTATCGAATTCCAGCCAATTTCGAGTCTTAGTTTGCCCACCAGGCATATTGTGAAAAATGAAAAATTGCCATAAATTCCTTATTATCTGACCTAGGACGCTTATTTTTCACTGAAGGTGCATGGGATCACCCTTCTTCACATGTCAGACGTGATTTTGATTTGACCTATTTTTAATTGTTTTCTAGGTTGAATAGTGTAAATGCTGCCAATCTTTACATTCAAGGACATTACCGCTCTAGCGCCTTCAGCTGTGCTTCTAGGTTTCTCATTTCTGGGTAGGTAGTACGTGACGTCTATGGATACTTCATTAACCATCGAATTCCAGCTAATTTCGACTCTTAGTTTGGCCACCAGGAGGCGTATTATGAAAAATGCCCACGCCAAGGTTATTTGTATCAGTGCTTGGCTTCATGACATATATTATTTCTGCAATCAGAATCCAACTAACACCCAATTCAACTTATATATGCAGCTGAGGGGTCTTAAGTGCGATTAGTGTTGTGGTTTTCTTCAACTTATTGAGGTTCCCCCATCCTCAAGCAATTGGAGAGAGACAGATTCTGAAAAGAAAATGAGGCTTTATTGTGTCATGTTGATAAATGTAAAGCCGAGTTCCTCCTGCTCAAGAAGAACTCCACTCCCGACTTTCACACCCAGGTCTTATACCCTTATCTCCAGGAAATATCTTTCAAATATGGTCTTTCCGCTTCTCATTCTCGCACTGCAATTGGACAGGTAACCTGAAACCCTGTTCGCCAATCCTTCAGGAATTCAAAGCGAAGACGCATGCGCATCACTTCAAGAGACAGTGGAAACTTACAGTTAAGAGACTTGCCCCCCCGAACCTCAGGGACTTGTCCAGACATGTACAAAAGCAAGAGATATACAGACAGAGAAAAAGATACAAGTGGATGAATTTGATGCATATCAAATAATTACAAATGATTCAATTGATTATGTTTTCAGTTGCAACTAATGATTTTACTGAACAAATATTGATCAAAGCTACAGAAATAAAATACATCCTCTGATTATGTTTTTTTTTAATCAACTAAACAGAAGCCTGCTAACTAATCAAAGCTACAGAAGCCTGCTGCTTATGTGCGTGTGTGAGCTGCTCATGCATGTGTGAACTGAATTGCTTGTATTTGTGTCTGTCTGTGTGTGAACTGCTTGTATGTATGTATGTATGTCTGTGTGTTTTATGTGTGTGTCTGCACTGCTCATCCCCTCCCTATCCCTATGTGAACTACTTGTATGTGTGTGTTTTATGTTATGTGTGTGTGTCTTTCTGTTGCCTACATAATATGGTCATTGATTATGATGATTGATGGCGAAATATAATCTAAATCTAATTGTTAGTTTATTGATTATTAGTACAGGTATGAGTAATGAATGAATAATGATAAAAAAATATATAATCAGTATTGGTGAATATAATGAATAATGCTGAAATATAATCTTCAACATTAGCACCATATTTTTTTATTTTACCTTCCAAGATCTGACAATGTTTTTTAAACTGCTTTACCTTTAACTTCCTGCTCAACCATTTTGTTGAGCAAACCAATGCTGCTTCATTGCTTTTTTTTACTTGTGAGGAAGTTAAAGGGTTAAGTTGTGAGCCTGTGGGGTTATGCCCTTTTTTACTGTACCAAGTCTGATTTTTTGTGGAAATGATTTAAGGTACTGCGCCTAAATGGGGTGGTCGGAACCTTCAGCTATGTCCTCGACAGTCAAGTCTCCCAAGATATACACTTCCTGACAGCCCAATTCCCTGTTATAGTTTGTGTGTTGGAAAACCTTTGTTCCCCCTGGTTGAAGTTTCAATGGACTCCCTGCAGCATTGACTGGTCCGCTGTCATCGTGGACGAGGCCCACAAGATCAAAAACCCCAAATCCCAGATCACCCAGGCCATGAAAGGGATGAGGTGCAAGGTTCGTGTGGGCCTGACCGGAACCATCCTGCAGAACAACCTGGAGGAGCTGTGGTGTGTCATGGACTGGTAGGCCATCACTGCCGATGAGGCCGAAATGAAATGCCAAACTACTTAATGTCCTGTAGAAGTCATAAGCAAAAATTTATTTCATGTCAAACTGAGCGACAGTTTTGTAACACTGTGGGCTGGTTGACTCTGTCATCTTAGCCGAGTTCACATATGAAATCCAGCACCTGTTTTTGAAAATATTTGTAATACTCTTTGAGGATTTAATGGAACTGATTGGCATTGACTTGAGTGTCTGTGTTTGTACTTAATCCAGGGCCATCCCTGGCTGTCTGGGCTCGCTGGGTCATTTCAGAAACCGGTTCGCTGACCCAATCGAGCAGGGTCAGAAACACAGCAGCACCAAGCGGGCCCTGGCAACGGGTCGGCGGGCGGTGGAACTGCTGGTCCAGAAGCTCAATCGCTGGTTCCTCCGCAGGACCAAAGCCCTCATCAGCAGCCAGCTCCCCAGGAAGGACGACCGAGTGAGCATCTGTGTGCTGCAGTTTGCATTTGCAGCTTGGTGTCAGTCCATCTGAAGGATTTGTGTCACGATTACTGCACATGCTGAGAATGTACTCAAGAAAGTGAATCTGCTTGACTGCAAGTCGTAATCTGATTCCATATATTTATTTATTTGAAATTCTTTATTAGGAACAATCCCTTGAGATGAAACCATCTCGTTTTCGAGGGTGTCCTCTTAATACAAATGCACTTCATAAAGACAGACAATATTATACAGACAAATCAACTAGACAGAAAAACAAAAGAACACAAAACAACACAGCATATACGAGAACAAAACAACAAGACACAAAGACAAAACACATGGATCATTGCATAATTGTTCTGTTATTATGATATTGATGATTAGTGAAAGCAAGAGCAGGTAGTTTCAAGATGAGAGGACAGCGCAGTTTTGAACAATTGAAAAGACGTTATCGAATGGGTATGGACAGGTAGGTTGTTCCAGTCACAGGGAGCCTTAAACATAAATGATTTTTTGCCAGCTGATGTGGGTATATTAAAGTAAACCTGTGAACAGTGTCTAAGTTGATGTGATGATGTGTATGGTATGAGCAGTTGTTTCAGATATTCTGGGTAGGTAAAGTGAATGCATTTAAAGATAAACTGCAGCCAGTGCTGCTGTCTTCTTGAAGTGGGAGATGGTAGGTTGAGGTTTTCATACAGGGTACAGTGGTGGGTCGTATATGGACAGTCAAGGATAAATCTGCATAGGCGGTTGTATACTGTATTGAGAGGGAGAAGGTTTGTTTTAGGGGTGGCAGTTTGGTACACTATGTCTGCATAATCAAAAAATTGGTAATATAAGTTGAACAAGTTTATCTTACTGTAAAAGTAAAACATTTTTTGTTTCGGTAGAGAACACCAGTGCTGAAGTTGATTTTCCGGACAATGTTATCAATATGAAATTTAAATGATAGATTAGGGTCAAGCCAAAGGCCAAGATATTTAATTTATTGAACCATCTTTGCCAGTTCGTCTGCATTTTGCATTGCATTTATGTAATTTATTTACTCCGGCATTATGTTTTTTATACTAAGGAGCTTTCTATGGAAATTTGCGGATTCAAAGCGCTAATTTAAGCTTTAGCCGAATGATGCAAAGAATGTAAGCTGGTTGCAATCCCCAATAATCATACAAGAAGAAAATTCCTTCTAGATTTTGACTTGCAAGAGCGGATTTACTTTGTTCAAAATTGAGAGCATGCGCAGTAATCATGACACTGCTGCTTTCAGTATAACGCATTTAAGGATTGATGCATTTGAGGATTAGCATATGAGGATTTGTGCATTCCAGTGCTTGCACATGTAAGCATCAAAGCATTAAGGTGTTAGCTGTCCTTTGTAACTTTTTTTTTTAACATGTTGTCTATTTTTATAAATTGTGTGTTTTATAAATTGTGTGTGTGTGTGTGTGTGTGTGTGTGTATATATATATATATATATACAGTGGGGGAAATAAGTATTTGACCCCTTGCTGATTTTGCAGGTTTGCCCACTAACAAAGAGTGCAACGGTCTATAATTTCAATGAAAGGTTTATTTTAACAGTGAGTGACAGAATATCACCAAAAAAGAGGAATAAGACATTGTATGCATTTTACGAATTTATTTGCATATTTTTGGTCAAAAATAAGTATTTGACCCCCTGGACAAACAGCATGTTCATATTTGTAGAAAAGCCATTATTGGCTAGCACAGATGTCAAACAATTTTTATAGTTGTTGACAAGGTTTGTGCACATTTTGGCAGGGATGTTGGCCCACTCCTCCCTGCAGACAGCCTCCAAATCATTCAGGTCCCGAGGCTGTCGCCTTGCAACCCGAATTTTAAGCTCCCTCCAAAGATTTTCAATTGGATTCAGGTCTGGAGACTGGCTAAGCCACTCCAGACCCTTGATGTACTTCTTCTTCAGCCACTCTTATGTTGCATTGGCGGTGTGCTTAGTGTAGTTGTCGTGCTGAAACACCCATCCTCGACCCATGTTCAGCTCTCTCACTAAGGGAAGGAGCTGTTGGTCCAGAATTCCACGGTATATGGCCCCGTCCATCCTCCCCTCAATGCAATGGAGTTGTGCCGTCCCCTTGGCTGAAAAGCACCACTGTGCTTGACGGTGGGGATGGTGTTCTTTGGGTTGTACTCTGTGTTCTTTGCCCTCCAAACACGGCGAGTCGAGTTGAGCCCAAAAAGTTCTATTTTGGTCTCATCTGACCACATCACCTTCTTCCAGGCCTCTTCTGAGTCATCTAGGTGGTTAATGGCGAACTTCAGGTCTGTACATGTGCCGCCTTTAGCAGGGGGACCTTGCGTGCGCTGCAGGATTTCAATCCATGACCGCGTAGTGTGTTACCAACTGTTTCTTTTGTAACTGTGGTCCCAGCTGTCTTCAGTTCATTAACCAGTTCCCCCCTTGTGATTCCTCACCATTCGCATGATCAGGGACATCTCACGAGGCGAGACCTAGCATGGAGGCCCAGACCGAGGGAGGTTGGCGGCAGTGTGGTACTTCTTCCATTTCCTGATAACTGCACCGACAGTTGATCTTTTCTCTCAAAGTTGCTTTCCGATTCTCTTGTAGCCCATCCCAGCCTTGTGTAGGTCAACAGTCTTGTCCCTGATGTCCTTAGACAGCTCTTTGGTCTTGCCCATGGTGAAGATGTTGGAATCTGATTGTTTGGGAGTGGACAGGTGTCTTTTATGCAGGTAATGAAGTGAGGCAGGTGTATTTGATGTAAATAATTAGTTGGGATTGAGGGTGTGTCTTAAAGAAAGACTAACTGGCTTGTGGGACCCAGAATACTTTCTGTTTGGTAGTGGGTCAAATACTTATTTTTCCTCATCAGATGGTTATTAATTTTTATAAATTCATATGATGTGATTTTCTGGAATTTTCTTTGTGATTCTGTCTCTCACTGTTAGAATGTACTGTATATACGATTGAAATTACAGATCGTTGCATTCTTTGTAATTGGGCAAACCTGCAAAATCAGCGAGGGGTCAAATACTTATTTCCCCCACTGTACATACATACTTTTTTTTTTCAATTTGGCATCTCCAATCTCGCCCGAATCTAGAATGTCCAATTGGGGAACTATGTACAAGGCTTTCGCATATACAACCCCTGTTGCCAACTCAGGAGAGTGAGACAGCTTGCAGCTCTCCTCTGAAGCATGCACCCATACCCTCATGAGAAGCACCGCTTCTCATACACTCATTGGTTGAAACTTTGCAATCTCAGAACAAGGGCGGCGGATTCCCGAACATAAACGAGTTTAGAATCTTCCAAACGAGTGCCCGGCTGGCCAACAGGAGGCACCTGAGAACTTGTTATTTACAATACCCTATCCCAGCAGACCCCTCCCAGTTTGCATCGGTCACTTGTGCGCTATTCTGAAAAGAGCTGCCGACCACTGCCGGCTGGTACGAGGCGGGGATCAAACCTGCGCCGTGATAGTCACTTCTGCTTTACAACGTGATGCTTTACCAAGTGAGCTAAATTGTGTATTTTTATGTTGTCCAGCTGTACTGAAGCAAATCAGCTGAAACCTTCAGTCATTCCAAGTGAAGTCACTGGCTCCATTTGGCCATGTCCACAAAATTGTTTCAAATTTTTGCATATTTTGTTTTAAATGAAATGAACAATATGGTTTATCTCAGCAAAGTGCCTCCATCTGCTAATAGTTTATAGAGGTTTTAAAAAAGGGGCTTGTCTGCTCTAATTGCTGACATTTTGTTCTTTTTTTTTTTTTTTTTTTATAAATTTGGCATCTCCAATCCCACCCGAATTTGGAATGCCCAATTGGGGAACTATGTACAAAGCTTGCTCGTATGCGACCCCTTGCTGCCAACTCAGGATAGTGAAGACAGTTCACGGGTCTCCTCCGAAGCACGTGCCTGTCAGCCACTGATTCTTATACACTCGCTGGTTGAATCTTCGCAAGTTCAGAGCGAGGGCGGAGGATACCCGGACATGAACCAAGCCGGATTCTTTCTGACGAGCGCCCGTCTGGCCAACAGGAGGCGCTGGAGCAACGAACAAAGCTGTTATCGAATGCCCAAATCCGGCAGTCCCTTCCCAATTTGTAACCCTGTAGCGCGATAGCCAATTGTGCGCTACTCTGAAAAAGCTGCCGACCCCTGCCGGTGGGTACGCCGAGGCTCGAACCCGCGACGTGGTGATCACCTCTGCACTGCAGCGCAGTGCCTTAACCGTGTGAGCCACCCGGCAGCCCTGCCATTTTGTTTTTAAGATGCTATTAAAATGAAACATAGCAATGGGATTAACTTTTCTCTCTAACTTTGTTAATTATCCAGGAAACCTTCAGATACTGTCATGAAAACTGCTTTTGAACCCTTAAGGGCCTGGGCTATGGAGGTAGAGATGAACCCTGAATGGACCAGATCATGGTGTTTGAGATGAACCCTGTAGGACTCGAGCTGTGGGGATGGCCCAGTTCCTGGTGCCTTTTCCCTGATCTGTCCTTCTCCTCTCCTGTCCTCTCACTGTGATAGGTGGTGTACTGCGCGATGACAGACTTCCAGCAGTCTGTGTACCACACGGTTTTGGACAGCGAAGACGTGACCCTGCTATTGCGTAGCGGGGAGAAGTGTGGCTGCTCCAGCGGCCTTGTCCGGAAGAAGTGCTGCTTCAAGGTTTTTACATTTGTGTTCACAGTGCCTCAGTAATTTGGGGTTCTGGATTTTTCACTGTGTGAGATCTGTTATTAAGAGTCATTTATGCACTACTTCTTCTTGGCTTTCTGAAGTGGTTGTGTATCACATAGTCTGTTCCACTTAAAGAAACTTTGACTCATAAGTTTTCCTGTCAGTGGGTTCTCAATCAGAAAAGGCTTGTTTCTCGAACTGGTGGACGATTTCACACTCACATTCTGTTTCTGCTGGAGATATTACTTCACTGAGGCCTCATCACACTTACAGTGAGAGAAATATTCAACCCCAGGACCTCATGTTTTCATGGCCACAGCATTACATCAAGTAGGAAATATCTGGTTCCTGTACTTCATTTTATACATACATCCCTGTAATTCAGCAGGACATATTTGTGATTGTTGAAAATCGTTGGCTGTCCATTACAATTTAAATTTGGTCTGAAGTTCCATAGGATTGAATACTGAAGCAGGATTTTTTACGGGGTTAAAGTTGTGAGTTGTGGCTTTTTGGAGATAATGAGTGTTGATCCTTAGGGATGTTGCCGACACAGATGGAGATGGTGTTGATGGATGATGCTGATGATAATTACTTCAACCCACGGAGTGGGCGTGCAGTACTGTTTTTAGCGACTGTGTGTTTGTTTGTCTGTCTGTCTGTCTTTTTGTGTTTCTGCTCTTGCCAACATTTGCGTGAATGGAGTGAAGTCTGCCATCTCTGATTGCCTTGTTTTGGTCTTGTGATTGACTTGGTTGCCTGGTGGCTTTCTCCTGTGCGTAGAAAAACTCGAAGGGTGTGCCTGTGAGATTCCTTTACTTCAGTTATCTGGCCATACTGAGGAAGCTGTCGAACCACGTGGCTCTGCTGCAACCCAAAGGGGCCAGCAGAAAGCAGGTAAGTCCCATGATCCCTTCCGACGTTCGGCTCTGGGCTCACGGCTGTGGGTGTTGGACCCTCAAGCGCACAGCTATCACACTGAGAGAAGCAGATGGGCAGTAAGTTGCAAAAAAGTATGTTCAAGCTGCAACATGCTGAAAAGCACAGAAAGTAGCTGTTGGAAAAGTAGTCATGTGCAAGTGCTCTACACTGAACTTGTGGCTACTCTCCATTTCTTACACCTTTCACTTGAAGGAGATGTATGTTAACGATATCTGTGAGAAGGTCTTCCAGAAGTTTCCGGACTTCGTGCAACGACAGAAAGAAGCAGCTTTTGAGGCGCTATCAGACCCTATGTACAGCGGAAAAATGAAGGTATGTCGCGCATGGCTCACAAACTTTCACACTTCACTCTTACACATGCTCACACGTCATTTGCACACCCTTAAGCCTGGTTCAGACCATGCGATTTTAGATCTTTAGATTATTGCCCGATGCCACGGACGTAGGGCTTCCTGTCAACTCGGGAAGACCAATGGGCATTGGGTGTGAAAGTATCATTTTTTCCCAAGTATTTTGTCATAGTGGATGACAAATAATGCCACACCACATCCCAGCAGAACTCACGTTATGCTGCTGTTCCACCAAATGCAAAACAAATTTTTCACGTGGACAGATCACATTCAAAGTCAATGCAAGACAAAAATTCACGCGAAAAGACGCAAGTTAGCATCAGCCAATGCGAGTCATGTGGGAAATGCAATGCAGCGTGACTCGAGTGGCACGAACGTTGCGCATGAATGGCACAAATGCACAACATTTGCATTTTGCTTGACCTCAAAATGTTAATCTTTTGCGAAAAATTTTTGTGAATCGAGCAGTGTTCTTAATTGCGTTGTTGCTACTGGCAGCAACATTGGGTAGCTAGACTACCTACCTACATATTCAAACCACAGTTATTTGCATTGCTTGAGATAATGGGAATGCTATCAACCCAGCTAGCCAGCAAGGTAGCTAGCGAGGTAGCTGTATGAAAATAACCTAAGAATCTCAGTTTCCCAGTAAAATAGTGGTGTAGCTCAACATCGGATATGACGTCATCCGATTTTTTGAATATTTTTATTTTCAAGCTGGCCCAATGTTCATGAAGTAAAATTTTTGTGATGTTGGCATAGCAACATAAGCATGGCCATCATGTTGATGATTTTTGGTGATTCCTGGAGTCCAGACTAAGACCATTATGGAATCAGCAGTCCAGTACCAGCTTTATTTACCACACTTATATTTTTGTGTTAGTATGGTTTTAAATTCATTAAATATAATGAGTAATATGGCTTGGTTTTCATGAATCCATGAGAAGTTGGTCTCCACATGACAATACTTTCTTCTGGGCCTGAAAGTTGCTGATCTATCTCTCTCACCGTCTCCCTCTCTCCCTCCCTCCTGCTCTCCATTTCTCTCTCTCTCTCTCTCTCTCTCTCTCTCTCTCTCTCTCTCTCTCTCTCTCTCTCAGGTTCTTCAGAAACTCCTGAAGCACTTCATGCAGAACCAGGACAAGGTTCTGCTCTTCTCTCTCTCCACCAGAGTGAGTACTCTACCTTAACCCCTGACCTTTCACCTCCTGAGTAGGCCTTTATAGCTTGAGAGAGCAAAAATGAGAGAGAGAGAGAGAGAGAGAGAAAGGGAACGAGAGAGGGAGAGGGTGCTGGTTATTCTGTTTTTGCCCATTAGCTCCTGGACATCCTGCAGAGTCACTGCATTGCGGAGGGGCTGGACTTCAGGAGGCTGGATGGAAACACTAAAGCCAAGGAGAGGATGAAGATCGTCCAGGAGTTCAACAGCACCCCCGAAATCAACCTCTGCCTGGTGTCCACCATGTAAGGGAACCACAAAAAGCCAAACCCCAGGAAAAAGGACTCTTTATCTGGGAACTTTATTAAATGCATGGGCAAAACCTCAGGGAGGAAGTATGTCTGACAGAGGAATCTGTTAAGACCTCTTAAGCAAATTTCTTTGTAGCTCTCAGGCTGTATTTATCTGGTTTCTGAAATTTGGATCCTCTCTGCAGGGCGGGTGGACTTGGGCTGAACTTGGTGGGGGCGAATGTGGTGGTGCTGTTTGACCCCACCTGGAACCCAGCCAGCGACCTGCAGGCTATTGACAGGTGGGAGCTGCTGCTCTGTGCTGTTGTGTTTGCTTGCATGCTTGCACTTCCTGTGTTATGATAAAGTGAGAATATTGTCTAATGATATTACAGTCATAAACAGGTGCATGTCAATAAATGAGAGTATCATCAAAAAGTAGATTTTTTTTTTCAGTAATTTGATTGAAAATGTGGAACTCATATAAATTCATTATACACAGACTGATACAGTATATTTCAAGTGTTTATTTCTGTTAATTTTGATGATTACAACTGACAGCTAATGAAAACCCAAAATTTAGTTTCTCAGAAAATTAGAATATTGTGAAGAAGTTCAGTATTGAAGACTCAGAGTGTCACACCTGAGCCTTTAAATGGTCTCAGTCTGGTTCAGTAGGCGACACAATCATGGGGAAGACTGCTGACTTGACAGTTGTCCAGAAGACGGTCATTGAAACCCTGCACACGGATGGCTAGGCATGAAAGGTCATTGCTAAAGAAGCTGGCTGTACACAGAGTGTTGTATCCAAGCACATTTACGCAAAGTTGAATGGAAGGGAAAATGAGGTTGAAAAAGGTGCACTAGCAGCAGGGATAACCGCAGCCTTGAGAGGATTGTGACAGGAAGCCCATTTGGAGGAGATATATGAGGAATGGACTGCAGCTGGAATCAGTGCTTTAAGAGCCTCCACACACAGACACATCCAGGACATGGTCTTCTGCTGTTGTATTCCTGGTGTCAAGCCTCTCTTGCACCAGAGACAACGTCAGCGGCGTCTTACCAGAGTGTTGACTGGCCTGTACGCTCTGTTCTTGTCTTCTGTTCTTGTCAATGTTTTTTTCAGTCTCGCAATAAAAAAAAAAAAAAAAACAGTAAGAACTTGCCCAAAAACCTGTAACGACTTGGACAGGAATGACTTTCTACCTTTTTGTATTTCAGAAAGATGCCTTGAAATTACAAACGAATAATGAAACGTGGCAATGCCATTAGAGAATGACTCAAGAGGTTCCTTACTGTGGCTTCGTGGGATAACAGTAGTAACGCATCCCCCTTAACTTGCCGACGTAAGTGGGGAAGCACGTCTCACTTAAGCAGATTCGAAGTGTAACAAAATGCCGCACAACCTGCAACAAACTACCCCTCCTGTAACAAACAACCCCATATATGGGGTAGTTTGTTACAGGTGACAGGGGTCTATTTTTCCCTCACCAGCATGCGCAGAATATAGGGGTTGCTGCAGATCAGTCATGTAGTCTAATAATCTTTTTATCTTTACAGTTCATTTTGATAACAAAAACCTGATAATGTCAATTCTACAGCAGTTAAAAGAAAAAGACCAAGGCTCATCCATATCTAAAATTTCATTTTTTTTGAGTGTGCATTACAAAAATCTGAATAAATTGCATGTTATAATCTTTAAAAAAAAACCAAAAGAGGCGTCTTACCTGGGCTAAGGACAAAAAGGACTGGACTGCTGCTCAATGGTCCAAAATCCTCCTCAGATGAAGGTAAATTTTGCTGTTTATTTGTAAATCAAGGTCTGAGAGTCTGGAGGAAGAGTGGAGAGGCACAGAATCCTAGTTGCTTGAGGTCCAGTGTAAAGTTGCCACAGTCAGTGGTGGTTTGGGAAGCCAAGTCATCTGCTGATGTCGGTCCACTGCGTTTTCTCAGGTCCAAGGTCAGCGCAGCCATCTACCAGGAAGTTTGAGAGCTTTCATGCTTCCCTCTGCTGATCAGCTTTATGGAGAAGCTGATTTCATTTTCCACACTGGCAAAGGTACCAATACCTGGTTTAGGGCCCATGGTATCCCTGTGCTTGATTGGCCAGCAAACTCTCCTGATCTCAACCCTATCGAGAATCTATGGGGTATTGTGAAGAGGAAGATGTGAGACACCAGACCCAACAACGCAGAAGAGCTGAAGGCTGCTATCAGAGCAACCTGGGCTTCCATAACACCTCAGCTGTGCCACAGGCTGATCGCTTCCATGCCACACCGTATTGCTGCTGTAATTCATGCAAAAGGAGCCCTGTCCATGTATTGAATGTGGTACATGTTCATACTTTTCAGTAGTCCAATATTCCAGTGTTAAAAAACCTTTTTTTTTTGGACTTAAGTGATATTCTAATTTTCTGAGGTACTGAATTTTGGGTTCTCATTAGCTGTCAGTAATAATCATCAAAATTAAAAGAAATAAACACTTGAAATATATCAGTCTATGTAATGAATCTATATAATATATGAGTTTCACTTTTTGAATCGAATAACTGAAATAAATCAACTTTTTGATGATATTCTAATTTATTGAGATGCACCTGTAATAGTGACGAGAACAGGACATTCAGTTTATATAAGCTCACCATTTTCCTATGGCTAAAGTGTACCTAACACTGAGGGTACTAATAAGGGTGTCTAGCACTGTATCAAGCCTGGTCTTGAAAACGTCTTGAATTTCTGCCCTTTCTCCATGACCTCGAAAGCTACTTCACACCTTTTCCACTCTGTTTCAAAAAACTCCCTTACTCTAACAGTAATTTATGAACACTTGTTCTTCATATGAAACATCTCTGCTTTTGCAAAGCCAAGTCTTTCCCATCTTTTATCTGTTATTCAAGGAATCAACTCTGTTGCCCCTCTTTTAACCTTAATCTGAGCCTGTATATTTTTGCCATAACGGTGCCGTAAAGGTTGCGTAGCGGCATCATGGGGCATTCATGTAGAGTCATAATGGCATAATGAGGCTGCCGTAGTGGTGCCTGCTTTGCAACTGAAGAATAATTTCGCTCCCATCATGACCGTGCCACAGCAGTGTGTTGGTGTGACTCCACCTGAATCTCTCCATATTGTACGATTCTGTTTGATGGCGTTTTACCCCCGTGTGCTTTCTTTTGTGCCGCGGCGCAGGGCGTATCGCATTGGCCAGTACCGGGATGTGACTGTCTTTAGGCTCATTTCTTTGGGCAGTGTTGAAGAGGTGATCTACCTGCGGCAGGTCTATAAACAGGTTGGTCACTGTATGTCCACTTCATTTCAGGGGACCTTTCTTCTGATTTTACTAGATGTTTTTATTTCCTGTGGCCAGTAACTATGGATGCAGTGAACCATTCAGTGTATATTGAGGAGCTGTGTGAATAAATTTTGCTGGGCTGAGCCGGGCTGCTCCAGGTGTTGATGCGGCACGGAGGTGGCGATTGAATGGAGCCAGCCGGCAGAGGCTCGGAGAGGATTTAACCCAGAGAGTCTTCCTTTAATGTTTACAGTACCACTGTTGGCTACGCCTGTCCTTCTCACAGTATTTTACTGTATTAAAGTGCCTGAAAATCGAGCTCAGACAGTGGTCACATCACGTGGATTGTGGTTCAAGGATATGTAGTGGAATCTGGGGTTCAGGGGTGTCTGTGGAATTGTATTTCTGTTGTCCCCAAGCCGACCTTTAAAAATGGGCATCTGTTGAAGTGATTTTTCAAAATTAAAAGTTCTATATTGAATATAACTGTTGACACCCATTAAACCCTTTGCGCAATAGCCAGATCTGGCTATTTGGGGGGTTACCTTATATAAGGCTTGAATCTTGCAATTCAAGATTGCAGCTTCACAGACAGTGTGTCAGAGTCAGGACACTTGAAGCATTTTGACTCCCATCGTATTTCAGTTCAGTTTCATGATTTTGGCAGAGAAAAGGGGCTGCAAACACAAAACATCTGCATAAAAATTCAACATTGAAATTGCAAAAAAAAAAATAAAAATAACTGAGAATTGAAAAACTGCTGGGTCTTAAATCTATACTTTTCTGGGAATCATAAATTCCTTGACCACCAGTATAATTCATCTTGAACATTGCATTCTAGATCACCGACTTGCAATGAGCGAAATTAGACAGCTATCCAGGTGGCTCCCCAAAGTCTGGGATCCCTCAAAATGGTGTGCTGTCAGATCATAAAATAATCATACATTTAACACAAAGTTTTGAGGCATGAAATTTGATATGAACTAATGATTTTCTGGCTGAGTTTAGCATGAATTCATCAATATCAGTGCAGTTGAACATCAGTGGTCTCCAAATACAAAATATGCCTTTTCTCCATAATAAGTGTAAGAGTTTTGTCCATTTTTCTTCAAAGTCCCCCAAGCCAGCACACGTACTCATAAAATAAACTGCTTATTAAACAGAACATTCACCCTGCAATGAAAGCTAGCAGTTCCCACTTTCGAGTTCACAACCTTATTTCAACACTTATAGGAACAAGTAAAACTCACTAACTCAGTAAAATTTTAAATATACCTTATTTTGACAGAACAGACATTCCACTTTCAGGGAAGATCAAACATTATATCCCATCCTAGATTCAACAGAAAGGTGATCCACCGAAATGGATGACCAGTTCACGTTTTAAACATGGAAAAAAAACCTCGGCATTTGATTTCGTTTAATACGGAATACATTCTGAAACATAAACCAAAAGTTGCCGCCTAACCTTTTTCATGAATCCCTCCTACAGAGACCGATGTGTCCAGTGGAAGGAACCCTCTGGTCCTGTTTCATTCGAAATAATTCCCATTGACCATGTCCTTACCTCATATAAAAGCCTGTAAATGTAACTGAACACTTAAGGCAGAGATGCCTACCCGGAAATCTGACAATCAGTACTTTCAAACACATTTTTCTGTACTTTCTGGCACATTTCAGTAACGAACAATATGATGTCGAAATGCAATCTGATGGACATTTTATTCCGCTATTACAAACATATGAAATAATGAAACAATGAAATTGTCAATCAAAAGTCTATTAAACCCTTGTTTTTAATCTCTTTGTGCTCCGCGTTCGATTTGGTTAGTAGCCTCCAAAGCAGCCAGCAGGTGCCGCTCCGTACGCACTTCGAAACAGGCTATTTGATTGGCTGACTGAGAGGTGGGAGAGAGAATCGGATCGTGCTCGGCAATTGCCGTAGGGAATTTTTTACGATCCTCAGAATGGCTTTGTCGAACTAGTATAATTAGCATGTAGCAGTATAATATTCACGGGTTTGGAAAAATCCGTAACCCTGAACTATTTTCCCGTAACTCCGTATTTTAATTCAAAAATCGTGCTAAATACGGACAAATCGTAACAGTAGGCATTTCTTTTAAGGCCAGTTTAGGGGCTCTTTTTTTTTTTCCTTCTTCTTCTATATATCTGTACATGATTTTTTCTTTCACAAGAGATCATTTCATTAAACTGCTGGGTCGAAACAATGAGCAAGGATATTGACCAGTTTGCACATCAGGCTTAGCTGAGGAGTTTAATTCATGCAAATGTTGAAAAAAATGGATTGGAGGGAACTTCTCCATATCCTAAATCGCGTTTGAACTCGACTTGCTCGTGAATATTCAATAACTGATTCGGGGGTGCTACTAGTAATCGAGTACTGAAACTTTGTGCTTAAATTTGCAATTCCATACAGGTCCATACACGTTGACGTCTACATCTGCACAAAGAGGTTAATGATAGAAGGTCGCTAGCGCATGGAGGAGCCCTGTTTCTGGTGTGTTGTGTGCTTTGCAGTTGGTTGTTTTGTGGGGGGCAGTTCCTGTGTGGTGACGCCTGGGCTGAACTGCTCTCAGCCTGATTCTTGTGATTTTCCCTGGTTGGTCTAAAGCAACTGCAGTCCTCTGTGGTGGAGCATGAACACGCCAGGCGATACTTCGAGGCTGTGCAGGGCTCCATCGACCACATGGGGGAGCTGTTTGGGATCCGCAACCTCTTCCGCCTGCAGACCAGCGGCAACTGCATCACCCGGCAGATCCTGGAGGTGAGAGCTGGGTAACGCAGGCCTGGCCAGGGTGTCTCTTGCTGTTCCGGCAACTTCTGTGATGTCTGCAGGGTGTACGCACTCACCTGACACCCAGTTCTCTGCGTTTCTCTATCTGAAATTACCTTTCTGTTGCTTTTTACATCAGAATAACCAATGTCTTTTTTTTGCATTCATTTTAATTCATTTATCTATAAATTTATTTCTTATTTGCATCTACAACCGCAATTCTGAAATGGTTGGGACAAAGTATAAATTGTGAATAAAATCAAAATGCAATGACTTTCAAATCACACCAGCCAGTATTTTATTCATATGGCAAATGTTGAAACTGAGAAATTTTATAATTTTATCCACAAAATGAGCTAATTTCAAATTTGATGGCTGCTACTGTTTACCATGGTGTAGCATCCCCTCTTCTTTTTAACACTGAAAGGAAGCATCTGGGCATTGAGGAGACAAGTTTCTTGAGTTTAGCCTTTGGAATTCGATCCCATTCTTGTTTAATACAGGCTTCCAGCTGCTGGAGAGTTTTGGGTCTCCTTTAACAGACTTTTCGTTTAATTTTGAACCAAATGTTCTCAATCGGTGAAAGATCAGGACTGCAGGCAGGCCTGTTCAGCACACGAACTCTTCAACAACGAAGCCATGCTGTTGTAATTGCTGCAGTATGTGGTTTTGCATTGTCCTGCTGAAATACACAAGGCCTTCCCTGGAATAGATGTCATCTGGAGGAGAGCATATGTTGCTCTAAAACCTTTGTATACCTTTCAGCATTTATGGTGCTTTTTAAAACATGCAAGTGTCTCACACCATATGCACTAATGCATCCCTGTGCCATCAGAGATGCTGGCTTTTGAACTGAACACTGACAACAGGAGGGGTGGTCTTTCTCCTCTTTAGCCCAGAGGACACGACACCCATGGTTTCCAAGAAGAATGTGAAATTTGGACTTGTCTGACCACTGGACACTTTGCCACTTTGCTACAGTCCATTTTAAATGAGCCTTGGCCCACAGAACACGGCGGCGCTTCTGGATCATGCTCAACAATGGCTTCCTTTTTGCATGATAGAGTTTTAGGTGGCATCTGTGGATGGCATGGCAGACTGTGTTTAGAGACAGTGGTTTCTTGAAGTATTCCTGGGCCCATTTAGTAATGTCAATGACCGAAACATGCCGGTGAGTGATGCAGTGGCGTCTGAGGGCCCACAGATCACGGGCATTCCGGTAAAGGTCTTCAGCCTTGTCTCTTTGGCACAGAGATTTTTCCAGTTTCTCTGAATCTTTTGGTGATGTTATGCACTGTCGATGATGAGACCTTCAAAGCCTGTGCAATTTGATGTTGAGGAACATTGTTTTTAAAGCATTCCACAATTTTTTTTTTACGCAAGACTCCACTGTTTGGAGAGCCTCTGGCCATCTTTACTTCTGAGAGAGAGCCTCTCGTAGACATCCTTTTTATAGGCAATCATGTTACACACCTGATGCCAGTTAACTTAATTACTTGCTAAATGCTCTTTCAGCTGAGTCTCTTTTATATTAATTGCTTTATCAGCCTTTTTTTCCTGTGTCCCAACTTTTCTGAGACCTGTTGCAGCCAGAAAATTAGAAATAAGCTCATTTTGTGGATAAAAATGTAAAATGTCTCTGTTTCAACATTTGAAATGTTATCTATGTTCTGTTATGAATAACATATTGGCTCATGTGACGTGAAAGTCATTGCATTTTTATTTAATTCGCAATTTACACACGTCCCAACTATTTCGGTATTGGAGTTGTATTTATTTCCTATAAATTTGTATCTAATTATTTTATGTTATTTACCTTGACTTGGTTTTTAACTCCAGTGTTTCGTCAGTGAGAGCCCTCTGCGTCGGGGGTGGCTGCTAGCCCTGGCTGCTGCGCCGCTGGTTTGGGGTCTGGTCCCCACTGGTGGGACGGGATCTCCATACCATCGCCTTATGGGGGTGGTGTTTGGCCTTTCCCCCCGCCTGGGGTCGGGATGGCACTCAGCGGCCGCGTTCCTGGAGACGACGCCATCCTCCTGACGCAGACGGCTCCCTGTGATAGTGTTTCCTCTGATTCTCCCGCGCTCAGTTCTAGTGTTTGTCTTATTTTTTTAATACTCCAACTTAATCTACAGCACACAATCACTTTTGTGGATGAGGAATAAGGATTTTTATTTCTTTCTCATCCACGGGCTCAATTTACTGTAAAAAAAATAAATAAATAAAAATACACTAATAATTGAAAAGAAATGCACTTAAAACCCCAAATTAAATCTGTTGAATTTTATTTATTTATTTATTTAAGGGAAATGGCAATTTTCGTGAACTTGGATTTGTTGTTCATATGTTACGGAGTGGAATAAAACTTTCATGCATCTTGATTTTAATCAAACAGTTTACTCTTTCACTTCTGAGTTGCTGTAAGTGTGGTTGTTAGATTTCTACCCCTCGGCCAACTCCGGCCCGGAGGGGTATTGTCGTCACCTGCGTGTCTGTCCGTCGTCCATTGTCCGTCCATCATATTGTCCGGGCCAGTACTCGGCAACTAATGATCGCGGCTTCACCAAATTTGGTATGGTAACTCACTATGACCCATAGATTTGCAACGTCAGGTTTTTTAGCTGAATTTAACCTTTGACCTTAGCGCTGTGACCTTGAGCCTGGAAATCTTGTCTGGGTCAGTACTGATCAAGTAATTATCGCCGCTTCACCAAATTTGGTATGGTGACTCACTATGACCCATAGATGTGCATCGTTAGGTTTTTTGCTGGATTTCGCAGTTGACCTTAGCGCTGTGACCTTGAACTTGGAAATCTTGTCCGGGTGACATTTTCCGGGCCTGTACTCTGCAATTAATGATCGCAACTTCACCAAATTTGGTATGGTAACTCACTATGACCCATAGATGTGCAATGTCAGGTTTTTTTTTGCTGAATTTAACCTTTGACCTTAGCGTTGTGACCTTGAGCCTGGAAATCTTGTCTGGGTCAGTACTGGGCAACTAATTATCGCAGCTTCACCAAATTTGATATGGGAACTCACTGTCACACACATGTGCAATGTCCTGTTTTTTTGCTGGATTTCACCTTTGGCCTTTGTGCTGTGACCTTAAGGCAGGAAATCTTATATGGGTCAGTATTCAGCAACTGCTGATCTCAGCTTCACCAAATATGGTAACTCACTGTGACACATAGATGTGCAACGTCACCTTTTTCGCTGGATTTGACCTTTGACCTTGGACCTTAACGCTGGGACGTTGAGGCCGGAAATCGTGTCCGGGCCGAGAGGTATTCAGTATTTAGCGTTATGTTTAAAAAAAGTGTTCAGTCTTAGACTGAGATCTCAGTTTATTTTGAGTTTATAGTAGGCCTATGGGCCTGAGTAAACTGGTCATCATATTGTGATGTTTTCTGGCTCAGAAAGGGAAACTAATACGTTTTGCACTGATAAACGCCGCTGGGGCGGCCTATAGAACCTCTCAGCCCCAGGGCCTAATGGCAAGTTAAGGCGGGACTGAATAAGGGTGGGGGGGTTGTTTGGGGTGGAAGGGGGGGTTGTGATGGGCGGGTTCTGTTTTTAAGATGTTAAGCACTTTGTGCTACATTTTACTGTGTGAAAAGTGCTTTATAAGTAAAGATTGATTGATTGATTGGTCACGCTCAGATCCCTTGAAGAACAGCGACTTCACTGCTAGAAAGTGGGAGCTGAATGATCTTGTGGGTCTACACCCTGACATTACTAACCCTGTTCATCCAGATCTGCCATCCTGCAGGTCATTATTCTGGCCATAATTTGCAAAACGAATCAGCATCTTCAGGAACTGTATTGGTGATGGCTGGTCTGGTATATGGCTGGTATAGAGTACATGTCTGGAGGCGTCTGGAGAAATGAGTGATGGGAAGTGTAATTAGTTAAATTGATTGTGTGCGGGTGTGTGTTTCAGAGAGAGGGTCGAGTGGAAGCCGGAGTGCTGACTGCCCGGACTCGCACCGGAGCGAAGGAGAGAGTGAGTGAATCTCAGAGATGCCACCCTGTGCTGTGATTCCTCTCTCTCTTTCTGTCTCTCCCTCTCTCTCTCTCTCTCTCTCTCTCTCCTTTCTACCCCCTGAGTGACATCAATCCTCTCACGCCCTCCCTTTATCATGTGAAAGATAGGGTTTCTCCATCAGTCCAGCCCCTCTTCCTCATATGACTCCCCTCATGAGCGCTACTGTCCGCTCTGCGAACAGGACCATGGGAAATATCCTCTGCTTTCCCTGCGATTTCGATGCTCTTTACTAGCACAGCTGCCCTCGACTGTGTGTTTAAATTAAGCCCTTCTGCAGATTTGTGGCTGAAATGTGTTTGTACTGTATGCAAATCCTCCAGTTTCTTGGTGCCAAGCAAACTCATTAATGCCCATCATTCCCTGAATCATGTATGAAGGTATGATTTGTGCAACTGCCCCCTGGTGGCAGTTCATCATATTATGCTTAAAAAGTGACACCCCTGCTACAGAGAGTGAGGTGAAGGCTGTGGATGGAGGTTGAGATGTTCTCTCCTGACGGGTGAGTGAGCGGTGAGCCGTGAAGGACCTTCACTGATCTGTGTGGTGTCGTCCTCTTTCAGACGCAGGCGAAGGGCACAGAGAGCGGTCCCTCGGAGGTAGCCGCTGCTGCGGAGGCGAGGGTGCGGCAGGGGGCGGGGTCAGGGGTTCTGGATTTCAGCAGCACCAGTGAGGGGGAGGATGAGGGGGATGGAGGAAGAGGAGGCGGCAGGAACACTAAGAGCCGTGTGGAGGAGGGCACCACTCCCCGCAGTCAGGCACCGCCTTGCCTCACTCTGCTCCAGCACGGCTTCTCCAAGCTGCTCCAGGTGGGAGGGGCTGGTGTTGGCCACACCCAAACTGAAGACCAGGACAGTCAGGAGGGATCTGCGGGAGAAGACCCTCCCATCAGGCGGCCTATCACAGACACCCGCCGGGGGCGGAGCTGGAGTATCTCCAGCGACTCCGATGGGGGTGGGGCAGGACTCAACCAGGGGCTGCGATCGGTCCCCGTGGAGACGCCCTCCTCCTCGCACTCTGGAGGGAGCGTGAAGCACGGGCGATGGAGGAAGAGTGGGGGTCCCGGGGGGTGCATTTCACAGAGTAAAGGGCCCACAGGTTCAGGGGGGTCAAAACAGACCTCTTATAGGGTGGCCTACGACTCTGATGAGTCCGACCACATCGAGCCGCTCAAACCTGCAGACTCGCGGAAAACCGCCACATCGAGCAAGCGGATCTCTGCCCGCGTCCGCTTCAGGAAGTCGCCGGACATCCAGAGCTTCACATCTTCTGACGACGAGCTTCCTGTGAAGAAACCGCGAGCCAGCCGAGAAGCGAAGTTCACCTCACTGAAGAGCCGTCGCTCTCCGGGTCCTGACCCGTCGCCCGGGCGACGAGCTGAAGAGGAGGCCGCAGCAGGAGCCGTGGACAGATTACTGGGTACTTTATTATTTTGTGCTTTCCTGCTGGGTACTTTAATACTGAGTGGCTTCATACTGGATACTTTTTGTATTGAGTACTTCAACACTGGATACTTTAATACTGGGTACTTTATTATGGAATACATTAATACTGGGTACCTGGTCATTGGATACTTTAATACTGGATACTTTTTTCGTGGGTACTTTAATACTGGATGGCTTAGTGTTGGGCGCTTTATGCAGCTGTTGTTGCTCAATGATGTAAGATGTCAAAATCAGATGCTGAGGAAAATCTATCATGTGGCAACCTGTTTAAAAGAACTCCCACAGGGGAGCTCTTTTAAAAAGGTTGCCGTATGATAGATTTTTAACAGCTCAGGATAATTACATTTTTAATTCTTTGAAATTTTATTTGTGCTTTAAGGGTTAAGACTGGGTGCTGAATTGCCACTTTTCTCTGGAGGACATTAAAATGCGCTGAGATTTTGAATTTCGGGTTATTGCTGACCAGCATTGAACGGCAGTGGATATCTGCACAAATACCTGGTATCTACAGAATGAAACTATTTATATGACTTGTTCACCACTAAGTAAGCATTTACTTACGCCCCATGATCAATACAGTTAGGGCTACTACAAAAATTTACTTCATATACACAGAAAAAGCAAGCGGAGAGTATGATCGCAATCTAAGCATTCGTCTGACATTTGTTGAAATCACTCATGCTGGCATCATGTTACGGCTGGGTAAAATATTATTTTAATGATGCTAAAATATTTGCACATTCATATTTTTGGTATATTTTGATGCTAATTAATTACAGTTGCGTTTGTCCGTGTCGGGTTGCAGGTGGAGTTGGGGGCGTGGCCTACACACATTCTAACCAGCGTGTGATTGGCCCCAGCCGAGCCGAGGCCCACATCAGCCGCACTGCCCTGCGCCATGTCTTTCACTGTGGGAGGTACTCTCAGGTCCCAGCCAATCTGCTTATGGACAGCATAGAGGTAATGGGCCGGGGGCCAATCAGCTGCAGCCAGAATCTGGAAAAGTCTGTTTCTGCAATTCACAGTTCACTCGAGCCTAACCAACGGCATGATTACACGTGTGTGTGTTTGTGTGTGCGTGTGCGTGTGCGTGTGCGCGCGCGTGCGCGTGCGCGTGCGTGTGCGTGTGCGTGTGCGTGTGTGTGTGTGTGTGTGTGTTTTACAGGTGCTCTCCGAGCCTGTCTCCCCTCCGGAGCAGAGCAGTGTCGGGGTACAGACAGAGGGTCGCTGTGATAACAGGCAGCATGTTGAACACCTGGTCACCCACTCCGTGAGGGCGATCCGCCACACTCCAACCGCCACCATCATTATGGGGGAGACACCCAGTGCCATCTGCAGGTGAGTGGTGGAACTGCACCTCAACTGAGAGGACACTGCCGGAGTAATTTTACTCAAATACGCCCAAAATCTGAATTATTATTCTTGCACAAATGAGTGCAGTGTCTTGATGTACTTGAATGGTCTATTCGTATTGCTGCATAGCATCAGATCTCCACGAACTTGGATCAACGACACCTTCCGTAAGATGTTTGTGGTTCCAATCAATGCAGATTGCTGAAAGATCCCAGTATTGTACTTGATCTTCAACTGGTGTGAGAAATGTGGGAGTTTGTGAGGAATTGCTTCCAGTGCTCCCATTACTATTGGAATTACACCAGATTTCCTCTTCCTGTTCATCCTTTCTATTTCCACTTAGAGGTCAGCTTAATTGTTCTTTTTTTCACATTTTCTAAAAATCGATGAGGAGGCATAAATCTGCCTTCTAGTCCACCAAAGTGATGTTTGGTCTGATATGTTCCATTTTTCCATCAGTCAGTATGGGAAATGCACATTTGCTCTCCAGTAATTTATGTTGTTCATGGAGATGTTCATAGTGACTCTGGCATTTTTCTGCCATAGATGTCAATGAAGATTTAAGCACAGCTTCTGCTGTCTTTTGTGATCTTTATGGGTGAGGATTTTGCAAGTATTTACTGTGTGAGTGACATTCTCAGCTCTTTCTCCTCAAAGTCTGTGTTTATCAGTGAGTTTTAGCTGATGTATATGAGCTCCTTGACTGAGTTAGTAGTTGGGTGTCAGTGTCCATTTCAATGCGAGTTTGGGCGAATGATGGCACCAGGTTTGAAGGACGGAGTCTGAGCAGCAGTAGCGGCTCTAGACCCGGGAATGGCGGGGCGCAGACACGTCCCTTTATGACAATTAGTCCTGGGTAGTTCGCAATCATTTTCCTTTACTCACGCATTTTCTAATTATCGTACTTGGCAACTTAAGACACAATCTCTCCATATGTGATCGAACAGCGATGAAATCATGGAAGAAATTTAGTACAGAAAAAAAATTTACTGATTAATAGGCCAGTGCTTCGCGTTGATTGATCAGGTCCGCGTTCCAGTGAAATATCGCCTTTCACTCTCGGTATTGTGTGGGTTGATAAAAAAGTGGCACTTGGCAGTTAAATAGGCAGAGTGGTGCTCAAGCTGTTTGCGTGAGAGGCGAAAGGTATGCAAGTTTGACTAGCATTGATTTAAATACAGCAAATAAGCATCCAGATGAATGATTGTCTTCTTACGTAATCGTGGAGAACAAGCAGCAGCTGTTAACTGTGGAGTGCTCTCGGAGCGAACCTTCGGTTACTCTTGAAAATGACTGAGAACAGATCAGGACTGACGACTGTTTTAAACGGATGTTTTGAAAAAATTCTCAGTTCAGGTTCCGCCACTGAGCTGAATTAAGCCCATGATTTCATCGCTGTTTCATCGCATATGGAGAGACCGTGTCTTAAGTTGCCAAGTCCAATAATTGGAAAACGCGTCAGTAAAGGAAAATGATTGAGAACTACCCAGGACTAATTGTCATAAAGGGACGTGTCTGCGCCCCGCCATTCCCGGGTCTAGAGCCGCTACTGCTAAGCAGGTAGATTTAATTATTCAGTTCTCGTTCTGCAGGAAACAGCTGGAGGACATGGCGCTCTTCTTCATGGCCCCATCACTGGCACACTTCGCCCGGGAGGTGCTGACCAGCACAGCAGCGCAGCGGCAGGCCCGGCTGCGGAGGTTCTACAGTGACCGGAACCCGGAACTCGGTGGGTTCCTGGACCAGGTGCTTCCGGAACTAGAGAAGCAGCCGCAGGAACCGGTGAACTCGGAGACTGAGCCTTCATCATCTTCATCATCCTCCCGAAGGAAGCGGAGCCGTGTCTCTGGACGGTTTCGCAGGACAGCTGCATCTGGTCATTCTGTTGAGGACCGGATGCTGGACCAACCAGAACCAAGACCCAGGGAAGGGGAAGAGGGACAGAACTGTGCATCTCCGTGTCCATCTCCCCAAACTCATTCTCATCTCCCTGTGAAGAATACCTCGGTCCCCCGACCCATCCTGGAGAGCCCCCCCAACACCTCGGCCCTGCTGGGTCAGCCAATGGATCCTCGAGCCTTGTCGGAGGCCACGGGGTCCAGGAAGGGGGAGCAGGGCTCCCCAAAATCTCCAAAATCTGAAGATCCGGAGCACCTTCTCCTGACGGACTTGTTGGGGGACACCTCTGTCCTGGACGACCTTTTCAGGCCGCGGGCCAGAGCTGGGGCCCCAGGCCCCTCCACCAGCGCCCCCACCAGGCCTCCCCAGTCCTCCCGAAAGACTTGCCGCAAAGACTTCTGGGACATTCTTAACGATGGGGACGAGGAGAGTCTCAACCAGCTGGCAGATCTGTCCCGGGCTGAGAGGATCTGCCGGGGAGCAGGAGTAACGGTGAGCGGAAAGGCCAAACCTGACGCCGCTGAGGACCGGCCTACGCTCTGGAAAAAGAATGAAAAATTCCTGTGGAAGAGATGAGCTGGTGCGAGGGAGGGGGGAAGAGAGAGGAGAAGAAAGGATGGGGAGTGGACGAGAGCTGGGCTGTGTTACGGAGTGCTGGTCTGCAGGTCTGGGGCTGTTGGGACACCAGGAATATGACTTACCCGCATGTGCGAGACGCTTCATGCACGTGTGTGTGTGTCTGATCGCAGTTACGCTTGGGAATTCTCAAGGACTTGCCGGCATGTTCTCACATTTATCCTACTGGTTTTGGAAATATACTTGGTCCAATTTTGTTTTCGAGGGTGTCACTGGTTTGATTTTATCATGCTTTTCATCTGTGTTTGAAAGAATTTATTGGTTCAGAAAAGTTTTTAAAAAATGTTAAATTAAAACAAAAAGGTCATAGATTGGCACACTGGCAGTCACTGCTATGATGATGCGTGTGAAACCTAGATTTACCATTGCGTCAGTATGGCTGTAGAAATGTGACTTTTGGTATGTTTTCATATAAATTCCAGCTGATTTTATTGCTTTGATTTCCTGCCACGGAGATTGTGCCAGTAGTGCTATCATTTGTTGCTGTTGCAATATTTTAAACAGTGCTTTTACGAGATTTTGAATGGAGTTTTATTCCTTTTGATTTTATAACCCCATAAAAGAGAAATAATTGCCTTGCTGTTCTTTTAAAGGTTTATTTAAAATCTTATTATGTTAATGTTTCTTTTTTCTGATGTTCTTAACTTTATTTAATACCTTGAAGTGATGGAGGCGTGGGGAAGGGCGGATTTGCAGCTGAAAGATCATGCTTTTGGAGGGAGATCCAAGCGTTGGGATATTTTAACTGTGTCTGTTGTGTGAGACTGGCCATCCAGTGAGCATTTTGAATTTGAAAATCCAAATCATCTTCATCTGGTTCATTTTCTAATGGAGTACAGTGCTGTCAGTGGTCATGTAATCGCTTATCTCAAGGCCATAAGACCAACAAGTGTATTTTGCACTGAATTACAGAGGTGCATAATGTAATTCTAAATGCTGCGAGCGTCTTGTTTCATTTAAGTCATTTCTTCCCTCTCTGTGAAGCTCAAATCTTGAATTTTAAAGCCCTAAATAGGGTAACGCATAAATAGGCATATTTGACTTCTGCGCTTAGGGGTTAATTACATTTTTCACCCTGCAAGCCAATGTTTTCGAAACTTTACTCTGAAAATTTGCCCAAGTCCCCGCATAAGATTTCTCTGTATGCTTTTATGTAGCAGTGGATATCAAAATTAGTGCAGTACTGTGACCTGTTGATTCCAGTTAATAATCATAGCTCCGCACATTGGTCCAAAACATTCCATTCCCAAATGTACACTGTTTATTATTTATTCTTTCCCCTGATGTCTGAGACCCATCAAATCCAACAATTCCCTTTATGGCAGTGTTTTGTTACCTCAGGTACATGTAATTATAACTTTTTGACTTAGAAAGTGACAGTAGAATTGTCTCTCAGCTGGGAATTTGTAAGTTGTTCAGACTACATGCTCTGGAGTTCAGAAAAAATGCAGTGTTAACTTGCCTCCTGCTTGAAACAGTTTCTGCAGCCTCGATGGCGCTCCCTGTGGAGCACTGCGCACATGCTCAGTTCAAGCTGCGACCGCAGGTTTAGGAAGCAGGCCAGTGACTTTTGTTGCGTGTCTCCTTGCTCGTTCCCAGTTACCATTCTTTCTGTGTCCCTACTCTGGCATGTCAAAAACAAAGGTTGAGAAAGCTGAACGAATATATTTATGGAAAGCAATTTTCATCTAGTGTTCGGTCCTCTCATCTGCAAGGCTTTTGTGGCACAAAATTATTGCTATGAAAGAATACACAAAAGCTTAGCCATTTCAGAAAACAGTTATAACATTTTTTGTCATACGTGATGGCAACAGCTCGGAAAATCGTCCAATTGCCAACTTAGTCCATTAGCACATTCAGAAACAAGTATTTGCCAAGCTCTGTTACCACAAGTCGCATGTGGACCTCTTTATTATTCTTGAAGGCTTTGGGAATGACTGCAGTTCAGTGGGAAAATAAGCATGAGTCACCCTGAACTATGTAAACAGTTAGACATCAATGTTCAGGGCCGCTGTATATGCGGCAGCCGCCCTGTAAATCCTCTGTCGCCGTGGGAACAGGAACAGAGCCCCATTTTTGAACGGCAGTGTACCATGCCGCAGCGCTTGACTTCACCTGCTGCTCTGCATACAGCGAGCGAGGGAGTGACGGAGGGGAGAGCTGGAGGCTGGGGTTAGCAGGGTGCTCAGGACTCTCAATCTACAGCAATCTGCAAAAGCAAAGGGAATGAAAATGCACGTAATAAACTGAGAGAAATAACATGTTTGAATGCTTCCCTTTGTAGAACAGCTGGACCTCTGTTTGAAGGACAAGACACCCTGGCCCTTATTTTGTTGGTGTTCTTTGGTTCTATTTATCAACTCTGTTTCCTTACCCTATTAATTATGTGCAGTAAGTTTAGGGGGAAGAAAGACTGAATCACAGGGTACCCAACTTCAGGTAATCTGTTCCCATTTGATTCATCATAACAGCCCTTTGGTACATTCAACAAATATCAATTGAAACCACACTACCTAAAGACAGGAATTCTGTTCCGCCCTGGAGCTCAGCCTGTATTTGAGATGCATGAGTGAGGGTAAACCGATAGGTCCAATTCCTCTTCCTGTTTGCAGGGCATGTTCTCAAAATGACTGCATTGATTACTTTCACTGGAGTAGCCTGTTCCGCTAGTATTTCTTTAGATAACATAGTGAGACTTCCTTTTTTAGTGATTCCTCATAATTTCAAAGTCTGTAGCAGGGTGTTGATAGTATAGTTGTAAATAGGTTAGTGTGTCATCTGTTAAGATTCTGGTAGTTGGAAAAGTTTTTGTGGGAAGACCAGGAGCTTTAGTTTGATTTGCTTTGCAGCTACTTAGATTGATGTGGAGGTAAATTAGATGTCAGGAGGTTAATGGCTCTACTTTGTAACTGCAAAAAGGACAGTACACAAATGCATTGATTTTATTTTACTTATGATGAAAATATAGCACAACCTTAATTTCCAAAAAAGGCTGGAGGGGCTGGAAAAGGCAAGTAAAAAATGAAAGCAACTGTCAATCATCTCTGTCCTGTATCAAATTAAAATGGATACAAAGACAAGACATTTAAAGTCTTACTTTCTCAACCTTTTTCCTACATTTATTCTTGCCGTGTTAAGCTGCTTAAATTGTTGCTTTTTCTGCTCCATAATGCGCCACACCTGTTCAATTGGAGATGCATTTGGACTGCAGGAAGGCCAGTCTAGCCCCCATGCTCTCCAATTAGAAAGCCAAATTGTTGAAATACATGCAGAATCTGGCTTAGCGTTGTCTTGGTGAAAAAAATGGCGATGTTTTGGAAAAAGACACTATCTACATGCCATATATCCATATATATATATAACAAAGTGCACATACAGTAAAATCTTTCAGCTTTAATGGCACCTGTTCAGATGCGTATGCCTTTGTATCATAACAGGTGCTGACTTTTGTCAGCATTACTCACGTTACGAAAAAAGTATTTTTGCGTAACATGAGTAATGCTGACAAAAGTCAGCCTGGAAGAACCATTAAGCAGAATTTTTCTAATGTTGTCATATGTGGACCTTGAGAGTGGCCTATGGTTATCGTGGTGAAAAAATAAGAATGTTTATTCTTTTCACAAAATAGGGAGACACCTTTATTCAAGAGTCCCGTGATTTAAATGTAACTTGAGTAATGCTGTAATTGCCCCACAGTTTTGATGAATGCAGTGCCTTCTTAAGGATTGAAGACCACGTTTTTGGCCTTGTCCTTTACACACAAATTTCATCATGCTCCCTGAAAAATTTAAACAGAATGCACTTTAAAAGGTAAAACATTTGTAATCAGTTTGATTATTTGATCACGCACTTAGTCACAAAGTAAATAGCCTCAGGCAATCGTTCACCCATTTTTTTTTTTACATTTCACGGCTTGCTTAATCCAAAAATTCTCATAGTTTAAGTCTTAAATTTTTTTGGCGGGTGTTGACAGGATGACATCAGATTGAAAGTGAGTGTATCTGCAAATGAGACTGATTCTTTTGTGAGCATATGCAAGCATTCTACGATATCCGATGTTAATCAAATCAAGTTGTAGGCACGATATCCAACATTAATCAAATCAAGTTGTAGGGACAATTTAATGAGCATGATCTGTCAAAAGATGCTGGCTGAACTTCAATACCAGTGCTGGCACCCTTTGTTAGAGCTCTGGCATACGCACAAGAGGATGGTAGACACATTGATAAGGCACTTGCCTTAATTGTAGACATTGATGAAGGTATTTATTGATTCCATTAAATTTTGGAAAGTTCTTCAGCCCATAAATGTCATGAAAAAGCAAGAATGAATGTGTACAAGGGGAAAAACCGCTGTATTTGAAATCGCTTCTTATTACACTCTGTGCCTGTGTACACTCCGGCACAAAAAAGAGGATGAAATGGGCATTTCTACCAATGCTATCCATAGGGGAAGAGGTTTCGGGGTCCAGATTTGAACCCAATCGAGAATATGAGGTCTCATATTTAACACAAACTACCAAGGAAACTTCTTTTTATGCCCCCGCCCTCCACAGAGGAAAGGGGGCATTATGTGGACACCATGTCCGTCCGTCGTCCGTTAACTTTTCGTTTCTGTGGGATAACTATCGAATCACTTGTCGGATTGATGCCATTTCTTAATGGCGTATTGGGAGCGGCTAGAGGAAGGTTCCTTTCGAAAACCAGCGTTGTGCCATATCTAATATGACCGCCACAGCAGCCATCTCAATATGCCCTTGATCAACATACAGGCGGGGGCATATGCCACGCTCTGCGTTGCTCTTGTTTCACTAATCATTACCTGTTTGAAGCCTTCCGCACCAAGTGGAAGAACATTGACTCTTCTTTCGGTGAAAACTGTCCAAAAGCTCACTGAGTGGCCTTGAAATTTCAAAAAGAAAGCTGAGGAAACAGCTATCCAATGCTAAGGTACTTAACTTTTTTGTTTAATGCTGACTAATTTCCTGACCAGTGATTGATTGTTTAAAGTTGCAGACAGGCCATTTCAAAAGAGATGGCAGAATTTCTAAAGAGCACAAACCATCATTTTTTTTTTTACCCCTCAGCCTGACAAGGGCACGAGGGATATAGTCGTCCCTTCGGCGGGCGGGCGTCCGGGCAGGCGGGCAGATGCCAATTTTGTCCAGGCTATTTCTCTGTGACCACTTGGGTTAGGAAGTTCATATTGCATATGTGGATTCCCCACGGGGGGTTGGTGTGCCTTTTTGAGGTTTTGTCACAGTTTGCAGCAGTGACCTTGCAGCAGTGACCTTGACTTTCAAAACTTTGTTCGGGCTATTTCTCTGTTACCACTTGGGTTAGGAAGTTCATATTGTATATGTGGACTCCCCATGGGGGGGTAGGTGTGCCTTTTTGATGTGTCATCCCAGTTTGACCTTTGACCTTGCGGCAGTGACTTTCGGGGCTGAGGGGTATTGCCTGCTTCAGTGAGGTCCATTTTCCCTGGCTAAGTTGTTAACAAAAATAATATTCATAACAACAATAATGTTTCCAGGGCGCTTCTCAGTGTGCGACCCGCTGCAGTCTACCTTCCTTGGGAGACTGGAGAAACTGATTTGCCTTTTTTAGGACAAATAAAGTAATCAAAATCTGAAACTATAATGCTAATGCGCAAATTCTGAAATCTGATTGTCGTTTGAATTCGAATAAGCAACAATTTAAAATGTTGAAATTTTAGGCACCTTTTTTGACATTTTTTAACCAAGTTTGCCAAAAAAGACTCAATTTTTTCCCTTATTAGTGATACATAAAAACTATTTTATCATGCTAAATGCAGAAATTGACAAAAAAATTGACCCCAAATTTGCCATTTCAGAGATAAGGTATAGTCTTATAATTCTTGGCCATTTTTGGTGAAAACCATTTTTTACCTCAAAAATGCCAAAATGACTCAAAGAAAACTTTCCAGTTGGTATGATGTGCAAAGACCCTTTATTCATTTTAAGGGAAGAAGTTGACAATGAAAAATATTGACCAATTTTTTGCTCTTTCAGGGTAAAGACTTTGCTCTTTTATCTTCAGGCTGTATCAGTCAAAAAAATTGTCCTTGAAAATGCCTCATATTTATCATCAAACTCAGCAAATGCAATATTAACAAAAATTGGCAATGCTATTGTTGGAATGTTAACATAGTTAAGCTCATGGAAGCAGGTATACGTATGTTCAAATGCTAACAAGCTAATGCTAATGTTTGCATGCTGACATACAAAACGCTAATGTGCGCAAGGAAATGCTAATGCTTAAGTTTGGTCACTAGTATGCTGAGTGCATGTTTAAGTGATAAATGCTTCAATGGCATCGTGCTAAAATCAGTTAACATGCTGGTATGCTAAAGCTCACGATAACATGCTAACAAGCTATTGCTAATGTCCTTATGCTAAAATGCTAATGCTTACCAGCTGAAGTTTTTTCCAATATTGGGTCAATAGCATGCTGGTTTCTGCATTATATCATGCTAATAAATGCATGCAATCATACAAAAAACAATGTTAGCATGCAATCACAATCAGGTATAAATGGCTATTTAGGGTTAATTTTCCACACCTTTCGCTTTATACCTAGTACCTGGGTATATTCATTGAATTTGTTAGCTCCCGAGAGGATTCACAGATCTGGCTCGACACTGAGTCATGGAGAGCAGAAAAGAACTGACCTTTGTAACAAGTTAGTTCAACTTTGTAAAGAGGGAAAAGAATTAAAAAGAAAAAATCCAAGAACTTGAAAATGCTAGTCTGTACTGTTCAGCCCATGATTAAGAGGTGGAAAATTAAAGGATACGTTGATGCTGGCTCCAGGACTCTTCGTCCCCGGGCTCTTCATCCCTAGATAGTTCAACTGCAATAATGCTTCGCCCTCTTCCCACATTTTAACGCTATTCCTAACCCTAACCTTAACCCTTATATCATGGAAATCTGCCCATCGTCCGTTGGTCCATCTGTCTGTCAACAATGGTGGTACTTTTTTTTTATCATTTGGAGATGGAAAAATCCGGGGAGGAAAAGTTCGGGGATGAAAAATCCGAGGATGAAAAGTCCTGTAACCATTGAGGCTAAGCCAAGTTCAGGTAGGCCAAAAAAGATTTCAGCCTAAACTGCCAGCAGAGTTGTTCGGTACACAAAGAGAATGCAGGATGCTCTAGAAAAAGATGGTGTGGTGTTTCAAGGAGCACAATAAGGAGGTACTTAAATAACGATCAACAATGAGCTGCAAGTTCCCAAGATTAGGCAGCATTTGTGCTTCTTCATTTTTCAGTCCAATTTACTCCAAACTGGATTGATTTTCACATCCCGTTAAAAATGTAAATAAGAAGTTTCCCTTTTTTTTTTTTTCTTTTTGCCAAAACCAAAATTTAATTAAACTCTAAGGTTGGGTCACTATCTTAATTTTGCAGATTCTTTAGATTTCTCACCATTATAATCCTGCATTGTGCCTTTTCATGCTATTGATATGACATTCGCTAGGAAGGACCTCACCATCAACAAGTAGTGTTTAATGGTTGATTGCAGAGAATTTGGTTGATACCCCGCAGCAGAACTCTCATGGAGCTGTTTTATGTCACCAGTGAGTTTGGGGAAGCTGCGATAGGGAATTCACCGCAGCACCCAGCGTGATGACCCCCCCAGGACCCTACAGTAAGGACAGGGAGAGAGGAGACGGAAGAGAGGAAAGGACAGGAGACAGGGGTGAGTAACACAGAAGCGGAACGAGAGGAGTGGGTTTGATGAATACTGACAGGAAGTTCTAGATGTGTCACTGTTGAGGTGTGGGTCTGCTCCTGAAACTCTCTTCCAAAGCCTCAATAAAACTACTTATTAAGTTCCTGTTACTTCTTTCTTGAACATTTTTGCATATTACACTACTACAATCACTGCTACTATGGTATTATTAAGCATGATATTAATGAGGAAGTGTGAATGGTTGTGACTGAAAGCATGCAGTACATTTCACTCTACTGCTGACCCTTGAAGCTCCGGGGATCGAGGTCTCCGTGCAGGTCTGACGAATAAACAGCGGCCGCTGAACTCATAAAATGGCAAACAATTTGAGATGTGAAGTTTTGCACATCATCTTCTCTGCCTTGGTCTCTGCAGTTGAGCCGTCAGGATGATTGGATGGGGCTATATCTCTCCTTTGTACCCCCAACAGTCAAAGCGGGCAAAGCCATTGAAAGTGTGAACACTTGAACACTCCTGACTCAAAAAGAAAAAACCAAAAAAAAAGGTTATTGTCATAATTAATTATAATAATTATTATTATTACCTGGCCCCCCCCCCTAGGGGGGGGAGCCAGGTTAAGCAATGATCTTGTCTGTGTGTGTGTGTGTGTGTGTGTGTGTGTGTGCGTGCGTGCGTGCGTGTGTTTCTGTCACTCTGTCTGTCAGCCCGTGGCCATTACCTGGCCCCCCCCTAGGGGGAGCCAGGTTAAGCAATGATCATGTTACAAGGAGAGTTAGCTAGCTAGCTAGCTGCCCGGGATAAACTACGCCATCCCACGGGGACCAGCACATTGTTCGTCTGTCCTCCTATTAAAATGGAGGCCGCTGCGGCTCGTAGGTCTTTTTGCTTGATGCCTGAGGAGCCTGGATTGTCGTGTATTATATTGTTTTCTATGTCTGCTTAGGTAATTTTTGTATTATTTTTGCGAAATGAACATTACGTTGAATTTCTGTGAACGTTTGTGCTATATGTAATTATTTCATTATAAGTGTGTAGCTAGCATGCTAGCTAGCTAGCATGCTAGCTAGCTACATGGAGCTCCGTGTTGTGATACGGACCCCTGCGAACCATAATCGCGATGCATTTTCATAAAACAGTACATATGTCGGTTGTGATGTTACGATTGAATTTGTGCTTTTATTTCTATTTGTGTTGCATTATTCCGCATACTTTCGCTGCATACTGCCCGTTTTTTGTTGGTGGACAAAGTGATTGCGTTGACACGGATCTTGCATGGAATTGCACATAGCACACGGGGTCCGCTTTCCAGCCAGCTGGGCTTGCGGAAATCACCGATTTTTTTTTTTTTTTTTTTAAAGATGGTATAACCTGTTCTATCGTCTTCTGTGTCTAGTTAGCATTTTGTTTTACTTAGCTGGACACAGCTAAGCATTTTTGTGGTCATTTGTGCAGTATGAATGAATTTGACTTATATTACAAGGAGAGTTAGCTACCCAGCTAGCTGCCCGGGATAAACTATGCCATGCCTCAGGGACCAGCGCAGTTCACCGCTCTTCGTATTAAAATGGAGGCCGCTGCGGCTCGTAGGCCTATTTGCTTGATGCCTGAGGAGCCTGGAATGTCGTGTATTATATTGTTTTCTGTGCCTGCTTAGGTTGTCTTTGTATTATTTTTGCGAAATGAACATTACGTAAAATTTCTGTGAACGTTTGTGCTGTATGTATGATCGTGTCTGTGTGTGTGTGTGTGTCTGTCACTCACTCTGTCTGTCAGCCCTGTCTGTCAGCCCGTGGCTGGGGCCAGGTCTGCTATCTCTGATTGCCTTGTTTTAAAAGTTTTCATTTTTGGAAGAACTATCCCTTGAAGATGTCGAAGAATTGATGCAACCTTTAAGGGCATCTAAAGTCGACTCCCACTGTTTTTGTTTATCGGCCAATCAGCGAGCCGCACGTGCAAACTAACTGAAATAGAAGGATTATCTACGCATGTACACAAAACATTGGTTTATATGAATGAAATTGGTCATATGAAAAAGTAAGATATCAACAAAAGCAAGTGATTTGTTTGTAAACATTGGACGTTCAACATCCCGTCTGAGAATCGACTTCAGATGCCCTTTTAGCTGTTTTGACACCAAATGCAAGACAAATTTTTTGCATGACAGATTACATTCAGAGTCAATGCCAAGACGAGAAAACTCATGAAACATACATATTCACGTCCTTGCATTGACTTTGAATGTAATCTGTCGTGCGAAAAATTTGTTTCGCGTCCAGTGTGAAAGCAGCTTTAGTCTTGGGATTATAAACAATTAGCAACAACATACCAGTGGACGGCCGAATGCGTCTCCGATGGACCACTTACTGTTTAGGAGGGTGTATTTTTTCAACCAGTGGGTCAATAAACTTATGTAATACGTCAAAGGAAAGGTCTAAATTACCCACTTTAATATAAGTTCTTGAAAGCGCTGTTCCCAAAATAATTATAAAATAAAAGTTGGGCATTATCATCATTTGGGTGTTTATTTTAATGTCCAATATAAGGTTTATGCAAAAACAGGATTTTTGATGCCTTGATTGTAAGAGATTCAGAAATGTCAGTGCCTCGGATGGACTGAACTAAAATAGCCTTGAATGCACGAGACGAGATTGATTTAGTTTTCTAAGATTTATTTCTAAAAAATACAATTATATTACATAATATTTTACTTTGTACATTTCCAAGATATATGTAAGGTTTATTGCATTTTGCACTATATTTTCACCTGGCTTTAAGTCTGAATTTCTCAGATAAAGTCAGATATTCAGCGGCGCTCTCTGCAAAGGCCTGGGATCACTTTCCAGCCCTTAGCATCAAGCTTTAGGATGGATGTTCTGGTAGAAGAGGTGGGTGCTGGTGGCTCAATCTCACAATGGATGCCATTTGCAGAGGTGGTATCCTGGTCATCTGCCACATGGAAGCGGTTAGTACATCTGGCTTGCTTCAGGAAGTTGAACCTCCAGGCATCGGCATCAGCTGGTTCTTGAGCTTGTTCAACAGACCACTTGGAGCTGCTTGGTCTGCAGCAGGCAAACCATTTAGAAGCTGAAATGGTGGTGGTGGATGCAGAAGCCTGGGGGAGGACATCAAACTCAACACTATCCTTCTGGGAGTAGGGAGATGTGGAGATTCTGCCGGGAGCAACCGTTCTGACACAGTGAACCTTCTGGGTGGTGGGTACTGGAACAGCTGAATCCCACAGGTTTTGCAGGGCAGGTGAGTTCTGGTTTACCTCCTCAGCGGATACATATCTGATGTTGATGGTTGAGTTAACCTTGGCAGCACACTCAGCATTGGCCTTGAGATTCTCAATATGGGCTGTACGAGCGAGGCATGATGTCCCAGATGTGCTCAATTGGATTCAGGTCAGGGGAATGGGCGGGACAGTCCATAGCATCAATGCCTTCATCGTGCAGAAACTGCTGACACACTCCAGCCACATGAGGTCTAGCATTGCCTTGCATTAGGAGGAACCCAGGGCCAACCGCACCAGCATATGGTCTCACAAGGGGTCTGAGGATCTCATCTCAGTACCTAATGGCAGTCAGGCTACCCCTGGCGAGCACATGGATGGCTGTGCGGCCCCCCAAAGAAATGCCACCCCTCACCATTACTGACCCACTGCCAAACCGGTCATGCTGGTGGATGCTGCAGTCAGCAGAACGTTCTCCACAGCGTCTCCAGACTCTGTCATGTCTGTCACATGTGCTCAGTGTGAACCTGCTTTCATCTGTGAAGAGCACAGGGCGCCAGTGGCAAATTTGCCTATCTTGGTGATCTCTGGCAAATGCTAAACGTCCTGCACGGTGTTGAGCTGTAAGTACAACCCGCACCTTTGGACGTCCGGCCCTCATACTATCCTCATGGAGTCCGTTTCTGACCGTTTGAGCTGACACATGCACATTTATGGCCTGCTGGAGGTCATTTTGCAGGGCTCTTGCAGTGCTCCTCCTGTTCCTCCTTGCACAAAGGCGAAGGTAGTGGTCCTGATGCTGGGTTGTTGCCCTCCTACGGCCTCCTCCACGTCTCCTGATGTACTGGCCTGTCTCCTGGTAGTGCCTCCATGTTCTGGACACTACGCTGAGAGACACAGCAAACCTTCTTGCCACAGCTCGTACTGATGTGCTATACTGGATGAGCTGCACTACCTGAGCCATTTATGTGGGTTGTAGAGTCCGTCTCATGCTACCACTGGAGTGAACGCACCGCCAGCATTCAAAAGTGACTAAAAAAACAGCCAGAAAACATAGGAACTGAGAAGTGGTCTGTGGTCACCACCTGCAGAACCACTCCTTTATTGGGGGTGTCTTGCTAATTGCCAATAATTTCCACCTGTTGTCTATTCCATTTGCATAACAGCATGTGAAATTGATTGTCTATCAGTGTTGCTTCCTAAGTGGACAGTTTGATTTCACAGAAGTGTGACTGACCTGGAGTTACATTGTGTTGTTTAAGTGTTCCCTTTATTTTGATGAGCAGTGTATATGTGTGAAAAACTGAAGAAGTTTCAGACAATTTTCAATTGAAAATGCATCTGTCTTCAAAATTGATGCAAAACGTAAAGTTCATTTTGAAAAACATCCAGGTTTCCATGAAAACACACCTAAGAGATTTTCGCAAAAGTTGCCTCATATAGGCTAGTTGGCCAAATAATGCACGAGTGTCGTTAAATTGCGAGACCGGTAACATGGATCCAGATTGTGAAAATTGGAACCATCCCTGTATTTAGAAAATATTACTATCTCCTTTTGGGTGTCAAATTAGGTCACTAAATAATAAACATGGAATGCTTGTGATAGATAATTATCCAAATTAAGAGTACATGATTGACGAGACATTGGCCTTCCGGATCATTCTGGATGAGACACATTTGTCCTTTTAAGATGAGACAAATATAGATTGTTACTATATATAGTATACTAGCACATTGCCCGTGGGGATCCACCGGTTCTAGAAGGGGTCTAGAAGTTTCGCGCGGGTCTTCCTTGACCCAAAATACAAAATTATGCTAAACGGCAAATATCAGCTCCACTGGGTTTTCCACTGATTGTCCTGCGGCCTGGCATCCGTTTTTTGGGATTCAGGACTCTTGTGGACGAATTGGCTTGGTCACATGATGTTTTTATGGAAAAACCATAGCAACGTGATGACATCATAATGGTGCATGCGATGACATCATAATGGTGCATTGTTCACTATAATATAAAAGCGAAATGGAATTTGGCCACGTGACTGAGTCATTTCCAGGCCATTTTCCTCTGATTGGCCGGGCACAGACACGCACACAGAGTCCACTCAACATCTGCTTTAAGGTGGCTGTCACTGAGATGATTTCTCTTGCGGCCTGGCATCTGTTTTTTGGGATTCAGAACTCTTGTGGACGAATTGGTTTGGTCATGTGATGTTTTATGGAAACACCATCGCAACTTGATGGCATAATAATGGTAACATTATACACACAACGCCATTCTCCACTGGTTGGCCCGACACGCACGCACGCAGAGTCCACTTCGCTATTATATTTTCGATAGTTGTATCTTAATTTATCTTAGAAGTATGTAGTATATAATAAAAATGGCTTGAATACACCACCTTTAACTGATCTTATCACAATTACAGGTGATCCTGAAACTGTTATTATATCCTAATAAATTAACATACAACTATAAGAAAAAGTATTATATATAGTAACAATCTATATTTGTCTAAACTTAAAAGGGCAAATGTTTTTCAGATGTACTGTGGATATGATCCAGAATGATCCGGAAGGCCAATGTCCTGTCAATCATGTACATATACTCTAAGACTCTTAATTTGGATAAGTATCTATAAAAAGCATTCCATGTTTATTATTTAGTGACCTATTTTGACACCCAAAGGAGATGGTAATATTTCTAAATACATGGGTGGTCCAATTTTTGCAATCCGGACCCATGTTACCAGTATCGCAATTTAACGACACTCGCACATTATCTAGCCATTACACATTATCTATTTGAGGCAATTTTTGTGAAAATATCTTTGGTGTGTTTTCATAGGAGCTTGGTTGTTCTTCAAGATGAACTTCACATTTTGCATCAATTTTGGTCAAGACAGACAAATTTTTCAATGGAAAAATGTCAGTTTTTTGCACATATACTTATGTTTGGGATCAAAATGTCCGTCATGTTGTTGTGTAGCCAATAAAAATCATCTTGTTTTTCAAAAAAATCATTTATGGGTTTAAATATGGACTTTTTGGGGCTTTGTCCTACAAAAATCTTGAAATCACTAAATAGGGCACAGTTCACTTCCTGTATGCAAATTTCACATTTCAAATCTATTTTCTGGACAGTCCCACAAGCAGGTACGTGTAACCAGAAGATGGTTGAAATTAGGCTGTGGGCAAATTTGCCTATACCCTGCAAAACCTCCTTTGAAATAATCCCGAGCCCCCACCAGGAATGCAGGCCTGGCTCTCCTAATTAGCTCTGTGGCACATTACTGCTGTAACCTTGACAGTGGAACAGTACTGCCGTAACATTAAATGGACGGCACATTACTGCTGTAACTTTAACGGAGTGGCACATTACTGCTGTAACATTAACAGGATGGCACATTACTGCCATAACTTTGACAGGGCGATGCATTACTGCCGTAACCTTGGCGGAGTGGCATGTTACTGCTGTAACATTAACAGGATAGCACATTACTGCCATAACCTTGACAGGGCGGTATATTACTGCTGTATCCCTAATGGAGTAGCTCATTACTGCTGTAGCCCTGACGGAGTGGCTCATTACTGCTGTAACCCTGACGGAGTGGCTCATTACTGCTGTAACCCTGACAGAGTGGCTCATTCCTGCTCTAACCCTGACGGAGTGGCACATTACTGCTGTAACCCTGATGGAGTGGCTCATTACTGCTGTAACCCTGACGGAGTGGCTCATTACTGCTGTAACCCTGACGGAGTGGCTCATTACTGCTGTAACCCTGACGGAGTGGCACATTACTGCTGTAACCCTGACGGAGTGGCACATTACTGCTGTAACCCTGACGGAGTGGCACATTACTGCTGTAACCCTGACGGAGTGGCACATTGCTCTCGTCACATTGGTACATTGGTGGAGGGAAACCATCCTCGCGAGGGCAGGTGCCCTTTCAGCGCATGAGTTGGAAAAGGCCAAAAGAGCCTGAGCAGAATCAAAAGTCGCGAAAAATAAACACACAGCGGAGTACGCCCTCGTGATCTTTGACCTCTCAGGGTTTACAGAAACTCTTGCAAAGGTTTGCAGTTGCACTGGCTTTTTTCTTTTACTTTTTTGATTCCTCCTTTTCTCTCCATTCATGAACAAAATGAAGATTTTGTCCACCTTTTTTGTGCTAGGTACAATGATTTCTGTAAAAGTGGCAGTGTCGGTCTGTATCGTTTGATTGGGTTTTACTGAAAGAGTTAACTCTACTGTATGTTACTGTGGGTAACACAGTAAAAAGTAAACCTTCCTGTTGTTGCACAAAAAAAATTTATTGATGAACTTTTTCAATAAATAAGTTTGGCTGCTGCTTCTAAATTTGCTCCCTTATGTGTGAGAACAAGGAGGTAAGTTCAATGACGCTCTCAGGGATGTCAGAGTCAGATCCTGGGAGCTAGTTGTGTTTGCTGGAGTTTGAGTACTTACTCAATGACTGACTAAGACTGCACATTATGGCTCAAACGTGTGAAAGGACCCAGAGTCAGATCGAGCAGATACATCGAACATAACTTCTGCATCCCGTACATCCTCGCTGCTGGCCAATTACATTTGCCATCTCATTTGTGAATCTGAATGCAGGGATGCTTGGCTGCGGATGACCTCTGTAGTACGTGACCAACACACAGCAACAACAAAAAAACACAGGTAACTGGCTGACCAAAGTTAAATTGCTCTCAGAGCAAACATCCCAGAATGCTCTTAACCTGAGGGTGGGAAATCCAGATATAAAATATGACACAATGAAAGCATGAACACATGCAGATTTTAGATTCCACCTGATATCCCTTCTCAGCAAAAATGTGCTTTTTTACCACCTAAGTGAGCTGCCTTTTTAAGAAGCTCAATCATTGGACATCAGGTGGCTGCTTCCAGCTGCTTTCTGCCAAATGTGTGGGATCAACACTGTCCACTAGAGGGCACTATACTTACTCTCATCTTGGTATTCATAGATGTGAAATTAAGCAGCCTGTTTTCTCAGCGGCTCTAGCAGTGGCTGTTTCTCCAGAAGTATATCAGACACTTAATGGATCAGGTTTTCTGCTGTGAATGGTGCCACCCAGTTACAATATCGAACATAGCATTGTTACATTTTTGTTGATACACAGCATAGAGGAAAGTGTTGGTTAACATGTATGGTTAAGCCTGCAGTCAGAGGGGGGGCTACATTTAAGGTTAGGAAACCTTAGTTCAAAGTGTAAGCCAGGGCCTAAATAGTGTGCTAGCTGTGAAGTCTATCTAAAATACCAGAACCTTTGCGAAATTGCCTGTTAAAATCCATTTTAACGTAAATATAAAGTGAACAAAACATCTCTCTTCTGCTATTCTCATGCAAGCTATTGCATCTAATTTCAGTATTTACTTATTGACTTAAGCTAATCCAAAGTGTCCGAGTCGCCTCCTTCTGCCCGTTCTCCCCAGAGCTCAAGGGGTAGCCTGGCCGAGGACACTGAACCTACAGGAAAAGGTGCAAGAAGAGCGCAACATTACACTTTGACAATGGAAAGCAACAAAGAGTGCTGCGCTGTACGTTGATCAGCTGATGTACATGTTTGCGTTTTTATTGTTTGCAAATTATAAAGCAGCTTAGTTAAAGGGGACCTATTTTGCAATATTTCCAAGGTTATATTTTGATCTTGGACTCCCCTGGAGTATTCCTGATTGTTCAAAGTCCAAAGCCGGATCCTTATTTAGCTCATACTGCCATCCTCAAAAAACCCCATTTGTAGTCCATTGTAGTCTCTGCTTGAAACGCCTCATTGGGGTGGCTCTTCCGCTATGGCCCCCCTCCCCTTGTGCCCACTTTCTTCTGACTAGCCAGCTCTGTGGAGGGCGGAGTTGGGCGGGGCGAGGCTGCAGAACGCAGTTTTCTAAGTCCGCTTCCCCAGAGTGAAACGTGAGACACGGCTGCCATCTGATAAGGAATTGGCGGGAAAATTCCGAAATCTAATGCTATACATGAATATAGATCTATTGAAATGAACTTGTTCCAATAAACGCAGCGGCGAAAGTGGAGAACGCAGTGCGAAAGTCTGGCAGCTCAAGCTCGAATTTGCGGTCGGCAACGGTTTGCTACGGCAACAGTGGTGAGTAAAGCGGTTTTTCTACTCTATAGCTAGGATGCAGGGAAGCTAGAATCCACCACATACATACACATTTGTTGAACGGGTTGACATACCCAGGTGTAGACCGGATACCATAGAAACCCAGTGGGTCTGAGTTTTGAGGGAAACATGGACAGTGAGGATCAGCTAAAAGTGGACCAACAGCTTATGGACCGCTTCGGTGTGTATTAGGACCTGCTGGTTCTGTGATTTGCCGTTAGCGTGGAGTAAAGAACAGCTTCTGCCCTGGTATATGACGGAGCGGTGAAATCTCCAGGCTAAACGGCCTTTTCGGAAATTGCCCATGGTACTTACTGCGTCGGAATGACTAGCATTTCCTTGCGGAAAATTGGAACGTTATGGATAGTGCACGAGAGCTAGATAGAGCTTAGGTTATGTTATGAACGTAATACCGGTTTTACAGACCGTAAGTTCAGTTTGCGTGAACCGTTGCTTATGTGTAGCTAGCGAATCAATAACTTTTACTGGAAAGAATTTAACATTCAATCATCGATTTAATATTCAATCGACAGCAATGCAGAGAAATCGTTTGTTATACCGGACGCGTTATAGCCAGTGCGCTTCCCTATAGCTTTCACTGGCAGCATCAGAGAGCTTGTCCAAGTATTGGAGAAGTATCAGGCTGACCCCGATCATGGATAAGTTAAGCGATCATTTCACAAGCACCCAAAGACGCGCCCCAAGCTCTGCAAAACCTACGTCTGGTTTAACTGCAGCCTTAGCAGCCCAACTGCAGACACATACAGAACCTCTCCGGTTAGCTTCAACTGCAGTGGCTACAATCAGGCAACATCATGACGGAACTGCCACATTGATGCTTACTGAAGTAGCACAAGCATACCGATCATAATTACTGCCTATAAGTTACTAGGAGCATTTTAATTTGCACAGCACGCAAACTAACATGCAGTAGCTGATAACCGAGCGGTCATAACTAGAGACAAATGTTACCCTGCAATACAGGTTTTACAGACAGTAAATTCCGTTACCGGGGGGCAGTTGTACCAAGCATCCAAATTACAAACAAGTATAAAAAGTTCACTTCAAATGAGGTTTATGTTCACACACACCTTCAGTTGAATTTCCTGATATTACTCCTACATATTTAGGACACAAATATTAGCAATAGTAACTTGGCTACGTTAGCCGCAGAGCTACAGCCACATTCAACAGGCCATCTGTTGGGTAGGCTTCCGCATCTGTAGCCATGTTTCCATCCACATATTCTTATATGAATTAATCAATATTGAATTAAAATGCCTCACGGAGACGGTGAAATTGGACTTGATTTCAAAACCATCGACTGATAGTTTGTACGGTCCATCTCATTGGTTTTTGTCTTGACAGGTAAAAGCCTTATGCAATAAATGCGGATGGAAGCATTATTCGCCGAATAAATCTGCTACTGCATCTTGACGGTGTTTTGACGCCGTCCTTTCCCTCTGATAATGGTCTGCTATGCTGCTAAAAGCTGGCACCTAAGCACTACTACAACTTGTGCAATCATCGTCATTTGTTGGTAATTGCAATCCATTTTGGCTAACCAGCAATAGCGCCCTCCATTATTATTGACACCCCTGGTTAAGATGTGTTCTTTAGCTTCTAAAAAATTCAGTTTTTTTCTAAATAATATAGGACCACAGTGAAAAAAAGATGAAAGTCCAACCTTTAATTCAAGTGCATTTATTCAGTGGAAAAAATATCCCACATTAAGAAACAATTCTTTCACATCAAATCATGTGTGCCACAATTATTAGCACTCCTGATGTTAATACTTTGTACAACCCCCTTTTGCCAACAAAACAGCACCTAATCTTCTCCTATAATGTTTCACAAGATGGGAGAATACAGAAAGAGGTATCTTCGACCATTCCTCTTTGCATAATCTCTCTAAATCATGGAGTGACCTGGGTCCTCTCCTCTGCACTCTTCTCTTCAGCTCACTCCACGGGTTTTCGATGGGGTTGAGGTCTGCGAACTGAGATGGCCATGGGAGAAGCTTGATTCTGTGTCTGCTGAACCATTTCTGTGTAGATTTGGCCACATGTTTAGGGTCATTATCTTGCTGAAAGAACCAGTGACGACCCATCTTCAGCTTTTGGGCAGAGGCCACCAAGTTTTGATTTAAAATGTCCTTGTATTTCAAAGCGTTCATGATGCCATGCACCCTAACAAGGTTCCCAAGGGCCTGTAACTCCAATGGAGCTCATTTTAAAAATTAGTCTATAATGCGGTACTTTATCAAATGCTTTCTGAAGTTTAAGCAACTTGTCTAATACTTCATTATCCCTTACCTCAATTACCGCAAAATAATCTTGACCGTTGGACATGCCCTCTGGCCAAATAAAAACCCCCTCCAAGGTAAAATTCTCAACAAAAAAATGGAAAAAATGTCAGAAATGTACTCGATACACCAAATTGATCGCATAACAACACGTGGCGTCATTATGCACTACTTTTTATTTCCCTTTAATGCCGTTAGATGAAAACGTATTTTTACCAGTTTTATTCGCATGAATATTTTTGGCGAACTTCAGATAATTAGTTTGACAAGTGGATGGAAACATGGCTTACACCATGTGGCTCCAAGTGCTTGATCGATGCAACTGCTTCAGGTTTGAGAAGCAGCTGAAATGCTTATCCTGTGTCGAATTATCCTTTATTGACAAAGCTGTCTTTGGTGAAATGCTGAGCACAAACAGCTAACGTCCCTTTGGCCGTGGCTTTTCACCGCCAGCAAACAAAAAAGCTACCCGCTGATTTCTGGAGACATCGTCTTTTGGGAGAGAAATAGGTGCTTTTCTTCGCGGCTAAAAGTAATCAGACGAGCAGCTTTGGGAGAGATAGTGACAAAACTTTAGGTTATTTACATAACCCCGGTTCTCTGAGTAATATGAGTGAGATGTCTCACTATGGGATGCACGCCTCGCTGCAGCCTCAGAAGCATTAATCTCATTACGCCAATCCTGATTGGCTGGTGAACGTGTCCGTCCGCCCAGGTGGTACACCCACCTTAAATAGCTCATGCGGACGGCACCACGTCATTCAAGATAAGCACCTCTTCTCACTCGCCCCAGCAAGAAGGGTTGTCTGGTGAGACATCTCACTCATATTACTCAGAGAACCGGGGTTATGTAAATAACCTAAAGTTCTCTTTCATAATATTTCGCTCGATGTCTCACTATGGGATATCGTAGCTCCCGTATTGCCAGACAAGCTTATCCAGCGTCCACCAACCCACAGAGAAGCAATCTGTTCCAGTCAGGACAGCAGAACCGCGCGTGCCACGCACGGGGCGGAAACGTCCAGCTTATAAAAGCGGACAAAAGTGAGAGGCGAGGACCAACTCGCCGCTGCACAGATGTCCTGAACAGAAACTCCCCTGAATAAGGCCCAGGATGCGGCCAAGCCCCGAGTCGAGTGCGCCCGCATGCCCACAGGCGGCTGCAAACCCCGACACGTATAGGCCAAAGCAATCGCCTCCACCACCCAATGGGATAGGCGCTGCTTAGTGATAGGTTTTCCTTTATGAGGATTAGCCCAGGAGACGAACAGCTGATCGCTCCTCCTGAATCCCCTAGTCCTGTCCATGTACATGCGCACCGCACGGACTGGACATAACGCGTGCGACTGCTGCTCCTCTGTTGAGGCAGCAAAGGCCAGAAGGTCAATTGGAGAACATGAGCCCACCACCTTAGGCACAAAAGCCGGGTTGGGCCTCAAAATCAACCTTACATCTCCCGGGAAGAGCTGAGCGCATGACGGATGCACCGAGAGCGCATGGATGTCACTAACTCGCTTAGCTGAAGCCAGAGCCAGCAACAACACAGCCTTGAAAGACACGTGCTTCAAGTCTGCCCCTTCCAGTGGCTCAAAAGGAGGGCCCTTAAGCCCCTCCAGAACCACAGCCAGATCCCACGGTGGCACCAGTGGTCTGGACACGGGGAGAAGCCTGCGCGCTCCCTTCATAAAACGGCAAACCAGCGGGTGCTGACTCGCCGTTCGCTTTTCAAACCCCACGTGACAGGCGGCGATAGCCGCCAAGTACACCTTAATCGTGGAGAAGGCTTTGCCTTTGTCAATCAGGTCCTGCAAGAATGACAATATAGCACTCACCGGACACTGAAAAGAAACGTGGCCGTTCCTGTGACACCACCCCTCAAACACCCTCCACTTACAGTCATACAAAGACCTAGTGGATGGGGCCCTAGCGTTTTGTATAGTGGAAATCACACGCTGTGACAATCCCACAGCCGAGAGACTGAGCCACTCAGGGGCCACGCCCACAACGCCAAGCGTTCCGGGTGCGGGTGGAGGATCGCCCCCCCCCCCCTGCGATAGCAGGTCCCTGCGCAGCGGGAGCTGCCAAGGCTGAGCGCACAGTAACCGATATATTTCCGCTAGCCAATGCATCGCCGGCCAATGCGGAGCAATCAATATCAGTGCGTGACCACGTTCCCTCACTCTGGACAGAGTGGGGGATATCAAGGCCAGGGGAGGGAACGCGTAAAGAAGCTCGTGCGGCCAGACGTGCGCTAGTGCGTCTATGCCAAGGGGAGCATCCATGCCGCGCAGAGAGTAAAACAGCGCGCACTGCGCGTTTTCTCTCGCCGCGAACAGATCTACCGCGGCCCGACCGAACCGGGCCCATATCTGTTCCACAATCTCCGGGTGCAGAGTCCACTCCCCATACACCGGCGCACCCCTGGACAACAGGTCCGCGCCTGTGTTCAAGACCCCCGGGACGTGCGTCGCTCTCAAGGAGAGGAGACGGCCGCAGCTCCACAGGATCAGTTTGCGTGCCAGCATGTGCAACTGACGGGAGCGCAGCCCCCCCTGACGGTTGATGTACGCCACCGTCGTCGTATTGTCCGTTCTCACCAGGACATGATGACCCATGAGAGATAGAAGGAAATGTTTCAGGGAGAGGAACACCGCTGAAAGTTCCAGAAAATTTATGTGAGACTGCTGGAGGCCCACACTCCAGCGGCCCCTCACAGACTGGCCCCCGTGAATTCCGCCCCAGCCCGTCAGGCTGGCGTCTGTAGTGACCACCTTCCTGGACAGGACCGAGCCCATTGGGACCCCCTGGGTCAGAAAGGACGGAGTCCGCCAGTGATGCAGCGCCCTGGCGCATTCCAGTGTGACCAAGACTCTCCGCGTGCCGTGACGCACGGGATCTAGCCCGCATGAGGCCACCCAAAGCTGGAATTCTCTCATGTGGAGGCGACCGAGACGGATCACGAGGATGGCAGACGCCATCAGACCGAGTAACCGAAGACACAATCTGAATGGAACAAACCTGCCTGGATAAAAAAGCGCGAGGCATGCCCTGAAAGCTCTCACCCGTTCCGCCGAGAGGCGAGCTGTGAAAGACACCGAATTCAGGGATAACCCCAGAAAGATAGCATCTTGCGCTGGGGACAGCATGCTTTTCTCCGCGTTTATCACAAAACCCAGATCGACTAGGTGCTGTGTGAGAATACGCGTGTGCGCCCTGGCTTCCTGCTCCGATTGCGCTAAAAGCAGCCAATCGTCCAGGTAAGTGGCCAGACGGATGCCCCGCCGTCTCAGCGGGGCTATTGCTGCCTCCGTGCACCGCACGAACACCCTCGGGCTTAATGACAGACCGAAAGGGAGCACGCGATACTCGTAGCAAATCCCCTGGAAAGCGAACCTCAGAAACTTTCTGTGGGGAGGATAGATTGGAATGTGGAAGTACGCGTCTTTCAGATCGATTGAAGTGAACCAATCGTTCTGACGTACAAGACGCAACAGGGATGCGTGTGTGAGCATCCTGAACTTGTACTTCCTGAGATATTTGTTCAGAGCCCGTAAATCCAGGATAGGGCGAATACCGTTCCCCCCCCGTTTGGGGACTAGGAAATACCTGGAGTAGAAACCGCTCTGACATTGTGCGGGAGGGACGACACAGATTGCTCCTTTGTTTAACAGTGAGAAAATTTCCTCCTGTAAAACACGAGCTGACTCTCCCCGCGCCTGGGAGTGTATAACGCCGGCGAATCGCGGGGGGACAGCGGCGAATTGCAGCCTGTACCCCCTCGAAATCGTCCTCAACACCCAGGGTGGGGCTGCCAGTGCGACCCATCTCCGCCATCTGAGGGCGAGAGGTGATGTGCACCGCAGCCCTTCCACCACAAGAGGGCCCAGCCGCAGTGCGGTGGCGCCCTCTTGTGGCGGAATGACACAGCCCCCGGGTGACGTGCCCTGCAGTCCTCCCACCACAAGAGGGCGCAGCCGCAGTGCGGTGGCGTTCTCCTGTGGCGGAATGACAAGGCCCCGGGTGGCGTGCTTATTTTGACAGATTTGGCTTTCTTTATTTTCAGCTGCGCCCTCGGCACTCGGCCTGGCTGCGACAGCGGGACACAATTTATTCTCTTTGTGAAAACATTTGTGTATGTGCGTGCTTGTGGACATGAGAGGGGGGCAACCGCTAAACCCCGCGACGTCAAATGTCCATCTCTCCCGGCTTGCACTGGCACGGTCCGAGGCAGCTGGGAGATAGGGGCGTGGGGAGCCCCTGGGTGCACGCCCGAAAGCCAAACAGGTGGAGCCGGAGAACGGGGAACTTCCAGCTGCGTCACCAGAGGAGAGAGGGGGAGTCAGGCCGCTCTCTTCTTTTTCCTGGCCTGGCTGCTGACGGTGTGCGCGGGTCGCGCAGGCGCAGCTACAGCCGGGGCCGAGGGCTTTTTAGGCCAGCCGGGCCGACCTGGCGGAGCAGGCGGGGCGGGCTGAGGCCTCTGCAGTTTCGGCATTTTAAACTGCGAATCCTGTGAAGCAGCCTGTGCAAAGGTCTTACGCTGAGCAGGCGGAAGAGGAGCAGGGGGCTTTCGAGGGAGGCAGAGCTTGAGAGCTTCATCCTCCTTCTTTTTAGCTTCGCACCGCCGTTGCATAGAAGCCAACGCGGAACCGAAGATCCCCTCCGGGACAATGGGCATGTCCAGGATGTCATCCTTCTCCCTGTCCGACAGGTTGGCGAGGTTGAGCCACCGCGCCCGTTCCTGTAGGACCATAGTCCCCAGCGCTTTTCCCGTGGCCTGGACCGCGCAGCGTTGGACATGGAGACACAGGTCGGTGACGACCGGTATTTCCTCCCATGTAGCTGGGTCCTGAGTTAGCACAAAATCCTCGCACAACTCAGCCTGATAAGCCGTGAGCAGGGAGAGGACATTGAGCGCTCTGGCCGAAAGCGCAGCCGCCTTATACGCCTTCTCAGTCAAGGCTGACTGAAAACGGTCCGACTTGGACGGCAGACTGGGGCTCCGGGAGGACACCGCTGACAGGCGGGGGTGAAGGTGCGCTGCCACGAGTGGCTCCATCGGAGGCATGCGGAGCAGACCCAGGCTCTCCATCGCCTCACAATCGAGGGACGAGGCACCGGGAACTGGGCTCCTGCTGCTATAAGGGCGGTCTTTCCAAGAGCGCGCAACCTCATCTAGCAGCTCCGGGAAGACGGGGAGAAGTTGTTTCGTCGCACTCTTGGCCAAGGGCAATTTCTTCCCCTCGTAGCGGGATCTGGTGGTCTCAGCTACGACAACGGGCCAGGGGATGTTCAGCCGGACAGCAGCGCGTTTGCACACGTCGAGCATGTCGGAGCTGGGGAGAGGAGAAGCTGGTATGCTACTCTCATCTCCATCCCGAGAGGTGACGGAGGCCGCGGGCTGCGCGGCCCGAGCCGGAGTAATGAAGACGTCGTCATCTTCCTCATCCTCTGATATGAGGAGTTCAGAGACGCCATCTTCATCGTCCCCATAGTCCAGTTCTAGGACGTCTTCCTCACACGGGGGATCCGCGGCTAGGTCGAGCTGGGAGCCCCAGCTGGCGCTAGCCTCCGGAATCGCCGCCGTAGCGACTGCCAAATCCTGCTTGCCCTCGGCGGCAGCACCGTCGGAGGGGAGGAGGGGGTTGATTCCAGACAAGCTAGCCTGGCGGGCTAGCCGTCTGCGGAGACTTTTCGCTGTAAACACCGCGCAGTGTTGGCACGAGCCGGGAAGTTCGAAAGCCATACGGGCGTGTTCCAGCCCCAGGCAGCTCGAGCAGACCTGGTGTGGATCTTTACTCGAGATCTTGTTCCCACAGCGACAGGGACGGGTCCCGGAGTCTCCGTACCCCTTGGTATGGGGGTTTTGGGCCTCCATTCCTAGCCAGCTGGTGTGCAAGCCGGGGTACGAGGCAGAAAACCGAGAGGTAGCTGGTGTGCTAGCGCTCGGAGCTCGACGTGCCGTGGTGGGGCGTCGAGTGAAGAAAACCGAGAGGTAGCTGGTGTGCTAGCGCTCGGAGCTCGACGTGCCGTGGTGGGGCGTCGAGTGAAGAAAACCGAGAGGTAGCTGGTGTGCTAGCCTTCAGTACTCGACGTGCCGTGGTGAGGCGTCGAGTGAAGAAAACCGACAGGTAACTGGTGTGCTAGCCTTCGGTACTCGAAGTGCCGTGGTGAGGCGTCGAGGACAGTGCTGACCAAGCCGTGTAGGGCGGGAGAGCACTGAGTCCGGTCTGGTGTGACCGACGAAGCAAAAAGGTATCCAAAACTAGTAGTGCCCGGCGACAGAAAATCCGTCTGTGGACAGTTCAGCTAACTAGCCCTGGACGCGAGATATGCTCCGAGTGAGAAGAGGTGTTTGAATGACGTGGTGCCGTCCGCATGAGCTATTTAAGGTGGGTGTACCACCTGGGCGGACGGACACGTTCACCAGCCAATCAGGATTGGCGTAATGAGATTAATGCTTCTGAGGCTGCAGCGAGGCGTGCATCCCATAGTGAGACATCGAGCGAAATATTATGAAAGAGAACTGCACCTCAAATGATCTTCTTTTGCATTTCTGGAAGTGTAGATGCTACTAAGGCATAGTAAGATCCGCAGTTGTTCATGTCTGCTAGAATAGTTTCCGGTGTGGGCAGGTCCAGCACCATGATTGGCTTTGGCTAGGTCTGTAGTAACTTGACGGCGCAACCTGACGTAAGGTTTTTCCCAGATATCGTGAAGATGTCGGGAGGAGCTGTTCAGAGAGGAAATCACATTCTTGGATTACGGCAAAATCCCTGTATCTTATATTTAGAAATTTTTTAGCGTTTGAGTATGGACATCCTACGCTATAACATTACCTATATGTATTAAAAGAAGGATCAGCATAATAAGTCCCCTTAAGTTGGATTTTTATAACTGTTTCTATACTACGTTAGCTAGGTGCATGACTAAGCCGGTTCTCTCGAAAACACACACTGTACACTTACAGTCACCACTTTCCAGATCCCGAGAACATTTTACTCAATTAGCCATGAATTAGTGAAGGTGAGCTAGCATTAGCTGGAGCTCAGTGCTTACCTGTTCAGGAGAAATTAGCACATTATTCCTGGGAAGAAAATACTGCCCTTTGCACTGTTGTCAGAGAAGCTGGTACTTCAACTTGCATGTAGCATGTTTCCTTAATCTATATGGTTATTTTATGACTCACTCTGTTAAATATTTTACACATTGTTCCTTTAAAACATGCATTAACATTGTAAAGTTTGAATGAATCCCATTTTCACTTGTATCCAAAATAAAGAGAAATAAGAAAATTGATCAGCCATTATATAATTGACCAAATAAAATGAATACCTGCTTAATAGGAAAAAGATAAAGAGGCTTTCTTGCCAATATTTGGACCCAGTAATTGGCATCATCACGATCACAGCCAGAAATTTCCAGTACATCTCTTCTTGGTGAAGTAGCATGTTCTAACTTCAACGCTTACATTACAGCCCTGTTCCAACCAAAATGGGTTACCAGCTCTCTTAATATAGGAGCTACGGCCACTAGTAACAAACAATTTTTAAAAAGTGATGATTCTTGCTTTCTTCTCCTGATGTCTATGACCAAAACTCCATTCCTTTCACAATTTTGATGCACTTGAGGCCAAAGTTTTTGTCAAAGTTTTTTATACAAACACAAGCATCCACAAACACTCACAGAGGTCCATATTTCAGTTCAACACAGTACTGGCGCTGTAACTTTTATAGCTGGTTTGGCATTTATCAATTACGTAATTTTTGTATTAAAATACATACTGTAATGTTCCTCACTGTACACTGTAGTTATAATTATCCCTAGATTACAGAAATTATACAGTGATATATTTGCAATTTCAGAATCCTGAGCCTATATGCAGGAAAGGAAAACTCTGTCCCTGCCTCTGAATCACCATTTTACATGATCAGACGAAAACATATAATTGCAAGGCTGGGGCTTCAGCTGTGGGAATGTGAAGCTGAATTTACCCCTTATAAGTTGGCCATCTTATCTATAGTATCACGGCCAAACATGCATTCAAAAACCTCAGCTCAGATGATATCTAGTTCCTATTACCAACTTCAGTCCTCCAGAAGCATCTAACATTTATCTTTAATTTCAATAGTGGCTTATAAAACTGTCATGTCATAATTTCCATCCTGGTTTATATCTTCTCTATAATTCCAAACTTCCAAAATGGCTTGTGTGAGTCATTAGGTCACAAGTCCATGCTCCAGATCATTGCTGCCGAAAACCACAGCACGAGTGCTGCTTTCCTGAAGTTCAAACAGCCATGAAATCATGTCATACCCAGATGAAAGCAAATTGTAATATAAAGCAGAACATCACACAGCTGAATCTGTCTGATCAGCCATGCTGACCTGAGATCTGTCGTGCCTCGTAGCTCATAAAGAGCAAGGTGAGTATATGTGTGAGCTCAGGAAGTTCTTTCCAACTCTGTTGCAGAAGTTCCCATAAATGTGTGGCACTTGTAGCTTGCTTTGCTTTCACTCCTCTGTCCAGTTCATCCCAAACCATCTCTATGGGGTTAAAATCTGGAGACTGAGCTGCTACTCCATGTTTTCAAGTTTACCATCTAATTCTTTCTTCCTAAGGTAGTTCTGGCAGAGCTTGGACTTATGTTTGGGGTCATTATCTTGCTGTAGACCAACTCGGCACATACCAGAGGTACTGCATGGCGCTGCAGAATGCTGTGGTAGCCGTTTTGGTTCAGGGTGCCTTTCACTGTAATTCACTGACCCTGGACCCAGCAAAACAGCTCCTGACCATCACGCTTCCTCCTCCATGTTTGATAGTTGATGTCACACACTGAGGAACCATCCTTTCTCCCACTTGACAGCATACAAAGAACCTGGGAAACCTTACCTTTTTGTTTAAAACTTCTGACAGTTCACCACTTACCTTTGTAAGCTATTTGTTGAACTGGCACTGCTTAATTTTCAAAAAAACTGGAAAAATTGGGGTGTCCAAAAACATTTGACTGGTAGTGTTGCAGACGGTGATATGGATAAAAAGACGCCCATCCCTAATGTCTGCTTTCTTTCTTCAATCAGAGCAGTGTAGAAACGGGCCTGAAATTAGTTAAACTATACTACCCGAATCAGGAAAACAAATCAACCAACATCCAAATATAAGAATGTTAGTGACAGCACCAAAATATTATATTTTTGCAAGGGCATCCCAGGTCTTCAGCATTGCTGTTGAGTCAACAAACTCAAATGACATTTGCATAATAACGTTCGCATAACGTAGCATTACCGTCAATAAGCTTACTCCTTGCCAGTTGAACCAATTTCCTCACCTATTGCTCGCTATGTTGTGTCATTTTTATAATTATCTTTGTGCAACTTGGAAGCTGGATCACAGTCTCCTGTTTCTACACCTCAATAATCAACCTTCCCTCCTCCATTTGAACTGACGGATATGGTACCACACATTAGGTCCTATATCGTCTTGTGCAGCCTTTCCGTATGCCCGGCAAACAACTAAGTGCATGCTGTCATGAATAAACAGTAATCAACACAACAGCAGCAACACGATCGACAAACATTACGCTTTGTCTGAATTAACACATTTTTCAAGCAGTCGGTATCAATGAAAACACGCTTTAATGGTGTAAACTTTGACGACGTCGTTTCTTCTGTTTGTAGCCGACAAGTTGTTATCTGCAAGGAATGCCATTCCCTGGGCTTTGCACCAACCACGACAATGTGCCACAAAATCGAGTTAAATTGTTAAATAACCAAAAAAACAAATGCAACACTTGAGTTTTCCATGCATTTGACGCTCAAGAAATGGGACAGTCGCGGACAGTCGGGAGAGGACGCGGCTGTTGCTGTTGCTGTCCTGTTGGCTGTGCTGTAGCGCTGTTCATTGGTGATCATTCTGCTTGGGTTGAGACAGAGAAAGACGTGTGAAGGGATTGAAGCTGAAGATTTAGTATTGTGTTAATGGGGTTTTCTGAAAATAATTAGTGTGTTAAGGCTCAAACATTAATAGAGATTTGACGATTTGCTCCTGAGGTATAACCTTTGTCGCAGTAGGGGCAGGGAGAATCTCCCCCCTGTGTTCTTTTTCCCCTTTCTTCCCCCCTGTAACAACACGGTGAGCAAACAGCCAAATTAAGACGCAATCTGGTCAAACAAAGGCGACGGGGTTTTTTTTTTTTTTGGGGGGGGGGGGGGTTTCAGTCTCCCGGGAGCAAAGTTAGGTAAAGTAAAACAAATTTAAATGCTAAAGTTAAAGAATAAATTAAACACAAAATAATTGTCTAACTAAGTGAATTGTGCGATATACTCTACCTGACAAAAGTATTAGGACGATCCTCATTCTCACTCAACCTTTGATGTACGTGCTATATTACACATGTGAGTGTTGTAGGAATTTAATGGTGTCCTAAAATGTACATGTAAACATCACAGAACATTATTTGAACATTTGGGGATGCTACAGATATACAAATTGGCATATTTTTTCTCTGCATAAAAAACTCTCACTTTGGGTCTGTAATAAATAAGAGATATTATAATAAACAGTGCTTGCAAGATGGTAATCTTCAAATTTACAAGTTTGGAATTGTGTCTTTGTTATAATGGAAGACCACGGCTACTATTAGTTCAATCAATATGATCAGGTGTGGCACATGGAGTGATTTTGATTCTCTATAAAAGGAGGGTCAAGACTTAGAATAATTCAGTTTGGTGTATCCAAAATGGGGTCTGTATTTTTATTTGAATTAACAACTACTTCCAAATATGATACATTCACTATTTTCAACTGCACTGTAAGAAAATCACACACATAAATAGTGACGTCCTAATACTTTTGTCAGGAAGTGTACAATGTAAAACAGTTGTTTTCAAGGACTGAGGTAACGTTACTGTCACCTGGTTTTTCTGTAGCTGATTTAGCTAATGAACCTCAGCAAGCTCTCAAGGCCAAAAGTATAATCAAATTACCTGGATATCTAATTATAACCCGGCTTGGTTTCATACTTGGTGGCTTGCCTTTCATATAGTCTTCTAGCCAATAAATATTGACGTTCACCAGGGTTTTTTAGTCCCGTTGTTCTCTATTCTGACCGCATTACCGCATAAAAGCATTGCCAAGCTTGAATATTAATGTGAACCGGGATTTTTGTCTTTTTCGCATTTTATTATTACTGAAGGGCTCTTCTGATTAAACTCATTGCAAATTACGCTATCTTTGTATATTCCTCCGGTTGTGATGCCTTGATCAGCTGATTAAAGTTTAACTGCTTGTTTGAATGCTTAGTGACAGCTTGTTGGGGGAGATACCGTGTTTAGTTTGCTCAGATTGTGAACAATTTGTTTATTCGGTCCGTTTTAATTAAAGGGAACCGGGGCTTTACTCTTTTCTCAGTTAGCCTTCGTTGTATTTGTGGATAGCTAGCTAGATAGTAACTGTTTGCATTTTTGGCTGGGGATCTGAGATTTAGTATTTAGTTTGTTGGGCAGCAGTCACTTGAGTTGTCCATTCGGTTTGGTTGGAATTTAGACGGAAAGGTTTACCGGAGTGCTCCCCCTCCAGCCTCCTCCAGTTTCTCCTGGCCGTTGTAGCCAGTCTGTTTTATCTGGATTCTCAGCTAAGCCCTGCAATATTTTTAGGTTAGTATTTTAATATTACCGGGACTGGATAAACTCAAGTCAGCTTATTAGGAGTGCTTATCACATATAGAGTTTGTCTCAATTTGGTATTTTATTTCTGTTAACTGAAACTAAGCCCCTGTTAAAAGAGGCTTATTATCCATTTACATGGTTTCCCCATGGTTTCTATTGTGACTGTTGCTTAGGGCTTCTCAGGTTAATAAATTAGTAAATTGTGGTTCCTGAGCTTCTGTCTCGGCATTAGTAATTTTCTTTTATCTGGGAGGCGCAAGGTCAAAATGAGGCCAAAACTATGTGACAGTTGCAGGATGATCGCACCTTTGGAAAGAGATTTCCACGGTGGGTTTGTTTGCCATCGGTGCCAGCTAATTTAACATCTGGAGAGCAAGATCCTTGATCTTCAGGGCCAGTTGGCAGCGCAACATAGTTCGCTATCTGTAGAGTTCCTAGGGGAACTAAGTAGTATGTTGTTTAGAGAAATGATGTGTATGCTAAAGCAGAGTGGTGCGGGGACCCCAGAGCAGGCAGGGAGAGAAAGTTGGGTGACGGTAAGACATCAACGCAGGAAAGGGCGTGGACGCCGTACAGTGACAGCTTCTCCAGTGGTGGAGGTGTCCAACCTATTCCGGCCCTTGCAGGAACTCGAATTAGCCCCTGACCCTGAGAGTGAGGGGACTGATGAGGATCAGGGCACCCTGTTGGCCTCTACCCCTCAGAAAAGAGAGTTAATGATAGTGGGGAACTCAATTATTAGAGGAATAGACAGTTTAGTCAGTTCACGCGACAAAGAGTCTCGTACAGTGTGTTGCCTGCCTGGTGCCCAGGTTGGAGACCTCCTGGAGCGTGCGGACAAGCTCCTGGCCAGAGTGGGGAGGGATCATGGTCCATGTTAGGACAAGTGACATAGGTAAGGGTAGGTTTTAGGTTCTGCAAGGCAAATTTGTGGAATTGGCTGAAAAGCTTTGGAGCAAATACTCCACGGTAGTTTTCTCCGGGATTCTACTGGTACCATGTGCAAGCAGATGGAAGCGGAATTTTATCTGGAGGTTTAACACGTGGCTACAAGCCTGGTGTAAGAAAGAGGGGTATAGGTTTATGGGGCACTGGAACTACTTCTGGGACAGGGGTGACCTGTTCAAGCCGGATGGGGTACCTTTGCACTGGGTCAGCGTATGTTGAGGGTAGCACAGAGTTATTTAAACTTGGGACTTAGGGGGCAGGGAGGTTAGAGAGTGTTATACGGAGGGAAATGCAGACTGCCCTGATGGAAGCTGACAGCGTAACATGCAGTATTGATGATATATTTTTAAAGCAACCAAGCTTAGTGAGAGGCTTGGAGCTGCAGGCAAATGAGAAATCGAAGGGGAAGAGCGTTCTTGATAACCTGAAATGTTTTTATCTAAATGCAAAAAGCATAAAAAATAAATTTCCAGAACTCAAGGCCTTTATGATTAGTGAGGACTATGACATAGTTGGGATTACAGAGACATTGTTTAGTGAAGAGGATGGAGATGAATATTATATAGAAGGTTATAAGCTCTTTTGGAAGATAGATGCAATAGGCGAGGAGGGGGTGTAGCACTCTATGTGAATGAAAACATAAATGTGCAGGAAATTTCTGAAATTGAACATCTCTTGCCCTGTGAAGATATCTGGGTCAGGCTCATTGGCAAACTCAAGACGCGTTTAAAATTGGTGTATGCCATCGACCACCAGCTTTGGACAGTACAGTCAATGAAATGCTTCTTAAGAGGATTACGCAAGCTTGTAGAGGAGGAGGGACTATTATTATGGGAGACTTAAATCATCCTGGTATCGATTGAGAAATGATGAAAGGACAGGGCAGGGGGGAGGAAGAATTTCTAGATGTTATAAAAGCTAATTTTTTGGTGCAGTATGTTAATAAACCTACAAGAGAGAAGGCAATTTTAGACTTAGTGCTCTGTAATGACCCAAATAGAATTAGCAATATTGAGGTACTCGAGCCACTTGGGATAAGTGATCACTCTACTGTTAATTTTGATGTTTCAGGGCAAGTTAAAAGGGTCACTTCAAAAACAAAAATTTTCAATTTTAGGTGAGCAAACTTTGACAGGATGCGTTCTTATCTAAGTGAAATGAAATGGGAGACATTCCTGGACTGTGGGTCTGTAAATGAGATGTGGGAAAGATTTAAGGGGGTTTTACTTGATTCGCAATGCAAATCATTCCAAAGGTGTCCAAAAGTTAGCTGAAAAAGCAGAATCCTCAGTGGATGTCCACAGCTATTCGTAAGAGTTTGTGGGAAAACAGGAATCTTTATAAGATGTACATAAAGGATAACAATGAGGATACTATGGCTGAATACTGTAAAATGCGGGCTGTGGTCAAAAAACAGCTGAGAAATGCCAGAAGACTGTATGAAAGACAAATTGCAGAGGGGGCAAAAACTAACCCTAAGCGCTTCTTTCAGTACTGTAGCAGAAAAAGGAAAGTCAAAGAGCAGGTTAAATGCATAAAGAATGAAAATGGATCGCTGCTATATGATAACAAGGATATTGCAGATACCTTGAACAGTTACTTTGTTGAGAATTTTACCTCAGAGCGGGTCTTTATTCGGCCAGAGGGCATGTCCAATGCTCAAGATTATTTAGCGGAAATTGAGGTTAGGGATAATAAAGTATTAGACAAGTTGCATAAACTAAAGGCAGATAAGGCAGCGCGTCCTGATGGCTTATATCCTAGAGTGCTCAGGGAAGTTAGTGAGATCATCTTTAAGCCGTGTTAAGAATATTTTCTGCCGTGGAGTCAAGTTGGGACCGATGAAGTGACACACCAATGACCACTTTCCAATTGAAAAGGCTTTTATTACAATGCGCAAGGGAGGATCCTAGCGTCCGCCGTAGCCTTCGCAGAGAATCCTGAGACACTGTTCACATCTCGGGGTTTAAGTACAAGATCCTTGGTAGAGCAAGTGGTGGATGTAACACCTTCCCGTAGACATCCAGCCAAACTTACAGGATGTTGATATTACCCTTGATCATGTACCTTCCTTCTGAGCACAATACAGCAATTACCAAGTGTGACCAGGTGCCAGGCGCCCCTCACTGTGAGAGGATATTGATGTAAGTGTGTGTGTGTGGGGGGGGGGGGGTCTGGGGTAAGCAAGGGGAGGTGGCTGGGAATGTGTGTGTGTGCGTGTGTGCGTGTGTGGATCTGTGTGTGCTGAGGGAAAAACCTTCATTCAGAAGCTCAATCCTATCAGCCGCTATCTGCCATCTTCAGACGGTCTTTAGAAACTGGAGAAATACCAAATGATTGGAAACAGGGTATAATACCAATATAAAAAAAAGGACTGTACTGATCCAGGAAATTACAGGCCAGTCAGTTTAACTTGCATTGCGTGCAAAATTTTGGAATACTGGAATCTATCATAAAAGATGAGCTGGACTTATTTCTTGAATGTAACTTGAGGGATATATCTTGAGGGATAGCCAACATGGTTTCTGTAAGGGAAGGTCATGCCTGACAAACCTTCTGGAATTTTTTGAAGAGGCCACCAAGACTTATGATCAGAGCAGGGCTTATGACATCATATACTTGGATTTTCAGAAAGAATTTGATACAATACCGCATAAGAGACTAATTTTTAAAATGAGCTCCATTGGAGTTACAGGAGGTATTCTGAAGTGGATTCGAAACTGGGTATAAGACAGTACACAAAGAGTGGTGGTCAGTGGTATCTCATCTGAGCTAGGTATGGTGGGTAGTGGCGTCCCCCAGGGATCGGTGTTGGGATCCCTGCTGTTCCTCATTTACATTAATGACCTTGATAGCAATATTGAGAGCAGATTAGTTAAATTTGCGGATAATACTAAATTGGGAGGTGTGGCAAATAGTTTAGAGTCCACTAAAGTGATTCAGGATGATTTGGATAGAATCCAGAACTGGGCAGAAATGTGGCAAATGAAATTTAATATCGCAAAATGCAAAGTTGCACATGTTGGTAATAAAAACATAAGATGAGATTACTTCATGGGAGGTTTTAAACTGGAATGTGCTCCACATGAAAAAGATCTGGGAGTGATTGTTGACTAAACCCTCACAGGCTCTAGCCATTGTGCCGTAGCAGTTAAAAAAGCCAATCGGATGCCGGGATACATTGCCAAAAGTATTGAGTACAAATCCAAGGAGGTGATGCTTCTTTTGTACAACACATTCGTCAGATCTCATCTGGAGTATTGTGTACAGTTCTGGGGACCATACTTTAAGAAAGATATAGAGGCTCTAGAGAAATTCAGAAAAGAGCAACTAAGCTAATTCCGGGTATAAAAGATGAAAGCTATGAGAAGAGGCTGAAGATCCAACGGCCTGTATTCAGAAACACCACTCAAACTCACCCACCGCTCACCATATAGTGAGAACAATTGAAATGTAACTGGAGTGTGAGAGAGAGATCGACCTACCTCGAACCGAGGGAGCAGCAGGGGCGTTACCAAGGGGGGGCAGGGGGTGGGCACGAAAAGCTCTGCCCCCCCAATGAAAACTCTAGATAAAAAAATTATTTACTCCAATTTGACAACAAACACGCGATATCCAACTGATTGACAGCCGGAGACAGACAGCCATTTAGAGTGAGCTTTACATATGCTTCATTTGTCTATCACTATGTGTGATTGGTGGATTCCTTTGCCAGTCTTTTCTGCTATGAAAGCAACGGACACTATCGAATACTGGGACCCCCCCATCCTCTTAGAATGCCGTTTTCATTCATCAGTTTGAGGTCACATCTACGGCCCCGCGTTTCTCTCAGGGAATTAAAACTTCGCCCATATCTCTTTTGTTGCTACTTCCTCCACAGCTTATTTTGTCAGTCTTGTTGTTTGATACTGAGGTAATTTGTGTGCTAGTTTGTCATCTCTGTTGACTCGTGTGATTATAACCTGAGTTGGCTACCGAGTGAGCCCAGGCAGCTCGCCAGCAGCTAGTCTGGAGTTGCTAGTCACTCACTGGGGTTGTTGCAACAATAATTCTGTATCACAAGCACCTCGGGAAGAAAACTCGACTGGCTTAAGTATTTTTCGGCGACGTGCTACACAGAGCCAAGTAAAGGACTTCAGAAGGCAACTCTAAGAAAAGTCAACCTGTTCCCGTTTACTTAGCTTGATTGGCAATCAAATGGTGGATTCGTTTACTCTCTAAGTTGAATGAGTAGAGCTGTTTATTAAGACAACATGTTTGATGGATTTCGAAATTTGAATGGCCGTAGAACAGCAGATTTGCATGAACACGATGTCATTGCCACGCCATTTCGTGCGACTGATCATTTATATCTCACATCCATGTTTCATCCGCTTTTCAGAAGGTTTTACACCTTGTGTATTTTCCTAGACGCCTAAAATCCAGGGAGCTTTTATAACAAATCTCTTTATTTGTATTTTATCATTAGATCTCCTAAATATACTACAACGAGAAAGGAAATGCTGAGTTGGGATGTGGCGATGTTGAACGAGGATTTTTTTTTTTTTTTTTTTTTTTTTACGTGTAATGAGACCCACTTACAGTCATGAGGCGTGTAGGCAGTTGCGTGTAATTTCTTTAAACACACACACCTGAAGCGACTTAAAACGATTTAAAATCCTGTCGGGAAGAAGCCCGAGTTTAGATTTCGCAAATTGCAGGTGCTCCGCCCTTCCCAAATCTGCTCCCGTGTACTTGGCCTCAGTAACAATCAAGCGATGTCTGTGGCCTATTACGATTAAGATGTGACGGTGAAAAGCAGAATAAACTAACTGGGCTACGGTGTTAGATTGAAAGAATGCCAGTTTGAATAATTAGAAAAAATCTTCCTCTTCCCCAAAACCATGAAACGTGAATGTCAGATATAAATGATCAGTTGCACGAAATCGCGTGGCAATGACCATCGCGTTCATGCAAATCTGCTGTTCTATGGCCATTTAAATTTCGAAATGCATCAATCGAACATGCTGTCTAAACAGCTTTACTCATTCAACTGAGTAAACGAATCCACTATTTGATTGCCAATCAAGTAAAGTAAATGGGAACAGCTTTGTTTTTCTGACAGTTGCCCAATTGGTTAATATGAGGCGATTCTGTAGTCCTTTACTTGGCTCTGTGCCGCATGTTGCCGAAAAATACTGATGTCAGTCAATTTTTTTTCCGGAAGCATTTTACATGCCCTTTGATGTTTCGCACTTTCATTCAACCTGCGATGGGTTTAATGAAGGAAAAGGGAAAGCTCGGATGTTCGCCCCATAGCAGCAGGTGGTGGTGCTACGCCTTAAAAAAATCGCGGTTCACGATTGGCACAACCCTAGTGTGCATAATTAATGAAAACTGACCACACCTGTTAATGTCCCTCCCCTATCGCCAATTCACCAGCCGCCAATATAGGCCCTATTTATTTATTTTATGGCGATTTAGAGGTTCTTTCTTTTGCCCCCCTCAAAGAGACCAAATGCCCACCCAAGCTTGGCATCCTGGTAATGCCTCTGGGGAGCAGTCCCACTCCTCGCCAGGTGATATTCACAAACGCTACTCGAGCATAACTGACAGTAGTGGGCACTGGGTACCACAGGCGGCGCGTTGGCTGCTGTAAAGTGACGCTCAATCCTCACCCTTCAGTGCTGAATGACCTAAACCTGTCGCAGTTTACTTTTCTTGCTTAGAAAGTTTCTCAGACTAATTGGTAAAAGGACAATCAAATTTATTTTTGATAGCTTTGTTATACATTGCTTCACAAAATTTAGGCGTTTCTTTCGCACATAAATGACGATGTAAATATCAGCATGTCTTCATAAATTCTGTGGTCGAGCGGCTCGCGAAAGGCGCAGGACAGCCCGCGAGGCTCACTGAGCAACAAGCTGTGAAAAGTGCCGGACATTTGGACTCTCGAGACTTACAGCTACACGAGCCTCGCAGACCAATCCACACGCGACCCACGAGCCGCTGCGCGCAGCATTTTCCGACCCATCAGTAAAGAAAAGCGTGAGAAATCCGAATGCGTGATAGTTGACAGATATGCGTTATTAACGAAAACTGGTCACAGCTGATAATGTTGAGAGTTTTTGGAGTTTCTTTAATGGTAATTTAAATAAACTGAAAAAAGGGAAATAATTATCGGTGCTCATCCTAACTTAACAAGTAGAACTGGCGACACATGATAATCCTTAGGATTTTTGGAGTTCAAGTAAATAAAAGTTTATTAAATGACTGAAAACAGGTCATGTCCAATCATTATTTTTAAGGGATGATTTTTAGCTTCCCCTATTTCCAGTTCACCAGTAGCCACTGGCGGGTACACAAATGCTAACCTCCAGTTCACCACAGTGCAGTTCGTAAACACTGAAACCAGGTGGTCAGTCAGCAAGTTAGCGGCTTCGTTATCATCATTAAAGTTAAAATTTGCGTAGTTGCAATTGCGTGGAGCACGTGGCTGTAAATGATCCAGAGTTTTCAATCTTTGTAACCATCTGAATGCGATGACAACTAAATACCTGCACAAGTTAGTGCGGCTCAAGGGAGGTGTTCCCTGCACTCAACCTTCACTCAGAAAGAGACATTATTTTCAGTGTGAGTGAGGTCTCTGAAAGCAAATGGGTGTTTGGGCAACCTTTGTCTCGTTTAGTGTAACCTAACACTAACTAAGTTTTAACTCAATTACTGTGAGTGTCATTTCTGAATACGGGCCTTAATCTCTTTAGTCTTAGGAAAAGGAGACAAAGGGGTGATCTGATTGAGGTCTTTAAATATGTTTAAGGGATTAACAAAGTGAATTATGTAGGATTACTTCGACTAAGTGTTGTAAGTAGAACTCGGGGTCACAAATGGAAGCTGACTAAAGGTAAATTTAGCACTGATATTCGGAAATATTTTTTTCCCAACGAGTATTTTCGATATGGAATAGCTTGCCTGACCATACTGTTGAGGCAGAGACCTTGGGAGTTTTCAAGAGCAGGCTTGACTTAAAGCTAGATACCATTGAGTCATTGAGTATCTGAAGTGATATATTCACAATAGTATAAAGAAACTGGCGAGCATAGTTGGGCTGAACGGCCTGTTCTCGCCATTCATGTTATGTTATGTTATGTTACTAGCTACCGCATGTTAGTGTGTGTGTCGTGCTACTTGAAAAAATACTCCTGGTTAACTTATATGCAGTCATTCTGATTGGTATGCGTGTGACACTTTGGTTCGCATCAATGTGGCAGGTACATCATAACGTTCCCTGGTAGTAACCACTACTGTTGAAGCTCACCGGAGAGGTGCTGTATGTGTCTGCAAAGTTGGGCCGATAAGGCTGCAGTCAGACCTGACATTGGTTTTTCAGAGCTCGGGGTATGTGTTTAGGTTTGTTTTCTGCTCCTGTGAAATGATGGTTTTACCTATCCATGACCGGGGTCAGCCGAGTACATTGCCATTGTGTGGGCTAGTTCTATGAGGCTACTGCAGTGAATGCAATCGTGAAATGCACCATAACGTGCCTGGTAAAACGAACCATTTTTCTGCATTGCCATGGCGGACTTTCATCCACCTCTGAAATTTGTTCTGGCGAATAAAAAGCCAAAAAAAGTGGAGATTGGATACCCAATTTTTTTTTTGGTAGAAGTTATCGATTCGCTTGCTCCACAGAAACAACACTTACACCATTTGTGTGTTTCGGGTGTGAACTCATGTAGTAGCTTGGTGTTGCTTTTCGTTTCGGTGGAAATGGTTAACAGGAGCTTTTAGCAAAATTAGCCTTTAACGTGACTATATAACAGTTCAGCTACAATCATATTCATGTAAGGCGAGATAGTACGAGCAAAACACAAAAATTTCAACTTGCCACTCATTGAAATTCTGCTGTAAACTTTGCTGCAATACTTCAAAGGCTTCCTCCTCCCGTTCGAGGTCGGATTCGGGATCAAAGAAGTATGGTCCCACAGCAGGACATGCCATGGAGAGCTTTCCTGAAATATCTGCCATCTTGGTTTCCTGGTTTTTAGGGTCTGGACCCTCCCCCAGAATCGAAGCAGCCAGTCAGCCATTCAGAGCAGTGCCTCATTGGCATAGCCTCCTCGCCTACTCCAAACAGCTTGTGTTTCAGGCCGGCACAGACGGGGTGAGAGAAAACGTCTCACTAGGCCTGGATGCAATTATTTTATTTATTTATTTTTTCTGACTGAATTCTTAACATTATGTTAAAGACCCATTGGACATATTTTAAACGACTTAATACAGCATAATAGGAGACCTTTAAAATAAAAGCAACAACTCTGCTAACTTCAATGACCACATTAACCCCAAACAGGTGAAAGGGCTCAGGATGATCAAAGTACATCTTAACACATTACATAGCATTGTTCAAACTAATATTGTGATGGACTGACATTGCGGGACAGTCCCTCAATGGGAATTTGTCACACGACAAATTGAAATCCAATCCTGATTAAACATCTGAGAAAATTAATTACTGGGCATTTAGTACTAATATCAGCTCATCTTAGTAGCAAATAGTCTAATAAAACTAAGAACCTCCATTATGTAATCTTAAAATGCAATAAAGATTGTTGAAAGAATTAATTTTGGCTTCAAAAATTCATCAATCCCAGCTGTTTTATAGACATCAACACATTTAACGAAATTTGAAAACATGCCGTCGGGTGCTGCCCCAGCCAATCTATCAAAAATGTAAAGAAATAAGAAAAAGTGTTCAAATGTATTCATTTTTGCACTGATTGTACATATAGATGGATTTTTGATGGACGGACCTTGTGGGACCCTGGATCCATCAATTCATTTGGCAGCTGATCGATAACAATTACATGGCATTTAAAAGTGAAGAAAATTTGATTCTGTGACACACTTGAGATGACCAGTTGGGTAAAGGTTGGATTAATTAGGGCATGAATCACTGCTGATCATCTGATGCAATCGCAGGTGAACTTGATTGTCTGCGCAATGTTCATTTTACTCCAACCGTTAATGAATTTATCCTAAAACCATATCCTTATCCTTTATCCTTTTAACCATAATGAAATTGTTGAAATCATATTATTACCAAGAGATATTGCATAAAAATAAGGTATAAGCACAAGTGAAAGTGTCCCACACTTGTCTGTCCATTACGCATGTGATGGACGGACATTTTGTTTGACGGAAAAAGTAAAACTTCTGTAGTTCAGGGGCCAGTCAGAGTTTCGGGGGCAAAACTTGTGCACACATTCCTTATTAGTAGATATTTCTCCCACTATGGTATGATTACAATAGCACTCTCCAATAAGGAGAAATTTGCAGTGTTATGGACAGACATTGTGGAACGGAAAAATGAAGCCGTTATCTTCAGTCTGGTTACAAAGAAAAAAAGACATGATAATGAGAAAATGTACGATTCTACAAAATCTATGATGAACAAACTGGTATTCTAAGCAATTTTAAGGAGGTAATTTGGTTAATTTTATTGAAATGAATGCTCTGTTCCCAAGGTGGGGTCAAATTTAGCAATTTTTTCAGATTAGAAAAAATTTTATTCAAGCATCCTGCGTACTTAAAATCTCAACATAGATGTAACATATTATATATCACTGGAAAGAAGAGTTAATTCCGGATCCACAGGTATCAAATTTAACACTATTCCTCACTTGTATATAAGGTTTTTACACATGTGAACTGATGCTCTTTTTCAAAAGTTACTTCTTTTTTTTTGTCGGAAAATGGGCATATTTTGGATGATAAATGGTTGCTGCAGGTACACAGAACTGCACTATACCTGGAATTCTCTTTGCTGCTTGGTGCCATTTGGTGCTAAATAAATTGACCCATATCTACCACAAGAAGTGTATTTTAACTTCGCTAAAGCTTCAAAAAGTTGTAAACTGGAATTGATGCCCAGCATTGTGAACACGTGCATCTGCGTCACTAAGTGCTGTTTACAGTGAACTTAAGCCCTGGCCCCTGTATGAGGTATGAATATGCGATTAAATAAAGGCCAATAATCTGCGTTTTAAAAACATAGCTTTTTAACAGTACAGAGCAAAAATACCATGCTAGTCGCACTTAAGACCCCTCAGCTGCGAGCATATAGTCACCCACGAAATTTTTGGGGGCTGTCTAATTTTGCGGATTTTGCGAGTGGTTGTTTGGCCAAACGGAGAATCAAAACATGCCGATTTTCAATAGCGAAATTCTCACGGTGATGCCCAATCTGTACACCAAATTAGAAAAGTTTCAGCCCAATAATAAACGAGCTAGAGCATTAACGTTGGACGGAAAGACGGACAGACGAACGCCACAGTGGACGACAATACCCCAATGGCCATTGTCGGCCTCGGGGTAAAAACCATACCTCTGTCCAATGCATTATGGGGCTCACCATCTTTTTGAAAAGGCAAGTCAGTGTGGTGTTCCCGCACACTATTTTCTATAACCTGGAACATAAAGGATTCCTTTCATTTGATGGAAGATGGTGATGAATGCTGAAAAAAGAGCAAATAATACTATTTTCATTGCATTTGACTTTAATTACCCCTCTGGATGGAAGTGCACAATCTAGTGCTGTGTGGAGAGCGGCTTCTTGCTGTTATATCTGTCAGTCCTGAGATTTGAACAGCTCAAGACCTTGGTGACTCATGAGCTGTTAATACTGTACTGCATGCCCAGATACCAGAAGCCAGCTACTTCCTACAAACATCATCACTCTCTTCATCGTTACTCTGTAAAATGTCCAGGGTTAAACTCTGACAGAGGACTTATAACTGAAACCAGTGATGACCCCGTCGACTTTATAGGAGCTGGTTTTAGGAGCACAGCATTTTAAAGGGCATTCATATGGCAACATGCAAAACTGCTGAAGGAAACCAACTGAAATTCGTCCAACATGCCTTTTGTTTTTTTTTTTTGCAGAAATGGTAGTTTGATTTTCTATCGAATTCTGTTCTGCTCATCAAAGCCTGGTCAAGCAATGCAGTCTCATCGTGGGTACCCAGTCAACCAGCACATGTCCTATTGCACATAGGAGCAACGACGAAAATGCTGGAGCTAATTTCACTGTACCTCCTGAATGCAATAAAAGGGCTAGCAGCGGAAATGATGATGTAAATACATACTTAGGTACCTATGTGCATATACTCAGTATATACGTATGTTCATCCACATTTACATACAGCACATATGCAATCAGACATGCACAGCAAATTGGTAGTAGTTAAATAAAGCTAAATACATTCTTATGCTGTCAAACAGACTTTGTAAGAGATGAGTTGATTAATTTTACCTCACAGTACTCTTTAAAAAAAAAAGTTTATTTTGGGAAAATGAGACCATGCCCAGTATAAACCTCTGATGCTACTGTAGTTGCCTTTTTAAAGCATCTAACTATTTTGCTGATTTGAAAGGGACTGAATCAAAGGATATGCTGGATATCTCTGTAGAAAAATCTCATTGTTCTGCAGCAATACCTCAGGAATCAAATTAATTTTGCCAAATGCTTGCAATATCTGTTTGGCCACTAGAGGGCTGCTTTTTGACTTGCAGAACTTGCTCAGAACATTTAGTTCATGTATTTCCTGGAATTCAGGGGCGGCAAAATCCTGACTGAGGCTCTCTTTAATGCATTAAAATAAATAAATAAATAAATAAATAAATTTTCAATATCTGGTGAGCCATGCATGGACAGACGGAGGGTAACCGTTGACTCAGCGTATGACATCTGAAACAAGGCCGCAAGAGAACCATACATCTGTGTGGGTGGGTGGGATTGGGAGGCGATATGGGCACAGATTTTACTCTGTGAGATCAGGCCCTAAAAGTTCACTTTAGCATGGCAAAACAAACAGTGTGTGGGAAGCTGGACGGCAGAGAAAGAAGAGAAGAAGAGATATTGTTCAACAGAGATGCACGGGGCCAGACCGGAGTTTGATTGCTTTCTGTTTAAAGAGCAGTGTAAGCTGAACTTGGCTGTGTGTGGTCTGGTCTTGTCTCGGTGGGTGGGTTTCCTGCCTCAGGCCTACAGAGAGAGAGAGAGAGATTCAGGCCCATTGTAGAGAGCGTTGCCTTCAGCTGTAGTATCTGTGGCACAGCTTTGTTTTCATGTTCAATAAATCCCCAGACTCCAGGCGATATTCTGCTGTCATTTACACAAATATGACATTCCCAACTGCCTTTAGCCTTCGTCTGCTGTTTCACTGGGAGAGGAACTGAGGAAATATTCCTTTAACCCATTAAGACCGAGGGCACCATGATGCACTTCATTCACATTTCTTTAAAATTATATATGATATTCATGTCCCATCCGTTTTTAAAGCGAGTGTGACGCAGATGTCGCAACAGGTCTTAATGGGTTAACAAGACTTCAGCCAGCGCTCTCTCTCTCTCTCTCTCCCCCCATTACACATCAAAAAATTCATTCTGCCAAAGCGTAATGGAACTACAATCATAGTAACAACTTAACATTTTCTAATAAAACCAATACTAATTATAAAATGGTATTAAAATCAATTAAAATTATGACTCTAACATTTCAACAATTCTTAATATTTTAGTTATCATTAATTGAATGTTAACTTCAAATCATGGTGGTTGCACTAACATTTTTGAATTTTTTAACATTCTTGAAACTTTAATGTGAGCTAACTCAAAAATACCTTGCACCTGGTTGCCTTACTTTTTTAAGTTGAATCAAGTTTTTTATTTTACGGTGCTAAAGGGAGTGCCAGCATGGAGTGTTTTTTTTACAGGCTCACTATTCACTCACTATTGATTTCCATTGGTTTTATGGCATCCTTACAGTGAATGTAATCATACCCTAACTGAATTCTGTGTCTGATAACTGTGCCATGTGTTAAAAAAAAAAAAAATGTTTTTTTTTTCTTGTTTTGTTTTTTTAACCTCTTAAGCCCTGAGCTTCTTCTTCGAAAATGGCAAGCCCAAAATAAAATGAGTATATTTCAGCAACTATTTGGTCTATTTGAATAATCTTGGTATCAATAAAGGTAAAACCATTTGGGATTTCTGCCCTGGCGTAAAAAATCAGTATGTGTGTCACTGAGTAAATGAAGATGGAACACAGTGTAAATGAAAAATTTAATTTTGCGCCAAACAAAGTTTTACTTCCATCCCTTGTAAACTTAATTTGTTGCAGTCTGAAACCTCTTAAAATTTACAGCACAGAGTCTCACCATTATCTGTGCCAAAGTTTATTCTAATCAAGTAAATCAGAACAAAATTAGAGAGGAATGTCTTAGTGGGTTCTCCAAATTGGCAATTCAGCTACCTTGTGTGCCAAATCAGATTTCTCAGATATTAAACTGTAAAACTCATCTAATTTCACATTTATGTTACTACAGGCATACATTCCACCCAAATACAACCAGTTTTAAATTTTTAGAATTTATAAACAATTATTTCTGCCAGTCTTATTGCCTATACAATTGTGTTCGGTTGAGGAAAAAAAGTTCCTTCGCGTTAAGTGGATATGCTGCACGACACTGTTTCGATTTGGAAACATGCTGTACTTACCATGCGTTTTGGGTTTAAGGGGTTAACTGTGAACTCGATTGTTTGCTTTATATTTGGACTTTTACTTTGCTCAGAGTATTTTCTGAGATTGAAACAGAAGAAACCTTTATACTTGGGTTTTCTTGTCGAAAAGGCACAAAGAGTTTGTGCATTATTTTTGGTTGGTCAAGTCAAACTTGTGATGTACTTCAGTATATGAGTGCCGGAATCAAGACTGTTACGCTCAAAGTTCTGCCCATTACATTAGCAGGGCCAAACTAATGAGATGCAACGCTAAAGTTCCTCAGACCCAAACATAATGGTACAAAAACAAATCAGTCTTAAAAAAAAACTCAATTGAGGGGTTATTATCCAGAAGTTCCCAAGTCCATTTTCGTCTTTTTAGAGAAACAAGATTTTAAGAATTAGACAACTTATGGAGATCATGTTCCATGTGTTAAGCTGATGTGAACAAAATGAAATTTCGGAAAACATATTAGATAAAAGATAAAGATCTAGATAAAAAATTAGATCAACATATTAGGTATTAGGAGACCGTCTAGCTTCTACCTTGATTCTTGGCCCAGATGTTTCAAACATCAGTCTGCAGACTTGAGTACTTTTAGAAGCAAATGCCTCAAAATAACGAAAATTGAACTTGATTTTAAAAATTAACAGCATTAAATTTTATTATTTCAGTGCTAAAACAGAGCATCTTTTTGAAAACAAAACACACCACTTTCTAATGAAAATGAACAGCAAATATATTGATACCAGTGTACTTTCGTCATGGACTCCATTTGTCATCGATTGGGATGTGGCGTGGTAATTCATTCAGCCAAAGTAAAAAGTTTAGCCAAAGAATAAGCAGCTAAAAAATATGACTGTTTGCCGGACTTCTTTTTTGCTTGTTTTTAGCCCATGTTTCTGGCTGTCTGGGTCTTTTTATCTTTTTAGCTCTTTTGGGTTGAGTCCACACACACACACACACACACACACGCACAGGCACACGCACACAACCAGAACCCGATGCAATTAGCAATTCCAGAAGAGGAAGCACATTCTTCCGACCATTCGATTTGACCATTTCTCCTCCCAGGAGTGGTTTTGCTTCTTCCACTCATGTCTCTTCACTCTTCAGAAGTATGCAAATCGCACCGGGCTCTGGCCTGTAGAGTCAACCATTTTGGTTAGGTAAAAAAGCTACCGTTTACTATTTAGCTACTATTTGAGGTACTGTATACTGCTTACTCACGTGCGCACACGTTGGTTGGCAAGTATTGGCCAACTAGTACTGTATACTGCTTACTCATGTGCGCACACTTGCCCGTACTGTATACTGCTTACTCACGTGCGCACACGTTGGTTGGCAAGTATTGGCCAACCAGTACTGTATACTGCTTACTCACGTGCGCGCACGTGCCCGTACTGTATACTGCTTACTCACGTGCGCACACGTGCCCGTACTGTATACTACTTACTCACGTGCGTACACGTGCCCGTACTGTATACTGCTTACTCATATGTGCACACGTACCCGTACTGTATACTGCTTACTCACGTGTGCACACGTGCCCGTACTGTTTACTGCTTACTCACGTGTGCACACGTGCCCGTACTGTATACTGCTTACTCACGTGTGCACATGTGCCCGTACTGTATACTGCTTACTCACGTGTGCACACGTGCCCGTACTGTATACTGCTTACTCACGTGTGCACACGTGCCCATACTGTATACTGCTTACTCACGTGTGCACACGTGCCCATACTGTATACTGCTTACTCACGTGCGCACACGTGCCCGTACTGTATACTGCTTACTCTGTGGTCTCTAAATCTGTGAAGGTTTGAAGACTCCTGTTATGTGTGCCAGCCTTAAACAGACGATTGCGAAACACCGGATGTTGGCCTGTGTGATTTCAAAGGAAAAAAAAATATTTTCAATTTGTGATTCCGTTCACACATACTGCATGGGCAAATAATCGCGCGGATTCCCCAAAAATTGCAAGAGGTACTGCGAATTCGATTGTGATCAGGATCGCGCTAATTGGTGAGATTTTTGTGTCCACACACTGAAAAAAATGGGAATTTGAATCGCGCTCGGAATGTCAATTTCTAAATCTCACTTCTTCCCGTAGGTGTGAACGCCCCTAATGAGCCATACAGTCTTCCCCCAGCCTCCTCTCAAACTGCAGCAGGTGCTCTTGGAGGGTGCAGACAGGTGGGGTGAATCAAGCAATCAGCTGCTTGTTAAACTGCAGATTCAGATTACAGGTGTAGATAATGACTTAGGATGAGCAGCAAATGGTTGACACAGCCCAGCACGTAATATATCTTTCTGAAGAGTATTATTATTAAGTTTTAACCCCTTAAACTGTGACATCTCGCTTCAGTTTTCCCTGAAGCTGGATCAAAGATGGAAAAAGTATTTTGTTCATATTGTAAGACAATGTCACATACATATTCTGTATTTGCTGGTTACAGCACTTCACTGAAGCAACATCGCACTTATACTGAGAGAAATATTCAAATCCAGGACGCCATGTTTTATGGCCACAACTTTACATTAAATGGAAAATATCTAGACCTTGTACTGTGCATCATTTAAACAAAATTTCAGCGAAACATATTTGGGATTGTTGGAAACCTTAGGATCTCCAGCAGAATTTAAAATAGGCTTGGGATTCTACAGGTTTGAACTCAGAAGCTGCATTTGACGGAGCCATATATGGTTCCATAAGTTTTATGGAGTTAAACTTGTGAGCGTTTGAATTTATACTTGTGTGCACCAAATCCAGTAACACAGCTGAATTTCATTTATACTTGGAGGTGCTCCTTAGTTCTAACCGTAGCCTTAAACTCAATATGCCATGTCATCCTGATGCACAGCCTCAGTGAATATCACTTGTCCAAGGTGGATAAATCATTGGGTCCACCTCAACTGAAGTCAATAATTACCTCCACCAAGAAGGTTATGTTATTGCCTGCATTGGTTTGCCTGTCTGTTTGTGTATAAGATAACTCAAAAAGTAATGAACGGATATCTTCGCAATGTCGTGGGTACATCAGGGATGGAACCTATTGATGTTGACCACAATCGGTGAGACAAGGCGTATAATGTCAAGATGATGTCACATGACCGCCCAACATGAAAATAAGTGTGGTTTTTGCACATGTACTTTTCATGTTGGATTTCCCATGTGTATTTTCCAAGTTCGGCTGCCTAATTGAGACAGAGTTTTTCCTGCGTGGAGGACACTATGAGGTAGCCGCCATAATTTAATGCAGCCCTCTCAAAAGGGCGCACAGTGCTGGTAGACAAATACATATGAGTGTTGCACATTGTAAGGCACTACCAAGTTGTAGCTTAAGCCAGCTGTGCTTGGCCAAAAATTAATCTCTGAATTTGCTGCTTTTGGACAAGAAAGTGGAGATTTTTTTTTTCCTCAGGCATTTAGTATCCTGGTGAAAGTGTCTATGCTGGATTCGAGCATTACAATTCATACTACAGTGATGTGATATGATACTGTTAGTGAGAAGCGTCACGTAAAGATGAAGAGGGTTTTGTACATGGTTATATTCACATGCTCATTCTGTTTGTAATAATGGGTCTGTTTCCAACACATTTTACATCTTTTCATTACATGAGTGTGTTACTGAAATGAGAGGGGTCTTTGAGTGTATGTATGCTCTTCGATTTTCATCACAGCCGTTCACCCAATCGACTAAGCCATTTTGTTTAGTAAAAAAAATAAACACATATGGTATTTGTGTAAATATTTTCATCTTCAAGCAAGATGCCTCTTTCTGCTGTAATTACAGACTTTCAGTTCATCTTTAGAACTTTCCGAGCATGTACAGTGTAACTGAAAATACAGGAAGTGCAGTTGTTGTACCAGATCTGGGCAAGTGGTGACAGCCGCTATTTGACATCATTAAAATCTTTCATACCTGTGTAGAAATGGTCTATGTTTCTTACAAACGAGTATGTGATGTTTCATCTTGAAGAATGATAAAGAGGAGTCTTCAATTGCTCTATAGCAGCCTTTATAGTACAGGATTAGTACACGGTGCACATGGATTATAAAACAATTCTGAAATAGTTGGGACAAAGTGTTAATTGTGAACAAAATTAAAACTCAATGACTTTCAAATCACACCAGCCAGTATTTTATTCACAATAGAACGAGATAACATAGAAAATGTTGAAAGGGAGAAATGTGTACAATTTTATCCACAAAATGAGCTCATCTCAAATTTTACGGCTGCTACAAGTCTCAAAAAAGTTGGGACAGGGGCCTGTTTACCATAGTGTAGTATCCCCTCTTTTTAACACAGAGTGGAGGCGTCTGGGCATTGAGGAGACAAGTTTCTTGAGTTTAGCCCTTGGAATTTGATCCCGCTCTTGTTTTATACAGGCTTTCAGCTGCTGGAGAGTTTAGGGTCTCCTTTGATGGACTTTTCATTTAAATATGCGCCAAATGTTCTCAATTGGTGAAAGATCAGGACTGCAAGCAGGCCAGTTCAGCACACAAACTATTCTACTATGAAGCCATGCTGTTGTAATAGCTGCAGAATATGGTTTTGTATTGTCCTGCTGAAACACACAAGGCCTTCCCTAGAATAGATGTCATCTGGAGGGGAGCATATGTTGCTCTAAAACCTTTATATACCTTTCAGCATTCATGGTGCTTTTTTAAAACATGCAAGTGTCCCAGATCATATGCACTAATGCATCCCCATACCATCAGAGATGCTGGCTTTTGAACTGAACACTGATAACAGGAGGGGTGGTCTTTCTCCTCTTTAGCCTAGAGGACAAGATGCCTGTGATTTTCAACAAGACTGTCAGATTCGGATTCGTCTGACCTCAGGACAGTTTGTCACTGCTGTGATTCTGCCTGTCTGCCATGTCTCTGCCCTGTCTTGCCATGTTTATATTTTGCTTTGCCATGCCCATGATCTGTTTGCCATGTTTTTATTTGGATTTTTGCTATGTCTGACTATTCTTTGATATATGTATTGTGATTTGGTAACCTAGATTTGTTCATGTATTGTCTTCGTTTAGTCTTCCCTTGTTTTACATTTAACCATAGTTTCATTCCGGTCCATGTTTTGCTTTCTCCCATGCATTGCACTTTGTCTCCCCCTGTCTGGTCTCTTGTCTTGTCTTTGCTCACAGCCCCAGTACTGCGTGCCACTCTTCGGGTGATTTAATGGTTTCTGGATTTCAACCTTCCTTCCCATCTCATTTACTTCCTTTACCTTACTTTTCTATTTAACTAACCAATACTAGCAGTTTGTTGTTTTCACTAAGATTACTAATCCAACTAACATTGTATTTAATACTAACAAGCACTAGGGATTGTATAGCTGCACTTATTAATTGATTAACAAGCTCTCAGCACTTGCCAGGTTCTAGTCTCCGCCTCTTGTCTTTTCTCTGATGCATTTCTCTGTGGATTCTCCACATCTGCTCGCACTGCCCTTTCTCTCATTATCTATGCACGTTAGAACTCCTTGACTGGAGTCACATGTTTGTCTATAGGATTGTCTCGTGATCCCTGTCCGCGTTTTGGCTTTTGCCTATATTATGTGATTAGGTTCTCCCTCTTGTTCCCTCTTTGGTAATTAGTCTCATTCCAGCACCTGTGTTCTGTGTAGCATGTGATTCCCCTGGAGTGTATGTTAGGAGTCTTTTTACAGCACTTTTTTGTCAGATCGTTTCTCTCAGTTTGCTTGTGCCACATTTCTCTCGCCTTGATCTCTCAGTGATTCCTTTCTGACTGGACCGTCTGACTTTTTGATTTTTGGCTTTGTGATTTTGAATTTATCGTTGCATCTGTGTTTTTTTTTTTTTTTTACTCTTTTCTGCCCGACCACGACATCTATGATTGCTGCCCTGGTTACGGTTTGGATTACACCCACTGGATTTTGGCTTGGCTTCTCTGATATACATGTGCATGTGTACCAAACCCATTTTTGTCCGACCAAGAGTACTGTGATTGCTACCCAGGTTTTTGTCTATTTTTGCCCAACTGGATTGTGATTTTTGGAGTGTGGACTTTGCACCTTTGCCTTCTTCCCTGCGTGGGTTTTCCCCCTTTGTCAATAAGATCGAATCTACTGCATTACTTGGTTCTCGCGACAGGTTCCTGATCGCACCTTCAGTCACCTTGCTACAGTTCATTTTCAATGAGCCTTGGCCCAGAGAACATGGCGGCACTGCTGGCTCATGCTCATAATGACTTCCTTTTTGCATGAGTTTTAGGTGGCATCTGTGGATGCCTATGTTCTATTGTAAATGGCCAGCCGCTCAGGTACAGTAATTGTATTTCTATGATAAAGAATTTAAAATTAACTCATCATTCTTGCTGAATGGATCGATGCAAAATTCCCATATTTACCGTCCCACTTTGGTTGGGCGTTTTTATGTTTGCAGATGTATGGCCAGTAAAACAATTGTGTTCAGGCGAAAGACTGCCATATTTTTAATGCCTTGAATTGTAACTGGTTGACTGCGGTGGGGCAATGAATTTTATAATCATTGAATCACAGTGGATTGGTTATGAAAAAAAACTGAAATATTTGAATGGTCTTGTGATGTTGGATTGTGGAATGCTGGAATAGCTGTTGTGAAATAGCTCTGGAATGATTGTGAAATGCAAAATGGCTCTGGAATAAACATGACAATGATGAAACAGCACTGAAATGACTACAATAGTTATGAATCTGCACTGAAATGACTAGAAGAGCAAGGGTGATTGCAAAAAAATTCTCAAGCCTGAAAATTTTTCTTCAGGTTGGGTCATGAGGAATGGGTCGTTGATGGGCCTACATGCTGCATTTTATGGGTTGGCATGAGGAAGTATGAGCTGAGCTTTCAACTGTGCTTGTAATAACACTGGGTTTGGGCTTTAACTGCCTCATGACTAGGCCTAAAGCCTAAAAAATGGCTCTAAAGTCAAGCTCGGTTCATGATGGGTTATTCTTGGATTAGTAACCTAAGTTCCTCAATGGACACCACTATAAAGATTGATCAAAATTTTTAGCACAATATTATTACAGAAAACCTTATGATTCCACTGCTGTTGAATTATATCGGACGACTAACTCTACATCAAGTATTATTTTTTGAACTTACCCACTAACTAATTAACACACTTTTAAAACATGCAAGACATTTTTTTGAAAATAACAAAGTAGCACTTGGTGAAGGCTTAAATATAGTTCAGAAAAACGGTTTATATGGAATATAAAATGTTGATAAACTATTTTTATTAACAGGAAAATTAATCACTATGTAGCACACAATGTCAGCAAAACAGCTGACTTGTTGCTCTGTAAGATGACAGTTCAATCCATACAGTTCAAAGCTAAATGTAATTGTTGAAAGTGACACGTTTCGAGCTTGTTAGCTTGCAACTTCCTCTATTCTTACTGGATTCAAGATGATAACCCAACGGCACAGAGCAATTCTGACAAGAGAAATTACTTTTAGTGTACTGTTATGAACCGGTTTAGCTAGGGCGGCCACAGGTAGATAAATGAGGGAAGCACGGGAAGAGAAAACTCCGGCAAACACTAAAAGGAAACTGCAGCTGAACAGAACTCCGGTCCCTATACTGTCTAACCAGAGCTAACTTAAACCTACCGCTGGTCTTCGAAGGCTTACCAGACAAGGGGCAGCTTTTAAACACGTATCTCCAGAACACTCAGTTCAAAAGCGAAGACTGAGCGAGCGAATCCTGTGCACCCTATGGAAACAAGTTTCCACCCAGAGTCACCTCCAAAAGTAACAAAGGGAAAATAACAAAGCAAAACATTAAAAGAAGTATCCTGATGGAAGGATCGTGAAATCAAGCAGGGAACATTCTAACTAACCAGAGTAACCGAACAGCGTACAGACGGGTGAGACGGGCGAGAAGTCAGACAAGCAAATCAACGTCAAATACCGGGAATCTACCGAACAACCAGTTTGAAGGGCGAAGGCACAAATCAAAGTCAAAATGCAACTAGATGATGCGCACTCTATAGTGATGCTAACCCACGCCTCTTGTTGACCTTGACCTTTGAGTTTTCGACCTCAGAATGCAAATTTGGACAGGGTACCCTAAGATCATCTGCCCCACAAAGTTTGGTCACCCTAGCTTCAGAGGTCATAACAGTACGAATGCTCAATGCTCATTAAATCTATCCATTCTCTATACCTGGAACTGGAGTCCATCCCAGCTGACTCTGGGCGAAAGGCAGGGACCCACCCTGGACAGCGCGCCAATCCATCACAGGGCACACATACCATTCATGAGAATTTAATTTTAATATTAAGTATCGTGAATGCATTTGCTGCGCATGCCCTCGCAACCTTGTGTGTCATCAGTAACATAGCTGCTGCCGTAAGCTAAATGCCATTACCATGTTTATCATTACTAGAAATTAAACTCAAATTTTCTTGACTAAATGCATGCTTGATGTTTTTACAACTCGAATGTTTCTCTGGGTACTCAAACAACAAGGTAAGCAGAAAAGGTGCTAATTTTATTCAATATTAGTGGAGTTTGAACATGGAATTCTTTTCCTTCCCCTTATACAGGATTAGTAAATTCAAAGTCCTCATATAATCAGCAGTCCAGTTATAAAAATGACATGAAGTCGATCTTCGTTTAATTCTCATCTGTTTCTTTCCTCTGGCAGATGGAGTTCAGCCGCATCAGGGAACCTCCGCAGCATCACTCCCATCCACTGCTGCAGCTCACTAACAGTGTGTCGTTCACATCTCATCTTATCCGGCATTTCCAACCCACTCAATGCTTCTAGCTAATAAAGGCTGACCTAATAATACTGTGTGTTTGTGCCGTGCTGTCATGCAAGTTTGGCGCATGCATAAAATAATAGATATTACAAATCCTGTATCTTATTTTAAAAGTTGCTGAAAAGTTACAACATCAAGTATGCACATCTGCTATTGTTCTAATAATTTAGAATATGCATGCAATGGTAAATGTTTAGCTGTGCAGTTTTTTGGGCTGAATTTATATCGTGCTGAAAGTGTGCATAAGAACTTAGTTAATGCAACTTAGCTTGGCACGTAGCCAGCATGCATGAAGCAGCAAAACATGGTGCCGTGACTCAGTGTAGGATATTCAATGTAATGGAAATATCAAACTCAGTTTAGGTGCATCTTGGACATTTTTCTACGAAAAAGCAAAGCAAGTGTTAGCTACATGCACGCTTATAGGATGTCACCTTCAATAGTTACCGAATACACGCCCGTTATCGAACCCCAGTTAACAAACAACAGCCTTTACTTCCTAACTGTATATTCTGCGAGAGCGAGAGGTCTATCAAAGCCCATCTGGGTCTACTGTCTGCGATCTTTCTGCACGCATGTATCTCGCATTTTATTTTTTCCCTCGCAGATCACCGCATGCCGGAAATACGGCATTGTGCCAGATTCCCATCGCCCCTGTTAGAGTGAATAAATTGCTCTGAAATTACTGTGTTGATGATGAAATGGCTCTGAAATGACTTCACTTCTGCTGCAAAACTGCCTGTAAGGCATGCTGAATTACACTGGGTCAGTGTGAAACTGTTGTTTCTATAACACCCTGGTGGGCATGATGTTACATTTTAGGTTTGCTTTGTTTTCTCCATCACCATGTTGCCACAGTAACAAACTGTTCATTACCATGTTAGCAAAGCAGCCACATCCACCACATCGTCACGCCTCTGATTGTTTTGATGATTACTGTATTCACCTTGCTGTCGCCGTGTTCTTTTAATGAGTAAATGACTGGTGATTGCCCTAAAAGCAACCAAATTCCCTGACACCCATGATGCCATCCTATTGTGAAGTGCCATTACTTGCCTGTGGCTGGAATTCATGCAGGACCTGAATAACATCAGCACCTTACGGACGTAAACAAAACATTTCCTCTTGTGTACTGGACCACAATACGAGTCAAATTCCATAAATAAACACGTTTTCATCTCCCTGCATTCCCGCAGCCAGCGTAATGCCTTCCACTTGTGGCATGTATGGAGGACCTGCTTTGGAGTGAAGAGTTTGGCGATGTTTGGTTTTTCATGTTTCACCGGGCTTTGATGGGTCTCAGAAAGCAGCCCTTGATGCATGTGCAGTGTCAGGAGCATCAAGTACTGACGCATCATCTGCTTCCTCTGGATACACACCGGACCGGATGTGCATCTCAGAGACAGACTCTGCTGAATATCTGCCCTGTTACTCACAAGGACCTCACAGCAGAGCACAGTAACGGTATTACAGAAGGATACGGCAGCACATGACAACAAACCATGGTAAACCGCATTTCAGAGATTACAGGCTACTCTCCCCGCATGTTGCCTGTGATTTTCTTTCCTGGCCATTGTATAATAAATGGTAAATTTCTTAAAGGGAGTCATGTGACTCTGCTTCCCTGTCCTTCATTCGATTTCACAGGAGAGGGCTAAATAACCAAAATAAGTGTGTATTCAGCCGGCATTATTGCTCTTTTCATCACAAAGTTATTAAGCATTTTGACATAAAATGTTGATGGCTTGTAAAGATTCTAAGCTTTAAATTAAACAACCACAAATTGCATGAATTGGTTTGGTTTATAGTGAGTAATATTGTTTTGTACCAAAAAAATTATGGAAATCTATCAAGATGTTGCATTAGCGCTGGTTTGACAAATATGTTTTGCACAAATTTATGGTCTCTAATGCTTGCAGCTAATCCAAATACAAAACCCAAAACCAGTGAAGTTGGCACGTTGTGTTAATCGTAAATAAAAACAGAATACAATGATTTGCAAATCCTTTTCAACCTAAATTCAATTGAATACACTGCAAGGACAAGTTATTTAATGTTCAACTTTTTTTGAGCAAAAACAGGTAAAAATTTTTTTGCAAATATTAGCTCATTTGGAATTTGATGCCTGCAACATGTTTCAAAAAAGCTGGCACAAGTGGCAAAAAAGACAGAGAGTTGAGGAATGCTCATCAAACACTTATTTGGAACATCCACAGGTGAACGGGCTAATTGGGAACAGGTGGGCGCCATGATTGGGTATAAAAGCAGCTTCCCTGAAATGCTCAGTCATTCACAAACAAGGATGGGGCGAGGGTCACCACTTAGTGAACAAATGCGTGAGCTGATTGTCAAACAGTTTAAAAACAACATTGCTCAACAAGCTATTGCAAGAAATTTAGGGATTTCATCATCTACGGTCCGTAATATCGTCAAAAGGTTCAGAGAATCTGGAGAAATCACTGCACGTAAGCGACAAGGTCGAAAACCAACATTGAATGCCCGTGACCTCCGATCCCTCAGGCGGTACTGCATCAAAAACCGACATCAGTGTGTAAAGGACATCACCACATGGGCTCAGGAACACTTCAGAAAACCACTGTCAGTAACTACAGTTCGTCACTACATCTGCAAGTGCAAGTTAAAAGTCTACAATGCAAAGCGAAAGCCATTTATCAACAGCACCCAGAAACGCCGCCGGCTTCGCTGGGCCCAAGCTCATCTAAGATGGACTGATGCAAAGTGGAAAAGCGTTCTGTGGTCTGATGAGTCCACATTTCAAATTGTTTTTAGAAACTGTGGACGTCGTGTCCTCCGGACCAAAGAGGAAAAGAACCATCTGGACTGTTATAGGCGCAAAGTTCAAAAGCCAGCATCTGTGATGGTATGGGGGTGTATTAGTGCCTAAGGCATGGGCAACTTACACATATGTGAAGGCACCATTAATGCTGAAAGGTACATACAGGTTTTGGAGCAACATTTGTTGCTATCCAAGCAACGTCTTTTCATGGACGCCCCTGCTTATTTCAGCAAGACAATTCCAAGCCACATTCTGCACGTGTTACAACAGCATGGCTCCGTAGTAAAAGAGTGCGCGTACTAGACTGGCCTGCCTGTAGTCCAGACCTGTCTCCCATTGAAAATGTGTGGCGCATTATGAGGCGTAAAATACAACAACGGAGAGCCCGGACTGTTGAACAACTTAAGCTGTACATCAAGCAAGAATGGGAAAGAGTTCCTCCTGAAAAGCTTCAAAAATTGGTCTCCTCAGTTCCCAAACGTTTACTGAGTGTCGTTAAAAGAGAAGGTGATGTAACACACTGGTAAAAAGGCCGCTGTGCCAACTTTTTTGCAATGTGTTGCTGACTTTAAATTCTAAGTTAATGATTATTTGCAAAAAAAAAAAAAAAGTTTCTCAGTTTGAACATTAAACATCTTGTCTTTGCAGTGTATTCAATTGAATATAAGTTGAAAAGGATTTGCAAATCATTGTATTCTGTTTTTATCTACGATTTACATAACGTGCCAACTTCACTGGTTTTGGGTTTTGTACCATCTTGAAATCATTTTCTCAGTCTTTCATAATTGCTGATTAAAAATGTTATCGAGTGACATGGATGCAGATGATTTCGTTTTTCTGTGGAATTATTCAGATTATAGTCACAATCTCAGTTTCTGAGAAAATATCCGATTGTTGTTTCTAAGTAATACTATAGTATTAATGACACGACTTTAGTATTACTATAGTTTGCATAATAAAACTATAAAACATAATAGAGTAGTACTATAGCCATCACATTATAATTATAATATTATGACGGTCAGCAGCACCGTGATATTACTATAGTCCACACAACTATATTGCTGTAGTTTGAATAACTATAGTATCACTAGAGTAATACTACACTATAGAGGCAAAAATACCATCCACTTACTTTAGGATAATTATAGCTTGGAACTATGGTAATTTTTCATAAGGACTGTTTCACATTGCAGCCAAGTTATCTCCTTATTATTGTCATATTGCTATATATTGGTCCCATTTAAGTCGTAAATAAATCAAAATGCATGGGAGAAGTTTGAACGTAATCCTGCATTTAAAGGTTAACTTAAAACCCTGACAGCTTGTCTGTAAAGGTTACAGCGAAGGCATCTTATAATCCTGTTATCTTATGCTTTTATGTTGTTATTTCCCCAGCAGTTTTTTCTCCCAGACAGACTTGCAGCACGGAGCCCCACACGAGGTTAGAATGTGCACCACTGGAGCTTCTCACACGCTGCCCAGTCAGCAGTGCATATCTTCACCATTTTATGACATTTCCTGTCTGACTGCCTCGGCATGTCTCATAAGAACACATTTTGTCAAGCTTACCCCCTAACATGCAATAAGTCATTCTTCTATATGCTCCAAAAAATTGTTACTACAGTATCATTAAGACAAAATTGCATTTGTTTTTACACAAGTATATAAAACACAAGTAGTAAATAGAAAGGCCAGTTTATATTTTATTACGTGTAGGCCAAATATTGCAGAAGGAGCGAAACAAGGCCAATGTTTACACTTGCCCACCATTGCTGGCATAAATTGAATGCACTTAGAGCAGTGGTGGTCAACCCTGGTCCTGGAGAGCCGCAGTGTCTGCTGGCGTTTGAAGTTACTCAGCACTGAATTGATTAATTAAAGCAGTTTATTACACGCTTAACTAATCTCACCCGGTGTCTTAGGTTTAAAGATGGTGGAGAAAACCAAACTCGCACACCCTGTGGCTCTCCAGGACCAGGGTTAGCAATACTCCTGCACTAAGGGAATAATAAACCAATTACCAGGAACCACCCCCAAGACTCATAGAGCCAACTAAGCGGACATGCAGGTTGTGACTGCAGTCTAAGTGGAAACCAAGATTTATCAATGAGGTTGGACATTCAGCATAGTTGTAAAGCAGACAAAGTTGAAATACAAAGTAAAGATAAACGTTTATAGAGTAGGGGTAGCAAGCGTCAGTCCTGGAGAGCCACGGGGTGTGCTGAGTTTGGTTTTCTCCACCCTATTTAAACCCAAGACACCAGGTGAAATGAGTTATGCGTGTAATCAGCTGCTTTAATTCATCAATTAAGTGCTGAGTAACAACAAACCCCAGCAGACACTGCGGATATCCAGCTGCAGGCGCTCGTTTTCTGAAACCGGAATACGTCTGACCTGCCGATCCAGAACATCCCAAATTTGCGACATATAAGCTGAATATGCTGGCCTGAATATGCTATATGCTTTTAATCAAGTTTCCACATGATAGGTTTTTAACAGCACAAAACAATTTAATGTACTGTAGACCTTTTTTTCAGCTCTCTAAGGGTTAATACAAGACAAAGGCAACGCCAGTAAACACAAAATGTTGCTTTTAAACATGTTGCATTTTAAACCTATTACCAGGTTGTGCAGCCGCTGACGGCAACAACTGCAACCAAACGTTTGCAATAACTGACAATGAGTCTTTGACATCACTGTGGAGAATATTTTGTACCACTCTTCTTCTTCACTTTTCTCAAAGTCAGGACTTTGACTAAACCACTCAAAAATGTTAATTCTGTTTCTTTTTAGCCATTCAGCAATGGACTTGCTTGTGTGCTTTTACTGTTGTCCTGCTGGACAACTCAACTACAGTTAAGCTTTTGGTCATGAACTAATATTCTCCTTCAGGATTTTCAGTTTGAGAGCAAAATTGATAGTTATGTCAATTATGGCCAGTTGCCCAAGTCTGGAAACAGCAAAGCAGCCCTGGAACATCGCACTGCCACAACCAATGGTTGGTGAGATGTTCTTTTTGTATGATGCCCTGTTAGTGAAATGCCCTGTTAACATTAAGCCAGATATAAAGGGACACTTGTCTTCCAAAAAAGTCCACTTTTAAGTCTTTAGACCTCAGAATATTATCCCTAAAGTCTCGTGAGTCACTAAAATGATTTTTGGCAAATTAGAGAGGAGCCTTTGTAGTATTTTTTGTGAGCAGTGGTTTTTGCCATGCAGCTTTCCCATGGATGTCATTCTTGACCAGTCTCCATTTTTTGTGGAATTGTGACCACCGACCTTAACTGAAGCGTGTGACCTCTGCAGTTCTTTAGATGTTAGTCTGGGTTCTTTTGTAACCTCCTGGACAAGTTGTCTCTGCACTCTTGGGGGACTTTGGTAGACCAGCCACTACTGTGAAGGTTCACCATTGTTCCAAGTTTTCTCTATTTGCAGATGGGCCTAATGGCTCTCAGCATGGTTTGCTGGAGTCCCAGAGCTTAGAAATGGCTCTGGAGTACAACCCCAATTCCAAAAAAGTAGGGATGCTGTGTAAATTGTAAATAAAAACAGAATGCAACTATTTGCAAATCTCATAAATCTGCATTTCATTCATAATAGAGTATAGACAGCATCTCCAATGTTGAAAGTGAGACATTTTGCCATTTCATGAAAAATATTAGCTCATTTTGAATTTGATCTAAAACAGTTGAATCTGACAAAAATGCTAAACCGAGAGGAAATCAGGAAGTGGGCAAACACTGCCTCCTCTTCACTGTTTCAGAGGGTTTTCCCCACTGGAAGCAGACTCGAGGCAATACAAACATAATGCTGGGATTTTGAGTTCACTCCAGGCGGAGAGAATTTCACCAACATCGTAATATTTTCACCCATTTTGCTCAAGAGCTGTCACCAGAGCCAGTCTTCACTGGAGAAGGTAAGCATTTATCAGTATGTTTAGTGGGCAGTACATACTTGAGGACACATCTGTGTTTTGGCCTCAGAGTAGGCATGAGTTACTTTACTGTTGACCTTTGACCTTTTCAAAACCAACAGCCATTGCCCTCCCTCCTCTCATGAGCCCCTAATAGCATGGCCTTCAGCCGCGCACCTCTGTCAGGTAGAAGGTTGAAACCCAGGAGGACGACTGTGTCCTGCTACAAAAACATGTTCCTCAAAGAAAGCTCTGGTAGTACGACGGATCGTGCTGGGTCCGGCACCGACATCTGCTGTGCAAACATGAGCGCAAAAAGAGTGTTTATTTTTTTCACGGTTCATGTCCCGGTGCATACACGCTAACCGCTAACCGCCCAGCCACATGCTGCTTCGGCTCCGGGGAGGAAATGACATGTTTGACAGTTAGAAATTACCGTGCTTATTGTTCAAATAAGCTTCAGCAGCCCTTCAGACTCCGTGATTTGCTGCTCTGGAGACCATGTCCACTATTAGGGGAGCACTTGAACTGCACCCCATTTACAGTCAACGCACAGTTCAGCCAAATATAATTTTTTTCTGCTGAAGAAATTCAGGCTACTCACAATTTAATGTTTTTTTTCCACATTTCAGAGTACAGCCACTGAGCCACATGCACTTGCACTGATAGAGCAACCAACAGAAATGCACATACGTGTAAACACATACACATGCACACACAGACATGCATGCATGTGCTTGTGCATGCACACACATATATATGCATATGCACACGCACACACACGCACACACACACACATACATATGCATGCATATGCACACACACACACACACGCATGCGTATGTGTGCGCACACACACACATGCAAGCACATGCGCACGCACACGCATGCATAAGCACACACACGCACGCACACACATACACATGCACCCATGCATGCATAAGCACACACACACGCACAAATGCATACGTATGCACGCGCATGCGCGCACACACACACATACACACAAACACTGCGACTCCCAGCTGTAACTCTACACCACACTCTCACTACATCTGTGGAGAAACTCCCTCCGTTGACGGCACACGGCTCAGAACCGTTTCTGCTGCATTGATTCTCATCAGAGCTGAACAGTGTCTCTCTCCCCCTTATTTTTCATATTCTGAACCATAGGCCATGCTGGCACTGCAACCAATACTCATCAGACCCTATAGGAGATTAAATAAAAGGCGTTTCACTAATTCCTGTTCAGTTCCCAAGGCACAGTGAGGCTCTGTATTAAATAGTCGCGCAAAAACAAAGTGTGAAAATTTTACATTTTCTCTCAAATTTGTCGTCCGAGTGAATTTTTCTCTCCGCGCCAAGAGCTGGACTGACCAGCTGGAGTCACAGGTTGGCAATACAGTCAAATATTCCCAGGAAAGCACGCACAGATACAAGAAGTTCTCACATCTCATCCAAAATGATCCTTTCAGCATCCAATGCGATGAATAATGTATGCGATCCAGAGAACAATAAAACCATTGAAATATAAACTGAAATATAAAACTGAAATATAAAAATAAATCACACCAATTAGTTGCTTGTTTGGCTGATAATTAGGCGAAGTATGCTGGGAGAGGCTGAAAGTAACTCATACGTTTACATTACTTGGCTGAGGAGACAGATCAGATTTTTAATTAGCATTACAAGCCTCCTTCAATTCAATTTTTGCATGGATCAGATATACCCATTTTAAAGGTTCACAATCATGATTTCAGCTGGCCTGTATTTATCTGCGATATGAAAGCATCTGCCCTCCGAAACAGCAGGTATGCGCAAATCGCTATGTTTTTGCACGAGTCATCTGAGTCATCAACAAAAGTAGTTTTATTTGTGAGAGCACTCATGGTATTAAAACCTGATCCAAGCCGAGAAAATGGACTCGCTTGTATCAAATGTAATGGATGGGATTTTGCCTTGGAGGACGGCAAGCAGTCCATCAGCTGTACCTGATGGGGTCGCGAAGGTGAAAAAACCTTACATTTTAACTGCGCTCAGCACATGCATGGAGGCAAAAGGGCCTCATGGATTCCAATCTGGCTGTTATCATTCATGTTGCATGGCCACGTATCAGTTTCGCGTTCGATCTAGGACCACACATGGAAGTGGCTCAATGGTAGCTTGAAGATCAGATGTAACACCGGATTTCTGTGTCCATACAGCCCTGAAAACATTTTTTGTTTTGAAAGTAATAAGCTGGACTTGGCGACCATGTATCGGCTCATTTTATTTCTGAAGCTTGTAAAATTAGGCAAATGAGACAATTATGCTTGCGTACAATATGAGATCAGTTCATTTGATGCATTTCAAGTATGAGGCCACACACAATACACTATCCATGTTTTCCTACAGTTCGTATGTTTGGTCTCTCTCCTATGCAATGTTAACATTACGTGAAATTTGATAGTCTACCTTGCAAACCCTTTGGGTGGGGCATCTATTGGTGCAGCAGGATACTGTGCTGATATCTGAATACAGATCCCTATCTGAGTAGATTTTTGTTGGACATAATTTAGTCCATATAGTAAATGTTAACCCTTAGAGTAAAGAAATAAAATTTAAAAAAATCATAAATTTAATTACCTTGTGCTGTTGAAATCCTATTGTGTGGTCACTTGTTTAAAAGAGCTTCCCAGGGGGAGCTCTTTCAACAGCTTTGAATTTGATATATTATTTCATTGAGCAACACTATTTGTATTTAGCACTCTAAGGGTTAGTATATTGTCGGTACTGTTTATTTTTTACCGATTTTCTTGTATAATGATATCATGGTCAATTAGAGAATTTATCTATAGTTCATAAAAAAGTTTTCTGTAAATCTGCTGGGATGTATAGTACTGCACTTTGATTGCAGCCTCCAGCAACTATGAGACCACATCTCCAGACAACATCTATTCCAGGGAAGGCCTTGTGTATTTCAGCAGGACAATGCAAAACCACATGCTGCTGCTATTACAAAAGCATGGCTTCGTAAGAGAAGAGTCCGTGTGCTGAACTGGCCTGCCTGGAGTCCTGATCTTTCTCCGATTGAGAACATTTGGCGCATAATTAAAAGAAAAGTTGGTCAAAGGAGACCCAAAACTCTCCAGCAGCTGGATTCCTGAATTAAACAAGAGTGGGATCAAATTCCAATGGCTAAACTCAAGAAACTTGTCTCCTCAGTGCCCAGACGCCTCCACTCTGTACCATGGCAAAAAGGCCCCTGTCCCAACTCTTTTGAGACTTGTAGCAGCCATAAAATTTGAAATGAGCTCATTTTGTGGACGAAATTGTAAAATTTTTCAGTTTCAACATTTGTTATGTTATCTCTGTTCTACTGTGAATAAAACACTGGCTGGTGTGATTTCAAAGTCAGTGCATTTTGATTTTATTCACATTTTACACTTTGTCCCAACTATTTTGGAATTGGGGTTGTAAACAAAGGGTTGAGAGGCGCTCACATTGCAGAGAAAGTAATCTGGAATAGAAGAAAAACAATGGTTAGATTGACCAATAACAGTGAGAGATCATCAACTCCTTGCATTAATTTACGGTATTGTATGTCAATATTTTATAATACATATGCAGACATATGTATAGCAATGTCAGATACAAAAGTTCAAAACAAAGAAGCTCAAAGTTCAAGAATTTTAGGATTTAAATGACATCACATTTTTGAGAAAAGGTATTCGAGCCACAATCCATTGAGGAGGGGAAGCTGCACAATATTTTTGTTGACCACATTTCCAGCAGCTTCAGTGTCCAAACATACCAGAGTCTGCTTTGCTCCATTGTAGCCCCAAGTGTACATGTGATCACAACTCTATCAATGTTCTCTATTGAATTTCTGAAGGGGCCGTGCAGTCTACAACCAAGTTTCCAAAACCATGCAAAAATCCCCCAAAACCAAAAGGAGCAGCATTGAAATGAGGTGTTTCTCAAAATCATTTAGAATTAATGTCAATAACTGCATATCAATAGATTGATTCATTGCATTTGTCCATGAAAATTTACTGCATTTCATTACCAACTATTTCAGAATTGGGGTTGTAGCTTGCATTTATAGATTGCGCAGCAAACTATGTTCACTATGACTTCTGGAAGTGTTCCTGACGCCATGCAGTGAATTCCAGTGGAGAATCATGCCTGTTTTTAATGCAGTGCCGTCTGAGGGCCCGAAGATCACGAGCATCTAATATTGACCTTCAGACTTCTCCCTCACCTGCAGAGATTTCTCCAGATTCTCTAAATCTTTTGATGATATCATGTACTGTAGATTCAAAGTCTTTTACAAAGTCAATTTTACATTGAGGAACATTTTTTTGAAATTGTTCTACAATTTTTAGACACTTTTTTGCAGATTGTAGAATCTGTGTCCATCTTTGCTTCTGAGAGACTCTGCCTCTCTAAAATGCTTTTTATACCCAGTAATGTTACTGACCTGTTGCCAGTTAACCTAATTAGTTGCAAAATGCTCTTACAGCTGTTCTTTTATTAGTGCCACTTACTTTTCCAGCCTTTTGTTCCTCATCTCCCAACTTTTTTGAGATGTGTTGCTGCATCAAATTCAAAATGAGCTTATACTTTTCATGAAATGATGAAATGTCTCACTTTCAACATCTGATATGTTGTCCATGTTCTATTGCTAGTAAAATGCGGGTTGATGAGATTTTCAAATTATTGCATTCTGTTTTAATTTACTATTTACGCAGCATCCCAACTTTTTTGGAATTGGGGTTGTATATATATCCGCTCTCATTTCTACCTTCCGGAAAACCTGTTTCCACATCTATTCATACACATGACGGCACTTTACAGAAGGATGAATACCACCTGTTTGCTTCTTGCCAGTCTGGCATTTGGTGGATCGACATTTTGGCTCTAACCCTAAACCCCCAGAACAGACTTTGATGAACACATTTCAAATGAACACATTTCATTATCAGCTGTATCAAGTTTTCAGATCATCAAATTGCCAGTGTGTTTGGCTGATGAGTGTCAGAACAGTCAGAGGAAAGCTGACACTTTGGGTCTTCAGCAAAGGCTTTTTTTTTTTACCTGTTGCCATTAAAGAGATATTGGACATTTGACGTCGCTCTTAATGGGAAATTGGCAGATTCTTTGAGTGTTTTGATACAAATGTCTAAGTATATATTATTCAGGGGTACGTTTCCTGAAAGCGCAGATGCTAACTTGAATAGTTGGAGCCATTGACTGTGAATGAACAATCAATGTAAGGTGCTAACATAGTTAGCATAAAGCTCTTGGGAAATGCACCTCAATTCAGCTTTGCCTTAAAATTACCAAAAGATACGGTATTTTGTAACACCCAAGAGACAGTTCTTCTATTTGCAGTTGACTTCAAATGAAATCTGTCTTTCACTTTAAATTAAATACAAACATGTATTTTAGATATGATCACTAAATACTAAGCTTCTTGAATACAAAATGTTCTGTTGTTAAGAAAGCATATTCAGGCCAAGTATGTCAATTCAAAGCTGCAGCACCTCTTAAATGTCCCATACTGATTAGGCATTGGAGTTTACACTCTTGAGACTAAGCTCTTGTGTGAAATCTGTCTGTGACTTCCTGATAACCCTCTTATTTGATTCTGCTTGGTTTTTTTTTCCATAATTTGCCAACCTACTGCCAAGAACAACATGACAGATTTGAAAAATTCTCCAAAAAATAATCTGCATGCTTCAGATATGTTTCATGAGCTATAGTGGAGAGGGTTTTCCATAAAGGCCACGGGCATGCAAGAGACTCTCTGTCAAGAGTAGCTCAATTCCTTCATCTCCCTGTTTTGCTTTGTCTTAGTGTTAACCTTTGTAGAAAATGGCAGAAGATGAGCTTACACATCAAGCATGCATCGCTGCTGTGAGTGTGTATGAGGTAGGAGAGGTCAAAGGTCAAGAGGCAATGAAATACTCAGATTTGACCAGTGGTTTTCCACAGGGTGCTTTAAGCCACCCACAAGACTGTGTGGAGATGGCACACCCTCTCATCTGACCGTATGATCTATGATATTCAGTATGGAGAGAGAACTTCTAACAGGCCATTCCCAGCAGCATGCGTGAGCAGGAGGAGGGTTGATCCCAGGCAGGGGATCTGCTCGCACGCGTTCGCTCCCTCCCATCTCAGAAAACATGCTTGGAATCGTCACAGACGGATGAAAGAGAACACAAAGCGACGCACCCCTTCCGGTCCTGATGGTTATTTCTCCCTGGCGATGCAAAGCTGCATTCTTTCGCTCTGAGGTGGCATTCCACACGCAGCGGGATCGTACTTGCGGAGGGTCCTTCCCGTCATCCGTTCGCCAGCGTGGCCCCAGGCCCCCGGCCGAGCCGCGAGGGGCTACTTTTCCCAACCCAGACAAACTTTCCCACCGTAAAAAAATATAATGGGCCTCATGCAAGAAGTGATATAAGAACAAATTTTCTCTTATTTTTGTTCATATCCCCAATTTTTTCTTATTTTGTTCTAACCCACTGATTTCCGGGATGCATCAATGTTTTTTAATTTTTGCTCCTCTCTTAGGTAAGAGAAAATTTTACGAATGGTTGAGAGCACTCTCACTGAGATAAGAAAAAACAGAAACCTGTTATCTCTGTCCACAAATTGTTTGTCCAATGCACGGAAACACAAGTCTTAAAATTTAAACTTTAAAAATTCATCATATAATCAAATTTTGATTGTTTTATGTTTTTGAGAAATTATAATGATTTTATTATTTAATTCTTGGGCTAAAGAGTTTGGCCAGTTGATCCTAATCAGGACAAAACAATAAAAACCTTTAGATGCTTGCATGCATTCTGCATCTGAATGGCTTACCCATTGCTGTTGGATGCTTTGGCCATCCAGGCCTTGCGCAGGGAGCGCGTTTTTGGGGGGCGCGCAGATCTGTTTGCTGAGACAGATGAATGGCTCCTCGTACCAAAAGTGAAAAGAAGCATATTTGAGCACGAAAGAATACTGTTGTGTTAAGGCTCTCTTGTTCTAAACAAATGCAGCGGCGAAAAGATATCTCCATTCAAAGGAAGAAATTCAATGCTTGCTCGAAATGTAGGCGAACGAAAACAAACAATCACAGCTGGACACTGCATGCAAAAATTCAGAGATTTATGGAATAATTTATGAGTAGTTACATTCGCGTGGTTATCACAGAATACTAGATCAGTGCCGTGACAAACTAATGAAAATGTGGTGGCGAAATTTCAAAGTGAGACACGCGGTAAGAAAGTCTGGCAGCTCAAGTTATGAGAAAGATAAATTTTCGTGGTATGAGGCAGTGGACTACCAATCGGCCAAAAACGCAAGGGCTAGAGAATTCCGTATGCAACATCCACCTATATCGAATATAATCGGTACATTTTTGGCTTACCTTGATGTTTGGGTACCCAGAGAAAGATTCGGATGCGTAAACACATCAAGCATTCAGTCATTTCGAGTTTAATTTTTCGTATATGCTAATTTAAAACAACCGGCCATGCGCTTCCAATTTATGATCAAGTGGGACTCAACATTTTGCACACATGGGTAAGAGCAGATTTGGTTGGAAAGAGTGTTTGGTGCATCTGGAGTTTATTTCTCTTATATTTTCTCTTAGCAAAAAAATAAGAGAAAATATAAGAGAAATTTAAGAGAATGTTTCTGCATGAGGCCCATTGTTTGTTTTCAGCAATTGAGATTTATCAGACCAGGCAATGTTTTTGTCATATCTAGTGTTACGATCCAGTACATTTATGCTGCCCCTAGTGGCTGGAGGACCTTTGTCTGTCTTAATTGTTTAATTGCAGGATTGGTGGCACCTGGCTACACCCTATAAGAAGAGTTTGGTGTTGTGCAAAGGGGCTCTCAATTGCCAGTCTGTTCTCTAGCAGCCACTCGTTGCCCTGACCAGCTCGCTTCATTTTTGGGCAAGATGTTTCTTCAGATTAGATTGTTTTCAGAAATTAAATCTTTTTTTTTACAACCATGTTGTTCTCCCATTTCATGTTGCGATTAGTCTGTGGGCTGGTCGTAACAGATTGGGTGCTCGTCCGGGAGATGCAGTCCAGTTAAATTAAACCCTAGACAGTTTTGCTTCTTTGCTCTGGTAAATACGTGGTGAGTTGGTCAATGTGGACATTGTTTTGAGCATTACAGTGCCTTTCCCCAGTTAGTCAGTCGTCGGGCAGGTCCTGTGGGGCTTGTCAATTTGTTATTTTGCCTTTTTTGTTTTTGGTGGAAATTCTGGGTGGGGGTACGCTTCGGAGCACAGTTAGTTGACTTTTTTCAATTGATTTTCTCACCATGCTCACGAGTTCAGCGTTCAAAGTTGCCTCGAGCCCGGAAGGAACACTGAAGACCAGCACAGGTCATAGTTAAGTAGATGGAACTGTGCAGTTAGTCAGGATCTGGGGAAGCCTCTGGTAGCTCGTTGAACATTCCAGAGCAGTGTAATGACTATAACCTGTTTTGGAGTTAGCTGATTGGGTTGATTTGAAGAAGATAACTCTGGTTCGTTGTTGTTTATTACTAATTTGTATTTTGTTTGTTGGTTGTTTGCACAAAGGAATGTTCCAGCTCCCTCGGTGGTCGATTGCATATTGGTTTACGGCCCCTTTTTATCTGTTTTGTCATCAAATTAATTGATTGTACCTGAAGTTTCCTGTTGGAGGGGAGTGGCTTTGCTAACTTGCTTGTGCCATGGGAGAATTTGAGCATTGATGTTCTTGTGGCATTTGCCTTGAGCTTATTTGGAACAGACCGGTGTTACATTTTTTGGAGTTTCTTGTTGGTTTCATTAACTGACACTTTATCTGGCTGTGTTTGAAGTAATTTTTGGCATGTGATTTTGCGAGGTTTGCTTGAGTGGACTGGCTGTGTGGTTATCAGATGTTTGGCAATATTTACTGGTGCTAACTTCCTGCGTATATGTCCCATTGTGTGATATAGCAAATGTGTCTTTGGTGTTGGACTCAGCAGGTCTGTCTTTGGTGTATGGCGCTGCCCAGGAGGGTCCTTTTTTGTACCTTTGTTATCTGGGACCCAGAATTCCTTTGTAAGCCACGTGGGCTAGCTTTGTGTGTCTGGGGATCCGGAATTCGTTCACTAGCCACGTGGGCTAGCTTTTGTGTGTCCGGGGATCCGGAATTCGTTCACTAGCCACGTGGGCTAGCTTTTGTGTGTCCGGGGATCCGGAATTCGTTCACTAGCCACGTGGGCTAGCTATGTATTGTTAAATCTGGAGCTTTAAGTTTATTTTGTTGTTTGGCATATTTCACACTTTTGGTTAATTTTTCTTGTCCTGTCTGCCCAGGAGCACCCTGTGTCCCTCTTCGGTCCCCTTGGACTATTGTTTGGTGACTGGAGTCACCATTTAAGGGAGGGGGTGTTACGATCCAGTACATTTATGCTGCCCCTAGTGGCTGGAGGACCTTTGTCTGTCTTAAGTGTTTAATTGCAGGATTGGTGGCACCTGGCTACACCCTATAAGAAAAGTTTGGTGTTGTGCAAAGGGGCTCTCAATTGCCAGTCTGTTCTCTAGCAGCCACTCGTTGCCCTGACTAGCTCGCTTCATTTTTGGGCAAGATGTTTCTTCAGATTAGATTGTTTTTAGAAATTAAATCTTTTTTTTTTTACAACCATGTTCTCCCATTTCATGTTGCGATTAGTCAGTGGGCTGGTCGTAACACTAGGTATAAATGTGGCCAGTGTAGCTGCATTGTTTGCTGATGGGGATCAGCATGGTTTTCTGCAGCTGTTACCGTCCACCTCATGGTTGAGTGTGTTCATCTGAACATACCCTTCTGTTGGCATCTGTAACCTGAGCAGTTGCAGCCTTTCTGGTTGCATACACTATTCGCACACACACACACACACACACACACACACACACACACACACAAATGTGCACATACACACACACACACACGCACATACTAATAACTAGACAAAACACAAACACAGCACACACAGACACACGCAGAAATGCACTCACACACATGCACACACTAATACCTAGACAAAACACACACAAACACATGACACACACGCATGCGCGCGCGTGCACATGCACACACAAACAAATGACACACATGCGCACTAATGCGCACACACATGCACTCATTAATACCAAGACAAAACACAAACACACACAAACACAACACACACAGACACACGCAGAAATGCACTCACACACATGCACACACTAATACCTAGACAAAACACACACAAACACATGACACACACGCACGCGCGCGCGTGCACATGCACACACAAACAAATGACACACATGCGCACTAATGCGCACACACATGCACTCATTAATACCAAGACAAAACACGAAAACACACAAACACATGACACAGACGCGCGCGCACACACACACACACACACGGAGCCCTTTGACCTCTCCTCATGAAGGCTGCATTTTCAGCCCCAGAGCTGCCGCTCACAGGATGTTTGTTTATCATCTTTCCAAACTCTGGACTGTAGCATATGAAAACTTCTGGAGGTCAACAATTTTGGCAGATTCTTGAACCACCATCACCGGTGCCGCAACTCATACTGCGGTCTGTCATTTCGGTCATTCATCTTCCATCCATACATACATTCATCCGTTATTGAACCCGCTCATTCCTGGTCAGGGTCTTTGGGGAGCTGTAGCTATACTAATGACGAGAGGCAAAAACATCCTGGATCGTCAGCCAATCCACCGCAGGGATCTCATACCATTCACTCATACCAGCCGACAATTTTGAGTGTCCTGTCAGCTTGATATGCCTGTGTTTGGACTGTGGGAGGAAACCAGTGTGCCTGGATGAAACCCACGCCAACAAGGGAGGAACAAGTTGCAATAACAGGGTGATGTGGAACAGGTGATGTTAGAAAGGTGAGCTAATCGTGGTGAGCTAATCGTGTTGCAGTGCAACCTCAATTCCTGATGACTTGGGACAATATGTAATATGCAAATAAAAACAGCCAGCAGTACTGGCAATGGATGCAAATCCATTTTAACCTGAATTTAATTGAAAACAGAAGGCAATTGTGCATCTTCCAGACAATTCAACCTTCACATTCCCTTTATATTTCAAACTGTGATTATTTGTATTATTGTGCCATTGAAGTTTTTGCAATATAGGCCTGTATTGAAGCAAGTGTGTATTGAATCACTACATACAGTTTGACAGTTTTTAAATTCAGTTTGCAATATTACTGGTGAGCTTGTTCACATTAGGGCAAAATGTCTCCGCCTGAGTTTTGAGTTCCTCGTCTGTGAAGTTTAGTAGATCCTAAAACACCTGCACATACTGTAGCATATCGTTGCTGACGAAACAATGAAACAATGGGTGCAATAAAGCAAAGAAAAAAAATTCATGCAAACTCAGATATAAATAAATAAAATAAAACTTCACAATACAGTATACAAAAGCGCTGGCCCTAAAAAGCTATTATAAGCAGTGAGTGTCTCCTACATAACCAAAAATAACCTACAGCAAACACAAATCTGTCACACAATAATTGAAGAAAAGCAAATTATCAAACCAGTCATTAGTTTTCATGTTGATCCTGTTGCACTTACAGATTTTGAACATACTTAAAGTCTTCGTAAATCTGACCCATTCATTTATTTCTGTGTGTCCTTCAACATCTTGCTTGTTGTTATTTCGCTGGGAGGTAATGCCCATGCTACACAAGACCCTTCTAAACTAGCAGGATATTTGTTATGTTGATCAATAAAAATGGCCATTTTTGCCTCTCCCAAGGAAGTTATGTTTTCACTCCCATTTGTTTGTTTGTCTGTCCATCTGTCTGTCTGTCTATTAACAGGATAACCCAAAAAGTTATGAATGGTTTCGCATTAAATGTAGGATGATAGACGGTAGTCCAAGGACAAGTTGATTCAATTTGGGAAGTGATCTGGAACATATTCTGGATTCTATAACTGAAAGAATTCAAATATATAGATCTGTCTAACACGGGTTTGTGTGATACTGGTTTTCTCAACTGTAAATGGCGAATAAACTGACTCTGACACTGATTTCAGTCCGGATTACTCAAAAAGTTAAAAACGGTTTGACACAAAATGTGGCAGGATGATAGGTGGTAGTCCAAGGATGAGTTAATTTAATTTTGGAAGTGATCCAGAACATATTCTGTAACCAAAAGAAGAGATATATGGCATGGTGGAGGTATGCGCTCTACTGAGGGCCCTCTAGTTTAGGAATGTTTCTTCACTAATTTGCCATCATCAAAAAAGAAAAAGTGACAGGGTGCCCCAGTAGGCCAAATTACAGCCTCATCCTCCAAATGTATGGAATTTCATCTCACTTGTGCCAACCAGAGCTTATTTACGTATGCAAGCAAAGCCACATCACAGTCCTCCTTGGCCACTGTGCTAGAAAAATCCTTGCTAAACTGAGCCAGTGAAACCAAGACAGATGCACTTCTTATGAAGGATGACCACACTATGACATCACAGGTTTCATTCCTAACCAATTCCTCGAAGAAAAGCTGGCCAAAAATGTGACAACCTACAATTCTCATTCAAGATTTTGATAAAAACAAACATCCCCCAGCAATCACGGTGGTCCTTTGCAGTAGTTATTCTTGTGCTTCAGTGGTTCATCCAGCTTTTCCATGAGGCTTCACAGTTCTTGCAACAGCCGTACCCTGAGGGTGGAGAGAAACAATAATTCACCCATTCCTCTCCGTGAAACCCCATCATTTGTCATCAGAGGATAGACATACAGGAGTATTTATATCATCAGGAACACTGCTATAAATATCAGCTTTGTGCAGCTGGCAATGTGCTGTCTTTATCGAGACGTTTTCAGATATGGTTGGACTCCATTCTGAAGTGATTTTTGGAGCTTTAGTTTTGTGATACTTGCCAAGGAACCCACCAGATGTCCATCAGTCCCTGTCAGAGAGTGTTCATCAGTCCCTGTCAGAGAAGTTTGGCTTGCAGCCACAGTTCTTTTATTTTGCAACTTTTTTTTGGTCTTTAACATATGTTGTCAGAGTTTTTGCTGCAGTTCCCTTTGCCACCTTGGATAATTTCGCTATACTTTTGACTGGCCGGGCACCAAATTTTTCACTTTCATAACTCCTTTTTTCCAACCAGTCTTACCCCACAAATGTGAGTTTATTTACTCAAACGAGAAGCCTTGATGTCATATTATATACGTCATCCAAATTGTAATTGAAAATCACAACACTTCGTGGAATTTAAGTTATAATCACACAATTTTGTCTTTCTTTGTTATTATTCTGCCTCGTTTGTATTGTCTTTGTGCTTGTGCTTTACTTTCGTTTTATTTCTCAGCTTTCATTCGGCCGTCTGACAATCCATTTCCTCTCTGCCAAACTCCAGTGATGTCGCGTGATAGCCTTCAGCAGGCCTGCGTCTCGTCGTCCAATCACGTTTCCTCTTTGGGTTTCAGCTCTGGTATTTCATTCATTGCTCCCACCTGTGTTTAATTCTGGGTCTCGCGAAACTCTGAGTGAATGCGTTCTCTGATAATACGGGTTAGTAATAATCCTAACTAGCACTTATTTGAGGGTGATTGTAAATATTTCTTCACGTAGTATTAACCTAAATTAACTCATTAGCGAGTGTGTGTGTTTCTGGCTTTACTAAATTCTGCCTAAGCTATCCCTGATAACTGCATTAAAAGCTGTGCTTCCCTTCGCTTCTCTTGTGGTGCTTTTTACTTGTTACATTTAGATTTCCTTAATCAAAACTGTCCAGCTTGATTGATGGTCTCAGCGTCTTGTCTCGAGTTATTATTGTTAAGCCGGTTTTTGTGTAATTGTTTATTAATCCCATGTGTTTCTGTTTCCAGAGGAAATTGCATTCCGATTCCCCGCCTCCTCTCGTGACTATTTATGTGGCAGTGGGGGAAGGAGCCCTCAGATGGAGCCTTGAGTATGACTCACATCTGCATGGTGAAATCTCAGCTCCTTGCGGCTTCCGAGTATTTCTTTTGTATGATTCCCAAGTCTAGTGTTTTGCTGCGCCTACGGCTTGTCTGCCCCTTGTTTAAGTCTCCCAGTGTGTCCGTCAGTCTCGTTAGGTTAAGTTTTTTTTTTTTTTTAGTTTATCCACTCTTGGAGTGAGTATTTCTGTTTCCCCCTGCCATTGGCAGTGTACCTTAGTTTTCCCATTTGTTCAGTGTATGTGCACGGTGTTTTATTTCTGGCGTGTCTGCCCATTTTCTCCTTGTGTTTTGTGTTTAACAAACACTTCTGGATCCTGCATCTGGTGTTCTCCTGACCTCCTCTTACATTCGTAGCAGGTGCTGAAACTATGTGTTCCGTGTATGTTTCCTAGATATTATGTAACGACAGTAGACCATCTTTCCCGTATTAAAAAGGATATATAATTATTAGGTGAATTTCTCACTGTAAGGTGTCCCTTTTTTGCGCGGAAGGCTATCAATTAACATTCTGTGTTTCGAGACTGGTATTTCCCCTCGCAAGAGGTCATGTTTGTATATGTTTTCGCACATGATGTGGCTGTTACGGGAGTGATATCAGCGGTTATCGAGTTGGTCTTCGACAATATTCACTCGTTATAGGTGAGTTTTTCACTTGTTATTTTTAGATTTCCACAACATATATGGAACAACAGTGCTTAGTTTTTCGTTTTGCTGCCATGTTTGTATTGTTTACTTAATTAACCTCCGCCGAGGAGGTATATGTTTTCGGTGCCGTTGGTTTGTTTGTTTGTGTACAAGATAACTCAAAAACTAATGGCCGGATTTTTATGAAATTTTCAGGGTAGGTGGGTATTAAGTCAAGGAAGAGGTGATAAAATTTTGGCATATCTAGGCCAAAGTACTGCTGAGATATACGCCAAAGTTCAAGATTTCAAGTCTTTCCAATGGGCCAGAGTTCCAATCGCCGTGCTTTTGGCTTTGCTGCCCCCTGGCGGAGGTTCTGCGCTCTCTGAGTGCTCTTCTAGTTATATCTGCAATAAAAAGGCATTCGACATGACTGTCGAAACTATCTAGCTGTTCGTTTTAAGTCAGTGTTGGATTGATTTTGAGATCACTGGATAATAAATTGAGTACACGTTGAATAATGCAAGCCTTAATAAGAAACATTTAACGACCATAAGACCTACCTATGAGTGATGCGTTGATGTTTCTTCGTTACGTTAGTGATGATAAAGTGTATGACTCAAAAATTTTCTTTGGCTTTGCATAATGATTTCAAATATACAAGTTTACATATCAATATTGTTATGACTTATAATCTAGTACAAAAAAAAGTTGTACCTCTTGAACCATCTGCACACACAAAAAAATAAACCCCAGTAAAAAGATGAATATTGATGGACCTCTGAACTTATGATTAAATTTAAAGAGAATAATGATAAAAGTATATATTTTACTTTAATGTCTGCAACCAATGAAACAAAAATATGAACAATAAAAACTATATAATCGCTATTAAATAAACTTTTTCATTCCATTTTGGTTTCCATCTTATGCGAGTGATCTAACACGTCATTAATGTTTTCCATTAATGTTTAATGTTGCTGGTCATATAAAACAAAATGCTATGTTTTTCTTATTAAACATGATAGAAGACCCCTAGAGTTATATATAAATAACAAAAAACATTGTTTTTTAAAAAATAATGTCACAATTGAGATTCCAGATTGTCAGACGGACCTATTTGTAAATGTCTTTTGGAAAGACCGGGGGTGAAAAAAGTAAAAACCTCGCCATGGTTTCATTCTGCCTATGAAGTTCTGCCAGCTGATTATCACTGCTTTTGACGGTAAATTCATGTAAACATGAATATAAGCGTACAAATGAAAATTAAATAACTGTTTATTTTCCCTCTAGGCTGAGGAATTGTGCCAGTTGGTAAATTGTTTGTGGTTGAAGCAAGATTCTTGGGGGGATTTATAATTTCTGAGCCTGGATTACAGATGTGCATGTTTACGCGAGTCACCTGGATTATACATGTGCATATTTACACAGGTCACCTATCAATTCTGTATGATTTTTCCATCTGGCAAAAGGAATGGTGGTGCTCTGCAGAAAGTGAGCGTTGGATATAAACATACCCTTGGCTTGCATTCTGGGCTAAAGTAAATAGAGTTAGAAATGGAGTTTCTGCTCATTGCAGTACATCGTTTTCATTTCAAAAGGGCCTTTATTCATATTATTATTTATTTATCCATTTACTTTTGTATGTATTTATTTTTAGGAGAGTGTTTTTGATATCTCCGTATATGAATAGTAGTCTTTGTCATTTTTGAACCTCTGATTTCCGCTGATTAAGAAAGCCATGATGTAAACATCGCCCCTGATCACCATGCTGCGTTAATTAAATTCAGGAATGTCTCAAAGGAGCCGAGCACAGATCACCAGGAAAAATCCTGTAGGCGACGTATATTGTAAATAATAATCAAAGGCAGCCAAGTTAGAGACAGCAGGCAGTGTGTAGTCAGGGATGATCCAGAGTCAGGCTGCGGCAAACAGGACTCCGTGGGGACAGGCTGAGGGAAGTCAAGAGGGGGTTCGGGGACAGATGCTGGAGTGACCAGCCGGAGAGAGCAGATGATGCTTGGTGGAGCCGAAGACGTGCTTTAGAAAGGGGGCAGGAGCTCTTTTTCACTGCTGTTGGGCTCGGCAAACCTGGAGCTGAGCTGTGGGGACCTCCTCCTCCTTCTCTTCAGACTCAGAGTGTTGTGATTCCGTTTCTGCATGTCATGTTTTAGTTCTGTGCCTGGCTATGCCATGTTGTTTGATTCTGTGCTTAGTGACCACTGCATATGTCTGACTATTCTTAGGATTGTGTTTTGTGTTTTGGTAATTTAGATTTCCTGTTTATTATTTTTCATGTGTAGATCATTTAGTTCCCATGTCATGTTTTCATTTCCATGCTTTGCACTTTGTCTCCCCTGTCTTGTCATGTGTGTATCTTTGCTCACGGTCCCTTGTGTTGTGTGCCACTCATTCGGGTGATTTATTGGTTTCTGGGTTTCAATCTTCTTTCATTATCTCGTGTTCTTCCTTCCTCTCTCTTTTACTGTCTTACTAACACATACTAACAGTTTATTGTTTTTGCTAATTACTAACCACACTAATCTTGTATATTTTTACTAACTTCTACATGCACTCGGGATTGTATAGCTGCACATACTAATTGACTAACGATCTCTCAGCAGTCGCTCAATTCTAATATCCGCCTCCTTGCCTATCCCTAATTATCTCTGCTGCAAGTTTCTGTGGATTTCCACTTATACTTTGTGCTTTCCTTTTCTTTTATCTTGGCACTTTAGCACCCCTTAACCGGAGCTGTTTTGTAGTTAGGTTTGTCTTGTGATCCCTGTCTGCGTTTTGGCTACAGCCAAATTCATGTAATTAGTTTATTCCTCATGTGTCTCTCCCTGATCATTGTTACCATTGATTGCACCTGTTCTCCCTGGTCATGTGTTTACCCCGGATGTGTATATAAGATGTCTGTTTGGTTCACACTTTTGTCAGATCGTTCTCCCTAGTTTTCTCGTGCCACGTTTCTCGCCTCGATTTCTCAGTGTTTATCTTTCTGACTGGACCGTCCTTGATATCGAGCTTTGCCTATTCCCTGTACTTTTGCGGCATTCTTGTTTTTTGACCTCTTTTGTCTGACTACGATTTTTGTGATTGGTGCCCTGTGTATGACTCTGGATTTCGCCCTTTGGATTCTGATTTTGGATTGCGGACTTTGTACTGTTGCCAGCTCTGTTGGGGGGTTTCCCCCTTCAGAAATAAAGCCTCCTTTTTGTATTCTACTGGTTGTCGCTCTTGGTTCATTTCGTAAATTCCAACACAGAGGGGAGGGTGGTAGCCCAGAAAATACTCCAAAGGAGATATTCTGAGACTCGCCACTGGAAGGGAGTTATGAGCGTATTTAATCCGCGAGAGGAGACAAGACGACTCAGTGGAGGTTCCCTCAGAGAGGCAACATTAACTTTTAGCCCTGATCCAGTTTGAGCTTCTCAGTCTGGCTGTTGCTGGCAGAGCCCAACAGGGTACTGCAGGCCCTCAAGAGCCGGGTGGCAAATTCTGAACTGCGATAAGTTCAGGAACCCACCTGAGGGGTCCCATGCAGTCACACCACATACTAGCTGTGTCATTGGTCACAGCGAGCCTCACTTGAGGAATAAAGTAAGCTGCCTTTGAAAACAGTCCACAATGATCTGAACCATTGTGCGCCCGTCTAACTTGGGCTGCCCCGTCACAAATTTTATGGCTCTACTCAGCCACTGTCGATCAGGGACTCTCTTGCGTGGTATGGTGACCTTGAAAGTCCAGAAAGACGCCATTCAAAGATCCTGTGACACTCAATATTTCAAAAAATTGCTTTTAACCTATTCTACAGTACTTTTGCCATGTGAATTTGAATCTGACACTGGTTGTTCGTCATTCTATTCATGAGAAGTGTCAAATGCAAATAAAAACCAGGTTCGGGAACTGTAGCTTGTGAACTGTTGCTTGCTTAGATTTACAAGGTTACATTATTGTTATTGTTTTTTTCTTGCTGAATAGCATGTGATGGTGCCAATTTTGACTACAAAGTTGCATCAACCTTAGCTATTAGATGTAGACTGTTATCACGTCTCACTGACCATGTAATGTAGAACAAACATGTAAGTACAGCATGCTGCAATGAGAGGGGAGTTTCAGGCCATAATCTATGCAGCAAGCAAGCATGAAATGGCTACCTTTCATGTTCTTCAAAAAAAAGAAAAAAATCTATACCGTGGTTTTGCTAGTGTCCTGTACCATTTGTCAGGACACTGTGTGGGGTTTCAACAGTTTATTGTATCAGGATTCACAGTTCATTGTTTATTGTTTATTAAAAGGATCCCCATTAGCTAATATCAATGGCAGCAGCTAGTCTTTCTGGGGTCCGAAGCCATACAAAAATTTTAAAACTATTAACGTATGTGACGTATGTGAGGGGCGCAGCTATTCCAGTGACAAATGGCATGGTAAATGACCGTCTTTTTTAAGGCATTTGAATTTGGCCGAGGTAACATTAATTAACCATCTCCTGCTGTTCTGGTGAAATGATTGTGTGTTACTACATTTAATGATTTGATTATGTAAAAACTCGGTGGAGTAGATGCTCTTACTGAAGAATGTGGTTGTGCTTAAGGCAAGCCTTCTCTCCACTGGCAACGATGAGAGGTGACTGTGCATACTGATTGTGTTGGTTCTTATGGGGCACTGTAAGACTAGTCTGGCAGCTCTATTCTGGGCAACCTGTCATTTACTCAGTACACTTTTTGATGCAGACTACCAAACAGGTGAGCAATAGTCCATGTGACTTAAAATGAATGATTTAACAACCTTTGCCGGAATTTGTGGTGGAAATTAAGGAAGACATTTTCTTACCGTGAAAATGCCATGGCACACCGAGTCAATATAATATAATCATGACAGACAATTATCTATAGTCACACCAAGTAATTTAACCTTGTCAACTTGTTGTATAAGTTCACCTGACAAGTACAGACCCAGTGAAGGCAGTATAGTTTATGACTAGATCCTAGAATGATGGATTTTGTTTTTGAGAAATTAAGTAATAACTTATTGAGTAGTATCCAGTTGGAAACCACATGTAACTCTGATGATAAGACTTTATGTAGCTCATCATTAGTAGATGCAGCGTAATACAATGTAGAATCAACCGCGTACGTCTGTATAGTGGCTTTAGTCAAAACAGATGGAAAGTAATTTGTGAAGATAGAATACAGGAGTGGTCTGAGACAGCTACCCTGTGGCAGGCCACAGTCTAGTTCTTTGCTGTTTGACATGCTACCATTGTAATACACCCTTTGTGCTCTACATGACAGATAAGCCTTCATAAATGAGATGGCACTTGGCGTAAAACCATAACATGATAGTTTGCCAATTAAAAGGTTGCGATCTATGACATTGAATGCCGCACTAAAATCCAATAATACCGCACCTGTTATCTTGGAGTTGTCCATATCCTTTAACCAGTCATCTGTCTTCTGAGTGAGAGCAGTGCAAGTTGAGTAGTTGTGCCGATAAGCATAATGAAATGCGGTATTTAAACCATTGCAGTCAAAGTATTTCTGTATTTGTGAGTGAACTATTCTCTCCATCAGTTTACTAAGCTCAGGTAGGATGGTTATGGGTCTGCTGTTCTTCCCACTAAATGTTACTTTATTGTTTTTAGGTATGGAAATTATTTTGCCCTCTTTCCAGATACTTGGGTATATACCGTTGGTAAGACATTTGGGTGACACTTTACTTGAAGGTATTGTCATAAGAGTGACATGACACAGTTATGAACGTGTCATAAACATTATGTAAATGTCATAAACGTTGTCATTAAGTAATCGGTTTTTGAGATGACAAGTTGACATTGTTTGGGTTGTCTCGATTATGACAACTTCGTCATAAGAGGAACATGACATTGTCATAATTGTTACATGACATATGTAACAGTAATGACAGTGCCATGTTACTCTTATGACGGTTCCTTCAAGTAAAGTGTAACCGACATTTGTTTAAAATATGACAGATATGACCAGAAATGTAGTCGGTTGCAAGACAAAGTACCGACTATCCAACATGTCAGTACCCACTGAGCCATGTTCAGGAAGGGACCTTAACAGCCTTTTCACCTCCGCCTCATCTACATTGTTAAATTTAAATATACAATTTTTATTACCCATGATGTTGTTTTTTAGTAATGCCAGAGTATCAGAATCATAGTTCACCAGATTTTGCCTTAGTGCATTGGCCTTATTTACAAAAAAATAATTAAAATAATTGTCTATATCAGGCAGTTTGGATAAAAACCTGCCATCTGACGCCACAAAAAATAGACTTCCAGTTTCCTTTCTCCCCATTATTGCATTTCATGTTTTCCAGAGTTTTTTACCATCTTGTTTTGCTGCATTTATTCTAATTTTGTTATAATCCTTTTTTTTTGTTCAATTTTCTCACTTGGTTTCTCAGTTGGTGATATTTTACTCTGCGTTCCTCAGAACCTAGCTTTACTAATATTGACTTGGCTTCATCTCTTTTTTTTATAAGATTTTTTAAGAAATCGTTCAGCCATGGAGCCATCTGGATTTGGGGTGTATTTATTTATAGGAGCATGTTTATCTACAATTCTAAAAAAGATTGTTCATGATCATGTGTTTTAAAGGAGCCATATGTAAGAAATGTATGTAGATTAATCAAAAAATGGCCCTGATATATCACCAGACATTGAGGAATGATGTTAATTTCAAATACTTATATCACTTACAACAGTAGTCCAGCCAGAATATTCTCTCTAGAAAACCGAAGTTGCAGCCCCCAACTAATGTTGATGTTGTCATTTTGTGTTTTGGCCTGTTGCGCCGCCCTCCACCTATCTCCCAATCACAAAGTCAGTAGCATTTCGGCATCCAGGTTGCCAGTTACCACGGAGTTGCAGCTACCTGCGTTTCGGAGCACAAATGTCTGACGTTACTAGACCTAAAAAGCCTTGTTATGATTCCGAAATACATCGTGACAAAGTCAGAAACAAAACAAGGATCTGTATAGGACATGCCTTTAAAATATGGAGATGGCTGAAAGCAGAGAAGAATTTGAAGACCAATGACGAAGTTGCTAATTTTCTCCTGGACAGGTAAGATTCAGCTAAGTTTGGCTAACTTAATTCTATTTAATGTAGGCACGGACATTTCAAATATTCTCTACCGTGGAGTAACATTATAAATGTTCATGGTATGTTAGTCTGTATGCAGGTGGGTCATCGAATTGACTTGGTAACAAATTGTTTGAGAAATAAAAACCGTGACTCGTCATTGCTAACATTAGCAATCCATTATGACAGTCCGTTTCTCTGGCTTTATGCTGAGACGCTGTGGAAACCGTTCCAACATTAGCACAGCCATTATGGAAATATGAAATGGTAGCTCTGTGTATTAGACGTTCTTGCTGGATCCAGCAACCTTGCAGGTAACCTCTCGTCTGGGGGAGAGGGAGAGGGGATACTGCGCTCTGGAGTTTTGAATGTGATTGCAGTACCAGTTTTTGCCACAAACTTACATACGGCACCTTAAATTAGTGTATTTCCATGTCTTGTTCCCGGTCTGCCCAGCCAATCCGCCTCTCCAGTGTCTGCGTGGCCATAACCATGTTTTTGTTCTCGGGAGTGGCTACATTTGGGAGTGGCTTACGGTTTCGACCTTCTTTCTTACGTTTCTTTCTTCCGGCTGCCATAGTCTTCATGCTTGTTCATTATTTTAACTGATTTAACCTGTTACTCAGTCATGAGGTGTGTTTCATTAGACAGGCACATACTAATCATTACTAATTTAGATGGGGATTAACTTGCATGCTTCCTGCTTTTGCTATTATTTTTACTTGTGCTTTACTGCTTACTACTTTAATGCTTTTACTGTTCGTAGTGTCTTATTGGGTTCTTATATGCTGCAACACTCACATTGTTCATAATGAGCAATTCCCTGCTCTTATTGTCTCACCATGCATTTTCCTCTCTCGTCCTTGTTCTATGTAATTAAGCTTAATTAATCTTGTGTCTCCCTGTCATTCTACAGGTGATCCTCGCTGCCTCGTCATTGCCTCCGCTATATCTGGGGAGAGGCTTGAGTTGGCTGGCAGACAGAGTCTCGTTTATCCACGTTCGTTTCTTGCTCCTCGTGTCATGGTTTTGCCCCCGTCGGCAGAAGGCAATAAGCCGGTGGGCACAGGGACCATGTATCCAAATCAAAAGTAAGGGACCCAAGTGCACAGGCTGAGTAAAATATAAATAAAGATTTAATATTAAAACCAAAAACAGGAGAGCAGCAGCAGAGAACAGGACTCCAATACGCACGGCCAACAGAGTACAGCAGCTCTTATATACACTCATCAAGTCACCTTCACCTCAACGAGCAGCAGCTGTAGCTCGTTGAGGTGGAGGTGCAAACAGGAGGGGGGAGGGCCTGCAGGGCCAGACCATCACAGGACCCTCCCCCCAAGGCACGCCTCCTGGCGTGCCAAGAGCCGCTCTCCTCCCGGGCACGCGCCCACCTCCGGACCACACTGGGGCGCTCTCCTCCCGGACACACGCCAACCACTGGACCGGACCTCACATCACCGGCGCCACATCCTCCGGACAGGACTGGACCTCACCTCACCGGCGCCACATCCTCCGGACAGGACAGGACCTCACCTCACCGGCGCCACATCCTCCGGACAGGACAGGACCTCACCGGCGCCACATCCTCCGGACAGGACAGGACCTCACCGGCGCCACATCCTCCGGACAGGACAGGACCTCACCGGCGCCACATCCTCCGGACAGGACAGGACCTCACCGGCGCCACATCCTCCGGACTGGACAGGACCTCACCGGCGCCACATCCTCCGGACAGGACAGGACCTCACCGGCGCCACATCCTCCGGACAGGACAGGACCTCACCGGCGCCACATCCTCCGGACAGGACAGGACCTCACCGGCGCCACATCCACCGAACAGGACAGGACCTCACCGGCGCCACATCCTCCGGAACGGACCTCATCGGCGCCACATCCTCCGGACAGGACCTCACCGGCGCCACATCCTCCGGACAGGACCTCACCGGCGCCACATCCTCCGGACAGGCCCATCCAGGCAAGAGCCCTGGACAAATAAAAAAAAATACTGCCGTTGCTCCCCTGACTCAGCCTGGCTGGGTGCCATGCAGGCAGCTGTATTCTGTCATGGTTTTGCCCCCGCCGGCAGAAGGCAATAAGCCAGCGGGCACAGGGACCATGTACCCAAATCAAAAGTAAGGAACCCAAGTGCACAGGCTGAGTAAATTATAAATAAAGATTTAGTATTAAAACCAAAAACAGGAGAGCAGCAGCAGAGAACAGGACTCCATTACGCACGGCCAACAGAGTACAGCTCTTATATACACTCATCAAGTCACCTCCACCTCAACGAGCAGCAGCTGTAGCTCGTTGAGGTGGAGGTGCAAACAGGAGGGGGGAGGGCCTGCAGGGTCGGACCATCACACCTCGTTCATAGTGTTGCTAGTGTGTGCCTTCTTTGTATTCATAGTCTTTTTGCCATAGCTCTCGTTTTTTTTTTCCGTGTGCCATTGCAGTCATCATTTATTTTTGTTTATTGGAGTTCTTCCCATGAGTTTCTAGTGGCTTTTGTTTTCTCGTTTTTTGTTTTTTATCATTACTTTTTTTTCTGCTCTGAAGCATTCATTAGTTAAATTTTTGCAAACCTTTGGGCCTAGTTTTTCATTCGGCCATTGCGCTTGTTTTCTTTCCTTTCTAATAAAATACCTGAGACCAAGTCCTGCTGTCTCACGCCTGGTGTCCACCCATCCCTCGCGTCAACCTAGGTGCACTTTTTTGATACGCTGACTTTGCACTAATAAACATACCTTCCTAAGATGACATATTCAGTCACAAAACTCACATTCATGGTAAGTGAACTTTTTAACGGGAGGGGCGTAGGAAGTAAGAAAAAAGCGCACACAAACTGGATGGAATTTCCATTTATTTCTTAATGAATGAATTTATTTCTTAATGAATAGTGGTTTCAGACTAAAAAAAAAAAGCAAAAATGTCAATCAGTATACATATTTACATCCAAAAATGAGAAAAAATATTTTGATTACATGGGACCTTTTAAAAAAATTGATTTACAGGAGGGGCAAAGCCACAAGACTGTTATTAAATAGTCTATTATAAAGACTATAATAATTAAATTCAAAGGGCCAAACAGTCACAGACTGCTAGACTGCAGGGAACACAAACAAATATTCAGGAGGTAACAGGAGTTTTTAATTGCAAGACAGGTTTGTGATTTTGCTAGGACACCATAATGATTGCGATGAATCAAGACCTGTTCAACTATCTGATCTAATGGTAACACTTTTTGAAAGTGGTATTTCTGCCATTCAGAAATGGCAGGGGCATCTGTGCGAGGCGTAATGCACGTTCGGTCACTGTCACTTCAATTCAACCCCAGCAGGCTAGTGCATTTGCCTTTCCAGAAAATGGATGTGTTACTGGGATACAACTGTTCGGCACTTCACAGAAACTTTATCTCTTAATTTTTGGTTGATAATCTCACTCTTGGTGGGATGTAAAGCTTATAATATGAGCTACATTGGTCTAAATCATAAACATTTTGCATAGCAACATGACTAACCTTGCATATGTTTCATAGTTTTCAGCAAAGTTTTAAAATACTCAAGTGATAATAAAAATAGCAAATTGTTTGAGACCTATTATGATTGAATTATAATTGAAATGAACATTATGACTGAAAAAGCATGTGGGACATTTGTGATGACAATTGACTCGAGATTATACCATTTAACTGTGCTACAGACTGCACCTATATCCTGTAGTCTGTGCCCCAGCTTCAAATAAACATGGCTCATACTGCTGTAATATTTATATTTCCATTTCCAGTGTTTACGCCTCAACAAGTACAGCAGCAACATGCAACGCAAATCTAATCATTCGGTCACTCTCTATTTTACACCCACATTATCTCTATCTTTCTCTCAATATACACTCTCTATTTTGTTTATAGGAGTGTATATATTTTATATTGACATATGCCAAGAGCGTGGCATTGTAGACATTATAAAATATTCCACTTTGGTTGTATGGAAACTAATGGATGGAATGTTTTAGGGTATTTAATATGATTAACAGATTTCTGCGCCCTGTGCGATATATTGGGCCTTGAAAAAAGTCCTATAGATGCGACAGGATGGTGTCCAGACAGTATGACATCATGCCCTCGAAGGTCACTCATCGTAAACAGAGCAACTCTTTGAACCCCTCTCCTCAGTTCTCACAATTACCCAAAGAGCTGTATTTAAGCTGTATGAAAATTATTTTTAGCCAACTATTTCCCTCGAGTGGCCCCGAGAAATTTAATCTGAAATTTTCTTACTGGCAAACAAACCAGAAGTGTTCCTCTCACTTAAGTTTAGAGTTGTCATAAGTCTGTATATTTCAGATACTGCATAGTTAAGCTTTCAAAATATAGGTCACGTTCCAAAGTTGACTGAAACCATGGTAACACGCTGTCCAGTCAATCAAAAAATAGGTTTTTTTTTTAACCCAGTGAAGTGGGTCTTTGGAGGGAAAGAGTTAACGCAAGACCCAGTTCCTCCGCGACTCACCCAACATGTAGACGTCTCCGTATACATAAACTGAGTTTGGCAGCTGATGGTGGGGGCAAACAGTAATTAAGATCCAGTCAATAAATGTAGCTATATTACAGCCAGCTGTGTTTATGCAAGCTTGCTCTCAATTTCTCTCAGACTCCCTAAGGCCCACTGCTCCCACCCACAGAGCCAATGCCTTCTCAGCAAATAATAAGGGCTTTGGATAAGCGTAATTTCTGAAGGCCTGGGCTAGTTTGTGGTGTTACTAGTTCTGGGTAATTTTAGTCCCTTCAGCCTATGTGACTGATTGTTCCAAGAACAAGTTCAATGTCTGAGAAATGCCAACAGTCCTTCTCCTGAGGGTTTCTCTACCTGCCACCGCCAAAACCAGTTATTGCCATCATTTTATTTATTAATGCGTTGCTTTGTTATATGTTCAGTTCCTAATAGTCACGCATCTGCATTGGATTAAAATGCTCGGGGGAAGGTGGATCAGGGAGTTTTCAAAAAAATGCAGCAATTTCTTAATCAACCAAGGCTTTAAAAATTAAGCATGATTCCCCCCCCCCCATTCACAAGCCCCTGGGGAAGAAAATCATAAATTAATAAATTCCTGACCACACCTAAAATAGTTCCTTAAAATGGGTAATAAGGGAATGCGGGGTAAGGGACAGATTTTTCAGACAGTTTTCAGATACAAATTCAAGCTTTGTTTCGACACTCCCTGGGATGACACTTCATTTTTATGATACTTTGATAGGTACTTAAAAAATTACAGGTGAGTTGGATATGATTCTATTGTTCCTCTATGATTGACAGCAATAAACAGCTATATATGAAATTTTAGAAAAAAATTTTGACTTGCAAAACTTCCTAATTTCAGGCTAAGCCAAAGTGTTTGCAAGCTGAATAAGAATTTCTTGGGCAAGAGAAGACAACCAGATATGTGTCCTTTGGATAGAGTTATAAAATACTATATAAAACAGACATTTTTGTGTTGGCTGTCCAGCAAGGTTAATGATAATGTGATTTCCCTTGAGGGATACAATGTTTTTCGATCAAATGGTCAGACCCTCAAGGGGAGGAGGTGTGGCCATTTATGTTAAGGAATTTTTTTACTGTTTCTATTTTGAACTCTGTGTCGTTGTACAGATGCTTTGAATTTTTAGCGTTGAGTGTCTGTTTTGGAAATAATGTAAACTGTAGTAGACTGACTGTAATTGGGGTTTCTCGTCCACCATCTGCTCAGTCCCATGCAATCGAAAATTTAGTGAACTTGGTGTCTGCTCATGAAAACACTGAAATCATTTTACTGGGAGACTTGAATATGGACTGGCTCTCAGATGCTTCAAATGGCTTGAAAGATGTGCACATTAATTAGAATTTGTCTCAGCTGATCTTGCGTCCTCCAAGGCCTGACCCTAAGGATCCTGATAGAGCTACCCTTATAGATCTTACCTTAACTAACTGGCCGCATAATTGTAAAGCTAATGGCGTTCTCCCTCCGGATTTTAGTGACCACTGTCCTGTAGCTTGTGTCAGGAATAATAGTAATGAAAAATCAGAATCTAGGGTCATAGTAAAAAGGAATTTTAAACATTTCTCAAAACAAGCCTTTTTGCACGACTTGTATCTGAGTGACGTACATTACTCTGCTGTTATCCCTGACCATCATATAGCCCTCAGCCATTTTATCAAGTCATTTAATGCTGTAGTGGATAAGCATGTCCCCTTTAAAAAGTTGAGAATTAAGAACAGAGTAATTCCCTGGTTATCACCTGATGTTCCTGAACTGTTAAGGGCTAGGGGTTTCTCGTGGAAAAAAGTGGATGTTTCTGGGTTGCGTTCTAAGTGGCAGCATTTTCGTTACCTTCGTAACAGAAGTGTTACAGCTATTTGGAAAGTTAAATCATTGTATTGTTTCTCTAATTTATCACACTCCAGCAACAATCCTGTGGATTTTTGGAAAACCTTTGAGTCTTTGTCTCAGTACCCCTCCTCGGCTTTACCCAGTAGGATTACTAAGGATTTGGTTATTACTTCCGATAAGGGGAAGCTTTGTAATATTTTCACAAGCACTTTATTAATTCATGAGCACTTTATTAATGCAGGCCATCTCTTTGAAAATGTATGGTTATTGCTGGCTGTTCATAGCTGTGATAACAGGCCTTCTGTGCGGTTCCCCCATAACTCTTGTAGTTTTTCCTTCTGAGCGGTTCCCTCATAACTCCTGTAGTTTTTCCTTCTGTGCGGTTCCTTCATAACTCCTGCAGTTTTTCCTTCTGTGCGGTTCCCTCATAACTCCTGTAGTTTTTCCATCTGTCCGGTTCCCTCATAACTCCTGTAGTTTTTCCTTCTGTGCGGTTCCCTCATAACTCCTGTAGTTTTTCCTTCTGTGCGGTTCCCTCATAACTTCTGTAGTTTTTCCCTCTGTGCGGTTCCCTCATAACTCCTGTAGTTTTTCCCTCTGTGCAGTTCCCCATAACTCCTGTAGTTTTTCCCTCTGTGCGGTTCCCTCATAACTCCTGTAGTTTTTCCTTCTGTGCGGTTCCCTCATAACTCCTGTAGTTTTTCCTTCTGTGCGGTTCCCCATAACTCTTGTAGTTTTTCCTTCTGTGCGGTTCCCTCATAACTCCTGTAGTTTTTCCCTCTGTCTGGTTTCCTCATAACTCCTGTAGTTTTTCCTTCTGTGCGGTTCCCTCATAACTCCTGTAGTTTTTCCTTCTGTGCGGTTCCCTCATAACTCCTGTAGTTTTTCCATCTGTCCGGTTCCCTCATAACTCCTGTAGTTTTTCCTTCTGTGCGGTTCCCTCATAACTCCTGTAGTTTTTCCTTCTGTGCGGTTCCCTCATAACTCCTGTAGTTTTTCCTTCTGTGCGGTTCCCTCATAACTCCTGTAGTTTTTCCTTCTGTGCGGTTCCCTCATAACTCCTGTAGTTTTTCCTTCTGTGCGGTTCCCTCATAACTCCTGTAGTTTTTCCTTCTGTGCGGTTCCCTCATAACTCCTGTAGTTTTTCCTTCTGTGCGGTTCCCTCATAACTCCTGTAGTCTTTCCTTCTGTGCGGTTCCCTCATAACTCCTGTAGTTTTTCCCTCTGTGCGGTTCCCTCATAACTCCTGTAGTTTTCCTTTCTGTGCGGTTCCCTCATAACTCCTGTAGTTTTTCCCTCTGTGCGGTTCCCTCATAACTCCTGTAGTTTTTCCTTCTGTGCGGTTCCCTCATAACTCCTGTAGTTTTTCCTTCTGTCCTTTCTCTGAAGGAAAGATACTTGAGGCACTTTGTTGCATTGACCTGTGCAATCCATTGGAGCAGATAAATTAAACCCAGGTCTTTAATTGATAGCGTCACCCTGGATTGTTAAAGTCTTGACATACATTTTTAATTTAACCCTGTTGACAGATTCAATTCCTGTCTTTCAGGCGGTATAAATAGTCTGGTTGGTTAGGACATGGATGAATTGGATGACGTTTTTTATTTAGGACTCCATTTAGTGAAAAAGAGCCATGTCTGAAAATGGTCACTCTCTGGGTATCTTGTCTCTTCAATATCTTTGACATGGCTGTACCATGAGCTACAGGTGTTTAATCTGAAAGGAGACAATGTTCGCTTTTAGTCTAGACCTGAAAATCTATTTTTGGAGAATCCCTGCTGAGACTTCAGTCCTGACAAGTGGCTTCTTCTTTGCCTTTGTTCGAAGGCCTGCTCCTGCCCAGAGGGCCCCGGTTCATTCAGCTCTCCATCCTGGTTACAGACCACAAACCAACTTGCCTATTCCTCTCATTCCTGATTACTCCAGCCTGACCACAGATCATTCAATAGACACTCCAGTTCTGAAAGCTCTTTAATGGTCTTTATTTTGTCAAGGCAAACTTTGCCATTTTCAACATTTGGCTCTATTCTTGGATACTTGGAAGTCCCATATTAATCAGCATACAATGATGATTTGTTGTAGGTTAAGGTTGAGCCATCACCCTACTCCAAAAAATGATTTTCACTAAAAAAGATCTATTAAAACCTTAACTGCTCTTTCATGCACAGTATTATATTAGTAGCTATGTGCTCATATCATAATTCATGAATTTTATCCCAAGAGTGCACACAACTGATATTTGATGAAATTCAAACATTTTTTAGGTAATAGAGCCAACACAAAGGGGCACAACCATGTAATTATTCAATAAACAGCAGGCAAACTCAAAGCACAGACCGCTTTCAATTTTAAACATAGAGTGTGCAAGATTGAAGCAATTAGCTGGTGAAATAACCAAAATGGATATTTTCGGACTGGAGGGACCTTTTCGTAGATCTGAGAATTTAGTTCTGAGAGCCCCATTTTTATTAGGCCCATTTCCACCGCAGGAACGTTGGGGTAATTTTACGGGGCCGGGGCCGTTGTTCCGTGTCGCCACTGCTGGAACCATCCCCGAAGAACAGAGCAAAAAAAGCTAAAAAAGTCCCTGCCTCGGAGTAGGTACTCTGAACGGCCCCGAAAAACTCCTGGGTGGGGCTTGGGGCTGACTTGGTGCTGATTGGATTTACTCAGGGTGGGATGTAACGTCTACAGAAAGCGCAAAATAGCCGGCATTTTTAAAACTCAGCAGACGACGAGGGGTCGCATTTTTTAAAGGAGTTCTCCCACCTTGCCCTCTTGGTGGAGACACGGCAGTTGAGAGGGCCGAGTGAGAGGACGTTCCTGTAGTAGTTCCTGCCCCCAAAATACTACCAGGAACTTCTTCGGTGGAAATGGGCTTACTATGTCCGGACTGCGGGAACTGTGTGTGATCACAGTACTTAGGACTTCTTTTTGAGGCAATTTTTATCTCCAACTTCAGAGTGGGTACTTTCACAGCACCAGAGGAATGGAGGGACATAAGTGCATGTTGATCATGTTGCTTCAGGGGGTTCCAAATGGCTGTGCAAAAGCTAACAGAAAAAGTCCCTGAGAGGTGAATAGTTCCCAGGGAACTCCCCAGTGGACAGTTCCCCTCAAGTAGTCCCCAGATCTGTTTGGTCCAAAAATAATTCATGTTTTATGGGGTTAAAACTCAGCCCATTATATCTACTGTGGTCCTTAAGCTGCGGTGACTGAAAGTACTCATCTCACTGTTCCCGTAAATGACTAAGATTCATTGACGGGATCAAAGATGTGTCTCATTCAGAGTCAGATTATGCAATATTATATGGGTTATATTCCATAAATAAGCCAACCATCTTTCACCCAAAAACCGGATTCTTATGCTCCGCGTCCCTGGTTTCCACTGTGACCCATTGAGCAGATCCTCAAGTTGGATGCATAGTCTAGTTATTTTGCCAAAAGCGGCAAGATATGTTGGTCGGAATCTTTGTTTATTGTTTGTTTTTTTTTTGTCTGTAATAATTTTTCTTGAACACTTTTCTCTGCTGTACGCGTTGCCTGCTCCTTGTCATCTCTTGTACAGTTGCCTACCAATGACTCATCACGATTCCCATCATTCGGGGGACTCCATCAAGGTCAAGGGGTCAAAGGTCAAGGTCAATTTTTGGTCAATCTTAGGGTTTGACGAAACCCTTATTTTTGAGTAGCTTTGATCGGATCGACTTCAAACTTGGTGTTAATGTAGCATATGGTCAGGCGCTCGGCTGATTAGTTTTTGGTGCCGATCAGCCTTGACCTTCGTGGTTCTCGCTGAAAAAAAAACGACCCTTTTGGCAAGATACCGTTCAACCTACGGTTGACATCCTCCATTTAATTTCCTATCTACAACATTTCACAGTACATAGCTGTATGAAGACAAATGTTTTTGTCTCAAGCATCATGGATTGTGCTGCATCGTGTGCGCTTGAGAGACGGTCAGGATTTCATCAGTGTCCTCATCTCGCACATCTCCTACAGAATTGCATCACGGATCTTTTAAGAAGGGGCACAGGAGATGATGCTGTTGTACGGCCAACCAACATAAGGACACCCCATGCAGCACCCATCCATCCCTCTCCTCCAAATATTGACTGAAAGCCCACATCTACCAATTCAGGAAGTTAAATATAATCCACCTGTTTGCTTTGGCAGATTGGGATAAACTGATGATAAAAATGATGGGAATATTTTGTAGTGGGTGGGGGGGCATTGAATAATAGGCCCCACAATAAGTTCATTGCGAAACAGAACATTCTAGGGCCCAGCGTTGATTAAACTCCAACATAATATATCTGAGTCCCATGGGGACAGTATGTACTGTGCAATAGTTGGGTTCACATTGAAAATTTTACAGCGTACATCTGCTAGTCTCTTTTTATGATGTGCCACACATTTGAAAGCTCATGAATGGGTCCTTTATGGGCCGCACTTCAGCTGGGGAGAGCAGAAACATCATGTGGTCTCTTTTTTATCATTCATAGCAGAAGCTTGTCTGAATGTTCTACTTATTTTCTGTGTCCTCTCCCCTTCTGTATCCAGCTCACATTCTTGTTTAAGTAGGTTCAGTGAAGAGGTGTATGCTTTTTGAGTAATCCATTCTTCTTTATTTACTTGTTTCCTCAAAAGAAGTTTTAAATGGTACTTATTAAAGGCCCCCGGCACAAAATTTTGTGTGTCTATGTCACTAGTCATGACTTTGATTGAGTCAGAAAATGGGATTCCATAGTGGTGGGGGATATTGATGACAATGTCCTCTTGTTAGTTTTAATCTGTAGCAGATTAAGCTACACAGATGCTCATAGCGCTACTCCAACAGATTTCATCAGCGGGTTTAGACAGCTTGTGGAGTATTCAAAGGGGAGTGCAGAGACTATTTTGTTGCCGAGTTCACATCAATGAAGCTGGCGCAGCAGGTGTAGTTCTGACAGGACGCACAGTCAGCTGAACAAAGATGCTGACTCCCAGCCAATCGTACTACGGAATCATCAGATGACTATAATCATCAAAATTCAGACTGCCCATTCGTTCATTGCCAAATCATGCAGTCTACTTAAGCTCCAAATTCCACACATCATTTTGCCTCAGCACCTTTAATGGTGCCCTAACACTAGCCCAGCTGCACCACAGTTTCATCTCCTGTACTCTGTCCATCACTTACTTTACCCTCTCTGCACTGAGTGTTGAAAATAGTTTTCTCGTCTTGTCGTACCATAACATTGATGCCATTGTTGCGCAGCTCTGTTCTGTTGCTTGGGGAGGCTTGTGAAACACAACGTGCATTTGGCTCCATGCAGGGGGCTCCCAGAACAGAGCCATACCACCAATAATCTTTTACGTCCCATATTTCTGTTCGTTTACCATTCCCTCTGGCTGTCTGCGTCAGTTTTGGTTTTGTTTTGTTAAATATTGCTCACAATTTGATTGCCTTGTGGCTTCGCCCCTCCCTCTGTGCGTACCACGCGCCCCACTCTCACTCATGTTCTTTATTGTTAATCGTTGTCCCTGTGTATTAAAGTTCTTGTCTTTGTCTTCTCCTCTGCCAGATTGTTAGACGAGCCCCAGTGTTTTGAGCCACCTTGCAGTGTTTTTTTTCCCAGTGTTACCTTCCAGGTTACAGTACTCCCCTCTGCCCTGTGTAGTGCTGGCTGTTTGTCTCATTGATTGTCTTCCCTGTTTGAGTCATCATTCCTCTTCCCTGTGTCTCCCGCTCCCCCCAGATTGAGCACACAGAATCAACTCTGGACTCTGGATCAGAACTGAGACCTCACTCAGCCCAATGGCCTGTACATCGACTGCCACTTCCTGACCTCTGCCTGCCCAGCGACTGCGTCCTGCCCCCCTTCTGTTGCTCAGTCTGCCATTGCTCATGTCTGGACTGCTGTAGCATCCAGTAAAGCCCCATCCTCCAGTGCATGGGATTCTGCTCTTGGCCCTTTTTTGTTTGTCATGCCTTGACAGAACAATCTGGACTGCCAAGGACCCAGCAGATGTCGCCAATCCTTCAGAGGCATTGCGTTTCAAGGATATCTGCCAAGTACAGCATAAAGCTTCACAAATTATAACAGCCATTGCTAGCTGTAACTGGACAGACATCCACCACTGCCCAGCTCACCAAGGACAGCTGAATGGTGGTTCTCCGATCCTAAGCCCACTCTGCCAGGGCAGGGGAGCCTAGCATCACCCCTCTGGACCAGTAAAATGGGAATCTTATGTCCTCCCACAGCCTTCTAACGCAAAGTTTTCTGGTTTTTAAGCTCCAGCCGTCTTCACTTCCCATTGAGCAGTCAAGAGTTGCTTATGCCATCACCCGCCGCAGAAAAGCGGTTACAGGTCTCTTTGGATTTTTAATCCCCAGACTCTTTGTCCCTCCAAACTTTTCATCCCTGAGGACGATTATAGGGGTTATGGTTAGGGTTAGGGTTGTTATACAGAGGAGGGCAAAGCATTAGTGGGGATGAACCATCCAGGGACGAAGAGTCAGGGGACAAAGAGTCCCAGAACCCGGAAAAGCAGCTGACCGAGCTGCTGTCCACTTGAAGGCCGACAATCCCATCAGCCACTCCTTTTCTGCCTTCGCTGAGGAGATGAGGAAATAAAAAAGGCAATTTCTGCTGAGCTTGCGAGACTAGCGCCTGCAATGATCTTTGTATTGTTTGAGTTCTGCTCACCTTTCTGTTTGAGTATGAGGCTTTTTCCAAAGCCAGTAGGCAGTACGGCTGGAACACCTCTGCCATTCATTAAACTCTTAATTGCAAGCTCTTGCTATGCCTTCAATTCTAGTACTCTTGAGCACCTTGAAGATGTCGTTTCTGAAACTTTTTGTGAGAGGATCTGTGAGATCTATATTCTCAGACGACGCTATGAGGTCACCAAGCCATGCAACTGGGTATCTCTAGCTTTCATCCAGAAACTCTTGTCTTCTACCACTTGGAGTACCTGCACATCCCTCTGGTTTTGGGGAGACCCCAACTTGAGAGGCAAAATCTACACATAGACTTGAGAGGGTGTGCCTTTTTGGAGTGGAGTCATTCCTGCCCCGAGTCCTGTCCTTGCTCAATCGCCAAATGCGGCACATCTTCCTTCCATCCTCGGGGGGTATCAGATCTGAGTAAAATTTCCTCTGTGTGATTACATCTCTGCCATACCTTCAGCAAGAGATCAGTATGGACACCCACAAAGATGAAGCTGTCCAGGACGGGCCAGAGCCAGCCAACCTGAGACCAATATTGCGCTTCATGGACTTCATCAATTTCTGTTGGCACTTCCTCCGAGGGCACTGAATGATTGCCTGTCCTCCCATTGCCTTAACCTCCTTTAAGAGCACATCGGTGATTTTGGCTTGATGTAAAATTTATCAAATACAGCTAATGTACTTCCATAAATCATATTGAGAATCATCAGAAACCAAAGTAGTTCATTTACACGTTTTTATATCATGCACCAAAAAACCTACAATGGTCATTTTCACAAAACTACATATTGCCTGTATGAATAAAGGAACACATTTTGCTTCTTATTCAAAAAAAAAATAACATGGTTCTTCTGATCTGAAATAACTGGCAAGTTACCAAAGCTTTTTGGATGTGTTTTTTATGAGATATTTTATAAATAAAAATAGCATCAAAAAACTTTTTTTTTGCTCTGTCATGTTTTTTTTCACGTATATGTCATGGATCTTTAAATAACAGCGCATATTAAATTTCTTTCATTAAGGAAAAAATGTAAAGGTAAACCTGAGGTGTGTTTACAGGTTAAATTAAAATGCCTTGCAGCCTCGTTTTAATCAGATGATCTTGATTTGTGACCACAACATTCTTACAAGATTCACGTTCAAATTCCTACAGGATGAGTTTTCAATTGGTAAATAATCATCATTTGCTATTCATTCCCGAATGGCTCTCAGTAAATAGTGTCACTGCAACCCAGTAAGATTATATTTCAGGAATCTAATTTAATCTTTTCAAAACATTATTGTATCCTTCAGGTCCGCAGAAGGCAAAGCAGCGTCATTATATGATTCTCACTTCACTATGCTTCAGTTTAGCAGTAGATTCATAGTGTTGACATGAGGTCACTTCACTATGCTTCAGTTCAGCAGTGGGTTCATAGTGTTGATGTGAGGTCACTTCACTTTGCTTCAGTTTATCAGTGGATTCATAGTGTTGATGTGAGGTCACTTCACTATGCTTCAGTTTAGCAGTGGTTTCATAGTGTTGATGTGAGGTCACTCCACTATGCTTCAGTTTAGCAGTGGGCTCATAGTGTTGATGTCAGGTTGCTTCACTGTGCTTCAAATTAGCAGTGGATTCATAGCATTGATGTGAGGTCACTCCACTATGCTTCAATTTAGCAGTGGATTCATAGTGTTGATGTGAGGTCACTTCACTATGCTTCAGTTTAGCAGTGGATCCGTAGTGTTGATGTGAGGTCACGTCACTATGCTTCAGTTTATCAGTGGGTTCATAGTGTTGATGTGAGGTCACTTCACTTTGCTGCAGTTTATCAGTGGATTCATAGTGTTGATGTGAGGTCACTTCACTATGCTTCAGTTTAGCTGTGGTTTCATAGTGTTGATGTGAGGTCACTTCACTATGCTTCAGTTTAGCAGTGGGTTCATAGTGTTGATGTCAGGTCACTTCACTGTGCTTCGAATTAGCAGTGAATTCATAGCATTGATGTGAGGTCACCCCACTATGCTTCAGTTTAGCAGTGGATTCATAGTGTTGATGTGAGGTCACTTCACTATGCTTCAGTTTAGCAGTGGATTCATAGTGTTGATGTGAGGTCATGTCACTATGCTTCAGTTTATCAGTGGATTCATAGCATTGATGTGAGGTCACTCCACTATGCTTCAGTTTAGCAGTGGATTCAGTGTTGATGTGAGGTCACTTCACTATGCTTCAGTTTAGCAGTGGATTCATAGCATTGATGTGAGGTCACTCCACTATGCTTCAGTTTAGCAGTGGATTCAGTGTTGATGTGAGGTCACTCCACTATGTTTCAGTTTAGCAGTGGATTAATAGTGTTGATGTGAGGTCACTTCACTGTGCTTCAAATTAGCAGTGGATTCATAGTGTTGATGTCAGGTCACTCCACTATGCTTCAGTTTAGCAGTGGATTCATAGTGTTGATGTGAGGTCACTTCACTATGCTTCAGTTTAGCGGTGGATTCACAGTGTTGATGTGAGGTCACTCCATTATGCTTCAGTTTAGCAGTGGATTTATAGTGTTGATGTGAGGTCACTCCACTATGCTTCAGTTTAGCAGTGGATTCATAGTGTTGATGTGAGGTCACTTCACTATGCTTCAGTTTAGCAGTGGATTCACAGTGTTGATGTGAGGTCACTCCATTATGCTTCAGTTTAGCAGTGGATTCATAGTGTTGATGTGAGGTCACTCCACTATGCTTCAGTTTAGTAGTGGTTTCATTGTGTTGATGTGAGGTCACTTCACTATGCTTCAGTTTAGCAGTGGATTCATAGTGTTGATGTGAGGTTCCCTCCTACTCCAACAAAGCTATGCGTTTCTGCCGAAAAGTTGAATTTCTAATTCACCTGTCCTCAGATCAATGTTCTTTGATCCTCAGAGTGTTATCACTTCAGAGAATCTGCATCATTATCTGTTATCATTGCCATAGACATAGAATAGTAGAAGGTAGTCTGCCAACTACGAGGTTGACCAGATTGTTATTATTGTTGTCATCAATTGATAAGGCAGATCAGTTAGACGACAGTTCCATTTTCTGCCTCAAGTACTTGAGACTTACGTGGGGCTTACATTGAAAATGATATTGTATTGCAAAGTAAAACAACAATGACAACTTTGTAATTTAAAATGAACCACTTCTGATCAACACTATTTTTGGATGATTATGGTCCACTGAACGTACTTGTAGGTTGAGTAGCACGCAACAACCTCGTACCCATTGCACAAAAAGCAGATGATAATGCCCAATCAACCAAGTAATAACAGTCTAAGCAAATGCTCATCTCTGTGCTCTTGTGATTTTTGAAACCCCCCCCACTTTATCATGAGTTTATCAACATTAAGACACGTTGCTATCTATGCACAGGTAATTTGTCTTTCAATGGCTAATCGCCACCCTGCCTTATTCAAATGAATTGTAACTACTCTAGCATTATTTTTCAAAACACTTCTTCTTCATGTCATCATGAAGCTCTTTTGATTCCAGAGTACTTTACATCACTTTGCCATCTTATGAAGAGAGGATTGTCTGCAACCAGTTTGTTGTACCGTATGTTCTGAGAGGAACAGGCCATTATGAACCACTTCCCTCAGTTTTCTATCATCAGACTGACTTTTACTGATGTAATTCAAATAGGTTCAACTACCCTCCACTAATATTGGCACCTTTGGTAAATATAAACAAGAAAAGTAATGAAAGAGTATCATTACTGTTTATCCTCTTGATTTTTAATTTAAAATATAAATGGTATAAACTTTAATTGAAATACAATTATAGAAAAAAACAACATCATGAAACAAATCTTCCTCTCAAAAACGTGTTCCAAAATTTTTCAGTGCCTTTAATTTAATACTTTTTTCAGCTTCCCCTTGCCAAAGTAGCCAATCGGAGTCTTTGCCATTAATGTGTGATGAGGCTGAAGAAGACATGGAAAAGGACCTGAGACCAGTCCGATGTGCAGAGTATCTCTAGATCCTTCAACCTCATCAGGTCCACTTGTATGCACCCTCCCCTTAAGCTCCTTCGACAGATTTTCTATAGGGTTCACATCAGGTTACAGGGATTGCCAAGGCAAAACCTTAATTCTGTGTTGATTTCCATGCATCCTTTGGACCATTATCCTGTTGGAGGACTCAACCACAACCAACCTTAAGTTTTATAGCACAGGAAGTCAAGTTTTCATTTAATATTTGCTGCTTTTTGACGAAATTCATTATACAGTGAATCCTAATAAGTTGTCCAGGGTCTTTGGAAATATGGGACCACACATTCAAACATTCACTGCCAAACTTCACAGTGGGTTTTTTTTACGGAATGTCTATTTTTGTATTTGAACAAAATCAATTTCTAGTGTTATTTTTATTTACCAAAGGGCTCTATTTTGGTCTCATTTGAATAAATATCTCTGGTCCCTTTATCAGTTCCTGTAGCATTAGATCAACTGTGGGTGCATGAGTTTGTTTTCTGATAACTACAGAGGCTTTCTTTGGGCAACCCTCTCATATATCTTACATCTTACAGTACATGGTGTTTGATTATAGTATGGAGTCTTTCTGGCACCTAAATATGATTGTCCCTCACCATGACACAAATTGGAGCAAGGTACATTGCAATGGAGCTTGTCCATCCGTACTTCCATCCATCCATCCACCCAGATAAGTGGGGACAAGTTTTCTCAGGAACTACTTCACCTTAGATGAATGAAATTTTGTGTGCGTTTGCTACTAGTCATGACTTTCACTTTGTTCGAAAAGAGGATTCTGTAGTGGCAGGGGATACTGATGAAATTGTGGACTTGTTAATAGTGTCTCTAATTCTGCAACTGAGATCCTTGGAATGTCTGTTATGAGCTGAACTATCGTGCTTTCAGTGCTGACATTCTAAATAGGAACACTTAGTCTTCCATGCAGATTTTTAACATCGCCATAAGCTTTACGCACTATAATTGTGAGGATTTATGAAATGGACCACTCGCAAGAACCAGTAAAATGCAAAATGGAGGCTTTATTCCAGAAGGGGGAAACCCCCCAACAGAGCAGGCAACAGTACAGAGACCACAATCCAAAATCAGAATCCATAGGGCGATATCTAAAACTGTAACCAGGGCACCAATCACAAAAATCAAAGTCAGGCAAAAAAGGTTCAAAACACAAAAAGGCGGCAAAGCACAAGGAGAATGCAAAACTCGGTAGTCAAGGACGGTCCAGTCAGAAAGATAATCACAATGGGTACAGGGCGAAATGAACGTGGCACAAGGGAGCATGAGAGAACGATCTGACAAAGCAATGCTGTGAAGAGACATCTAATATACACTTCAGGAAGGTCACATGATGACAAAACACAGGTGGAAGCCGTGAGACTGATTATAAGCGAGCAACACATTAGGGAGAACCTAATCACATGAAACTGGCAGAAGCCAAAACGCAGACAGGGATTACGGGACAAACCTGTAGACAGAACAAACAGACCCGGTTAGGGATTTCCAAGTGCACAGAGTGAGCGGCAAAACTGTGATTAGTCAGGTGCAAAGAATCTGCAAGAAACACAGCAAAGTAGATTGAGTGAAGGCAAGAGGCGGAGACTAGAACAGGGCGAGTGCTGAGAGCTTGTTAATCAATTAGTAAGTGTAGCTATACAAATCCCTAGTGCTTGATGGTAAGTTAGTCTTATATACACAATGTTAGTTTTAGTTTGTAAATTAACAAAATAACAAACTGTTAGTATGTGTTAGCAAGATAGAAAAAGTAAGGGGAAGGAAGTAAACGAGATGGGGAAGGAAGATTGAAACCAGAAACCATTAAATCACCCGAAGGAGTGAGATGCATTACTGGGGCTATGAGCAAAGACAAGACCAAGGACTAGACAGGGGGAGACAAACTGCAATGCATGGAAAATCAAAACACGGACTGGAATAACACTACGGTTGAAAGTAAAATATGGAAATTCAAAACTAAGAAAATGTATGAACAAATAAGCAACCAAATACACAATACATAATCCTAAGGGAAAGTCAGATATGGCAGGGAATCAAAATACACTTGAGGCAGTCAGAACATGGCAAGGGAAGGCAAGGCAGAACCAGAATCACAACAATAATTATTACCCAGAATGTCTAAATGCACATTTTCATGTTTTTTTTTTTTTTTTTTTTGTCATTCCCACATTTGTGAAGCTCAACAGCATTCTGTTTTACAAATTCTTCCAGTATTTAGAATGAAAGATTTGGAGGATTAAGAAAGACCACATTTTGCATAGATTTTCGACATGATATTAACCACAGGTGCTAATATCATCAGAAGATACTGCACATGCTTGATACTTGAGGCCTGTTAATGATTAATTAGACATTTCAGAAATCAAAAATTGTATTATTTTCATGTCAATATTTTGTGCAGGTTTAAAGTTTTTCCAATATTGCGATTTAGTTTAAAATGTATGGCTTATTGTGCCGAAATGACATAAAAATTCAGGTAATCACAAATTGTTCATAAATTTTTTCTCACCATTTTGATTTCATTAATTTCTAGATTAAAACTACAGTTTAAAAACGATGCCACGCTACTTTAGGAGTTTCCTTTCAAAATATGTTCGGTAATAGCATCCCTTAGCAAAAAGTAGTATACTTGAAGTTCATTTTATTAAGTGTGCTTGAGTATAAGTATAGCAAGTATACAACAGAAGACATGGAAGTATACTTGCAGTTGAAAAACAAAAAAACTTTTAGCTCCCTGAAAGTTTAAAACTAAATATAAACTTTAGAGGGCTTGAAGTATAGAAGTAGTGGACTAGTATTCTATCTATAAGTTTACTAGCAGTATACTTCACAGTATACTTTCATGAACTTAAAGGTTTACTAGAAGTATATAACTAATAAACTAGCAGTATATCTGTAAGTTTACTTGCAGTATACTTTAATGTATACTTTCATAAATTGTTAAGTATGCTAGAGGTATACAATTAGTTAAGTCACAGTATACTTAAAAGTTCACTTGTAGTGTACTTGCAGTACAAAATAAAACTTAGATGTAAACTGAATGGGTACTTTAGGTTTACGTTGCTTAAACTTGAAATATACTTCTTTTTTGTAAGGGTATGTATGAAGTCTGTCAGTACTGGAATAATCGTCAAATTTGTTCTCAAACAAAATCAGGCAAATGTTTATCTATTTCTGCATGGGTAAATAATCTGTTATTCGCCTGTAAATAACCTGCTGACCTGTTACTGCAAGCATTCATGTGGAATATGTAAGTCCATGAGATAGTAAAAACTGAGTAAAAATATAGTGCAGTATACTTCAAAGAAGCCAATCTGTATTGTAAAAAAAGGTTTTAATGTGCTTATTCTTTTGATAGTAGCCTAACTGCAAGCCAAGTATACTTGAACATTAGACATGAATATTTTAATACTTTATTATACTTTTCTTGAATATATCTCAATCAAAAGTTTTGGTACAAGTATTTGCCAAATATACTTAGACTTTTCTGTGTCCTTTTCAGTATAAGCTAAGTATTCTTAAGTATTACGTAGCTAAGTATATCTCTGATAAGTACATCAAAAGTAAACTGAAAGTATACTCCCTTATTTTTAGTTTAGAATAAGAATATCAATAGCACACTTGATTGAACTTCTTTTTCGTAAGGGATGGCAAAGATTCTTTGAGGGTTGTCAGTTAAACTAAAAGCAGAATGGCGATATTACAAAACGTTTCGGTTCGCCTCATTTCTCTTATGGCTATTGGCCATTGCACAATTATGGCTGTTTTTTATTGCTTACATTTCGGCCCTTATATTCCGAGCATAACGGCGTTTAACACATTTTAGTAACATTTAAAATAGTCAATAAGCTGGTTCCCTGAGCTGGGACATTCACGGCTCTTGTCTCTGACAGACCGAGTTCTTGCGAAAGCAGACTAATTTCACGAGTGCGCTGATTGATTGAAGTACCCAATACGCGACACGACAGAAGAGTGCCAAAAACGTAGACGACATTATTAATACTTTCAAAATCAGGCACCAAGCTGCCGCCTTCATCGGGAAAAGTCACCCCAAATAAGCCTAGACCCTCGTTAATTTCATAAACTGTAAATTTACCCTCTTTTTTTCGTTTATGTTCAAACTGTTTTGTCTAATGAACTGTGTGGGTACTGTAGGCTACTTAATATAACCTTCAAGCCTACTGTAGTTCACGGGGTTAGCGGATGGGTGGTGGTGGGGGCTGTTTAAAGGTTCAGGGATGTCACGTGATGCAGAAGTTCTGCCTGTTCAGATTCGGACCACCCACGTGGACACGATGGAGCAGTTTAATACAGGCATGTAATTGTGAACCCTTCCAACACTTCACAGAATGCCAGCGAACGGGGGAGGTCGCAGCGCGACAAGTCCAGTTTCATCGTAAGGAACAGAAATTGTTTCTTCATCAGAAGTGACAATCTTGCAAAAGCAGGGCGGATATCACAGTTTTTTAAACTTCCAGATATCCCCTGACCGACGAAGATGGTAAGTAACCAGTGAGCAACCACAGGACAAACAATTTGATGTTCTCGGTTGCCGATCATGTTATGGCAAATGCAATTTCAAATTTACAGAAAATAATATATTGCGAATCCAGTAATTAGCTACCGTTGGCTATCTGATTACGTTGTCAGTGCGTTTGACACGTTATGCCAGACACGAATGCTTGCTCAGCTGCGATAACTTTTCAAGGTTATCATTTTATTACTCAAATTGCTGCCTATGCCACTCTGGGTGGATGCATTGCCATCAGACATGATTTAATTTTCTCATTACGCGATTTTATTTTCACTAGCATTTCACCCCCGCATGTCTGAAACGTTCCAATCACATTCGATTCTTCGTATATAGCCTAAGTTTAGGCTTGGGCTATGCACAAGGAAAATATTATGAACGGGATGTGTGTCGTCCTACCGTGGCAGTTCGAACAGGAATATAACGTGCAATGAGTTGCTATGGGCTATGCACAGTGTGGATTTTAAATTAAATTAAAGCAGAACCGTGCAGAATTGTAAATCCTCGTTTGGAACCGAAAGCCACACTTCCTGAAACAGACTATGCCATATTAATCTACTTCCACAATTACCTTTATTTATGTTCCATAGTTTTGCAGCGTGTTTTCACGCTTGTCGCCATTTATCAAAAAGTAATTCAATTTTTCGTCTTATTATTGCAACACCTATTCATTCAAATCTATTCGTTTAGAATGTGAAAGAATGTTATGCTGTCTTATTCGTGAAAGACCTCTAATAACTTTATTTATCTGCAGACTTGTGGGTTCCAAGTTGAAACCATGTATGACAAGAATGGATTAATTTCGAAATGAAGCGCACCGTTCGATTGGCGCTCTGCTCGAGTTGAATTACCGACACTGGCCAATATTCAGCCTAGCCATCGGTCTGCATCATTACCGCGAGTGGCACTGAACAAATAAGAAGGATGTCGGCTTTCTTTTCAATTGATTTCCAGCCTTACCATGTGTTCAATTTCCCTTTTGGAATTCCGCGATTCGTGAGGCGCTCAGATGAGAGGTGCACACTGAGGCGTCTGGGGTCAGGAAGGGTAACTCAACGCACTCGTTCGTATGTAGCCTAATGTTGTCGCGGATGTCATTCGTCGTGAGATGAACAGTTCATGTATGACGAATTTACGACATTTAGTACATCGCTGATTTGGTCCATTGGTCTGTCATCATCAAAAGTCAGCAGCTTTGAAGCCAATGCCAAAGCCCGGGGCAATTTCGCCGCAGCAGGGCTCTATGATGTCTATATCCTGCCGTTTAGAGAAAGACTTCTCCGGAACGCCCAACGCCAAGTGTCTGTTTGCCTTGTTTTGGTCATATCAAAACTTTATGGAGGCATTCAGTTCTAGGTCTAGAAATGATTGTCGCATCAAAAATTGGATCCGCCTCAGCTGAATTTAGACTCACAGCCTTGGGGACTAATGTTCCGAATTTATTGTTGCTACAGAAACATATCCTACACTGTTATACATCTCAGATGAAAATGTATCGGCTGCCCTAAATATCTGAGTCAACTCAACTAGCCTAAATGTCAGTTGACTCAACTTCAAGATAAGCTTAGTTTCAACCAACAAATGATCAAGAAAAAGGATGACTAACTTTTGAAAACTTATGAGCTTGTGTTCAATATCTAAAACTTGTCATGGCAAGTGGAGTTAGAGAGAAACAATAACTTCACATAACTTCATGAGGCTGTAACGTTTTGCAATGTATGGCTCAGTTACACTTATGAATTAAGGCTCTTTATAAAGAAACACATTTGCGAATGCTGGTCCGGGTGATTTAATAGGCTACTGTTGAAGTTTATGAAATATCAAGCAGCCAGTCACACCTTTGTGGGAATCCTAGTAGCCTATATCCTACGATAGCCGATTTACTGAAACGGAACTCGAACTTCTTAAAGCACCCTGAATCATGAGGCGACTGTGCAAATAACGATCATTTTCATGTCAAGCAAATTTGGACTATTGTCTTCATTAATGTGCATAGGCCAGCGCTAACGACAGTTGCGCTGAGTCGCATGAGCGGTAGGCCGATAGCAAATTTCACTAACGGTTCTAAGGAACAAGTGGACTAAAGTACGATGCAAAAGAGAGCGACAGATCCACCTTTTAAAACATATCACATCACCAATAATATTTATAATAAAAAGGCGTACAGCGCGAGAATGAAGTCAAATGTAAGCAAAATGTTGAATGCCTAATGCAAACAAAATATTAACATACGCACTGAATAAATGAATCAATCAATAAATAAATGAACACCTCATGTGACCGCACCAAGGCCATGCAAGTTAGGTGTAGGCTTCTGCCTGCTTTCCAGCTTCTCGGTGAGCGCTGTAAAGCCTAAAAATAGTGATAATGTCATTTCGGTGACCCTTATAAAAATGGCACAATTATTTATTTCATATTGCGGGAAAATAAGCGTTTTCACAGTCTACTTTATAAACTGAATATTTTATTTTTGAGCCCTCTGTTCCGTTTTAGATTTGATCACGCACCGGGGGGCAACATGGGAAAAATAGCCTATACATTGACACATTGTATTCTTTAAGTTGATAATCCCTCATACTTAGTTGGACAACGCGTAAAACAGAGTTATGCGATGTTTCTTCAATGTGCAAATACACGTTATAATGTCAGTGAGCGGCACATTAAACCAGGAATGACTGGACGAAAAAATAGGCTTTAAGGCTAAATAAAAAATAAAAATTTAAAATAAAAAAAGAGTGGGTAAGACGGTGTTCAACCATATCTGCAAGGGCCTGATGTAGCTTTCCTTATCAGCCATGCGGATACACACCTTAATCAACCCCTTTGGTTTACACCTTGTCTAGCAGAATCAAATGTAGGCCACACAGCAAAAATCCCAGTGTTAATTGAACTCCAGTAAAGTTTATATGAGACCAGTTGGTCTCATATAAACCCCAGTGGAGTTCAATTAACACTGGTATGTTTGCTGTGCATAATTGTTTGTTTGGAACAAAACGAAAGACTGTAATCCACTCAGGCCCTTTTTGGCAAGGTTTGCTATAATATTTCGCTCAGGGCAATGCACACAGACTTCGATACCGCTTTTGATCCGCTCATTTATTACAGTCATACACGTAGACATTTATAAGCGTTAACACTGCCCGGCCACAAAAGTCCATGAAGTCTTGGGCCCCCTTTAGCTTTGATCACGGCGCACATTCCTGGTGCTATTGTTTCAACCATCTTATACAATGCAAGTACACTTACTTCCGACTAGATTCGCATTCATATTCAGCCCAGATATTGCATTGGCGATGGGTGAGTCAAAACACTCCGTTAAGCCTTCTCCAACACATCCAGAAGACTTTACATCGGTTTACATCCAGGTGGCCAATTCATGTGTGAAAATGATTCCTCATGCTCACTGAACTACTGTTTCACATTTTGAGCCCGATGAATCTTGGCATCGTTGTTCTTGAATATGTTTGTGTGATCAGAGATTAAAAAGTCCATTGATGGGTTACTGGTCAGTTTGCTAAATTACTTTTATTGCTGCAGATCAGTGCTGAGCCTAGACCTGACTTAATGAAGCAACCCCAAATCATGAGACTGCTTCTAGAAGCTTGTACAGTGGGCACTATGCGTTATGGGTGCATCGCTTCTCGGGCTTCCTTCCTTACCCTTATGTGCCCATCGCTCTGGAATAGAGTAAAACTGGACTTGTGGACCACATGACCTTTTTCCACTTCTCCTTAGTCCAATCTTTATGTTCCCTTGAAAATTGAACTAATTTTTTTCCTCAAATAGTTTCACTAATAAGTGGCTTTCTTGTAACCACGCAACTGTTTAGCCCCAATCCCTTAAGTTCTTGTTGTATTGTGTGTGTGTGTGTGTGTGTGGAAATGCCCTTACCTTCGTAATTAAACACAGTCATGAGTAATACTGTTGATTTTTTTAAAGATGAGACGTCACAGAGCATGTTAGGGATCCCTGATCTGGATCAGTCATGATTTTTCTCCCTCCCATTTCTTCGGCAAAGTCGACAGTTCACCTCTATCAGGTTTTAATAAATTGTCGGACAGTTCCTGACCTAATACCACTTATTTTATTAATCTCCTTTTCTGGTTTCTTTGCTTGAAGCTGGCCAATAATTTGCCTCTCTGGAAGCATATTAATACATTTTCTACGACCATAAGATGCATCTACCAACACGGTCTTTTTTAAATAAATGAGAAGTCTCACTTAATCAGTTAGGATAAAAAAAAAAATACCAGCTGAAACATATTTATCACTGTAATAATGATTCAGTCATAAGTACTTGCTTATATAAATCCAAACTGCGCCTTTTTTTGGACGGGCAGTGAATACAATGGTAATAACAACAACAACAACAACAACAGTTATTATTATTATTATTATTATTTTTATTTTTATTATTATAACTAATATGTTTGCTAATATCAATCGTTACAACAAATCTGAAAACTTTTTTAATAACCGAAAACTATATTTCAGGAAATAAGGCCAAGAACCGCCACCCCCAATCATTTGTGATGAAGATAGCCTTTGCATGAACACAGTCGGAGGCGCCTTCGTGGCTCCACAAAAACATCAGGCAAACGATAATGATTTTTTCCCTAATTGGCAAGGTTACATCGAGCAAATTGTCGTAATTAGGTGATTCGCCTGCCCTCATATACGGAGCATTTGGGAACAGCGCCACTTAGCCTTTAACTGAGAGCTCTTGGGCGATCTGTGACCAAAAGTGGCTATCTTAAATTAATTAATCAATATTGTAGGCTTGGTATTGTAGGCTCTTATTACCGAATGCATCTAATCGACATTCACATTTTCCGCCTCTTTAATTCTCGGCGATATTCTGGTAGTTCTTGATTGCACTGTTATTCGTTAATGCATTATGTGGCTCATAAATTCTGTCAAAATAATGAGACTAGGTATGTGCTGAATACCTCACAAAATAAGGTAAGATATTAAGAATAATGCTCTCAATCAGGTGATGGATAGCTAAGGAAGTGGTCTACGCGGCGAGAAAAATGTCACTTTCTATCCTGCTATCCGCCGTAGCTGTCATTTTTGTAAAGACGAGAGAATGGACTAGGACCTCCTCCAAACTCTCTGAAACCCGAGGCCATGCAACCACAATTCTTTTTTAAGGAGTGGGACAGCGCCAGAAAGAGAGAGAGAGAGAGAGAGAGAGAGAGAGAGAGAGAGAGAGAGAGAGAGAGTGGCTGGGAGGGAGGGGGTGGAACCGCAGTTCAGGAATTCCTGTTGCCCGTTTTGACCCAGTGGCCAAAATGAATTGCATATCAGCATCAGGGAAGAAGAAACCTCGGGGAAAAAAACTATCCGAGAAACTCGTGCTGAAGACGAAGAAGACCCTTCCCATCGCGTCGCGCGCGAAAGCGGGAGAGGGCCGGGCTCCGCTGAAGTTCTGAGGTGCACAACACGAGAGCGCTCTGCTTGGGTGGTCTCTCTACTTTGGTGAGCTGTTGCTAAGCAGCTAATAATAGTCGTGTTTGCTGAGTAATTTTTGCCCTTCTGGAACCAATCAGATGCTTGAAAGAGCGGCCATCTGACAGCCCTGGAGGCGGGATTTCGATTCTTTTCTGCCTTACCCCTCCTCCTCTGTCTCCAAATGGAGAGAGTTCTTTTTTCTACGCTATTGAATCTCAGAGCTCGCCGAGTCCCGCGGCCTGAGGACGGACACATAGCACACATAATGATCCAGCAACCGATCGATGGAAGCCGCTGTTTGGAACAAGCAGAGCCGATTGTCCCCGTAGTATTTTAAACTAAACATTATTTTGGGGGAAACAGCGAATGTGGAAAGCAGCAGATAACCCCGGATCGCGAAATGTTGCGATGGAAGACGCAGACTTCGACTCGCCGTACTAAGCAGGAGTATGAAGTACTTTGGATTGAGATCACCAAGAGTGAATCCTTGTCGTCCTGGATAATTAAAAAACGGAGGAATATAAGATCGTGGATAGCAAAGCGGACAGCTCAGTCTTTGCAACATGGCCTCGGCTGTTAATGACTCCTCGGAGCAGGAAAACGGGCACCCCGATCGGCCGAGGATAACTCGGAGGAACAGGGGAAACTATCGCCCAACAGTAACGGATCTGGAGTATTTGCAACGGCCGAGTTATTGCGATGCAACTTTTGCATTGGAACAAATATCGCAGGTGCCTCCTCTCTGACATCCGTTCACGGAATAACGAGCAGGCGAATGTAGTTAGCCAGAAACAGACCGACTTCAAGTCGCTAGGTAACGGGATAGCTGCATAAAGCTGCTTTCACACCGGACGCGAAACGAATTTTTCGCACTACAGATTACATCCAAAGTCAATGCAAAGACGCGAATGCGCGCGTTTCGCGTGTGTGCATTCGCGTCTTTGCATTGACTTTGAATGTAATCGGTCGCGCGAAAAATTCGTTTCGCGTCCGGTGTGAAAGCAGCATAAGTTACTGGGAGGTGGACGACTGTCTTAAGAGCTTTCCTTCCATCTAGTAAGGCGTTTTAAGACCAAACGATGATAGAAGGGCGTATTTTCCAGTGTCACGCATTTTGTGTCTTTTCATGAAGTTCAGCTTTACATTTCAGATGCGCAATTTAAGGGTGTAAAAACAATCTGGTATGCAGACTGCAGTGGTAAACAGTCTCGCAGTTTCTCCTCGGGGTTACCACCGCTGTTTGGAAAGGACCTCTTCTCACTTCGGCCGGGTTTTAAAATTGACTTTAGATTTTTTTTTCTGCGTACCGTTTTGTTCTACATTTAACTTGTTGCAAAATGGAAAGATAATCTCTTCACTTGAGAGGTAATTTGCCTCCTCTTACTCGCTTAAGCAAAAATCCATGTGGCTGCCCTCTTCCGTTCACAAATATTGTCGTAGCTCCCTCAGTGATGGCTGCGCCCGTTCTCATTTCAGATCACACAGGGTCTCGGCTCTGTGGAAATGAATTTTAGGGCTCGCAGCTGTCGAACACACGTGGACTTTTGCGTATAATTCTGACTAAGCTCGCGTACGCACCGATCGCACCCGTTATGCGACCTTACAGTAGAATCGCAATTGCCGAGCACTATGGGATACTTCTCATGTGGTTAAAATTGCCTCAAGACCGTACCCTCCTTCGAAGACCGCTCCGTGTGTAGTTAGCTAGCTAACCAGCTTTCCCCCACCCTATCCACGTAGGAGGTCCTCCTCCCGTTTTAGGGGAAACCTAGAAACCTTAAAAATTGCTTTGGCGTGCAGTGTCTAAAATGAACGCAGTGTTCGTTGATTATATAAAAGATATTTTGTGCATGTGTAAAAGAACACGAGCATTAAGCTTCCACATATATTCTGAGCAAAGAATGCGTAAACGTAAAATCCCAGACTGAAAAAAACATCAGCGTAGCCCACCCGTTAGAGTTGTCATTTTGCCGGGCAATACCTTTTATTTCACGGTTCTACTCCTGCTCAGAGTTTCCTGTGTGTGCACGATTTACACCGACCATCTCTCAAATAAGACTCTCTGCAAGTCCGTTGCATCGGGTCTCGCATTTTTAAAATAAATACTTTCCCATGACGCGCCATGTGAATTATTAACGGTATTCACCCCATGTAACGTTTGGCCTTTTGTCTTGTTTCGTCGCAGGGAAAGGCGACCGGGAGAAAAGCACCGCTGTGGCTTAGAGCAACGTTTCAAAGACTCTTGTTTAGACTGGGATGTTACATTCAAAGGAACTGTGGAAAGTTTTTAGTTGTCGGCCTCTTGATATTCGGAGCTTTCGCTGTTGGATTGAGAGCAGCTAATCTGGAGACCGATGTGGAGAAGCTTTGGGTGGAAGGTAAGAGGCACCTTTATTTTTCAGCCGCAAACGTTTGTTTTTCTTTCAAGAATAAACTGAGTGCGAGGAGGCGGGTGAGGGAAGGAGGGAGGGGGTCATCCAGGCAAACTGGAGGGATTGTTTATTGTATAGAGGTCTGGCAAAGGGCCAGGTCAAACTGGAAAAGATTTTACCGTGATTTTTATTTCCTTGCTGTACTTTGAACATTCAAGGTAAAGGCGATACGGTCAGCGGGGAAGCTAATGGTTTTAAACGTTTGATGTTTTTTTTTTGTCATGTATTTTGTTTGTTTTCATTGCACAAATGAGGGTTTTATTAAAGGAAAATCTGTCAGTGCCGCCATTTTGTGTGTGTGCGCGTGCGTGCGTGCCTGCCCCCAGCAGTAGAATCTGATCCGCGCAGCGCAGACTGTGTGTGGTCCTGTTTTGGACGACTTTCAACTTTCCAGAAAAGATTTGTCTTTGGGTTTGGAGGGAAAAAAGGGAAGCACTGACTTTAAGGCATGCTTTCAAAAGTGGACTAATACAAACTCTGTGTGCCTTGAAATGTGGAGGATGGGTGATTTAATAGCATAAATACAGAAAAGTAAACAGTGGGAGGAGCTTTGTTCTTGGGAGGGGCCAACGATTTTACAAATTTTTTTTCCCCCCTTTTTTTGCTTTGATATAGAATAGAGATGTCAGGCTACTAATTAGCTAGTTAATCCCTTAAACTTTTGGTTTTTGCTCGAATTTCACTTGAAATAGATTCAAGATTATGAAAAGGTATTTTTTTTTTTTGTCATTTTGTAAAACAATTTCAATTACATATTCTCATGGTTGTATCACCTCACTGAAGCTATATCAAACTTAATGTATGTGAAATCTTCAAACCCTGGATGCCATGGTTTCACGGCAGCATCAAACAGAAAATGACTCTCTCGTGTGTCATTTTATACAAAATTCCCTGTCTCCCTGTAATGCAGCAGGGAATATTGGAGAACATTGGGACTTCAACTAGACTTTAAAGCGGACATTCATTTCCACAGGTCTGAATAAAGCCATGATATTCAATGAACTGACATGGAATCAGAGTTGAAAAAGGTTTCAAATAGAAAATGCTTTGGAATTGATTATTTGATAATTCACAAAGTACATTTGAAATATGCAAAATACTACTTAAAAAATTGGATAAATTGGCATGTATTTTTGCTTACCATCTTGCTGCATTGTAAAATTGGTGCTTGCAGCTCATGACTAACAGTTGTGGCGTAGCCTGGTTTAGCATTACCATTAAAGGTTGTTTTTTTTTTTTTTTTCCCATTTGGATATTGTATGTTTACAGTATTGTTCACTGCGAGTGGAAACTAAGAGTTGATTTTGGTTGCTTTTTTGAGAGAAAGAAAAACAAAGCAGTAAGAGGGGTGGAGTGCAGCAGAAACTGTGTGCCAGATGATTTTGCACGTTTGCATGTCTGTGACCGTTTCCATGAATTCGCCTGGGACACAGGCACTGAAGAGCACACAGAGTTGTCAGTTTTGGTAGACAGCCTGGCCTCCTCTCAGCTTCAGTTTGGGAGATGGAGATGTGGGTCGTCCTGACAGAGCCGGGACATTGCAGAGTTCTGGTCCTGGACGTAGATGCAAGAGCCTTAACCACACTTAATGCCTTTTCCATTTCATATGGCCTGTTTATTGTAGATCAGGTAAAAGAATTTGGTTACATTTGACAAAAAAAATCTAAGTTTTGGGTAGTTCTGCCGAGAGCCAAGCTTTTGTTTGCTGAAATGGGAATTCACTGTTATCCTCTGGTTTAGCCTGTGTGCGTGTTCCTGTGGTCTCTGCTGACGATAAACTTAACGCTATAAGTCACTCCATACAAACTGACTGAGGCCATCCCAGTGCACACCATGGATTTTACTGGAAAGAAATTCATATAAACTTCTATTAAATTCTTGGTACCTTGCAAAATCCAATTGAGTGAATCCAAATGCTTTATTTAGTTTTGAATTTATGAAGTCTGTCCTGTAATGTGTAAAAACAGCCACTAGATGGCAGTATTGACATTTTGTTAAGCCCAGTCTGGAGCTAGGTTTGGGCATGTCTGAGAGGGGAAAGTCCCAGAGAATAATAATAATATAAAAAAAAGTCTAAAAGATGGGAGGGGGCTGCAAAAGAGTATATTAGGAGAAAAATTGAGAGAGTAAAGTAGTAGGAGAAATTGCAAGGAGAAGGATACATTTGACCAGACTTGTCACTCTTTTTCAAGACCTGTGAAGTTTTTTATTTTTTTTATTTTTTTTGTGGATTTTTGTTGGAGCATTTCCCTGTCCCGGGACATCACCAAGCAACCCAACCAAAGGGACTGAAAATTTTTTTTTTTTTCCCTCTTGTTATGTCAATCTTGGTAGGTAGTATAAATTGTAGGTTAGATGTCAGTTTGTTTAATTAAATCTGTTTAAGTTTTAAGATTTTGTCTGTCATCCCTTGCTGTCTTGTATGTCATTACAAATTGGGGCCATAGCAGTCCCAACCGCCCAAAACTTTTCTACGATCAACACGATTGCCGAGACTGACCTCAAGATCTGATAAGATCACCACACAATTACTCCACGATTAAGACCACGATTTCAATTGTGCCACGAATTGAGATAGTGGGAACCGAGCATTAATGTCATCATTTTTGCGATTCTTTAAACTTGTATTCTAATTCTCACATATTGCTTATTTTTTTCTGGATTGGGTTGAAATTGGCTCTGAAAACCCTAGGGATAATTTGCAACATATAGTAATGTAACTGCTTATCGCTGAATATTTTATGATAATTAAATTAATAAAAAGGTTTTTAATAATTTTTTTTAATTGAAATCTTTAATTTTCCTAAATATCTCCATTAGTATTCTCTCTTTTGCGACCAGTTGTGATTCTATTTTATGTTAGTATAGTTCTATCACATTTGGATGTTTTTGCGTCTGCATAACAAATTCAGTACCGTGATGGATCTTTCTAAATATAACCTCGGGGCTGGCAAACCCACTATAAGATCACTGGCTGTAATATACATTCAGTGGTTTTATTTCACAGGTAGATAATTGTACTGTGTTGACCTCAAAGACCTTTATCCCTGTATGATATCTATTGAGCCGGTTTTCCATTGGTTTCAGGAAATCTGGAAGTTATAGCTTGTAATGCCTTGGTTTATTGCATTCTACATGTCATCTTGTTCCATGCGTCTTTGTACGAAATATTAATCCTGGTCTCGGAGTGGAATACAGCTATTCTTTCGCAAGTTCAAATTTTTCTGACATCTTCAACTAGTTGCATTAGAAAGCAATTAAGCATATCTTGGCTAATCCCACCAGAAACTGTTTTAGATGGATTATTGCAAAATGAATTGCAACATGCCCAGATGTATGTAAGAGAGTGCAATCATAATTCATTTAATCGTTGAGTAGTTTGATAAGATGAGATTGTGGAGCCTTCCTCTATTGGAAAAAACCTAGCAGAAAAAGCCAAATGTCACAAGATGGCATACATTAATGAAGAAGCTGGGCTTTAGAGTTTGACTGAATAGGGAACAGATGAGAAACTGTTGAAGTTGAGATGTGGATGTTCTGACTTGACAGATGATGCCACAGTTGGTTTACATCAACGTAATTACTTTTTGGTGCTTTACAAGCGCAAGACATCCTTGTTTACTGAAAATTGTTGTTTTATGGAGTAATGTAACAAATTTCATTTTTTTATACACCCTGGCAAAATTAAGCACCACCTAAGTCTTAAACACCTTTTCACAACAAGACATTTGAGAGAAATGATGGGTGAGTACTGACTGTCAGTAGTACTAAGATGAAGCCCAAGTTTTCCTAAGTGCCAGCCAACTGTTTAGAGGAATTGCAGTTAAGCTCAAATGAATTAATACGTTGTTCATGACGAAGAATTTTGAATCTGAAATGTGCGAGTAATGCAAGCAGAAAACTTTCATGCAAAAGTACGGAGTGCAGGACTTGTCAATCTTCAGACATTTTAATTTTGAATTAGGTGGGGTATTTTCCCGAGTGCATAGTATATGTATCACAGTGAATCAAAACACTGTCCCAAAAATAGTTTCCATTAAATTAAAATGGTTCTTATCCATTTTTGGAAAATAAAGGCAAATTATCTTAAAAATTCTCAGCTCAAAAGCTACATTTGGCCAGATCTACGGCACTCCTTCAAACTAAATAATTTTGACTGATATTCATATAGTTCTATCAGATCAAGAAATTAACTTGCAAGAAAGGGAAAACTAGCAAGGATATACATTTCTGAAAATTACATATTCATTTGGATAAAAAAACTATTTTTTATCAATTTGATTACTCTAAAATGTTTGGAAAATACATGATGCAAATTATGCTTGGGGAGGCATTCCAGCTCAAATGGACCAGGGGGTGACACCACCTTGTCACAGATTTAGCTGATCTTTGCTCCAATAGTTGCTATATGTACATGGACAAAAATCCCCAAATTTTGGCTGCCAATTCCAAATGATTACAAATGGCAGCCATTTTAAAAATCACCTTTTACGTGCGTCGCAACTTCCCTACAGGTTGAGCAGATCAAATCCATGCTAGATTACTTGGTTACAAATTCCTGACTTTTTGCCATAGTTTTGCAATATCCCTGTTGATACTACTATGTTCTCTATACATGTGTGTATACATGGCGATATTGTTTTCACAAAATATCTATTTTATGTTTTGGAGGATAACATCAAAACAACGCAAAACACCTAATTTTTTGATATACAGTTGAAGTGATGGTGATGAGCATAAAACAAGTTCCATTCTGATATCAGGTGGCAGCATCGAGATAAGGGGGGCCAAAGTTTGGTACCCCGAAAAAAGGGTTTTCATCCAATAGTTTCCAAATCATAGGAGCTATCACTTATTTGACTGCATATTCAAAATCGGCATGAACAATTACAGCAGAGTGCCAAAAGGTTCTATAGTTTTTACCCCTCAGCCCTCAAGGCTGATGGGGTATTGCTATCCTTCGTGCGGTTGGGCGGGCGGGTGGCAGGCGGGCGGGCGTCTCCAAAAACTTTGACATCGGGCTGAGGGGTATTCTGTGCATTGCAAGCCTATTTTTGATTTATTGTGGAAAAAAGGGTGGAAAAGTGGGAGGGCACGTTGCGATGCGCGTAAAAGACCATTTTTAAAATGGCTGCCATTTTGTTACCATTTGGTGTTGGCAGCCAAAATTTTGGGATTTTTGTCCATGTTATGTATGAGTATTTTGTGTACAGCACTGTATATGATTTGTAAATGGAGATTTGTTAGACACTATTTAAATTCCCATTATGACTGGTCAACGATTTGTTTATTTTTGTTATCATTTAGCACCCTCTGGTGGTATGTCTGCTGAAAAACATGATCTGATGCAATACCACTTCTTTGTGATGAAATAGTCTAGTGCTTATTAGAAGCTTCTGGCTTCTTCTTGCCTGGAGGGGGCGGGATCACCCAGGATTCCTGTAGATCTTTCCAGAATCTTACTAGTCTATATAAATGCTGTGATTTTGGTCATTAGAGGCAGAGTATTTGTTTTGGCGACAGCGTTGCATAGTGGCAATCGTGTTGTTATATGATTAAACAGTGGATTATTTGTAGAAGTTTTTTTTAATGAGTGAGGAATAAATTTGTTTAAGTTGTCATTGCTGGTTGTCTATGTCGTGATTTTCAAGTCATAACAATGTACATGTAGCAACTGCTGGTGGAAAAATCAGGACAATCTGAGTGATGGTGGTTACAAATGCCCAGGCTACTGGTCCATTTGAGATGGAATGGCCCTGGGGTGTCTTGAAGTTTCGTGCAAATTTCAACCCAACCCAGAGAAAAACAATTAATTTGTTTGGTGAGGCTGAGAGTACACACATGAAGAGAATAGCAAGTATTTGGAGGAGAGATGTATGTATGTATGTATGTATATTTATTTATTTATTTATTTTTAGTTATCTCATTTAGTTATCCCAAGTTCTGAATACTGGATGAGTTTGTATGTAAGCACCCGAATCAGTATTATTTGGGGAATAATTTAATTGCATGTAAATTGATGTTTGGGGCTTAATCATTTGCTCGACAAAGTTTCAGTTTCAGTTAGAGCACACACACACACACACACACACACACACACACACACACACACACACACACCAGCAAATTTCCCAGAGGCGGTGAAATATGCTGGTTTCCGGGTGGTATGCAACAGGCCGGCTGGGTTTTGTTTAGATTGGGCCCCAGCAGCGGAGGGCAAGATTAGCGCTGTCTCTCTGTATTTTTGGTCAGCTCATTTCTGCCCTGTCAGCTTCCTTTAGGAGACATGTTTATGCTTCGTGTTGACTCCTCTCTCTCTCCTTCTTACTCTATCATTCACCCTCTCTATTCTCATCTTCTCAGATCTGACTCTTAAATGACCTCTGGCATGCTTCACCACCCCCTCCCCCCTCCCCCAGCCATCCCCAGGTCGGTGTGAATGGCCTTGTGAGGTCTGTAGTACAACCATAACAGTGCCATTTCCTGCCATCTTGTATTACCCAGCTGAATCAAGACTGTGTTTCATGTTAAATATCAGACCTTTTGAACAACAGTTTTTGTGGTGTGTGGAGATAGAAGCAGTGGTAGTTAACAGCACACTTTCCCAGGGGTTGTGTGGCTTGCGCCCTAAGTCAGCCAAGGTATTTTATGCATGTCATTATACCCTTTGTAGGTTAGGAGCCCTTATTTGGATTTGGATGAAAAGTACGGCGACTGACTAAAGGCGCACAAGTATAGGGGGTGATTTTTGCGCTGAAAGGTGAAATTGCCACATTGGGCGCGTGGAGAAATCGCTGTGTGCCAAAGTCAAAAGTGATGAAATATGGCTCATGTTGACACTCAGCATTTCTAGTGTCAGTGGTACATAGTTTCGCGGCTCGTTTCTGTATTAACCCCTTTTGCACCGTTTTTCTTGGGCCAGTTGGGGGAGGGAGGGATGAGGAGACATGCTGCTAATCAACATGAAAGTTACCAAAAACTGCGCACAATGCTTAAGGAGATCCAGCCACAGAGGCTTGGGAGAGAGCAGGAATGTAGGTTCATTTAGGTTGGTGATTGAGAAATGCAAAAACCCACACAAAATAAATTGCTTATCATAAGATTTTCCCTCTTATGTTGTTAAGATGCGCCCAATTGTGGAAACGAGCTTGATTTAGCAGTGGTGAAATCAAGTGATTTGGCCAGTCAGTGACTTGGTAAAGCCAGTGAAAAATAGAGTACTAAAATGATGACGTCACAGCTACTTGGGTTCTGGTGTCAAAGTAAAATCCCTATGGGAATTTATAATGGGGTTTGGACACTTTCCAGCATTGCTCGAACTTGTATTAATTTTAAGAGCTGCCTCGCTCCGAGATGGCAAGTTGGTGGAAAATTAGAGAAAAGAGACTTATAATGCGTTCTGAACTCATTCAGCCCGGGAATCAGGAGGCTCATGGGACGTGTAGTTTTCAGCTTCCGCACCGCAAGGTATGGTATGGGGCTCCATCCGTGCGTTCATGCGTCCGTCAACACATTTTGCTTTATCTCATCAACTATTTCAGTTACAGGCTCCTAATTCTTACTGGACATGTTTCTCAAAGGCCTACAAATCACGTGCCTAAAGGTGACCTTGGCCTATTTTTCAAGGTGACTGGCCTAAAAATATCACCAAAGCCTTCAACATTTTCCGTTATCTCATCAACTATTTCCGTTACAGGCTCCTGATTTTTACTGGACATGCATCTCATAAAGGCCTACAAATAACATAAGTAAGTATAATTTATTTTTAAAGCATATTTCTAACAGTTCACACTGACCAGACTGCCGTACATAGTGCAGGTAATTAAATAGATGAAACTAAAGTAAAAAGAACAATATTAAAATAAGAAGACAGAATTCACAAACATCCACAATATGAAGTTGCTATAGGCAAACAACGAGATAAGATAATTAAGTGGAGGTGAAAGCCAGGGTGTAAAGATGGGTTTTAAGCCTTGATTTGAAGGAAGATATGAAGGAGGTGTCGCGTATGTGTTGTGGAGCTAGTTCCACAAGTGTGGTGCCGCAACAGTGGAGGAGCGGTTGCCTTTCTGTTTGAGTCTGGAGCGGGAAATCTGGAGAAGGCTCTTATTGCAAGATCTTATGGACCTTAGGGCTGAATGGGAGTGTAAAAGGTCAGAAATGTTCCATGGGGCCAGGCCATTGAGGGCTTTGTAAACCATTAAAACAGTTTTAAGGTGGATCCTGTAGTGTACTGGCAGCTAGTGAAGGGATGCCAGAACAGGTGTGATATGCTCCCATTTTTTATCCCCCGCCAACACGAAGTGGGAGGGGGATATAGGTTTGACCTCCGTCCGTCCGTCCGTGCGTCCGTCCGTCCGAGATAAAGGGGACAGCTTTACTCAGAAACTACTACAGATACAGCAACCAAATTTGGTGTGTAGCTTCAGACCATAAAGGCCTTGATTGAGTTCGAAAATGAGAAGCGCACGATTGGCGGGGGATGTTGTAGACCATGTCGACTTGTTTTCAATCCAGTCAAAAGTCTAGCTGCTGCATTCTGCACCTGTTTGAGGCATGATATACTGTAAGGGATTGGGGGAGACTAAGGAAGAGGGAGTTACAGTAATCCAGTCAAGATGTAATAAAGGCATGAATAACTTTTTTCAAATCCTGGTATGATGATGAGGGTTTGATTTTGGAGATGGCTCTGAGCTGATAGAAGCTGTTCTTAACTACAGAAGAGATTTGTTTATTGAAGCATAGCTCAGAATCAAAAATGACGCCCAAATTCCTTGCTGAGGGTTTGATGAACGGTGCGAGACTGTCGCAAATTGGTTGTGGTGAATTTATGTGCTTGGGAGGGGTTAAAAATGATTACTTCAGTTTTGTCATTGTTTAACGTAAGGAAATTATCCCCCATCCAGGCTTTTGCGTCCTTGAGACACTCTAGGAGTGTCTGGATGGAGTCCCCAGATCTTAATGGGAGATATAGTTGGGAATCATCTGCGTAAAAGTGAAAGGAAGCTTTATATTTTCTAATTATATTACCTAAACGGAGCATATTTAGGCAGAATAAGACTGGGCCTAGGATGGACCCCTGGGGGACCCCACAGGACAGAGGAGCAGATGAAGAAGAGTGCTGAACCTAAAGGTGACCATGGCCTATTTTTCTAGTTCACTAGCCTAAAAATATCGCCAAAAACTTTGATAATTTGCTTTATCATATCAACATCTTCAGTTACAGGCTCCTAATTGGCTCCCACCACCCGAGTGGCACGGGAGCTATGGTAATGGGGTCACTCCGTGCATGCGTCAATCCATGCATTCGTCTGTCAACAATAAATTCAACATTTTGTTTATCTTAACGGCAGGAGCTTCTTGGGCCGCCAGTGCCCTATATTTAGACTATAAAGGGGGTTAGCATGGTGGAAAAAAATTAAAATGATTTGAATTACAGCTGATTCTGGTCAAGAAAAATGATATTCGTTTTTAGTCAAAATCTCAAAAAAATGGAGGCTTGGAAACAATGGAAAGTGATTCAAAAGTGAATATTTAACAAGTCTATATGTAAAATGAATGGGAAATTTTATTTCCAACTCCAGCGTCACTTTTGCATTCTATTCCTACACTGGACCAAGAAAAGCCTGGAAAACTCCCGCTAAAAATCTTGTGTTCCCTTGGATGTCTTAACCCTTCTACTGTTGATGGAGCTTTTTTTGTTGCCGTTGGCTTACCAGTTGAGCAGCATTATTCGTACACTTCTCCTGTGATCTGGAAAAACCTAGTGAATTTATCAGTGGCAAGGATTCTCGTAACTGAACAAAAACCTTTAGGATTCTGGACTTCTCCTAACCAAAAAATAATAATAGAAACTTGATCTAGACCTGAGGTCACCAATAGGCGGACCATGGTCCAAGTTCGGACCCAGACGCCGTCCCATCCGGACCCAGAGCTGTAACAAACATGTCACTTTTGTTGAGTTTTACTCAATTTTGGCAGCTTTAATTTTTTTGCCGCCTCTTTTCCGGACTTTATGGTAGTTACGTACCCGCGCATTTTGTGCGTGGGCGGTGCATGCCCTCTCGCTCCTGCAGTGTGGCTGCAGCCGTGTCAGAAAGTGGTGGGAAGGAAATACACTGGAGAGAGGCAAGGCGAAAGAGAGAACAGCGGTGAGAGAAAGACTGAATGTGTAATAGTGAAGGAACATGACATGGCTTGTTCTAAACGGCGCAAAGTGGACAGCGAAAACAGAACATTTAAAGCGGAATGGGTAGAATCTTATTTGTTTATCCTCCTCACTGGAAGCTCAAAGCCGCTGTGGCTCATATGCTCTGAGACGGTGGCGCCAGTGAAAAGTGCAAACGTAAAATGCCACTGTGAAATTAAACAGCTGGTGAAGTGGGGGGGATAAAACCCGTCCCTTAAAAATAACAATTGGTCATGACCTATTTTCAATCAAATTGGAAGCAATGCATTTGTTTAATGATGGTTTAAACGCAACAAGATCATTTGAAATGTCTTTATGCAATTCAGTTACTTCCAACCCCTGAGTAAAGAAAAACGAGAGAAGTCCGAAGTCATTATCACCGTAACGCATGAGAAACTGATGAGCCTCCATGCACAAAGACTTCACTTCAGCACGAGAATCTCTGACATACGTGTTGATGGAATAATTGCTGATAACAGCTGAGGAACGCAAATATGCCACTTAATTCACACCAAATGCATGATAGCTGGCAGGTATGCGTTATTAATGAAAACTGACCACACCTGATAATGTTGAGAGTTTTTGAAGTTTCCCTAATGCTTATTCCCCCCAAATGCCGAATGGCGTTCCGGGGGTATTATGTTTTTGGTCCGACCGCTGCCACTGCACTAAGTGTTAACGCAATAACTTCAGTAATATTTCAATTAGAAATTTCAAGTTTTGCATATAGGCAAGTATCATCAAGAGGAGGAACTGATTCGATTTTGGACTATTTACTATTTCTAGATTGGCCACCAGGGGCCGAAAATGGAAAAAAATCACTGTTTTTATCATATCTGTGGAAATATTTGTCCGATTGACCTCAAATCAAGTGCAAATGAAAGGTCATGACCTGAGGATGTGTCCCACGATGACATTATACCTGTTTGGTTCAAAATTTTGACGAGGTAGAGCTTTGTCACATAATTCACCATTTTTGCCATATCTTTGGAACCATTTGTCCAATTGACATAAAACTATGTGCAACTGCAAGGCCATGACCTCACAATGTGTCACATGATGACATCATACCTGTATGGTTCAATATTTTTCCACCAGGTGGCGCTTTGTGATGGAAAATTACCATTTTGGCCATATCTTCAGAACCATTTGTTCGATTGACTTGAAATTAAGTTCAAATGAAAGTCTCTTCAAGGTTTATTCAAGGATTGGGGAATTTGAGGATTGGGGCGTTCAGGGATATACCCCCAGCCGTCGCCTCCACCGGCATAAGCCTAGTTTAAATGATTGAAAACAGGTCTCACTAAACAGGAGAAAGTAGGCAGTGGGAGGGAAAGAAGTTCATTTTTATTATTAAATTCCTTAATATTATAATCCCTTGTTGAATACGGAAAAGAAGTTAAAACGACACAATTAATGAGACTGTGGAGGGAAGAAAGGAAACTCAAGCTACACTTTTTATCTATTTTCTAAAATGTAAGCACTTTTAAGATGCAAAGTTATGTCTCACAGCTTTGATTTGCTTGTATGTTATTTTTCAAATGGAGATCTCATTTGACTTGAAGTGAGTGCATTTACATTCCTTTTACTTTATTGTCCCCCGCCGCGCGGAACGCGCGAAGCGGCGGGACATAGTATTCACGACCGTCCGTCCATACGTACGTACGTACGTCCGTCCGTCCGTCCGTCCGTACGTCCCGAATCCTTGTCAGCGAGATATCTCAAGAACAAATTGACGGATTTCCTTCAAATTTCGTGTCAACATGTATTAGGGTGATACCCCGGCGCCAGTCGATTTCGGTGACCTTCGCGTCACTCTCAAAGTCACACCGAGACATTGTGCATTTTCACACTGATAGCCTTGTGGCGGGGGACAAAGACACGTTAGTGGCAAATACTTGTTATTATTCAAATTATTATTTATTATTATTTATAATATGTAGCCTGTGTGTTGGTATGTAACTGTATTATGATGCAACTTAGACATGATGAATCTGCGGACCTTTATATGCAGAAATTTTTACTATCCGGACCTCTTTGATTTGTAATTGAATACCCCTGATCTAGACAGTTCAAATAACACTAATTGCTAGAGTTTTAAGATATTCATCACACTTAATTGCTGCAAAAGAGGGTCAAAATGAGTTTCTCCCAAAAGTGACATATGTACTAGGTTTTTTGAGATCACAGTAGACTTGCTAAGGTCTTCACTTGCAGAAGTCTTTATTCTAACCAGTTATGGCTCATAAACAGTTAATACCAAAATGTGTTTAATACAAAAATGAGCCATTGTTGGTACATTATTGTAATTTTTAGTTTATTTGAGAAAAAGAAATCACTGAGTGGTACTGTTAGCCCGAAGAAAATTGACCAATAAAAGGGTTTAAGACTGAACTTAACCCTGCGGGAGCTCTTTTAAACAAGTTACTACATGATACCTTACATCACTGAGTAATAATGGCTGCATTTAAGTGCTCCAAGGGTTAATGACCTTGTGGCGCGCACACACACACACACACACACACACACACACACACACACACACACACACACACACACACACTTCAGAATTGTTAATTCAGACCTCTGTCCTCTTTGTGTTTTATTTGTTGCCTACATTTTTCTGTTTTTGGTCTCTTATAAACCCACACGGGCTGGGCGCATTGTGCAAGACACGAAAATAAAGCCTCACTCACTCACTCACTCACTCACTCACTATGTAAAGGTGAAGGACGCACTCAGTGCTGTGCAGAGGGTGCATTGGTTGGATTATCATGTGTCCAATGCTAGCAGCAGCTTCCTCCTGCTGCAGCAGGTCCTGATTCAACAGCTTGTGGTTTAGAAGAAGCTCGTCCTCATGCCCACAAAGAAAAGGTTTTGATTTTTTATTATTTTTTTACTAGTTTCTTTGCACATTTCCATTTTCAAACCACTTAGTTCTTTTCTGCTGGGGGTGCAGTTTCACTCTCTATCCTGTGTGATTTTTGGAATTTCACTGCATTTTAGCGCAGCTGGAGGTCTGTTAGGTATGTGGATTTATTCTGCTGACCTCGTGTGCATTTGCGTGTATTTGTGTACGAATGTGTGAAGTTTTGAGTTTGTGTGCATCAACTAACGTGAGGAAATAATAGGGTTTTGTAAAACGGCAGAGCCAGGTGATTGTGGGTGAGTTTCCTTGCATTCAGCAGTGGTTGCTGTATTGCTGGGGAGGGGTAAAGCTTTAACCCCTTAAACTAACTTTTCTCAGTTTTTCCCTTCAGTTGGTTTAAAGTCATTTCATTTTTTAATAGTGTAGGAAAATGTCAGCTACATATTCTGTATCTGCTGGTTGCAGTGCTTCACTGAAGCTATGTTACACGTACATTAAAGTGCCCATTCTGCGAGAAAATTGACTTATCTGTTCGTAGTTTGAGTCTTGGGGCTTTAGTGGTTTGCGTGCAGTCCTGACCTGTCACCCATGGACAATATTTGGTACATTATGAAATGAAAAATATGACAAAGGGGGCTGCGTAGTACTGAGCAGCTGAAATCTTACATGAAGCAAGAATAGGAAAACATTTTGCTTTCAGAACTACAGCAGTTTGTTTTCTTAGTTCTCAAATGCTTAGTGTTGACTGAAGAGAATGTGATGTAACGCAGTGGTTAACATGCCCCAGTGCCAACTTTTTTGAAACTGGTTGCTGGCATCAAATTCAACATGAGCATGTGTTTTCCAAAAAGACAATAAAATATCTCAGTCTCAACATCTGATATATTGTCTTTGCGCCATTATAAATAAATATAAAGTTCAATACTTAAGTCATTGCACTCTGTTTTGATTTACATCCTACACCGCGTCCCAACTTTTTTGGAAATGGGGTTGTATTTGGGATCATTGGTTACCTGGGCATCTCCTCAAGAATAGGATATGGGGTTAACTGTGGTTGGAGAGGGTCTGTTTTTCTGGTGACGAGAGCAGGCTGAACAATTGACGATTGAGTGGGTTCTTCCAGCAGCCCGTTCCCTGACCCCTCACCCCCTCACTTGCCCCCCCATTGTAGAGCTCATCACTCTACCACTCTTCCCCTCCACCCCTCCTGCTCTCCTCTATCCCCCCAGTGCGGTGGGCAGGGGGAAGAGGAGGGGCGGTGAGCGTGGTTCTCTCACTGTTATGTCTGTGCTGGATCACTGCGATGTATGCCCCTGTGGTTCTGCGGCCGCGGTGTGCAGTGAAGTTATTTCTATTGCATTTTATGGTGAAAAACCACACCCAGTCACAGCTGCACTAGCTGTGTGTGTAGCATATTGGGCTCGCGCAGTCTGAACAGTGTCCCTGTTGCATCTCTGTGATGGCGTGTCTACGGCTTCTTTATAGCATCTTTATAATGGCTTCTCTACAGGGTGTATCAAAAAAAAGTAGACTCTCTGAAATGTTACCACTGAATTTACAACTGAAAATTTTCATGAAATTTCTTTGTTTGCGTATGTTGGTATGGACATCCTGCTTCGCTCCATACCAAAATTAATTGCATAATTTCATGCATGACTGAACACTGGCCTGTTTTCCGGTGGGCAATAAAATGTCCTTCCTCCAAAAAAATTAAAGGGTTAAAATTGGATGAAAAGGCTTAAACTGTAATGCTAAATGTGAATTTTTGTTTTTCTACACCGCTATACTCAAATTCACCCTCATCTTTGCTGCTTTTTGCACTGGGGCAGTGTATGTATGGGAATGAGTCTGTGGGCGACACAGTGGTTTACAAGTGATCAGTACCCACCCGCATCCTGAGGAGAGGACATTTTGAGGAGCAAGTCACATTTAATCATTTTAACACCCTGTTTTTCGTCAACTTAGTCCTCGACGTGACCTCCATTTCTTTGGATGCTCGCTTGCGCTCTCCTTCGCATGTCCTGCACTGCTCGCCTGATTATTCCTGTCCCCCCCGCTGGATGTTCACTTCGGCTCTGATTCGCTGTTCAATGGACACCGAACATTTTTAAATCGCCGGTGAAAATGCAGAAGAACTTCTGCCACACTTTTGGTGGCATGGTATTCGTTCACCATGAATGCATGCTGTTGTGGTGTAAACTGTGGATGAACCATCTTGCAAATGAGTGAAGCCAATGGCCCGACCCAATTTTAATCCACAGCTGAGTGAAAGGAGTTACGTAAAAACGTCAGATGGATTAAGCCTATGCTGTAACTACCCTGACATCACAATCACTTTTACTCAGGTGCAAAGAATTTGTGGTGATCACTTCCATTGTAGGCCTGTGTTAAGTTGGTTACACAATCGGTCTGACCAATGTCAGACCTCGTACAAGTGATCAGGTGTAAAAACATGCCATGCCCCTCTGGCATGTCTGATAACTAGCACATGTGTTGTGGTTTTCATTCAAACATATATTCGTGTTATGAGGTTTCCCCATCCTCAAGCAATTGGTGAGAGACAGATTCTTCAGACAATTAGGCTTTATTGAGGCATATTGATAAATGTAAAGCAAAGTTCTTTTTGCGCAAAAACAACTGATTTCTTAATTTTCACACCCAGTTTTTATATCTTCATCACAGGAAATATCTTCCAAATATGGTCTTTCCGCATTCTCATTCTCGCGCTGCAATTGGACAGGCAAACCAAAACACTGCTAGATAATCCTTCAGGATTTCAAAGCAAAGATGAGCTGCACATCACTAAAAAGGAGCAGAAAATTACAGTCAAGGGATGAAAAGTACAGATAAAGCAAGTGGATACATAAATGATTCAATTGTTTTTTTTATGTTTTTTTCAGTTACAACTAATGATTTAACTGAACAAATCTTGATGAAAGCTACAGAAATCAAATACATCACCTGATTATGCTTTTGAATCAACTAAACAGAAGCCTGCTTACTAATCAAAGCTACAGAAGCCTGCTGCTTATGTGTGTGAGCTGCTCATGCATGTGGGAATTGAATTGCTTGTATGTATGTGTGTGTGTGTGTGTGTGTTGGTGTGCTGCTTGTGCCTGTGCAAAGTATCTGTGCAGTGTGTGTGTAAGTGTGTGTGAACTGCTTGTATGTGTGTGTATGTGTATGCGTCTGTGTGCCTTGCTCGCGCGCGTGTGTGTGTGAACTACTTGTATGTATGTATGTATGTATGTATGTATGTATGTATGTATGTATGTATGTATGTATGTATGTATGTGTGTGTGTGTGTGTGTGTGTGTTACTTAGATAATATGATTATTGATTATGATTATTGATAATGGTTATTCAAAATGGCAATTGATCTTCTGATGAAAATGATGAGAAATATTGAAATATAATCCACAACACATGAAAGGCTATCCATTGCCCCACTGCAAAAAGCAGCAAACAAAGGGTTAATTTGAGTATCAAGGTGTAGAAAAACAAAAATTCACATTCTGATTTACAGTTTAGGACTTTTCATCCAATTTTAGCCCTTTAATTTTTTGGAGGAAGGACATTCCATTGCTCACCGGAAAGCGGGCCTGTGTTCAATCATGCATGAAATTATGCAATTAATTTTGGTAAGGACCAAAGCAGGATGTCCATACCAACATATGCACACAAAGAAATTTCATGAAAGTGTTAAATTGTAAATTTGGTTGGTACTTTTCGGAGCGTCTACTTTTTTGATACACCCTGTATAGCATGTCTAATAGTATCGGTTTTATAGCATCTACATGGTCTCTCCATAATAGCGTCTTTATAGCATCTTCTATAGCATGTGTAATAACATATCTATAGCATTCATGTAATAGCTTTAGCATCTTAGTAGCATCTTTGTAATAGCATGTCTATACCCTCACTACAGCGTTTTTGTGATTGCATCTTCTATAGAATGTCTAATGGCATCTCTATAGCATTTATGTAATGCCATCTTTATTGCATTTCTATAACAGCATCTCTATAGCGTTGTTTTGTGATAACATTTTTATAGCATCTCTACAGCTTGTCTGTATAGCATGTCTAAAGCATCTTTATAGAACTTTTATAATGGCATATCTATCACATGTCTAATAGCATCTCTAAAAGCATCTCTGTAATGGCATCTCTGGAAAAGCATCACAATAGCGTGATATTTATAGCAGCTTTTATAGCATCTTTATTAAATAGCATCTCTGGCTGACGGGAGGATTGGCCCATCCCGCACACAGGAAGAGGGAGGGTTTTTAAAAGAAGGCCTCCGTATCGGCACTGTCTTAATTGGCTCCCTCCGCTCGCAGGAGGTACTCCTGGGGCTGCCAATGCCCTATATTTTAATCTCATCTCAGTCGTAGTGACAACTCACCCATTCCCCACTGCGAATGATTTGTCTTCTTCCTCATTCGCCCCGTCACCTGCGTGTCTGTCCGTCCATGATTTTGTCCGGGCCAGTACTCGGCAACTAATGATTGCAGCGTCACCAAATTTGGAATGGTAACTCACTACCACCTTTAGATGTGCAACATCAGGTTTTTTGCTGGATTTGACCTTTGACCTTAGCGCTGTGACCTTGACCCTGGAAATCTTGTCCGGGTGACTTTGTCCAGGCCAGTACTCAGCAACTAATGATCGCAGCTTCACTAAATTTGGTACGGTAACTCACTATGACCCATGCATGTGCAGGTTTTTGCTGGATTTGACCTTTGACCTTAGCACCGTGACCCTGACCCTGGAAATATTCTCTGGGTCAGTGCTCGTCAATTACAGATCGCAGCTTCACCAAATTTGGTATGGTAACTCACTGTGACACATGGATGTGCAACGTCATGTTTTTGCTGGATTTCACCTTTGACCTCAGTGCTGTGACCTTGAGGCAGGAAATCTTGTCCGGGCCAAAGGGTATTCAGTATTGCGTTATGTTTATAGTGTGCTGATTGTTGAAAAGATGTAAGCCCTTGACCTTGGACTGTCCGAACAGCTGCAGAACTGTTATCCTGTAGTGCCTAATGGTGCATAATGGGAGGCCATCTCAAAAAAGACAACAACTTGTGCCGTGGCTGTGGGTTCCTTACCTGATGACACTGCCTGGTCCTGAGCAATAAGGCTAAAGAAGCTGTGCACATTGCTGTGCTGCTATAAAGGCTACAGAAGCTGTGCACATCGCTGTGCTGCTATAAAGGCTACAGAAGCTGTGCGCATTGCTGTGCTGCTATAAAGGCTACAGACGGTGTGTACATTGCTGTGCTGCTATAAAGGCTACAGAAGCTGTGCGCATTGCTGTGCTGGTATAAAGGCTACAGAAGCTGTGCACATCGCTGTGCTGCTATAAAGGCTACAGAAGCTGTGTACATTGCTGTGCTGCTGTAAAGGCTACAGAAGCTGTGCGCATTGCTGTGCTGGTATAAAGGCTACATAAGCTGTGCACATTGCTGTGCTGTTATAAAGGCTAAAGAAGTTGTGCGCATTGCTGTGCTGGTGTAAAGGCTACAGAAGCTGTGTACATTGCTGTGCTGGTATAAAGGCTACAGAAGCTGTGCACATTGCTGTGCTGGTATAAAGGCTACAGAAGCTGTGCACATTGCTGTGCTGGGATTAAGGCTACAGATGCTGTGTACATTGCTGTGCTGCTATAAAGGCTACAGAAGCTGTGCACATTTCTGTGCTGGGATTAAGGCTACAGAAGCTGTGCGCATTGCTGTGCTGGGATTTAGGCTACAGATGCTGTGTACATTGCTGTGCTGCTATAAAGGCTACAGAAGCTGTGTACATTGCTGTGCTGCTATAAAGGCTACAGAAGCTGTGTAAATTGCTGTGCTGGGATTAAGGCTACAGAAGCTGTGCGCATTGCTGTGCTACCATAAAGGCTACAGAAGCTGTGTACATTGCTGTGCTGCTATAAAGACTACAGAAGCTGTGTGCATTGCTGTGCTGCTATAAAGGCTACAGAAGCTGTGTGCATTGCTGTGCTGGGATTTAGGCTACAGATGCTGTGTGCATTGCTGTGCTGCTATAAAGGCTACAGAAGCTGTGCACATTGCTGTGCTGGGATAAAGCCTACTGATGCTGTGTACATTGCTGTGCTCCTATAAAAGCTACAGAAGCTGCGTACATTGCTGTGCTGCTATAAAAGCTACAGAAGCTGTGCACCTTGCTGTGCTGCTATAAAGGCTACAGAAGCTGTGCACATTGCTGTGCTGCTATAAAGGCTACAGAAGCTGTGCACATTGCTGTGCTGCTATAAAGGCTACAGAAGCATTGTACATTGCTGTGATGGGATTAAGGCTACAGACGCTGTGTACATTGCTGTGCTGTTGTAAAGGCTAAAGAAGCAATGTGCATTGCTGTGCTGGGATTGAGGCTAAAGAAGTAGTGCGCATTGCTGTGCTGGTATAAAGGTTTCAGAAGCTGTGTGCATTTCTGTTCTGGTATAACGGCTACAGAAGCTGTGCGCATTGCTGTGCTGGTATAAAGACTACGGAAGCTGTGCACATTGCTGTGCTGGGATTGAGGCTAAAGAAGTAGTGCGCATTGCTGTTCTGGTATAAAGGTTTCAGAAGCTGTGTGCATTGCTGTGCTGGTATAAAGGCTACAGAAGCGGTGCACATTGCTGTGCTGGGATTAAGGCTGCAGACGCTGTGCACATTGCTGTGCTGCTATAAAGGCTACAGAAGCTGTGCACATTCCTGTGCTGGGATAAAGGCTACAGAAGCTCTGCACATTGCTGTGCTGGGATAAAGCCTACTGATGCTGTGTACATTGCTGTGCTCCTATAAAGGCTACAGAAGCTGCGTACATTGCTGTGCTGCTATAAAAGCTACAGAAGCTGTGCACCTTGCTGTGCTGCTATAAAGGCTACAGAAGCTGTGCACATTGCTGTGCTGCTATAAAGGCTACAGAAGCATTGTACATTGCTGTGATGGGATTAAGGCTACAGACGCTGTGTACATTGCTGTGCTGTTATAAAGGCTAAAGAAGCAATGTGCATTGCTGTGCTGGGATTGAGGCTAAAGAAGTAGTGCGCATTGCTGTGCTGGTATAAAGGTTTCAGAAGCTGTGTGCATTTCTGTGCTGGTATAACGGCTACAGAAGCTGTGCGCATTGCTGTGCTGGTATAAAGACTACGGAAGCTGTGCACATTGCTGTGCTGGGATTAAGGCTTAAGAAGTATTGCGCTTTGCTGTTCTGGTATAAAGGTTTCAGAAGCTGTGTGCATTGCTGTGCTGGTATAAAGGCTACAGAAGCTGTGCACATTGCTGTGCTGGGATTAAGGCTGCAGACGCTGTGCACATTGCTGTGCTGCTATAAAGGCTACAGAAGCTGTGCACATTCCTGTGCTGGGATAAAGGCTACAGAAGCTGCCCGCATTCCTGTGCTGGGATAAAGGCTACAGAAGCTGTGTACATTGCTGTGCTTGTATAAACGCTACAGAAGCTGTGCGCATTACTGTGCTTGGATAAAGGCTATAGAAGCGGTGTGCATTACTGTTCTGGTATTAGGGCTTCAGTCACTGCGCACTGCTTTGCTGGGTCATTCCTGCTCTAATGAACCAGTGGCTCCATGGTCACCCCTTCAGATTTTTTTTTTCAGAAGTTACAGCCCCTGGAATAAGTATGTGAAAATGAGCAATTTTTTGAAAATTTCTAACTCAATAAAATTATTAAAATCGTCCTACCATTGTATTGATAAATGTGGTTTTCCTCTAGATGTGCCCCAATTTCTCAAATTACAGCAGAAAAAAATTTCATTGCTTCATCTAGCACAGGGATACTCACTCTTTTTCCAGAATGAGCCGCAGTGGGTGCAGGCTTTCATTCTAACCATACAGTTACACACCTGATTCTACTTATCAAGGGTCCATGGCAAAAGCTTTAAGGGTTCATTAGTAGAATCAGGTGTGGGACAGGTTGGATAGAGCGAAAGCCTGCACCCACTATGGCTCATTCTGGAAAAGAATGAGTATCCCTGATCTAGCATGCACTTTGAGTTATAAGACCTCAAAGGAGGCAGGGATTTTTAACTCTTTTGATTTTTGGCCATTTTTAGAACCCTGTGAGAAGAAAAGGGTACAAGCTACAGAAAATCTGACCGCATTTTCATAATCTACAGAAAAAGTTAGCCCAAGACACTTGATTTCAAAGCTGTACATTGGAAACACTTGGAAACACTTGCTTGAAGTTGCACCAAAAGGCAAGTTTGGTAAAATGGAAAAAATTAATCAAAATTTCCAGGGACTGTAACTTCAAAACTATTTGAGATAGAGCTAATATTTTGGGTTACTGCATAAATATGGTTGAGAAGCACTTGTGAATTTTTCAGAAGAATCTGAGAGGGTGACCTGGGAAATTTCTCGGAGATTGGTTCATTTTGAGCTGGAATGACCCTGCTGCTATAAGGGCTACAGAAGCTGTGCGCATTGCTGTGCTGGTAAAAAGGGTACAGAAGCTGTGCGCATTGCTGTGCTGGTAAAAAGGGTACAGAAGCTGTGTGCATTGCTGTGTTGGTGCGAACCTGACCTGACTCAGTGGCATATTTACAGTGAGCACTGGAGCTGGCAGTCTAGTGGGGCTATACTTCTGTTCCATCGATGCAGTCACAGCTGAAATCAGTAATTGGGTGGATGAGAAGAATGAGGGACCTTTGCAGTCTTTACCGGCTTTGAACAAAAGCTCACCGGAGTTCATGGAATCCAGTGAAATTGGTTCTTTTTCACAGTACTGTGAAATGCATCTTGACGATGTTGTGCTGTCTGAGGTTAACTCTGCAAAAATGTTTTTACTCTGATCACTTGAGTATATGCAACACTGTCAAACTGTTTCAAATTGTAGTAAAACTGCCCATCACAACGGCCTCAAAGAAACATGTTTACCCCTTGTTACACACTGTGGCAGCTGGGTGGGTGCGTGGGGGGCGCGAATGAGCATGCGCGACCATTATTTTTCTGGGCCGTATCTCCGAAAGTGTGAGCCACAGGAGCTTCAGATTTTATATGCAGGTTCTCGGTGGGGGATAGGTGTGCAAGGTAAGGGTCATTAGTGGATTTCACCTTTTGACCTTGGCACAGTGACCTTGAACTTCCAAATTTTGTCCAGGCGATATTTTGAAAAGTACTGATCGCTGCAGCTTCATATGTAGTACGCACAATCCTTGTGATGGGTGTGCAGTGTTAGGGTCATTTGTGGATTTGACTTTTAACCATAGCACAGTGACCTGAGCCTTGCCATAGGTGTCTGCTGCTGTTTATTAATAATTAGCTAAGAGCTGTGGGATTCTCTCCGCGCTCAGTGTCTGCTTGTTTTTCCTTTGCCATGAAAATGTTGAAGATGCTTTTACAAACCATTATGAATCAGGTGAAGCCTATTTTTGTGCACATTTTTTGATCTGAAATAATTTGCATCTGACTTTGTCTAGTTTCAACCTGGCTGCCACCAAGATTAAATGATCTTGCCGAGGTGGTGAAAAAGTAAGACATGGGGCTTTTAGAAGGGAATTGAGAGAAGAGCAAGAGAATTTTGCGACTGAATACATTGTGCTGATGTCAGTGAAGGGCTGTAATCTATTGGCGCTTTTTCACTACGTGGTGCTGGCACTACTCGACTCGGCACCAGGTACTTTTTAGGGGTTGCTTTTCCATTAGAGGATAGTACCGCCTCCGTGGTACCTGCTTGTTGTTGCGACGCAGCATGTAACTGCTGTGACGGCATCCTCAGTTATATCAAGTTTACTTTTATTCCAACTATTATGTTAAGTATTTATGTTTTTAAATCAGGACATGCACACTACCGTCACAGCGTTATGGCACTAAAGTCAATGAGTGTTTAATTGTAATTTCTGGGTGACATTATGGAAACGCCACACACCAAGGATGTTAATTTATCGCTTTACGCCGCGTCATCTCATCTGATATAACGTTAAGACTAAAATCATTCGTCAAAACCACTGATCTATATATAATAATTGTATTGCTTACGTGATAGAGAACTGTGCTGGGAGGTTGAAGCAAACTGAAGTGGTCGAGCGGCCATTTTACTGTGCCCGGTAGTAAGCAACCGTTATATAGTATTCTATGGCAGAGAAGCGCTGATGTGCAGCCTTGCAATGCGGAGCGACATTTTTGGGGGATGTGGTGAGACAATGCACTGGCTGTAGTGAAGACGGATACACAGAAATTAATTTCAACGAATATATTGCTTATTATTAGCCACTTGCGATCTACCTTAACGGCAGATAATGTGTCAATGTTAGCCCAGCTAACGGTTATTATTGGAACAATTCAAATTAATGTTCGCTAACGTCATCCATGAGGTTGGCCTGTAGTTACCTAGACTACCGAACTAAAGTGAACCAGATCAGTCAATGTCACACGGCATAAATTAGATAATCCAGTAAAACTGTTGTCACGCTGTCGATAATATTAGACCAGAATAACTTGACAACAAAACGGTGTTGACTGGGCTAATCATTTAGGCAAATTTAAGCCTGCAGTAAAAAAGGCTAATGTTCTGCTGACACTCAATAACCGTTGACGGACAAATTTAATTCTACCCGGTTATCAATGAGGATGTTACGTTAGAGCTGCATAAATGGATAATGTGATTCACACTCAACAATGAATGGCAGGCAGTTTCAAAACGCACTACTCGCTTCACTTCTCATGTGAACGCTGATTTAGCGAACCTGATACGTTTACATTGCCTTCTCTTCAGCTCACCAACTTTCGCTTCGTAGGAAAATTAGCCTAGCTTCGCGCAGCTACTGAGCGCAAGAGAACTCAATACAAGACTTCCGTTGGGAATTACATATGCGTTATGCGCAATTGAATCTCACATCCAGTGTTTCTAAAATAAAGACAACGGTTGAGATGCGAGCTTACGGCTACTTTTTTTCCATGAAGTTTTTAAATCCCCCCACGAAAAGTAATAATAATAATAATAATACATGCAGGATTGACGTCTTGACTTCTTCAGTCTTAATGCCTTTGGACTTCAATTTTGTTGTTCCACTGCCCCACTCAGGCGAGATGTAGAAAAATCTGTATAGATTTCCTATAGAACGCACTCATTGGTCGTACTGTCAAATGCTGATATTGTTCATTGAAAATGTTTAAGGCGCGTACAACTGCTGGCTACTGTAGTTAAATCTGCGGTCCTTGAGGCATTTTTCGTACAGTCAGGTCGATCTGAGGAGGAAACCTAAAATACCGCCTCTTCCGTGTTTGTGAAAAGATATCTTCTCAATTAATGATATCGTTGGCTGCAACCTGTTCAATGGGAGTAATGTTCTGAGAGAATATAGTTGGGCATACCAATATGGCGGGACGGTTACTTCAAAATTATGACGTCATCAGCTATCCAGTTCTTATAGATCAGTGGTCAACACCCGTAAACTTATTTTTCTGCGTGATTTTCTTTTAAATGGGGGTTGCATCACATTACTTTCGACTAGAGTAGAGTCGGTACCGTGTAGTGGAAAAGCGCCATGTCTGTATCAGGGCATCCCCTCTTCCATGCAGACAGGAGTGTGTGTCTGAGCATGCATGTGTGAGCGTGCTTACGAATGTGCACGAGTGTGTTTAGACTTTTTTGGAATTCCATTGTTGGCTATTCAATATGAAGCTATTTGTTGCATACATTACGGAATGGTAGGTGTCGCATTTGGCCGTAGCTCTCAGATTCATGCGGCTACTCTGCGGTTTTGGTTTTGCACAAGCGGACCTGGGAGTGAGGGTGCGTCAGATCATTTGTCTCCGCCTGAAGAGATGAGCTGAGCAGTGCTCATTTGAAAGGGCCCTCGCACCCTTCTGCATGTCAGCGGTGCTACTTGGATCCCCACGAGTGCAGCTGTGCACTTTCACAATTGTTGGACATGGCAAGATCGTCTAAAATGTTTTTCCTGTGTGGTGTTCATGTACGTCTCGATAGAGGGGCAGAGGAAGGATGGAGGACAGGAGAGCGTGATGGATCGAGGGGCTGAGGAAGGATGGAGGAATAGAGAGCATGATGATGGAGGGCCTGAGGAAGGATGGAGGAGTGGAGAGTGATAGTGGGGTTGAAGAAGGATGGAGGAGTGAAGAGAGATGATTGAGGAGCTGAGGAAGGATAGAAAAATGGAGTGATGGATGGAGGGGCTGAGGAAGAATGGATGACAGGAGCCTGATGATGGAGGGGTTGAGGAAGGATGGAACAATGGAGAGTGATGATAGAGGGGCTAAGGAAGGATAGAGGAATTGAGTGATGTTGGGGCTGAGGAAGTATAGGAATGGAGAGATTGATGTAGGAGCTGGTGAAGGATGGGTTAAGTGGTAGTGGTTGAAAGAGGGGTTGAGTGGTAGTGTGGAAAGAGAGGGGTTGGGGAGAGTGGTGAGTGATAGAGGGCTTGAGGAGAGAGAGTAGGGATGGAGGGCTTGAGGAGAGGGAGTACTGAGGGGTCGATGGCTTGAGGAGAGGGAGTACTGAGAATGGTCGATGAGGAGAGGGAGTACTGAGAATGGTCGATGAGGAGAGGGAGCACGGAGAATGGGCGATGAGGAGAGGGAGCGCTGAGAATGGTCGATGGGTTGAGGAGAGGGAGCGCTGAGAGTGGTCGATGGGTTGAGGAGAGGGAGCGCTGAGAGTGGTCGATGGGTTGAGGAGAGGGAGCGCTGAGAGTTGTCGATGGGTTGAGGAGAGGGAGCGCTGAGAGTTGTCGATGGGTTGAGGAGAGGGAGCGCTGAGAGTGGTCGATGGGTTGAGGAGAGAGTGGTGAGAAAGAGGTGTTTTGAGCATTTAAGGAGAGAGTAGTGTATAGAGGGTTTGAAAGAGTGGAGTGGTCAGAGTGAGTGGTGTATCGAGGGGTTGATGAGCGAGTGGTGTATAGAGGAGGAGACGTAATGGGCCTCAGGCTGTGGGTGGGACTGCCCCCTGTAGGGGGTTGCTGTGAATGGAGGCTAATTCAGCGAATACTGAGTACAGGCCGACCCCATCAGCCCTGCGGCCCATCATAGCGCACTGCCCTGGGGCCGAGCACACCTCCTCTGGGCTGCTCCCACTGCGCTCCACTGGTGTGTGTCCTCACACAGTAACGTGCGCTCGAGTGTGTGTGCGTATTAGGGATGCAGCGAAACAAAAATTTTTGGCCAAAACCGAAAATGAGAAACACTTTGTATTAGGCAATAGGTATGGGTCATAGAAAAGGTAATAAGCACGCTCGTCTGCCTCATTGCGCTTAAAATAATTGCCATTTGGTGAATCGCGCAGCCCTAATGAGTAGGTTGCTGCGGTTTGTGGATTGGGATGAGTTGGTTGATAGGGTTTCTGGATTGGGACGAGTTAGTCATTGGGGTTTTTAGTTTGGAGATGAGTAAATTTTTGGGGTTTGTGGATTAGAATGACATTGATTAGGCTGTGTGGTTATTTTTTCACCCAGAATAATAAAATGCACAAGATATTTTTCTATTGCAGGAAAAAATGGTCTTGATATTTGTCCTTCATGAGTAATTCACGACTATGTTTTCTAATGTGTGGCCTGTAATGTGCTCCCCTGTGTACCTGTATGCCTGACGGGTGAAAAATCCTTAATTGAGACTGAAGGAGGTGTCTGCGGTCAGATGGTGTTTTGGGTGGATTGTGTGCTTGATTTGCAGGAGCGGGGTCAGGCCGGGTGAGATGTGTGTTACTGCGGAGGAATGTACTGGGGGGTTTAATACCAACTTTCTGCTGTCAGGCGCTAAAGTTGTGACCTCACATAAAATGGTCACCATATGCACAACTTGACCATAATTTCAACGTCAAACAACTTTAGAAATTAGCATCTGAAAATGTAAATAAACAGCCCCATATTTTTAGTGGCTGGCTTTCAAGCTGCCTGTTGAGCAGGGCCTTTATGGTTCCCGTGACGTCTCTCTGGCACGGCGTGAATGTCTTCCTCTGTGGTAGCTGTTTATTTAACGCAGGAGCCAAATAGCCCTGAAGCATGCCTGGAAACTGGACTAGCAGCCAGCTAGGAGATGCTCTCCGTAATGTTCAAAAATCATTTGGGTTTTGAGCAAACAATGTGCAGGTTAAATTGGCCCGGAAAGCTTTTAGAAGTTGAAATGCAGTATATGATTGTATGTATTAACTAGTTTGGCTTCTTGGTTATCTTGTTACGCTTTTTATTTATTTTATTTATTTTTTTTTTGCACTGGTGAACTTATAAGAATAGAGATGCATCGAATTTTTGGCCGCCGAAAAAGGCAAAAAAAAATGCATTTTCGGTTTTCGGCCGAAAGACTTTTAACACCGAAATAAGACGGCCGAAACAGATGAAACAATCAAAAACCGGGGCCAGCAGGCGCCTGTCTGTTAAATCATGGGAAGCGCACCACCGTTACCACGTTATGGCACTAAAGTCTGCGAGTGCTGAATTGCAGTTTCTGTTTGACACTGTCCTGATGCATAGGATAGCAGCTAGTGTTCGGTTACACATTAAATACATACCACATAAAAAGGCAAAGCAATGATATCCATAAAAGGAATGGAGTATTCATAGACAATGGCAATATATTCTCAAGACATTTACACCATCAGTATTCCATAATGTAACCCCTGGAAAAATATGGAATCACCACACACGAATGTTAATTTGCCCTTTTTCCTTAATAACAAAGAAGCAAATACACACATGATATAACAATTATTGTTTATTAGCTTGACATGCAGGCGTCATTTAACATTTCACTTTGAAAGTGAAGGTAAAACAAGTAGCAAAAGCGCAAATCGCAGGAGATGGCAGAGTATTAGAATTTATCGCTTTACGATGCATCATCTCATCTGTGATACATTTCCATTTCCTAAGAACTAAATGCTTCATCAGCACCCGTAAAGTTATTCTGTGCAATTATCATAGAATAGGGGCAGCCTAATAACTTTCTGAAGGGGAATTGGGGAAACCGAATTGGACACAACGCCGTTGCTTCCAATTTCGGTGCGAACAGGATCACGGACAAAGAAACGCATTTCATAAAAGCAGCAGCTTCGGTCAATAAACGCAATCTTGTTTGAAAGGGAAGGCAATGCACAGTATATTTATCAAGCTGCCTAAAACAACACACGTTTCAAAACCACAATCATAAGACCTGCTTCAGTGATGGAAAGTGAAGCCTGTTTCCTAGCGATAATGCAGAAGCGAGTTGTCTATCGCAGCCAATTCTCTCAGAACAATCAGTGGGCTGCTGTTGTCGTCACGTAATTAGGGCCCGAGCAACGAAGTTGCCCGGGGGCCAACGGCTCCTGGCAACGAAGTTGCGAGGAACCTATTTGTTTTTGTAGAGATTGTTATTATGATTTCTTGGCTTTATGCCCACTTTTGAGGCCTTTCTAGCGCTCTGAGCCGCGCCAAATTTAGCACAGACCTCAATTCTGGTGTAACTCAACATTTTATGGAGTGACTGGCCTCGGTGTGGTCAGGGGGCTCCACAGCGCCCCCAAATGTATTGCCGTTTTTGGGCATATTTCATCGGAGGTGCGCGAAATTTGGTGACATCATAGCTCACATGGTTACGATGTCATGAGATTTTTAAAAACTTTTTGGCCCTAAAGGAAGTCAGCTGTGGACCATTTCCTGCAGAAATTTTCCATTTACGATCGCAGTTTTGAGGCCTTTAGGATGTGGAAAAACTCACGAAACTTTGCACATGCGTCTGAAATTTTAAGCAATTTGATATATATATACAGCTGGCCACGGGCGTGGCAGACCAGGTCTGTAGCGCCCCCTAACGCGTTTTATGGTATTACAGATGGTAGGTAGCTTGTAGGCGCATGATGCATGGCAAGTATCTCGTAAGGTACTGGACTTACATATGAAGGAAGATTTCCCAGACAGTTCATCATATCCTTCTCAAACTAGGCTAGATTAGCCTACAGGCTTTGCTGATTAACTGCTGCGAATATTGTGCGCTTTCGTCACACAGCGCGGCCGTGACGGCCCATCAAAGTTGAGGTGGTGCCGTGACCCAGGAAGTGGATGAAAAAGAAATTCCCAAAATTCACCAGAAAGTCCAAATGAGCTGAAAATTTCTCAAGTTAACCATCAGACCAAGGCGAAACTTTGGTACACTGCAACCCATACTGTATTTTGAAGTCCGTCACTCTAAATTTTTCAATATATCTTGATTATCATAATGTAATAATATTTCCAAAATTTATAATTCAAATTTTACCAAACTTGGTAATACTGTTACCTGTGTTGTGTTGATGAAGTGTACCAAACGGCGTTTGATTCCGTCAAACGGTTCATGAGATATGATGTAAAGATTACAGTGAGTGCTGCAGCAGCAGTCATTGTTTAATTTGAGCTGCTTGGTCTCAGGGCAGGTAGGGGAGGGGGAGGGGTGCTTGGCATGTCAAACTGGTATCATAGCGCCCTACAGAAAATTTTTGCACTCCCCTCAGGAAACCACATTGTACGCGGTCCCGCAGTGTCCAATGGCTCTGAATGGACCTGCACCCATCAAGATCTTGCTGCCACCCCAACGTGCACGAGGGGTGCGAGGGCCCTTTCAACGCTGCTTGCAGCTTTAATGTATTTTACAATTTTTCAGCAGCCAGTAATAGGCCAGTCAGTTATATGCCAGTAGGTTATTCATGAGTAGGGCCAAGTAAAACATTTTATTTATAATTTTATTTTATTTTATATTGTGCTTTGTTGGAATGTCAGTGCTGAATAAATATTTTCAAAATTTTGTAATAGATTTATTTTTTGAAGCCTGAACGTTAATTTATGCCATTGCAATGCCTTGACTTTATTTAGGTAAGTACACAGTCATAGCCATAAATGCAATGGTACTAAAAATTCGCAAAATTTCTTTCGGTATGTCTGTTTTCGGTTTTTGGCCAAGCATTTCTCATTTTCGGTTTTCGGCCAAAAATTTTCATATCGGTGCATCCCTATTTAAGAATGTTGTTGTTTTCATCTCCCCGAACAGTTTTTGGAGATATGAATTTGCGCTGGACGCTGTTCTGCAGATCTCACAAAAAATTCCAAGAACCACAGTGGGTGGCATATCTTTACTGAGCTTCTGTCTTCACAGTGTTTCAGTTTTCATGCTTCAGACATGTCTGTGCAAATGCTCGCTACTAACTTCTCTAATCTGTCCCATAGTTTAACCCCAGGAAACCTATGGACCCGCATATGGGTCCGTGAAATGCAGCTGTGGTTTGAATACAGCAGCCTTCTTCTAGCCTTCGTCCTCCTTCTGGGCTTCTAGCGACCCCAAAGATGTCCTGCTGAATTAAACGCAAATGTGTGTAAAACAATGCACAAGGTCTATGCATTTTCAATTTGATGTCATGCTGTGCCGTAAGAACATTGGGAATTAACTTGTCATCTTCAGAATGGGATAGTTTGTGGAAGAGCTCAATTTGTATAAGTAAATGTGTCAGATATAGAGTAATTCAGATGAAAATATTGCATAGGGCGTATTTTACTCCCGCAAAACTAAAAAAGATGGACCAGAGCTCATCTGGCCGATGCTGGGATGTATGTGGAGAGGTGGGTACTCTCATCCATATGTTATGGCACTGCCCTGTTATTGTTTCCCTGTGGAGGGAGGTGGAATTTATTCTGTCAGGGGCCCTCAACATTGACCTGCAATTCTCGCCTACTACATGCCTGCTGGGGGCCCGTGTCGAAAATATCCAAAGCACTAAACATCAAAAAGTGATCGCCCTGGCGTGCCTCACAACAAAACGCCTTATCTTAATGAACTGGAAGGTGAGGAAACCCTCCTGCTTCTCCAGAGAGAGATGACTGGTAGAATTCCTCCATCTTTTGAGTATGGAGAAAGCCTCCTCCATCATCCCCAGGGACCTAGACATGGACGTGAGTGAGCTTTGGGTCACTTTAAGATCTTCTCTTGATGCACAGCCTCACAAATATTTTTTTCCCTTGCACAACCAACGTACAGTACATATAGAATTCTAGTTTACTTTTTTTTTTTTTTTTTGTTGTGTGTGTGTGTGTTTTTCATCAAAGTAAGTCAATCTTGCCTATAGTGTTTCATCAATCTAGTCAACCACCTTTCTTTTTACTTATTTACTTATCTGAGATCTTCCGTATGGATGCTGACATGTATATATGCCTGCATCCTAGTTGAACAGGTGCACTGTGAACCCCCTTTTCCTTCTATGTACATCAGTGTAATTTCTCATCATATATTGTTGTAGGTCTGATTTATTGTTCTCGTTGTTTTGTATTGTTGTTCTTTATTATTGTAGGTCTTGTTTTTGTTTTTGTTGTCATCATTGTCAATTATTGTTGTGGATTCTAAGGCTGTTGTTGTCTTTATTGTCTATGAGAATAAAAAATTAATAAATAAAAAAGAACATTGCACCCTGGGTTTGAATATTTCCCTCTATGTAAGTGTGATGCAGCTTCGCTGAATACAAAGCAGATACAAAATATATGAGTGACATTTGAAAAAATTTTTTTTAAATGTTGAATTAAGGGAAAAAAGAAACTTGAGAGAACAAGTTAGAGGCCGACTGGTTTATCGTAGCCTTCCTAATGATTCCAGTGGATTCACTGGCTTCTCTAGTATTTGCATAAGAGAGATGACAGTATTTAGTCTTGATTTTAGGCTTCTAGTTTTCTTTGGGTTCTTTTTGTAGCCTTTAACAAAATAGTGACTGGAAGTATTACTGTAGAAGTCCAGATTGTCATTATGTGGCTGAGCAATGACAAATAACAGTGCTGGCTAAACCTTATTGCTAAAATCAGCTGTTTGGAACATGATGAGAAGTACTGCTCAGCTCTGCCATTGTCATATGCCTAGCGGTCACATATAATGACAGGAAAACGCTCTCCATAATGGAGAAAAACCTCAAACTCCTGTACTGCAGATCAGAAACACTCTTCAGTCAGTGTGCATGGCTGTATCCAGGACTACTGTCCAAAGAGGAACTTTGAAACAGAGATACAGGGGCTACACTGCAAGATGCAGACAACTCATAAGCTGAGGATAAAAAAAGAATACCTTGCTTTAGAGTTTCTAAAAGTACATGAAAGAAATGAAGAGTTGCAGGTCTGCTCAATCCTCCAGATATTTGTTTGCTTGCTCAGTAAAATCAATATGGATTTACGCTGATGATTCTCCACTGTATGTCCGAGGAGCTAAAACTGGCTGCCAAATGGCTCGCTAATAGCCATCAGATGCTAATAGCGAGCTAGCTGATGGCATTCCTCATACAGAAATTGTGTAATTGTGCAGTTCTGGCAGCCTTAGTGTTGGCAAACGCATTGAATGAATGAATTTGCCGCTCAACGGTGGCGCTTTTCTAAGAGTGCAGTGTCCTGTTCCGATGTTAAAAATTCGCTCTGCATGGCTCATTACTGTATTTACCGACGCAATGGCTTGATTCTCACGTCAGCAGCACTGCAGTGTCACTCAGAAATGGTTGCGTTACGCTGTTTTTCCTGAATGTTTGGTTCATCGAGGAGAACTGAAGTGCAGTTATACTGACGAGAGAAGCGAACAAACTCTTTCCGCCGAACAGCCTCGAATGGTGTAGGTCTGGGTTGGATCATGTGCTGGCAGGTTAGAGGTTTATTACTTCAGACGCTGCGATATTTAATGTTTGCATTAAATCATCCGGCAATCCGGCCTTGCTCAGAATTCACCCCCCCGCTCTCTCTCTCTGTCACACCTCTCTTTCTTTCTTTTGCGATCTCATTCATGCCTTTCCCTCTCTCTGTTTCTCCTTGTCCATCTCTCTCTCCCTCTCTCACACACACACACACACACACACACACACACACACTGAGGTTTATTAATGAACATTTTAGCCCTGCTGATTCTGAAATGGGAGCATTGCGTTGTTGTCTGGTTTAGCTGCGGTGATGTGCATGTCCCAGCCTGTCTGTTGTTGACGTGAGTCTCCGGCTGGAAGGGCAGTGCTATTGGGTGGATGGGACGCATTGTGTTATAACTCCTGGTATCATCACTGTGAGGCTGCACAGCCTCAGCTAAAACCGGGAGCATTTTTAATGCATGCTGAATGTCATATCAGAATCAAAGCTGTTGACAATCTATCATGCGGAGACTTGTTAAAAGAGCTCCCCTGCAGGAGCTCTTTTCACAAAGTTGCCTCATGATAGGTTTTCAACAGCACAAGATGATAAAACTTATGTTTATTTATTCCAGCATTCTAAGGGTTAACCATAATGTCACACTAGACGGGTGCTTCGCTGTTAACCTTATTTTTCTGTTTTGCATAAGGTGAAAACTGTGATTTTGGTCTACGGCACCGATGGAAACTACTTTGCAAACGTTTCGGGTGTCTTTGTGGCTGGGGCTGTGGGCGAGCTTCCAGTACCATGAGAAGGGGCGTCTCCCTCTGTACAGTCCGATGAGCCGGTTGATCTGCAAGCTTTATTTGTTTAAATGTGTATATCGAGAGAGGCCGAGGAGGGAAGTGTGTGCATGTGTGCGTGCGTGTGTGTGTGTGTGTGTGTGTGTGTGTGTGTGTGTGTTAGTTTCAGGCCTTAAATCCGTGACGTTCTGGCGTCTTTGGAGCGTAACGGTCGCGCAAAGTCTATTTAGCTTTAAGTCAGTATTAATGATGGGTACTATAAACATGCCGGGGACGGCAGAATTGCATGGGAATGCTTTTTAGGATCCAGAAAAAAGAATTTGAGAGCATTTCCATAATGCCTTGCGGACACAGAATCCCCCTCGTGCATGCACGCCCCCCCAACCCTGATTTCAGCGCGCCTGGGTGGTCCCACAGACCGAATAGCGCGCCTGTTTTCAACTCTAAACATGATTACAACTGTCATAAAATATTTGGTTTGTGAATTGGGGGCAGCATAGTTAAATTTACATGCTTTAATGCAATTCAGCAGGTTCTCTTTCACAAAGCGGCTTGAAATACTGCAGGGTATGAGACTTGAAACGCACTAAAGGGAGGGGTGCGGTTCAGCTTTCACTTTTTTTTTTTTTACAGGTCTGTGGACACGCCAATGGAAAGTTCGAGCACAGAATATAAGCATTTTGTTGTTCTTTACTTGGTGTGAGTGTGAATACTAATGGCGGTTTACATGAGAACAGTGAGGCTTTGGGGAGTGAGTGTGGTGCTCTGTCCATTTGATGGATTAAATTTGATGGCGAACTGAAGGGGGGCTCGCCAGCTCTTGGATTTGTCATTCTGGGAGGTCTGGTGTCCTGGCCGACTGGAGAACTGCCCTGAATACTGAGTTCAGACTTCATTCTGTCACCAGAATTTATTGATTTGATGTAGCTTATAAAATATTTGCATCCTTGGAATTTAATGTTGCCGTTTAGATGAATTTGGTGAAATGCGTTTCAGCAAAGGCCTTTACATTTTCCAGGATGTCAGCACATGATAGAGTTCAGACCAGTCTCTGTCGTGTGAAATCTCTTCCATGATATCTTGTGTTTTGCATTGGAAGTGGTTTAATTCTATTCTTTCTCTGTCAAAAGTAGAAATACCGTATTTCAATATTTGTGCTGTAGCCGCGTGCTGCCTGACACATTCGTGCTAAAATGTACAGATGCACACTTTTACTCTGAAACCAACACACACACACACACACACACACACACACACACACACACACACACACACAGAGGGAGGGAGGGAGGGAAAGATTTTTATCCCCCGCCAACATGAATAACGACACACGGCTCTAGCTTTATTTTACCATCTACGCAGTAAAATCCAAAATACTTCCATGCAGCGCTTCAAAGATTTTTTTTTGGTGTTGTAATTGTCCACCCTTGTTCCACTTGCTAACGCTCACCAGTGTAAAATGGCAAATAGTCTTAATGGAGGTCAAGAGGGTGTACAGCAGACAAGTTTCTCTGAGGGCGCCCTCTGCTGGGTCGAATGTAAAACTACTTTAGACTGCATGATGCACTGATCGAGGATGTATTTTGAGTTTGAACGTCTCATTTCAGGTGAAATATGAACTTTCACCCTCAGGTTCGAATGAATGTTCGAATTTCGAATAAAAAGTGACAGCCCTAATTCTTAATACTTTTGTGATAGTTGTCAATGTGGCCCCTAATTCTCTCAGGTGCTATAGCTGCCCATTCTTCCTGGCAAAATTCCTCCAGCTCCTACATATTCTTTTGTTGTCTTCCATGAACTGCATGTTTGAGATCTCCCCAAAGGGGCTTGATGATATTGAGGTCAGGTGACTGTGATGGCCACTATAGAACCTTCACCTGTATCTTCTGTAACCACTGGAGGGTCAACTTGGCCTTGTGCCCTATATCATTGCCATGCTAGAAAGTCCAAGTGCGTCCCACGCGCAACTTTCGCGCTGAAGAATGCAAATTGTCTGCAATTATTTTCTCATGGCATGATACATTCATCTTGTCATCAATTTTCACGAGATTTCCAGAGCCTTTAGAGCTCACACACCCCCAAAACATCAGAGAACCACCACCATGTTTTACAATGGGAATGGTATATTTTTCACCATGGGCCTTGTTAACTGCTTTCCAAACATAGCACTTATGGTTGTGACCATAAAGTTCTATGTTGGTCTCTTCACTCCAAATGACAGCATTCCACAAGTTGTGAGGTATTTCAAGTTGTTGTCTGACACATTTTAGGTCGGCTTTTTTTTTGGGAATGGTGCAATAATGGCTTCCTTCTAGCAACTTGACCATGCTGCTCATTGTTGTTTAGGTTCCTCCTTATTGTCCTCCTTGAAACGACCCCACCATCTTTTTCCGGAGCATCCTGTATTTCTCTTAAGGTAGCTTGTGGATTTTTCTATGTGTCTGAAATGGTTCTCTTGGCATTTAGGGCTGAAACCTTTCTTGGCCCACCTGACCTTGACATGGTATCAACATATCCGCAAATTTTCCACCAAATCACGGACTGAACAGTACTGACTGGCAAATTTCAAGTCTTTGAATATCTTTTTATATCCTTTCCAATCTTTTAAAAGTTGAACTACCTTGTTACGAAGGCCCTTACAGTTCTGTTCCCATGGCTCCGTGTCTAGCCACATCAGTGCATCCACTCCAGAGCTAACAAACTCAATGGCTATACACAGACACTACAATTAAAAAGCCCACAGGCCAGGAACTCTTAATGGCCATTTAAACTCGAGTGTGTTACCTTGTGACTATAACAAGGTCAAACATTCAAGGGAGTGACAAGACTATTAAAGCCATGCTTTTATGGGGCGTGGCTATCCTCTGGTCCTAATCAGATACAGTCATATCCACTCGTAGATCCACGCCTCGCTCCTCCCTGGATCTTCAGTTCATGCTCTCGTCCAATTGGAATCACATCCGGTTTCAAAATGACAAAATGGCGCTGTTCAGATTGCCAAAATCGAGGCTTCCTAAATGGTGTGCCGAATGGGTTACATCACGGTTGCTTCGTCCATCTTTTTAAATAGTTTATGGCGAAAACTCGAACAATTTTTATGCAGTTTATTTGGAATAAATCTTTTTTGTTCATTTCTGGTGCTTAAAGGAGGAACCTTATTGTTTTGTGTGACTCTAAAACCTTTCCTGCTGTAACACCACCTGGTTAAAATTTACATTTTCAAATGTAATCTTGGAAACAGTTTAGCTGGGAATCACATCACGCTTTGTGTCTGGAGCAGAAAGAAGGCTTGTTATTGATTTTGGGCACCCTATGACCTCTGGTATAGCACCACCACCATGCTTACTTTTAATTGTTCAAAATTGCAATAGTTTTATGAATTTTGCCTATGGGGAGAATGGTATCCATTTAGGGTCATACCACGTCATCGTCAACGACGTCACCAAATTTGTGTCATGGATGCATATTTTATGTTAAAGATATAATTTATGGTGTCTGTATAGTCTGTGTGTGAAATGTGTGTTTTCTCTCCTAAAGTTAGCTGGTAATATGTTGGTGTATATTTTGTAGTGTGTGTATTGTAAGTGTAATATGTGCATTCTATCCCACTGGGTGACAGGTAGAGTATGAGTGTGTAACTGGTGGTGTGTGTAGTGTGTTAGTAATATGTGTTTTGTCTCTCGATAGGTGGCAGGTACTGTGTGTGTGTGTGTGTGTGTGTGTAACCTGTGAGGTGTGGGTAATGTGTGTGTTCTCTCAAGTGGGCGGCAGGTACAGTGAGTGTGTGTAGCTGGGTGTGTGTTTGTAGAGTGTGTGTAATTCATGTGTTCTTTCCCACTGGGCGGCAGCTACAGTGTATGTATAATCTGTGAGGTGTGTATATTGTGTGTGTGTGTGTGTGTGTGTGTGTGTGTAATGCGTGTGTTCTCTCCCAGTGGGCGGCAGGGTGAATCGGGAGCTGCAGTACACCAGGCAGCAGATGGGAGAGGAGGCCATGTACAGTCCCCAACTCATGATCCAAACCCCCACAGAGGAGGGAGCCAACATCCTCACTGTGGACGCGATTCGGCAACACCTGGACTCCGCACTCAGGGCCAGCAGGGTGCAAGTTTACATGTACAACAGGTGAGAGAGCTCCATTATCCTTTTAACAGGTGAGAGCGCTCCATTATGCTTTTAACAGGTGAGAGAGCTCCATTATGGTTTTAACAGGTGAGAGCGCTCCATTATGCTTTTAACAGGTGAGAGAGCTCCATTATGCTTTTAACAGGTGAGAGAGCTCCATTATGCTTTTAACAGGTGAGAGAGCTCCATTATGCTTTTAACAGGTGAGAGAGCTCCATTATGCTTTTAACAGGTGAGAGAGCTCCATTATGCTTTTAACAGGTGAGAGAGCTCCATTATGCTTTTAACAGGTGAGAGAGCTCCATTATGCTTTTAACAGGTGAGAGAGCTCCATTATGCTTTTAACAGGTGAGAGAGCTCCATTATGCTTTTAACAGGTGAGAGAGCTCCATTATGCTTTTAACAGGTGAGAGAGCTCCATTATGCTTTTAACAGGTGAGAGAGCTCCATTATGCTTTTAACAGGTGAGAGTGCTCCATTATGCTTTTAACAGGTGAGAGAGCTCCATTATGGTTTTAACAGGTGAGAGAGCTCCATTATGCTTTTAACAGGTGAGAGAGCTCCATTATGGTTTTAACAGGTGAGAGAGCTCCATTATGCTTTTAACAGGTGAGAGAGCTCCATTATGCTTTTAACAGGTGAGAGAGCTCCATTATGGTTTTAACAGGTGAGAGAGATCCATTATGCTTTTAACAGGTGAGAGAGCTCCATTATGCTTTTAACAGGTGAGAGAGCTCCATTATGCTTTTAACAGGTGAGAGAGCTCCATTATGGTTTTAACAGGTGAGAGAGCTCCATTATTCTATTAACAGGTGAGAGAGCTCCATTATTCTATTAACAGGTGAGAGAGCTCCATTATGGTTTTAACAGGTGAGAGAGCTCCATTATTCTATTAACAGGTGAGAGAGCTCCATTATGGTTTTAACAGGTGAGAGAGCTCCATTATGGTTTTAACAGGTGAGAGAGCTCCATTATGCTTTTAACAGGTGAGAGAGCTCCATTATGGTTTTAACAGGTGAGAGAGCTCCATTATCATTTTCACTGGTGACCGAGCTCCATTATAATTTTATCTGTTGAGAGAGCTCCATTATAATTTTAACTGGTGAGAGAGCTCCATTATAATTTTAACCCCTTAAAACTCCGGGAAAATTTGCCTAAAATGCCCATGAAAAGTGTACCCAAAGTAAATTGAACGCTGTTCTTGAACCGTTTGGACTATATGGATGGTTATGGTCTCATTTGAAAGGAAACACTCTGAAGTTTTTCCTTCAGCTAATAGAAATACTCTAAGTGCTACTGTCATTGAGTAATCCAAGCTGGAACACACTGAAGTAGAAGGTTTTTACTCTCGCCAAAAATTTTTTTTGCAAACAGATGCCTGTTAGATGAGAGCAGCTGGGACTTTTTAGCTGAAAAACACAATGGGACCACAGCATGAAGCCTTACGTAGTTCCAGTTCAAATTTGATAACAATCCTACAGAAAATGAGCATTTTACACACGTTTTTCTAAGGCCATGTCTAGGCGTTTCCAAAAATGGCCATTTGGAGACCCCAAAAGGACCCTTGGATAACCATGGTCACATACCTAGGATAAAAGGGCATAACTCTTGAACGCTTCAACGTACAGTCATAATGTTTGGTTCTAATGAAAGGTGACACTTAGAGGAATCCAATCCCATATCCAGATTCACTATCAATATTGCTGAAAAAAAGTTACTGAAGCATAAGCTCAAATTTGTGCACATAAGAGTCAAAACGAGTGCTGTTATGTAAAAAAAATGTTTTTTATATGAAAGGTAAACAAACAAATAACCTTTCCATAGCAAACTATTTACAATATATGATAAATTAAAAAAAAAAAAATTAAAAGGTTACTGAGGCATTAACTCAAATTTGTGCATATAAACCCCAAGGGGAGGAGATTCTGACTTCGTGCTTTTACATATATCCAAAGCAAAGGAGAGATTCCTTTGTCTTCGTTCTTGCCTGTAAGGAAGACCCCATGTGGCACATAGTAAAATGGATCCTATTTACTTACTTTGTCTCACTCTGATTTCTTACTGGGATGAAAATTAAAATTCCCACAACAACCAACGCCGGCGAAAAAATAACTTCCTTCCATCTTCGGTAACGGAGGTAATAATGCGTAATATGGTAATAATATAATCATCATAATATTATAATATCCTTTTCCCGTAATTATTTACACAGAATTACAGAATAACAAACAGAATCACCAACTCCGGCGAAAACATGACGTCCTTCCACCTTCCGTGACAGATGCAAATAATGCGTAATGTAATTTTATAATAATAATAATAATAAGAAGAAGAATAAGAATAAAAATAATAATAATAATAATAAAAAATATAAATGTAATGTTATTATATAATGAAATATAAGTTATAATATGATGCGTACTTGTCAAGAGTAATGTCATCTCCCCCGAGAAACATTTCCTCTGCTACGGAGCCATCACGGTTTTGGTCAGATATTTCTTCCCCTGAGCTATCACTTGCACGCCGAGTGCACAGCTCTGCAGCTTCTGAACTGAAAATGATTTTTTCGCAACCTTTTTGCTATGTTTTCTTTCAAACTCCGTAAACAACCATCAAACATTCGCTGGAAATCTCTCTCTGCCTCGCTCTGTTTTGCGGAACGCACAGCACGCATTACGCACAGCTGAGCCATATTCTGTCCTTTCTCTTACGCGATCGATAGGCAGCGCCAGCTTTTTCGCCACCCCAACAACCTATATATCGGCGTTTCCAGAATTTCGTTGGTGTTATAATGCAACAATCGTCGTCTCGATTGGTTGCTGGTTGCTCGGGCAACACGCAAAAAAAGGAGGCATGAGCTTCGTTTCAACACAGGCACTCGTTGGCTATAGCAGGCTGTAGACAGGGCAGGGAAGCTCGTAACTGGTCGAGTGAGGTGTCAATCGAAAGGTTAGAGTGCAGACTCCATTTTGGCGCAAATGGCTGTGCACTGTCTAAATCTGTACCGAAGCAACGACTACTAATGCAGCGAACTTTGTGGATAACCACCGACTCATTTCAAACGATGCAGCAGCTGTTCATGGATATTTACCGGTATAATCGTGTGTTTTGGACTAAAAACTTTACTTGGTTGGATTTACTGGAACTTCGTGGATGTAACAAGACCATGTTTGAGGGGATATGTTGAACTGGAAGAGTACTAGGGGGCTTCATCGGTGAGTGACATCAGTTTTGTAACTGTTCGTTTGTTTGTTTGTGGTCTGACATGGGCATTGATTAAAGCTGCTGGGATGATTATACTTTGAAATGGTTGGCATCATTCAAATCTCAAGAATCTTAGCTTTCTGACGATATGTGGCATGAGTATCTCAGATGCATACAAGCTGTGTAAATGACGTAGCATGTTTTCAACTTCCCTGACGGCCCGATTACGTGTTTAACTGGTCAGAGCGCTCCATTATAATTTTAACTGGTGAGAGCTGCATTATCCTTTCAACAAGTGAGAACTCCATTATCCTTTTAAAAGGAGAGAGAGCTTTATTATCCTTTGAAGAGGTGAGAGCTTCATTATTCTTTTAAAAAGTGAGAGCTGCATTATCCTTTCAACAAGTGAGAGACTATCATTATCCTTTCAAAAGCTGAGAGCTCCATTATGCTTTGGACAGGTGAGAGACCTCCATTATCCTTGTAACCTCTTACGCCCTTAGGGAAAAATGGGTGAAATTCCACCTGTTTTGACTTCTGTTAGAAAAAGGTCTGAATTTCAAAAAATAAAAATGGCAGACACATAGTTCAAAACTTTTTTAAATACAGCTGAGAGCTCCATTATCCTTTTACCAGGTGAGAGAGCTCCATTATTATTTGAACTGGCAAGCAAGTTCCATTATTTTTTTTTTTTACAGGTGAGTGAGTTCCCTTGCCCGTTTAAGAGGTGTGAGAGCTCCCTTGGCTTTAAACTGGTGGGATTTTCTTTTTTTTTTAGTGCACTGACCGATAGGCCATCAGGTATTGGGAAGACTCAGCGATCATCTTCGTTTCGCAGTTTCTTAAAGCAGCTTCTCCAAAACTACTGGCCAGATTCACTTCTGGTATGGCGCTGGAGATCTACGTGTTACACGGCTACCATTGTATGACGTCGCTCTCCTGCGCCGTGTGGGATTGCCAATTCAAATTGAATTATGCAACACTTTTTGCGCGGCAGACACGAAAACAAAAAAGCAATGTTCTCTTTGTTTTCTTTTTAGTTGTGTCATGAAATGTGCAGCTTAAAGAGGAAAATGAAAATGCAGTTTGGACGATTTATTATTAATTTTATTTATGAGTCAAATAATGCAGCCATAACCTTGAAATGAAAAAGCCTTTCTGTTAATGCATTTTAATTTTCAAATTTTACATTTCAAATTGAATTTTGATAGCTATTTGCTGGGACATCTTTAGTAAATGAAATCTTAAATGTCTTTTTCTTTATCATTTTAATTAAGTCACTGAATGAGCAGTCTTGAAGAAAACTAAAATGCAGTTTGGATTATTTATTATTCATTTTATTTATGAGTCACAAAATGCAGCTCTATCCTGAAAATGAAAAAGCATTTCAGGAAATCCATTTTAATTTGGATTATGAGACAGATTTGCTTCCATAGACTATGGGTCCCATTTTTTTATTCACATGCAAAATGGAAAAACCAAGTACTGGATTGTATATTGTATAATGGATTGTATCCTGTCGTCAAACAAGTCGAACACAGCATTGGAAAGAGCATAGCTGAACCACTGAGGCATGAGGAGATGCGCCTCCTCTCCAGAGAATTCTTTCCTGTTGGCAAATTCGCCACTTCAGTAGCGATCCACCAAGGCCGAAGCGCACCAGGCTTTTAAAGGGAATGGGAAATTACACTTTGATTGGCTTATTTCATGCTATGCCCAAAACTGGACAATTATTAATTAAGATGTTAAGTACAACCCCTTCAAAACATGCGCCCCACTTTCTGCTTTGATTATTAACCGTTGAACGAGCAAAAGTGGATTTGGACACACTAAAATTACACTTGTGCGACATCCTCCTGTCCATGCACTTTAATTGTTAAAATATGGCCCTTTAACTCTGTCTGTTTAAAGGTTACGCTGCAGAGCTGCGGAAGCAATTTTCAGCCTGTGTGCAAAAATCTGACTTTTTAAAAGTGCCGGCCTCTACAGTGCGCACTGGTTTCCGTGCCGGCCTCTACAGTTCGCACTGGATTCTGTTTCCGTCTCTACAGTGCACACTGGATTCTGTGTCCATCTCTACAGTGCGCACTGGATTCTGTTTCAGCTGTCATACACTCCACAGGGTCGTGGATCTGCCAATCAGAGCAGGTCTAGCATAGATTCTCACTGGAATAAGGGCTCAGTCAATGATTGGCCTGAATAGAGCCGGGAGACAGGTGACACTTGCCATAGTTTGTTTTTGCCTTGAGTTTTCACATTTTTTTTTCTACATAAATGAATGCATAAAATACCGTGAGCATCATTTTATGGGACAGTGACATTTTTTAGCTCCGCTGTGACGATGGTCGCAGTCAGCGGAGCTTTCCTAACGCCGAGTCGTCGGCGTCCGTCTGTCTGTCTGTCCGGCGTCAAATTTTCACTTCAAATTAAAATTTTTCAAAAACTGTCTGATAACTTTTTTATTTTTTTTTTAAGTTCAGTTAAATTAAGTTATGACATGGACTTTTCAGTCATCCTTAGCGGAGCTCTCTAGGCCAACGGGCCTTTTGTTTTTTGTTCGGATTCAGTTTACCAAGTCATTGACTGGATCTGAATCCAGCTGAACATGTATTTCACATGCTGAAGAGGGGACTGAGGACAGATGAACTCCTGATGAGCAGGAGGTGAAGATGCTGCAGTGCAGCCCTGGCAGAGCAGCACCTGGGAAGAGCATCTTGGGATGTCTGTGTTACAGACCTCAAGCTGTCATTGCATAAAAAGAATATGTCGCCAACTATGAAAAATGATTATTCTACATAGTTAAACTTGAGAGTCATTTTTGATGCACCAGAGTTTAGGATGGATTTTGCACAGAAGTGTCATCAATTCTTGATGGTTCAGCTGACATGGATGAGAACAACCTGAAGTTGAATCTGCACTTCAGCCTCATTGAATTTTTGTCAGGATACAATGACAGAGTGCTGGAGTTCGGAAAGCAAAACTGTGTCACTGTCTAGTGCATTATGGTGCTCACAGTATGGGACCTTGATCCCTGGTGTTATACACTGCCCAGCCAAAAGAAAAGTCGCACACTCTAATATTTAGTTGGAACCCCTGTAGCTTTGATTACAGTGCAAATTCATTTTGTCATTGTTTTGACAACTATATGCAATGCCAGAACATTTATTTTCGATCATACATGCCATAATTTTTGGCCGAGATCTTGTCTTCTCGACATAATGGTTAAACCACTCGGTGGTCTTTCTTGAGCACATCCCAAGATCAGGACTTAATGGTGGCAAATATGTTTGTGAAAATGATTCCTCATACTTGTTTTTGCATTCATGAGTTTCTTTGCTAAATACAGGCCAATAAGTTGCCTGTTCTGAAATACTGTAACATCTTTTCCACCAGCAAGGGATGTGTCTTCCGACATGATTTTTTGAGAAATGAGTAGCGATGCGCTTCATCAGTCAGGGGGAAAATGATTATTGCCAGCTGAAACATATTAGTAACCGCAATAATGATCCAATTCTAGAATTTGTTCATTAATTTCCAAACGGTGACTTTTTTTTGGCCGGGCAGTGTATATTATGTTTATTGTTTTTCTTTGAGTGTGAATGTTGTCCGTGGACCTGTATCTGTAACTCTGCCTAATGTACATTTCTCTTTTTGAAGACAGTGGAATTTGGAACATTTATGCTACAAATCAGGAGAGCTTGTAACGGAATCAAGTGTAATGGACCAGGTGAGCTGACCGAAATACATTTTTGAGCCATTCACAAACTGATAAAACAACCGTTTGAATGACAGAAGACCTGTGCGCTTTCCCTTATATCGTTTCAGATTATTGAAAAGTTATACCCATGTTTGATAATCACTCCCCTGGACTGCTTCTGGGACGGTGCAAAACTTCACTCAGGAATGTTTTACCTTCCGTAAGTAGTCATTCTCTTATGCTTGAAATCAGAAGCAGCAATGGGTGTCTGTTTCTTTTCTGCTATGAAAGTATAGTTCTGCATTTGATATGTTTCCAAGGCTCTGACACATTATTGGGGTGTGAATTTTCTCTCTTCAAAAAAACTTGTCACTGAGTTTTGCCCTTCTGTAAGGTTTAAGGCCTGGCTGCATTTTAACGTACGCTCGCGTACTCTCTTGTGCTTTAAACATGTGCTGCCCTGTTTGCCCATGTTTTTTTATTGTGGCATAATGTAGGAGCGTTTATCAAAGTGTGCGTGCGTGCGCGTGTGTGGTCCATGTTTACCCACCCTTTTAGTGACAAAAAGTCCCCATAAGGCACGGAATTCCAGATTTATTCATCCGTATGGGGACATTTTCTGGTCCCCTTGAGGAAATTGAGCTATTTTATGGTTAGGGGTAAAGGTTGGTGTTGGGATAGGGTTAGGGTTCGGTATGTGCTGTTGAGGGTAAAGGTCAGGGAAAGGGGTTAGGGAATGAATGCAAGTCCATGGAATGCCTCCATTAAACATGAAAACCCAACTGCGTGTCTGAGTGTGTCGCACTCTGCAGGTGTTACCCTGAGTGTTTGGTTGGGAATAACACTGCTGATGTTCTAATGCAGTGTAGAGTAGCTGATCCAATGTGCAGGCGATAAGCATCACGGGGTGCTCTCTGCTTGGGAGGCCCGGGATAGAGACACAAGCCTGATTGAGCTCAAAGAATGAACCCAAACCACAGCCACCCAGCCAGCTCTTCTGCGGAGGAGGAGAGGAAGAGGTAGAGGTGGTCTCTGGATAGAGGGAGCGATTTTTAGAGTGAAAAGGGAATGTATTTATTCTGTCTCCTTTTTACTTACCACAGAATTCAGCCCTGTCTTTTGTGTGATGTAGATTCTTCCCTCCTGAGTAGGCATTATTAATATGTTTACAAGATTACAAAATTTACTGAAAATAGAAATGGACAAGAGAGAAGGGGGTACAGTAACTCTTGTGTGCATGGCTCTGAGTCTTGGGTAACCCCAGTGCAGTATGGCTGTGTGATATAATCTGCGGAAAGGAAGACACTGATCTCTCCATCTTACCCTGGCTGTACCCCCTAACGGATAAGACCTAAGGCAGCAGTGAACAGGGAAGCACACTGTTGGGTCCCCGGGTTGTTTACTCTGGTGCTCAGCGCCTGTGCTTCATCCCCAGCGGCCGACCCCCCATGCAGTGGACGAACTTTGACCCCATGGAGTTCCTGGCGGACCTGCGGCGACTGAATTACGCAGTAGACAGCTGGGAGGAGATGTTGGAGAAGGCTGAGGTGGGGCGTGGGTACATGGACCGACCCTGCCTGAACCCGGCTGATCCCGACTGCCCCTCCACCGCGCCCAATAAGAACAGCACACGGGTGAGCAGCCAAAAACACTCCTCTCATGCGAAACATGCACCCTTACCAATCACATATCTGTTCACTCCCACACGCGCGTGCTTACACTGTCGTTACTCTCAGGCCAAGCACACACCTCTTCACTCAAACATTCCTTCATATTCCTTGGGGATATATAGCTGTTACTCTGTCAGTCTGTAAATCTGTCGGTGAACTTGCGTTTTGTCCGTGGGATGACTTAAAAACCATTGTGATATTTTCCCATAAAACCTGGCTCGCGCATCAGCCATGGGCTGGAGTAGCGGCCTGTTGCCATCTTGGAATTTTTATATTGATTTACCGCAAGGTGGAGCTACAATAACAAAGTTTATGATTTGGCCTAAAATTTTTGAACTGTGAATCCTAGAGACAAAGTTCTTTTTTCCACAACTCTACACGAGTCTCTCCATGCTAGGCGTTCCCATTTTCATATTGATATATTTTTCCACCATTTGAATTTTTTGAAATTTGTAAACTCTATCTCTTCCCCCTCTGTGCAACCAATTTGGATGAGATTTGGTGCTCAGCCTCTTCAGAACAACATCTTTTAATGTTGTCTACTCAAATTTTCTGCATTAAAAGATGTGGCTATGGGAAGCCAGTGATTTTTGTGGGTGTGGCCTCTCTCACTGTGACAGATTCATAGGCCATGCAATGTCCAATCGTCAGCAAACTCAAGATCTCTCATATACAGGCAACTCAAGCCGACTAAATGTGGTGTTAATCCGTCCATTGGCGGTGCTGTAATAAGCAAATAATCGTAACTCTGAAATAGATCGCTGAGTCAACTCAAGATTTTGCGCGCTTCATGTTGGTCAAGGATGCTATGGATATTCGTTGGTACAAGGTGATTGCTCAAACAAGATGGCCTCCTTCAGCCAATCACATTTCAGCAACCCTTTTACTTTCCAACCTTTCATGTATCATCATGAAACTGTACAAGATTATTTGTTTTGTGTGAAAGACCTATCATCCATATGCTGGAGAAACTGCTTTTGGCTATTTTCTCATTTTTATGCCCCCGCCCTCCAAAGGGGGCATTATGTTGACGCCATGTCTGTCCGCCGTCCGTTAACTTTTCGTTTCCGTGGGATAACTATAGAATCCCTCGTCGCATTGATGCCATTTCTTAATGGCGCATTGGGAGTGGCTAGAGGGAAGGTTCCTTTCGAAAACCAGCGTCGTGCGATATCTAATATGGCCGCCACAGCAGCCATCTCAATATGCCCTTGATCAACATACAGGCGGGGGCATATGCCACGCTCTGCGTTGCTCTTGTTCACATTTAAAATTAATGGGAGCTTGGGGAATGTGCCTTCTGATAGCTCATGTTACCCAAACCCTCACCCCTCACACCATGTCATGCCTGTATATCCAAACACACTCCTCTTTACCGAAACACACCCCCCTTACCTCTGCGGTGAGGTGCAGCTCTGGTTGTGGGCTTCCCTGATTGGTTGCTCTCTCTCTCTCTGTGCTGCAGCCATATGACATGGTGCGGGTGTTGGCAGGCGGCTGTCACGGCCTGTCCAGGAAGTACATGCACTGGCAGGAGGAGCTTATCGTGGGCGGAGCCATCCGGAATGGCAGCGGTACACTTCTGAGGTGCGGGGGAGAGAGGGAGAGTGATGATGGGAAGGAGGAGGGAGGTGTGTGAGGGATTTAAAGTGCTGTGATGGTCAAAAATGTGACGCATTATGAGTGCTGTGAAAATTCAATTCCCCCCCCCCCCCCCCCTCTATTTCCCTCTCTCTCTTCCCCCCCCTCTCTCTCCCCCCCTCTCTATTTCCCCCCTCTCTCTCCCCCCCTCCCTCCCTCTCTATTTCCCCCCTCTCTCTCCCCCCCCTCCCTCCCTCTCTATTTCCCCCTCTCTCTTTCCCTCTCTCTCCTCAGTGCACAGGCCCTTCAGACCATGTTCCAGTTGATGACTCCGAAGCAGATGTATGAGCACTGGAAGGATTACAGCGACGTCTCCCGCATCAACTGGAACCAGGAGAAAGCAGCAGCGATACTGGAGGCTTGGCAGCGCAGATACTCTCAGGTACAGAGTATGACCAATCAGCATAAAAAGAGTAATGAGGGTAGGGGGCAAATACTTTCTCACAGCTCTGTACTTAGGCTCACGCACTCTTACACCTGACACAAACACACATGTTGCTTACACACGTGTCCATTTCCTGTTTTTAATTTCATGTTTCCTGTTGTGGTACTTGCAGGGCTTAAAGTTCTCCGTCCTGGGGACGGATTTCCGTCTTGGTGATTCCCTAGGGGCTATTTTTGAGATCGATGTAGATTTGCAAAAAAAAAAAAAAAGTTATATGGGGGGTGGGGAGGGGGGTAGCCATGGCCGCGATGTCAATGAAAAAAATGTTAAAATGCTGCATATACTTGCTTGTGAAGTGATTTCCAAACTGCGATGCATCCCTCCCCAAGGAAATAATGTAAATTTAAACATCTACGAAGATACGCAGCTCAGAGTGCACTCAGTAGGTTGCCGCAGGCTGCTGAGCTCTGATGTAACCTGACACCAAGCATTAGCTTAGCGTCAACTAGCTAGCGATTGTTGTGTCGTGTTGGAGTAACTTAAATGGCAGATCAGCAATGTGACTTCATGACTCATAGTGCTACGGATTTTAACGGTGAAGTTATGAAATTCGCTCAGTATGGATGACGGTGTCCAAAAGATGAAATCACAAGGAATAATGGCAGTCAGTGGATTTTTTTCATAAACATCGAAAGTGGATTACACCATGTGAACATCAGGTATGATCTAAATATATAACGTTAGCGTATATTTACTGGGAAGGTAGCAGTGGCCAAATCCTCATCATAGAAGCGCACCAAAACGTTCAGCACACGGTCCATGTTTGTACTGGTGGCCTCGTCAGCATTTAGAGAAAAATAAATCATGTTCAACTTGTCTGATAACTGCTTTTTTTATCTGAGTGGAAATTCCATGGATGTACACATATGACGCCTGTGTGTTTTAGTAGACCATGTACTAGTGAACTGTACCGTTATGAAACTGTATGAAACAGCAAACTTCTAATAAAGTCATCAATGAATGACTGTGCAACTGTGAACGAAAGGTCGTGCTCTGCAATAAATGTGCAGATACGCACTTTATGATTGCACACACGATCGGTCATTGATTTGTTGTTGTAATGTATTCTTACGTTATCTTGCATTAAAAAAAGCATTGTTACGTGTGCAAATCTACTATTCTGTGTTTTAGATCAACCGCGTCTGCAACTACTGTATCATGATTGGTTGGTGTATTCACCGCCTTGCATTGTTTGACTCAAAATATTACCCACGTGTGCTGTCACTGCTGTGGTACCGGTTCAGTCTGCGAAAAATCATGGAGCGGTTAGTTGTGAAGGAAGGATCAGACGTGATTAATATTGACAGCACTGTCAAAAACAAATGGAGGTGGGCTTGGTTGGATGAGGAAGGTGACACAGGAAAGCCATTCAGGTCCTGGTGTCAAAAATTGAAGGAACCAGGAACTTGTTTCTGTTGTGCTTGTAATAGAAAGCTGTTGTATGGTTCAAACGGCAAAAAAACGCTTTTCAAGCACAACAATGAACCAGGTTTCAGGTCAACACTGAAAAGAATGTCTGGTGTAGCCAAGCTTCAGGCTTTTGCTTTTGTTGCAAAAAAAAAAAAGAAAGAATGAATAGTATTTGCTTATCAGAATCTGAAACGGCTTGTTGAATTCTTGATGTTGTGACTTTTGCTTTTGTTGCTAAAAAAAGACAACAGCATTGTTTATCAGAGAATCTGAATAAAACGGCTTGTTGAATATTGATGTTGTTTTAGTTTTAATGCACAGTATTAATAATGGGAACCCTAAAATATGAAGTAAAAGGTCAAATGTTATCCACTTAAGGTACTAACATTTTCTTTTTGAGCCGCCAACCAGTGGGTTTTAAATGTCTCGCGTAATTGACTCGTGTTCTCACTTGCAACCATTCCTCTCCCCTAATGCAAGGTGCATACTGTTTCATATGACTACTACTTTTTGCACACTGCTCAGCAGTGTGTAAAAACAATAACATGATTGGACTGTTTTGCTAGACTAGTGTTAACTCAGTCTGAGCAGGTGCAGTTAGTATATTAAAGATTTGTCAATATTGCCAATGCAACATTACAGCCTGGTAATCCTACTTTTTCTCTGCACTGGCATTTTTATATAAAAGGTTGTAACAGCTTGCCTCCATTTAGTGTAAGTCAACATACAATTTGCTCCCAACCAAAAAGGTGTGTGGGGACTGGGGACCCCCCAAAATATACGCGGTCTGTGTGCATTTCATGTGGGAAAACCACAAAATTTGCGCCGTTGGCCCTGCGGGTGCTTCGCGCCCGCGCATTTGTACTCAAAAAAAATTGCCAAGGTTGGCAGGTCTGCTGCTGCTACGCACTTTTGCTTTAAAGTCCTACAGTAAATTTAATATTTGAAATAGACCAGACTAGCAATAGACAGACTACAACTTCAGCAGGTGTTTATGTTAAAATGAAGCACGAATTGTACACATTCACAATTAAGGCATTTGAGAACTGTGAAGTCGCATATCACTCAATTAATTGGTGTGTGCTGGGCGTACAATGTTGTTTATATTTCTCTTGTATTGCCATTGTCTAGGACAGGGGCCAGGGCTAGACCGTTGCAAGCTTAGGGCCCCTTTCAGAATGTCTTATCCCACGTCTGAAATTTTCAGTCCTGGGATTTTTTTTGCTTTAAGCCCTGGGTACTTGTTTCTTGTTGGTTTTTTAACTGTGTATTTCCTACTTCCTGTTGCACAGACCAGTCTCTTCCTGTGTCCTCCCCAGGCTGTCAGGCAGAGCGTACCTGTTAACTCCTCCCAGAAGGTGCTGACTTTCACCACCACTACCTTAGAGGACATCCTCAAGTCCTTCTCCGACATCAGCGTCATCCGTGTTGCCAGCGGTTACCTCCTCATGGTGAGAGAGTGGAGTGTGTGCGTGACCGTGAGTGTGTGTGTGCTCGCTCGCGCGCGCGTGTGTGTGTGTGTGTGTAACGGCGGTATTCTGCTCCTTCTCAGCTGGCGTACGCCTGTCTCACCATGCTGCGCTGGGACTGTGCCAGATCGCAGGGCGCTGTAGGGTTAGCAGGCGTCCTGCTGGTGGCGCTGTCTGTCGCTGCTGGACTTGGCCTCTGCTCTCTGCTCGGCATCTCCTTCAACGCTGCAACTACTCAGGTACCGCCCATTCAGTCAGCCCACAACCAATCAGCTGCCACTGTGCGTGTGTATGAAATGACTGTGGATGCAGTGATGGCCTGATGTGTATAGGTCATGTTCTACTCGGTGTGTGTTGGTGACCTACTCTGTGCGCGCGTGTGTGTGTGTGCGCGCATGTAGTAATAACATGTCGTGTGTGTGTGTAGGTTTTGCCATTCCTTGCCCTTGGTGTTGGGGTGGACGATGTCTTCCTATTGGCTCACGCCTTCAGCGAGACGGGTCAGAACAAACGCATTCCATTTGAGGTGAGAACTAAACACCTCCCTCTGGAGGCGGGGCAAGAGAACTGGCTGACTTTGGAGCTGAACCAATGACAGTGAGTCTGAACCATAGACAGAATATAAAGATGGATGACGTGTCTCTACTTCCTAACAGTGAACAAAAATGGAGCAAAATATCCTTCATACAGATCCTGCCTTCTTGCACATTTGGAGCCACAGTCTGAGTGGGGGATGAGCAGCAGTATCAAAGTCCCGCCCATACATTCGCACTACTCGCTCGCTTTCCCCGAACTTCTTATGGAGCCTGTCTGGCTGCTTCAGTGTTAGACTAGAGACTGTGATTGTGTGCAGTTATATCCAATGTAATTGCTAGCCTGAAATACTTAATATTGTCTTGTTAGGAAACGTAACCAAAGCAAACTTCAGGACTTTTGAAAGCATTGACCTATCATGAATGAAAGCTTGTTAAAGGATTCGCTATGTCAGATGTTCATGCTGGTATCCAGTGCTCTTACCAGCCTCTACGAGCTCATGCCGACTGCTCGCTGTCTCTTAGCTAGGGTGGCGAAAATACATTGACTATGGTTAAGTGACCTCATACAACCCTTCAAAAAAAGGGATCTATATACAGTCGGTGGGTAAATTTACTCCCCGCTATCTTGTGTTTTAATATTTGTTCTAACTACCTCACTAGATGGCTAGCCAATTAGTCGGCCTTATACTGAATCACAATTTACTAGTGAGCTAGCGAGCTAACCGTTACCCCTTATGGTATTTTGCTATACTGTCCTGCTTGCTTGGTAGCGAATTGACTTTTCATATCAGCAGTGGCATTGCTGCGAATGATGCTATGCTCCAAAACATAGTTAATTCTCCTGTCAATTTTCGTTGGACTTTGAAAATCACCCTGTGTTATATTCAGTTGGAATGGAACCAAGCAACTCGTGTATTTGTAATGTCGGGATACTCCCGTCTTCTTCAGAAGAGTCACTGATGTTACGAGTGACGCCTCTTATCAGCTGATGTTAGCGAGGCGTGGCCGCCCTCTCAGATTTGAAACATAAAACATACATTGGGGAAACAGGTAGACCTTTTCACACACGTAAAAAAGAACACCAAAAAGAATGCAAGAAAGAGACAACAGTAAGATAGACACGCTCAGTTAAGGAGAAAGCACTACAGGTTAACCTTAAATCAGCAATCACAGACCATTGCAAGAGGGAAAATCATATTATGGATTGGGACAAGGCCAAATTCATCCGCACTCAGAACAACCGACATGAACGCTGGATCATGGAGGCAATTGAAATCAGAAAGTGGGCCCAACGGACCATGAACCGGGACGAGGGGGCATACATGCTTTCCCACACCTGGAGTGTCATCTTGGAGGAGCGGCCGGACAGCACGAGGCTTGGCCGCCCTGTCACATCTGATAGGGCGGCCACGCCTCGCTAACATCAGCTGATAAGACACGTCACTCGTAACATCAGTGACTCTTCTGAAGAAGACGGGATACGAAACGTCAAGGTAGGATAAAACCTTTTCTGTTTGAAAATAAGAACGTCAACGCTTATGGGTGTCATCTTTTTTTGGGGGGGGTGGGGGGACTTGTTTTCCATGTTGTTTTTTTATCCTTTCATACTTAAAAATGACACGAATAAGGAATTGTTATTGAACAACAATATTTATGCTTCATTATTTGGCAAAGCTGAAGAATAAGCTTTACGGTTGCCTTACCCTTTATATTATCGCTCAGTTACCTACGTTTTCGTTTCGTTCAAAGAAAAAATGTTCGCATTCAGCTGTGCCTGTGAGTCTGACTCAGGTCTATACCTGGAAGAAACTGGCCATATCCACCAAGTCAGGTGAAACATCAGTTCGGGTGGTTTTAAAGGACCAGTATGTGAGATCTAGAGCCATCAAGTGGTTAGGTTATAGATTGCAACCAACGGATCATTCCCTTTCTGACAGAATCTACGGTGGCCGCAAAACTTGCAAAAACGCGAAAGGCGCGCTCTCGTGTCAGTGCTTTATTTAATTACATTTTTTTCCCGTTCTGGGCTACTGTCGAAACCTTGCGGTGCAAAATGGCAAGCTCCGTGGAAGAGGACCCGCTCTCTCAGTTGATATAAAGGGCTCAGTCTGGATAAAAGAAAACGCTATGATTCTTATTTCCAGGGAATAATTCACTGATATACAAATGTACTTTTGAATATTATCTTCCATTCCTGCCAGTTATTCAGCCAGAATGTCCGTCTAAATCTTAAACACTGGCCCTTTAATACCAGTCAGATTTCTGAATTTGACCCAAATTTCATTTAGCCAAGGCTCCCCAATGCACTGCGCTTATTCTTGCCTTTTACAGCTATGTGTCCATTACTTACTAGGTACTGTGCAGTGTTTCCCCTAGAAATTTTTTCAGCAGCGGTGCTACTGTGTCCGTCTCCATGAGGATGCGACGTCGACCCGTATTCATGCGCGTGAAAATGGTTTCAAATTAAATGACCTTGGAATCCTTATAGACAGGATTATAACATGTTTGTATTTTGTCTCAATTTACAGCTTTTGACATTTATCTGAAGAAAATATAAATAACTAAGGTCACAACACAGAAATTTCCTCACACCTTTTATCTATTTACAAACCGGAAGACTTATTTGCACAGCCTATATCCAGCCTGTGAACATAAAATTTTTCTGGGCGTTTTGTGAAAAAGCTCCAGAGCTCGTCTATAGTTGAACTCAGCAGTAGGGGGCGCCATTGATGCTCACACACATCATTGCTCTTGACAAGTTGCAATGCTGCAACCTGATCTTAAACAGCCTCAACACAGGAGCAGCCAATAATTGCGATTTTATGTTATCCTTCAGAAACAACAAAAACAGCACTCATCATTATGACCTCCCGCAGTTATGACAACCAACCCCAGGCAGCGTTGCCATTAAAATGATATTTATCGTCAGTGTATTTGTGAAAAAACTACTCATAACTTTTGGCTTTTTAAGCATGAAATATAAGCATAAAAAACATCAATTTCAATGTCTGGTTATTACAAATCCGATATCTCAATTGTAAGGCCTCGATTAGCAAAGGCTATATGCACTGGGATAGAATTAAACTTTATAAGACTGTGAGTAAATCCATTTGCTTGTCTCGCACACTTTCTGTTTATTGACTCAAAATGACTTGGGCAGTAAATTCATTTGGCAATAATTTTTATTTCGCAAATGGAAGAGTAGTGCAGTTAAAATTAGCTATGGTTAAAATGAGAAAAACAGAAGGCTTCACTTCTTAATGACAAACACCTGTCGCAGTTCACATCCCCGATTAGAAACAGTTGCTCAGACTGATTGGTGGAACCGACGAGGATCTAATTTATTTTTGAAAGCCTTGTGATACATTGCACTATGAAAATATGCGATGTTTACTTCCGCACATCAACAACTATGGAAAATATCAATCGCCTACGTCTTTATAATTTCTGGATTTGCATAAATTAGTTCGCGAGTTTCATTGAGCAATAAGCCATGAGAATCCGCTCTATAGTCTGGATGTAGTGACAGCTAAAGTGCGTTGTTGGGTACGATGCACAGCTGAGTGATAACGAAAATAATATGAGGTCAGCGAAAGTTTCGGATTTTTTGCAGATTGTCATCCTTGCGGAATCACATCAATTATATCAACATAGCCAATTGGCAATCGCTTTGTCATTAGCATTTCTTAATCATTACGTGTCATGCATTGGTGGTGGCTGTTCAGTTTATAAACTCTTTGATTGTTAATCAGGCAAAACTCATCGCAAACAGTTTAAGAGTAATTATGCGGGATGTTATTGAAGGCCTTCCTGACATCTGACGGCAGGCCACTGCTGCATAAGACTGTTGGCTTGAGAAGCTGTTGCATTTATTAACTGACAAGCAGTACATTTTCTGTCAACTTACTGTTAAACTTTCGGAATCGCTGCTGCTCCGCTATTACTGTCACTTTCTCTTCCCGCTAACTGCCCGATGGAGCTATGCTGTTACCATGGCTCCAATAAGTATTTGTACACTACTTGAAAATTCAACTACATAACAGCTTTTGTATATTCGGCTAAATGCTTGCTATTGTGTGTAAAAGTGATTAAAATATTGATAATCAATATGTTTTAAACAAATATTTAATGTCAAAATGGCATATTTGGTCAGAAAGGCGATTATCTGACCCAATAAGTATCTGTACAGTTCCATTAGTGAGGCACAAAACTTATAATACTCACCTAAAATTGACTCAAGATGTTTACAGGACATGGTTGACTCACTTGGTCTGATTTGGTCAAGCGTGACCATACTGGACACTCCCTCTGTACACAGACTGGCCTATGTAAATGGCCTGACCATGCCCATAATGTATTCCTGTGATATATGGCTAAGACAGGCGAGATACCCCGTCGAATGCGGGAGCAAATCGTTCAGCTACATAAAGAAGGCCAAAGCACCAGAAAAATTGGAACTCGGCCATCGTTACACCACACGACCGTGCAGTACATCATCAAGAAGTACAAACAGTCTGAACGCATAGCCAATGCAGCCAGGAAAGGACGTCCCAGGAAGACCAGCCAGCGCACTGACGGGTACATCTCCCTGCTGGTACAGAGGGAGACTCTTTCTACTCTTTCACGCCTGATTCATTTAAGGGCTTCATGCTGATTGGTTGAAAAAGATCTACCTAAACAGGGTGTGCGTGAAGGTGCATTGGGCCTTAAATGGATATGGTGTGCAAAAGTAAAGCTTAAACAAAAACCTGCCGGAAAGGGGGTGCTTCAGGACTGGTTTGGAACCACTGGCTTAGACAAAGTGGACCTGACAGGAAAAAGTTGCCTGAACTGATAAGATGATTCCATAGAATAACTGGATGAAAAATACATTGTATGATTCCATTGAATATCTGCAGGAAAGATGCATTACATGATTCCATTAAATATCTAGAGGAAAGATGCATTACATGATTCCACAGAATATCTGGATGAAAGATGCACTGCCCTCCATAATTATTGGCACCCCTGGTTAAGATGTGTTCTTTAGCTTCTAATAAATTCAGTTTTTTTCTAAATAATATAGGACCACAATGGGGAAAAAAAGAGGAAAATCCAACCTTTCATTCAAGTGCATTTATTCAGTGGGGAAAAAAATCCCACTTTCAGAAATTATTCTTTTACATCAAATCATTGTGCCACAATTATTAGCAACCCTGACGTTAATACTTTGTACAACCCCCTTTTGCCAACAAAACAGCACCTAATCTTCTCCAGAATATTTCACAAGATGGGAGAATACAGAAAGAGGGATCTTCGACCATTCCTCTTAGCACAATCTCTCTAAATCATCCAGCGACGTGGGTCCTCTCCTCTGCACTCCCCTCTTCAGCTCACTCCACAGGTTTTCAGTGGGATTGAGGTTTGGGGACAGACATGGCCAAGGGAGGAGCTTGATTTTGTGTCTGGTGAACCATTTCTGTGTAGATTTGGCCACATGTTTAGGATCATTATCTTGCTGAAAGACCCAGTGACCTGACTTGTGATGGTCGACACACATCTGCCTTACTTGAATGTTGCGTTCCTTTGTCTTTCCCATTTTGAAGAGTGGATAAGAGAAATGACCTCTGTGTCACTTCATATTTATACCTCAGGGAAACAGGAAGTTATGAATTACTATTTGAATGTTCCTAGATACTCTGATCAACTTTGTAAACTACTGTAGAAATGACAGAAATTCATCAATTACATTTATTTCCTAGGAATTGTTAGGGGTGCCAATAATTGGGGAACAGGTAATTTTATAAAAAGTAATAAGTTCTTAGTCAGGAATTTTTTTTCCCCTTAAAATTCACTTCAGCTGAAGGTTACATTTTTACTACAATATTCGGTGTGAGAGTATGCTTCTGCAATAAAAATTGAATTTATTTTAAGGCTTTTAACACATCTTAACCAGGGGTGCTAATAATTATGGAGGGCGCTGTACAATACATGATTTTATACCATGGTCTGGGCGAATACTTTTTTCTGATTGGCTGGCAGCTATGCATTAAAACCATGGAACCGCACAGGTAGTTCGGCTACGGTCGTTTCACCATTCGAAATTCATCCACAAGCCAACTTGTAACCCTAGCAACGTTAGACCTGGTATTCAGCTAGGTACAACGGTAACCTAGCTGCTCATTTATCTCCAGTAAATTTAGCGGCGTCACATAAGTTGCGTCCTGCGGGGCGGTCAACTATAGGTACTCAAAAATTTCTGAATGTCGTGCATTAAAACCGTGGAATGCACACCTTCTCGTTAATTATCCCTTGCCTATAGAATATCTGGATCAAAGATACATTATATGATTCTATAGAAAATCTGGATGAAAGATACATTATATGATTCCATAGAATATCTGGATCAAAGATCCAATACATGATTCCATAGAATATCTGGATGAGAGATGCATTACATGATTCCATAGAATATCTGGATGAAAGATACGTCAGTGATGCTGGAAATGATTTTCAGAAGATGCACCTCAGTAGGATATTTTGTTTTGAATATTTCCTTTCGGCTCTTTCCTGTGAAGGGCAAGCGGACAAACGTTTGAAGATTGTGAGACTTTGTGGATCCATGTTGTGGTTGAGATGTGCTGTAATTCAGACATGACATTTGCGAGCAGTGATTGAAGTTCTGGAACATGGCTGCGCAGGGCTGGATTGCTCCATAAAGGGAACTGCTGTGATGTCACTCAGTCTGGTTGCTTTAATGTTGGGCTGTCGGTGACGCAACACGCACACACACTCTTATCGCCTGCCGCAGAAGGGATCTCCCTCCTCTTTCCCGGTCTGTTGGGAATGCTCTCCTGTTTCTGCAGTCGCTCCGGGTCAGGAATGTGTCAGCGCCTGTCTGTGCTTGTGATGAAATTTTAAACGGCTTCGGTCAGGCAGACAAAGGGAGGCTCGGCAGGATGTGTCTGACAGCTCGTCTGAGTCTCTCCAGCCACTCAAGCCAGCCAGCCAGCCAGCCAGCCAATTACTGTTCCGAGTTACTGTAGTACGCGATTAGTTGTATGGCCAGTGATTTGCTGTGTTGTACACAATTTGCCATTTTGTGGGTGATTCAGTAGCACAAATGCAGTGAGGCAGACTTGCGAAAGCAGTTACCCATATTCCTTGGGTGGAGAGTGGGGGGTTTTCAGCATTTGGATGGAGACAGGTGTTTGCTTTTTTATCCACCACTAGGCCAATGCCCAAAAGGGGATTATGTTGTGACCCAGTCCATCCGTCCTTGTGCGCGTATCAGAAGGTACTTGGCTGGTGAACTCCTCCTACAGTTTTCGTTGGACATCCCTGAAACATTGCACATATACTATTTGTAGCAAATCGCAGTCGGGACTCTCGGAGTGGGGGGGGAGCCGTGCTCTCAGAGCTGGCTTGTTTAGTTTTGGAAAAAGAGGTGTGAATGTGGAAATTGGCCTCCCCTCCCTTCAGCTTCCTGGTCTCTGACCCCACCCCTTTGAATTCTGGTCCTGACTCAATGGCCTCTGGCCCCACCTCCCCTGGTCTTTTATGTGGCCAAAATAAAAGTGAAATTTTCCTGCTGGGTTCTCATATCTGTGGGGCAGTGAAGATGAGCCTGGCTCTGTGTGTGTGTGTGTGTGTGTGTGTGTGTGTGTGTGTGTGTGTGTGTGTGTGTGTGTGTGTGGGGGTGTGGGTGTGTGGGCGGGGGCGCGGGTGTGTGTGTGCGCGTGCGCGTGTGTTGTACATGGGAATTGTGCATGATGGTGTGTGTTTTATCGCCCTCTGTAGGACCGCACGGGGGAGTGTCTGAAGCGGACTGGTGCCAGTGTAACACTTACCTCCATCAGTAATGTAACGGCCTTCTTTATGGCAGCTCTCATCCCCATCCCAGCACTGAGGGCCTTCTCTCTGCAGGTCTGTTCTCTCTCCCTCTCTCTCTCTCTCTTTGCAGGTCTGTTCTCTCTCTCGCTCTCCCCCTTTATCTATCTCTCCCTTTCTACAGGTGTATACTCTCCCTCCCTCCCTCCCTCCATATTTCTCAGCAGTTCTCCCATCCCTCTTTCTCTGAGTGGATGCATGTGTAAGGACTGTTATAAAAAGAAGACGGTGTTTAGAGAGCGTGCAGTAGTATTAGGGCTTGTGTAAGGAGTGTTATGAACAGAAGGCAGTATTTAGAGAGCGTGCAGTAGTGTTAGGTTGTGTGTAAGGAGTGTTATGAACAGAAGGCAGTGTTTAGAGAGCATACAGTCGTGTTAGGTCGTGTGTAAGGAGTGTTATAATTAGAAGGCAGTGTTTAGAGAGCGTGCAGTAGTATTAGGGCTTGTGTAAGGAGTGTTATGCACAGGAGGCAGTGTTTAGAGAGCACGCAGTAGTGTTAGGGCATGTGAAAGGAGTGTTATGAACAGAAGGCAGTGTTTAGAGAGCGCGCAGTAGTGTTAGGGCATGTGAAAGGAGTGTTATGAACAGAAGGCAGTGTTTAGAGAGCGTGCAGTGGTGTTAGGGCATGTGAAAGGAGTGTTATGAACAGAAGGCAGTGTTTAGAGAGCGTGCAGTAGTGTTCGGTCGTGTGTAAGGAGTGTTATGAACAGAAGGCAGTGTTTAGAGAGCATACAGTCGTGTTAGGTCGTGTGTAAGGAGTGTTATAATTAGAAGGCAGTGTTTAGAGAGCGTGCAGTAGTATTAGGGCTTGTGTAAGGAGTGTTATGCACAGGAGGCAGTGTTTAGAGAGCACGCAGTAGTGTTAGGGCATGTGAAAGGAGTGTTATGAACAGAAGGCAGTGTTTAGAGAGCGCGCAGTAGTGTTAGGGCATGTGAAAGGAGTGTTATGAACAGAAGGCAGTGTTTAGAGAGCGTGCAGTGGTGTTAGGGCATGTGAAAGGAGTGTTATGAACAGAAGGCAGTGTTTAGAGAGCGTGCAGTGGTGTTAGGGCTTGTGTAAGGAGTGTTATGCACAGGAGGCAGTGTTTAGAGAGCGCGCAGTAGTGTTAGGGCATGTGAAAGGAGTGTTATGAACAGAAGGCAGTGTTTAGAGAGCGTGCAGTGGTGTTAGGGCTTGTGTAAGGAGTGTTATGAATAGAAGGCAGTATTTAGAGAGCGTGCAGTAGTGTTAGGTTGTGTGTAAGGAGTGTTATGAACAGAAGGCAGTGTTTAGAGAGCATACAGTCGTGTTAGGTCGTGTGTAAGGAGTGTTATAATTAGAAGGCAGTGTTTAGAGAGCGTGCAGTAGTATTAGGGCTTGTGTAAGGAGTGTTATGCACAGGAGGCAGTGTTTAGAGAGCACGCAGTAGTGTTGGGGCATGTGAAAGGAGTGTTATGAACAGAAGGCAGTGTTTAGAGAGCGCGCAGTAGTGTTAGGGCATGTGAAAGGAGTGTTATGAACAGAAGGCAGTGTTTAGAGAGCGTGCAGTGGTGTTAGGGCATGTGAAAGGAGTGTTATGAACAGAAGGCAGTGTGTAGAGAGCGTGCAGTAGTGTTCGGTCGTGTGTAAGGAGTGTTATAAACAAGAGGCAATGTTTAGAGAGCGTGCAGTAGTATTAGGGCTTGTGTAAGGAGTGTTATGAACAGAAGGCAGTATTTAGGGAGCGTGCAGTAGTGTTAGGTTGTGTGTAAGGAGTGTTATGAACACAAGGCAGTATTTAGAGAGCGTGCAGTAGTGTTAGGTTGTGTGTAAGGAGTGTTATGAACAGAAGGCAGTGTTTAGAGAGCATACAGTCGTGTTAGGTCGTGTGTAAGGAGTGTTATAATTAGAAGGCAGTGTTTAGAGAGCGTGCAGTAGTATTAGGGCTTGTGTAAGGAGTGTTATGCACAGGAGGCAGTGTTTAGAGAGCACGCAGTAGTGTTAGGGCATGTGAAAGGAGTGTTATGAACAGAAGGCAGTGTTTAGAGAGCGCGCAGTAGTGTTAGGGCATGTGAAAGGAGTGTTATGAACAGAAGGCAGTGTTTAGAGAGCGTGCAGTGGTGTTAGGGCATGTGAAAGGAGTGTTATGAACAGAAGCCAGTGTGTAGAGAGCGTGCAGTAGTGTTCGGTCGTGTGTAAGGAGTGTTATAAACAAGAGGCAATGTTTAGAGAGCGTGCAGTAGTATTAGGGCTTGTGTAAGGAGTGTTATGAACAGAAGGCAGTATTTAGGGAGCGTGCAGTAGTGTTAGGTTGTGTGTAAGGAGTGTTATGAACAGAAGGCAGTGTTTAGAGAGCATACAGTCGTGTTAGGTCGTGTGTAAGGAGTGTTATAATTAGAAGGCAGTGTTTAGAGAGCGTGCAGTAGTATTAGGGCTTGTGTAAGGAGTGGTATACACAGGAGGCAGTGCTTAGAGAGCGTGCAGTAGTGTTAGGGCATGTGAAAGGAGTGTTATGAACAGAAGGCAGTGTTTAGAGAGCGTGCAGTAGTGTTAGGTTGTGTGTAAGGAGTGTTATAAACAGAAGGCAGTGTTTAGAGAGCGTGCAGTAGTGTTTCGTCGTGTGTAAGGAGTGTTATAAACAGAAGGCAGTGTTTAGAGAGCGTGCAGTAGTATTAGGGCTTGTGTAAGGAGTGTTATACACAGGTGGCAGTGTTTAGAGAGCGTGCAGTAGTGGTAGGTCGTGTGTAAGGAGTGTTATGAACAGAAGGCAGTGTTTAGAGAGCGTGCAGTAGTGTTAGGTTGTGTGTAAGGAGTGTTATGAAGAGGAGGCAGTGTTTACAGAGCATGCAGTGGCAGTTGGATGTATTTAAGGACAGAGCTGTCTCCCTGGGTGGTCTGGCAGTGGAGCAGGATACAGGCTTCACCCCAAGGCGCCCTCCTCCGCCCCCCTCCGCTTTTCCGCCCCAATGCTCCTGCTGCGACCTCCTGTTCTCTCTCTCTCTCTCTCTCTCTCTCTCCCTGCCCCGTCTTCTCTCGGCTGTAGTCCATAGTTAGCGTTGGCTGTATTATGCCGTATTGTGTTGAGTGAATAAGTGCGTGTGTCATAGCTCCCTTGACACACACACACACTGGCCACTTTGGGTGGCTGTCGGGGTTTGTGTTTTTACAAAAAGGGGAAGCTACAATCATATCCTGAATTCTACATCCCTCTCTAATGCTGGGCTTTCACCAAAAGATTTTCACAGTCCCAGACTAAAAACTGACAGTCTTTAGGAGGCGCACTCCCGTCATCTCGATCGTTAAGTTAAAGGCGGTGATCTGCAGTCTGCGACCGCGTTTCATACCAGTCTTTCCCTAGTCTTGGGCCAGCGGATCATATCAAACGTGTTTAATATTATTGCACGTCGCAGTGACGTAACACAATCAACAACCAATAGATGAGCACTGACAAAAGCGGACGCAGGAAACCAGACAGTCAATTACATGAATGTTGGGGGGGAAAAAAGCTAAAAAATCTAGTTGTAGTCTTGTAAATAGTGAGCCTACAAGATTCACAGTCTTTGTGAAATCTTTAGTCTGAGACTAGTCCGGGACTAAAAACTCTAAACACTAGTCTTTAAATGTGAGCTGATAGAACAGACTCTCAAAGACTAAGTCTTTTCGAAGTCTTCTGGTGTGTGGGTAGTATAAGGATAGTCTTGCTCATCAGAACTCCTCATGATTTGAAGGCTCCCTTTTTTAAATTTATTTTTTCCCCCAAAAGCAGGGACTTTGATGTGGCAGAATAACTGTAACGGTGACGATATATAATTTGTTTTAAAAGTCATTATAATTCAAGTGGAAATCCACACTGAAACTATGAAGACGGACTTAGATGAATGAGAGAATTTGGCTGGCTTTGAGAGAGGTTTTTTTTTTTCCCACCCACGGTAAAAATCCATCCTAATTTTTTTAGGTATCTTGTTCAAAACGACATATGACGTTGCCAAAAGGCTGTGGATGCTTGCATCATGATTGTTTTATTATTTTTAGGTGTATAGTTCATGTGTCATGTTACAGTTGTTTTGTGATTGGGAGCCAAACTGGATGTCATCATCTTGCTGCAAAACAAATCTGCCTACGGGTGCGAATAAAGTCACCTGAAGCTGAAGGGGTAGCTGAACCTGAGCCGGATGGTTCCGGTAAATCAGGCCAGACCCTCTCAGCCTGAAGTGGGAGCCTTTTTCCACACCCGGTCTTTAGCATTCCTCTCATTAACGGGAACAGACCCAGGACAGAACACTCCTCAGAAACGGACCAAATAATGAACTTTAACACATAAATATTGTGACCCCTTAAAAAGCAAGGCACAAATTGGGTGAATCGGTCATGAGCAGAAATAATTTTGGAGGACTACACACTGATGAATGTTGACTGTGTATTGATTGGGAGTGGGCTGTTTCTTGACCGTGTGTTGCCTGTGTCTCGACCATGTGAAGACCACATTGACCGTGTTTATTGCATGTTTACCATTGTTTGACTGCTTTTGCCGGGGTTTGGGCGGTGTGTCGACCGCGTATTGCCTGTGTGTTGTCTTCATGTTGACTGGTTACGGCAGCGTGTTGACCGTGCAGTAACCGCACACTGGCCCTGTGTTTCTCCCCCCGCAGGCAGCGGTGGTGGTTGTGTTCAACTTCGCCATGGTCCTCCTCATCTTCCCTGCCATCCTCAGCATGGACCTGTACCGCCGCGAGGAGCGCCGCTTCGACATCTTCTGTTGCTTCGTCAGGTATTCAGTCGCAAATACACACACATGCATACACACGTGCATACGCATGTGTCGAGACATACTAATTTTTCTGAGTGAATTGCAGAATTATATCTGTTTGGGATCTTTGCCGCAATTAGGGTTCTGAGTGAAGGGTTCTCCTGACTCACTGTTGTCAATTAAGGTATTGTAAATTAAGTAAATTCAGATATTCCAAATGAATGCTGGCTCATGACCATCGTTACCTGACGTTTCTTTTTTATTACTGCAGCTGCTGCGACTTAGAGATCAATTAGATCACTTTGCAGCATTGCAGAGAGAACAGCGACGAGTGTTCAACTGCGAAACGATTATTCTAACCTTTGGAAAACATAATTATCAAACACTGATCACAAATGTGCGACCCACACAAGCCATTCTCGACTTCAGGTTACTGACGTTTACGAAACCGGTAATAAGCAACTTTGGAGACGTGATATCTAGAAAACAAATTCATCGACATACATTGGCCAGCTAAATGGTGCGAGATTATCTTTTTCCGGTTTGCATACCCGGAAATGTGAAATAGGCCTATTGGCTGTGCAAATTGTCCTCTCCCTCCTCACCTCAACCCCAAGGGCTCCCTTGAAAAAGAGATTTCAATCAACGGGACTTCTCTGGTTAAATAAGGGTTAAGTAAATAAATAAACAAATAGACAACCTGTTTTTCCTTCTCCCCTTCTTATTCACATCCCTCTGCCCCTCCCACCCCACGCCCTCCTCCACTCCCTCTTCCTCCCTTCCTCCCTCCCTCTTTCTCGGTCAGTCCTTGTGCTAACAGAGTGATCCAGCTGGACCCCCAGGCCTGCCTGGACGGCCGGAACAGAAGTCGGTTCACCCCGCCCCGTTCGTACATGACCCCGCCCCCGTCTTACATGACCCCGCCCCCCTCGTACAGCAGCCACAGTTTCACTCAGCAGACTCAGATTACCATGCAGTCCACAGTTCAGCTGCGCACTGAGTACGACCCCCGCACGCAGGCCTACTATACCACGGCCGAGCCACGCTCCCACATCTCTGTCCATCCCCTGCCGGTCCACCCTGCTGCCAACCTCAATAACAACAACGCTGGCTGCGCGGCGGGGCCCGACTCCACCAGCCCCGGAGAGAGCTCTAGCTCCACCCGGAACCTCCTCTCCGGGCCCCCCATCCCTACCCTGCCCTGCCTGCGCAGCCCCTGCTCGCACTGGACCTTCGCCACCTTCGCTGAGAAACACTACGCGCCCTTCTTGCTGCAGCCCTCCACCAAGGTGAGCCACGCCACGCCTTCTGAGTCTCTGGCCCCAGTGTGTGACTCTGTGGCCCCTGGTGTTCATAGGGCCAGTTTGTGACTCTGTGGCCCCTGGTAGTTATGAAGCCAGTATTTGACTCTGTGGCCCCTGGTGTTTGCGGTCAGCGTGTGACTCTGTGACCTCTATTGTTTATGGAGCCAGTGCCTGACTCTGTGGCCCCTGGTGTTTATTAGGTCAGTTTGTGACTCTGTTGCCCATGTTGTTTATTATGTCAGTTTGTGACTCTGTTGCCCCTTGTTTTTATTAGGTCAGTTTGCGACTCTGTGCCCCTGGTGTCTATGGAGCCAGTATGTGACTCTGTGGCCCCTGGTGTTTATTAGGTCAGTTTGTGACTCTGTAGCCCCTGGTGTTTATGTTTATGGGTCCAGTGTGTGACTCTGTGGCCCCTGGTGCTTATAGGGCCAATGTGTGACTCTGGCCTCTGGTGTTAATGGGTCAGTGTGTGACTCTGTGGCCCCCGGTGTTTTTGGGTCCAGTATGTGTACTCTGTGGCCCCTGGTGTTTATGAAGTCAGCATATGACTCTGTGGCCCCTGGCGTTTATGGGGGCAGTGTGTGACATTTTGGCCCCTGGTGTTAATGGGATCAGTGTGTGACTTTCTGGCCCTCTGTGTTTTTGGGGCCATTGTGTGACTCTTTGGCCCCTATTGTTTAGGGGGCCTGTGTGTCACTTTTTGGCCCCTGGTATTAATGGGACCAATATGTGACTCTGTCACCCCTGGTGTGTATAGGTCCAGTGTGTGTACTCTGTGGCCCCTGGTGTTTTTGGGGCCAGTGTGTGACTCTTTGGCCCAGGTCATTATGGGGCCAGTGTGTGACTCTGTGGCCCCTATTGTTTAGGGGGCCAGTGTGTCACTTTTTGGCCCCTGGTATTAATGGGACCAGTATGTGACTCTGTCACCCCTGGTGTGTATAGGTCCAGTGTTTGTACTCTGTGGCCCCTGGTGTTTTTGGGGCCAGTGTGTGACTCTTTGGCCCAGGTGATCATGGGGCCAATGTGTGACTCTGTGGCCCCTGGTGTTTTTGGGGCCGGTGTGTGTCTCTCTGGCCCCTTGTGTTTTTTGGGCCAGTGTGTGACTCTGTGGCCCCTGGTTTTTATGAGGTCAGTGTGTGACTATTTGGCCCCTGGTGTTTTTGGGGCCAGTGTGTGACTCTGTTGCCCCTGGTGTTTATAGGGCCAGTGTGTGACCCCTCCTGGTGTTTATGCTCCTGGTGACTCTGGCTCTGGCGCCCTCCTCTGGCAGGTGGTGGTCATCGGCCTGTTTGTGGTACTTTTGGGCGTGAGCCTGTATGGGACCACCCGGGTCCGGGACGGACTGGAGCTCACAGACATCGTGCCGCGTGAGACCAGCGAGTACGACTTCATCGGGGCCCAGTTTAAGTACTTCTCCTTCTACATCATGTACGTGGTGACGCAGCGCGTGGACTACCCTCGTCAGCAAGCCCTGCTCTACGACCTGCACCGTCGCTTCGCCGACGTCAAATACATCCTGCGGCAGGACGACGGTCAGCTGCCTCGCATGTGGCTGCACTTCTTCAGAGACTGGCTACAGGGTGAGTACAGGTTGTGTGTGTGTGTGTGTGTGTGTGTGTGTGAGTACAGGTTGTGTGTGTGTGTGCGTGTGTGAGACGCGGATGGTATGAGGTCTTTTATCATCCGACAGCCTCGCCCAGATGGCCCAGCTGTGGTTCATCAGGTCACGGCTTTTGTTCTGGTGGCACTCGCCTGTCCCCGTGGACCTCCTCTCATATATAACACCACTTCGAAGCACCTCAGCTGCTTTGATGGTGTTTTTGACAGCTCTGCTCCTGTGATGGCCAGAGCACTTAGGCTTTGTGGAGTGAGGACCCCAGGAGCCAGGAGTGCCTCCCTCGATCGGCCTGCACCCAGCCTGCACATCGCCAGCTGCTCGTGCTTGATCTCCAGTCATTCACGTATCGTCCATTCACTCCTTCCCTGGCTCTGTGATGATGATGTCGTAGGTGTTCTCTGAGACCTGGGAGGTATCTGACCTCCAGCTGGTTCTGACTGTGTGACAGGAGATTCTCACCTGTTTCTGTCGGTCCTCAGAGAGATGGCAGTCCTGGGCTGTCGCCAGGTTCCTCGCTGCCCTCATCTCCTGCTCATGGCTGCGTTCCTGTCTTGACTGGCGTAATTGTGTCAGTGGTGATGCATGATCTGCTGGAGCTGCCGACTCCTTTGCTCACAGCTCCTGCAACAGGATTAAACGGGAGAGCTTTCGGGCAGGAGCTCATTATGTGCCCCAGCGTTCCACTCATTTAGCTCATCGGGCAGTTTGGAGTCTCTTCTAGATTCAGTTGATGAGGTTCACTAGGCAAGGCAAGACGTCATATACCAAAATCGGTGTGATTTTCCTGTCAACAGCTCACTCGCTCCATGTTCAGACCCCCTGCTGAATCGGGCCTGCCGCTCTGCTCCACCTTTCTTCACTGCCGCCTTGACTTCCTCCTGTATCTGCCTTCGCTTCTCCCTCCCTTTACCATTCTCTCGCTGCGGCATCGGAAACTTTCCCAGGCCTGCTTTCCCATGGGTCATTATTTCCACCAGAGCGCACCGGTGCAGTCGTGACTCCGCATACTCTTCACGCCCTTCCATACTTACCTCTCCTCTTCCCTCCAGTCCACACCGGTCCCCCGCCCTCGCCTGGGCCACCTTCAGAGTGTAAGGGCATCAGCACCTCTCTTGGCCCTCCACCTTAACCTTCCCTTCAAGGGTGATCGGAGCGTTGTGTCCTTCCCTTAGAGGGCAATGTGGTAGAGGCTTCTGAGTGACCCCAGCCATCTACTGACAGCTACTGACCTTCCTGTCTGTGGACTCAGATGTCATATACAAGTGTAGACCAGAGTGTCCTTGGCGATATACCATGGTGGTGTATCCAGCTCTTCTGGGAGCCCCGACCGGGCATCGGGTCTCAACCGGCTGTGCAGTATGTGGCAGTTTGACTGAGCAGATCCAGGGCGTTCCAGGCTGCTGTCGAAGTTCTTGCTCTTCGCTGGCCTCTTGAATACTGTCGGGATTCGTGACCTTTCAGTGCTAAAGTAGAATTGGTCAATGACTCAGCCCTTCAGCACGAATGGTCTTTACTTTTCCGGATAAATGCCTGTTTTATCCCACCAGAGCGGTTTTCTTGGTCCACGAGAGATCCGCTTGCATCCTCGCGCTGACTCAGGGGAAACTGTCCGGTCACCCGCCGGAGCCCTGATCGGAGGCAGATGTGTCCTTGATCGGGTTTGAGGGCTCTGGCATGTTGGCTCACGAGACTTTGGCAGTCAGGTTCATCACCAGGTCAACAGGTTCGCGGAGGGACGGTGAAGCCTGTGATTATCCTAAGCTCCAGATTGTGCCACGCAGATTTTACTGACCTCGCTGTGTCTGCCTGAATGTGCATTGGATTTGCTGGTCAGTCTCCTCCTCTCAGCAGGTCGGGTTCCCATCATTTCACTTCTGCCCCTGCAGTAGTTTTGTGATGCTGAGGGATGTGCTGTGAAGTGTTCTTGCTCCCTGGCTTTCTTCTGACATCATCTTTGCCATGCAGCTCTGCGCAGAGCCGTCAGGCTTTTCTGCAGACAGTCTGCATCTCTGCCAAAGGGGGGTGCAGTTTCTAACTAGCTTTTTTTTGCTCCTTTTAAATCCCTGTGTCATCTGTGCATGTTTGAGTGTGTGTGAAGAGTGAGTGTGCATCTATAAGTGATGCTCTGTTTGAGTGTGTGTCTGTAAGCGAGGCTCTGAGACAGCATTAGTTGTGTGTATATTATATTTGAGTGTGTGTCTATTAGCGAGGCTCTGAGACCGCATTAGTTGTGTGTATATTCAGTGTGAGTGTGTGTCTATAAGCGATGCTCTGAGACAGCATTAGTTGTGTGTATATTATATGTGAGTGTGTGTCTATTAGCGAGGTGCTGAGACAGCATTAGTTGTGTGTATATTCAGTGTGAGTGTGTATCTATAAGCGAGGTGCTGAGACAGCATTAGTTGTGTGTATATTCAGTGTGAGTGTGTTTCTATAAGCGAGGTGCTGAGACAGCATCAGTTGTGTATATATCCAGTGTGAGTGTGTGTCTATAAGTGAGGTGCTGAGACAGCATTAGTTGTGTGTATATTCAGTGTGAGTGTGTGTCTATAAGCGAGGTGCTGAGACAGCATTAGTTGTGTGTATATTCAGTGTGAGTGTGTGTCTATAACCGATGCTCTGAGACAGCATTAGTTGTTTGTATATTCAGTGTGAGTGTGTGTCTATAAGTGAGGTGCTGAGACAGCATTAGTTGTGTGTATATTCAGTGTGAGTGTGTGTCTATAAGCGAGGTGCTGAGACAGCATTAGTTGTGTGTATATTAAGTGTGAGTGTGTGTCTAAGCGATGCTCTGAGACAGCATTAGTTCTGTGTATATCAAGTGTGAGTGTGTGTCCATTAGCTAGGTGCTGAGACAGCATTTAGTTGTGTGTACAAAACCCAAAACCAGTGAAGTTGGCACGTTGTGTAAATCTTAGATAAAAACAGAGTACAATGATTTGCAAATCCTTTTCAACTTATATTCAATTGAATACACTGCAAAGACAAGATGTTAAATGTTCAAACTGAGAAACTTTTTTTTTTTTTTGCAAATAATTATTAACTTAGAATTTAAAGGCAGCAACACATTGCAAAAAAGTTGGCACAGGGGCCTTTTTACCACTGTTTTACATCGCCTTTCCTTTTAACGTCACTCAGTTAACGTTTGGGAACTGAGGAGACCAATTTTTGAAGCTTCTCAGGTGGAACTCTTTCCCATTCTTGCTTGATGTACAGCTTAAGTTGTTCAACAGTCCGGGGTCTCCGTTGTCGTATTTTACGCTTCATAATGCGCGATACATTTTCAGTGGGAGACAGGTCTGGACTACAGGCAGGCCAGTCTAGTACCCGCACTCTTACTATGGAGCCATGCTGTTGTAACACGTGCAGAATGTGGCTTGGCATTGTCTTGCTGAAATAAGCAGGGGCGTCCATGAAAAAGATGTTGCTTGAATGGCAACATATGTTGCTCCAAAACCTGTATGTAGCTTTCAGCATTAATGGTGCCTTCACATATGTGTAAGTTGCCCATGCCTTGGGCACTTATACACCTCCATACCATCACAGATGCTGGCTTTTGAACTTTGTGCCTATGACAGTCCGGATGGTTCTTTTCCTCTTTGGTCCGGAGGACACGACGTCCACAGTTTCCAAAAACAATTTGAAATGTGGACTCATCAGACCACAGAAAACTTTTCCACTTTGCATCAGTCCATCTTAGATGAGCTTGGGCCCAGCGAAGCCGGCGGCGTTTCTGGGTGCTGTTGATAAATGGCTTTCGCTTTGCATTGTAGAGTTTTAACTTGCACTTGCAGATTTAGCGACGAACTGTAGTTACTGACAGTGGTTTTCTGAAGTGTTCCTGAGCCCATGCGGTGATGTCCTTTACACAGTGATGTCGGTTTTTGATGCAGTACCGCCAGAGGGATCGAAGGTCACGGGCATTCAATGTTGGCTTTTGGCCTTGTTGCTTACGTGCAGTGATTTCTCCAGATTCTCCGAACCTTTTGACGATCATACGGACCGTAGATGATGAAATCCCTAAATTTCTTGCCATAGCTCATTGAGGAATGTTGTTTTTAAACTGTTTGACTATCAGCTCACGCATTTGTTCACTAAGTGGTGACCCTCGCCCCATCCTTGTTTGTGAATGACTGAGCATTTCAGGGAAGCTGCTTTTATACCCAATCATGGCACCCACCTGTTCCCAATTAGCCCGTTCACCTGTGGGATGTTCCAAATAAGTGTTTGATGAGCATTCCTCAACTCTCTCAGTCTTTTTTGCAACTTGTGCCAGCTTTTTTGAAACATGTTGCAGGCATCAAATTCCAAATGAGTAAATATTTGCAAAAAATTACAAAGTTTACCTGTTCGAACATTAAGTAACTTGTCTTTGCAGTGTATTCAATTGAATATAGGTTGACAAGGATTAGCAAATCATTGTATTCTGTTTTTATTTACGATTTACACAATGTGCCAACTTTACTGGTTTTGCGTTTTGTATATTAAGTGTGTGTGTGTGTCTATAAGCGAGGCTCTGAGACGGCATTATTTGTGTGTATATTAAGTGTGAGTGTATGTCTACAAGCGAGGCTCTGAGACGGCATTAGTTGTGTGTATAGGCTCTGAGACAGCATTACTTACAGGGAGGCAGTCCAGTTAATTATGTCTACAGTAATGTTTCTTGTTTCTCCCTGTGAGTTACATTACCCAGGGTGACCCTCCTTGGCTGAATTTGTGTAGCTTTCTTTCTGCTCTCTATGCTGCTCTCAAACTGCTGCTCTCTCTGCTGCTCTCTTCTCTCTTTCGGCTCTTTTTGCTGCTCTCTGTCCCTGCTCTCTGTGCTACTCCTTCTGTACTACTCTCTCTGCTGCTCTCTTGTATTGCTTCTCTCTTTGCTACTGACTCTTGTCTTCTTTGCTGCTTTGTCTCTGTAGTTCTCTCTTTGCTGCTCAGTCTGCTGCTCTCTGCTCTCTCTGCTGCTCTCTCTATGCTCTGCGCTGGTGTCTTTATAAATCCATGTACACACACACACACGCACTCACACAGACCTTTATTTGCACTGCTTGGACCTCAGTTAGAGTGCACCGCTCTGATCATACGGAGTGCTGATGCTTTAAATACACACAGCGCACCTGGCTTGCTCTCTGCAATGTTATTGTGTATTCACTCTGTTAAATGAGCACACTATTTGCAGGAGGTATATGTGCATTCGGGGGCGCTGTTGTGACTGGCTTCTCTCCCATTGTACCGCAGGCCTACAGCAGGAATTCGATCGCGACTGGGAGGCGGGCCGAATCACCCAGGCCAGTTACCGGAATGGCTCCGACGACGGCATCCTAGCTTACAAGCTGCTGGTGCAGACCGGCCGCAGAGACAAGCCCATCAACATCAACCAGGTGGGTATGAGGTCCAGGCCCCTGAGTGAGGTTGGGCCCTTGTCACATGAGATGAGTGCTTCTGTGAGGTGTGCTGAAGACACTCGACGAGCTCCCCCCACAGGCCTGAGCGGTGCTCTGCCACTGCCTGCGGACTGGAGTCCTCCTCCAAGGAAAGATCTGGTGTAAGTGTTGCTCGTCCGTGGCGGCTTTACGGCGCACGGGAGTTTTTAGCGGTCTGGACGGGGCCCTCACCTCCTGCTTTGAGCCATTTGTGCCCTCCGCACGGCGCGGCGGGAAATCTTGGCCCCGATGTGTGCGCTGCGTGCAGCTGCAGTCAGGGCTGCATTAAATATGACAGCTTAACACAGGCGCCATGTTTCCAGTTACTGCACAGCAGGGGTGTGTGTGTGTGTGTGTGTGTGTGTGTGTGTGTGTGTGTGTGTGTGTGTGTGTGTGTGTGTGTGTGTGTGTGTGTGTGTGTGTGTGTGTTCTTGTACTTGCTATGTACTGAGGACTGTCATGAGTTTTTAACCAACAAAGTGAAGTCTTTTTTGGAAAGTGAGGACATTTTGGCCGGTGCTCACAACTACAAAGGCAAATTGTGATTTATTAGTTAAGGTTAGGGGTAATGTTAGAATTATGGATAGGTAAGGGTTTGGGTAAGGTTAGAATTAGGGATAGGTTAAGGTAAGGGTTAGGGATAGGTTAAGGTTAGGGTAAGGGTTAGGGATAGGTTAAGGTTAGGGTAAGGGTTTGGGTTAGGCATACATTGCTTATTAAGATTGTGTGTGAGAGAGAGAGAGTGTCTGTGTGAGGTATGTATGGTGTGTGTATGTGTGTGTGTGGCTGTGTGTGCATGTGCGTGTGTGGTATGTGTGTGTTGGACTCCGTTCCTCAGTGTGGACACGCCAGGTTAACAGAAAGAAACCACAGAAAGCAGTGAGAGGACAGGAAAGGCTCTGGCGCTGCTCCTGTGATCTCATTTCCTGTGTCTGTGTGGGAGCGGGGGAGAGCCGGGGAGAATGGGCCCATGACAGGTTGAAGGCCTGCAGTTGTTGCGTATCCTGTGCTGTAATTGAATCCAGATATTTGGAATCCATCTTTATTTACTCCCAATCCCGCCGCAGTCGTCGCGGCTCCGTTTCCCCCTGATTGGCTGGAAAGGCAGTGTGACGAGCTGAAGGCTCTATGAGCGTGCACGAGAATGATTAGTGTGTGTGTGCGCGTGCGTGTGCATGTGTGTGTATTTGTGCGTGCTTGAGTATCGTCACAGTCTGATAATTTAGCAGTACTTGAAGTTTTGCAACAATTCCATTTCTGAACTGATGTGGGGTTGCTATTTTGTTTCATTTTGTATTTTTTATACGTAGTTCACCGTAATTATAGTTTATAAGTTAGTATTTCGGTGATTGTGTTTTTTTTCTTTGTGATTGATATACCGACTGCTTGTTTCCGACTCTGCTTTCATTGTGGAAACTAGCTCTATTGCCGGGCATTGTGGGTAATCTCACCCTGTAATCGATGGACAACATTGGGACCTGCAGTGCAGGGCATTGTGGGTATGTTCTCTGCTGTGGCGATGGGGCGGGCGGTGAGTCGTTTCTCTGGGTTTGCGCTGGTGTTCCTCTGGGTTTGCGCTGGTGTTCCTCTGGGTTTGCGCTCGCGTTTCTATGGTTTGTGCTGGTGTTTCTCTGGGTTTGTGCTGGTGTTTCTTTCGGTTTGCGCTGGTTTTTCTCTGGGTTTGCTGATGTTTCCCTCGGTTTGAGCTGGTGTTTCGCTGGGTTTGTGCTGGTGTTTCTATTGGTTTGCGCTTGTGTTTCTCTTGGTTTGCACTCGTATTTCTCTGGGTTAGTGCTGGTGTTTCGGTTTGAGCTGGTGTTTCTCTGGGTTAGTGCTGGTGTTTCGGTTTGAGCTGGTGTTTCTCTGGGTTAGTGCTGGTGTTTCGGTTTGAGCTGGTGTTTCTCTGGGTTTGTGCTGGTGTTTCGGTTTGAGCTGGTGTTTCTCTGGGTTAGTGCTGGTGTTTCGGTTTGAGCTGGTGTTTCTCTGGGTTTGCTGGTGTTTCTCTCGGTTTGAGCTGGTGTTTCGCTGGGTTTGTGCTGGTGTTTCTATTGGTTTGCGCTTGTGTTTCTCTTGGTTTGCACTCGTATTTCTCTGGGTTAGTGCTGGTGTTTCGGTTTGAGCTGGTGGTTCTCTGGGTTTGTGCTGGTGTTTCTCTCGGTTTGCGCCTGTTTCTATCGGTTAGTGCTGGTGTTTTTCTGGGTTTGTGCTGGTGATTCTCTTGGTTTGCGCTGGTGTTTTTCTGGGTTTGTGCTGGTGTTTCTCTCTGTTTGCGCTGGTTTTTCTTTGGGTTTGTGCAAATGTTTCTCTCATTTTGGGCGAGTGTTTTTTTCTGTGTTTGTGTAGGTGCTTCTCTGGTGTTTTTCTGTGTTTGCACCCATGTTTCACTCCGGACTGAGAAATAAAAAAAAAATTATTTTTCAAAATCGGCGTGATAAATTTTTTTCCAAATCAGGCAATCAACTTACCTTGGTACCGTCATTGTACAGTGCGAGTGCCATTTTTATTGAATCAATGGAAGTGAGTCTAGTGGGGGCGCTGTACATTTCCAAGATGTCCTGTGGAGGCCCAGTGGTTGCAGATAGAGATTAATTTTTTTATTATCGTATAGAGAGTCATATATGACCTATATTTTGGCAATATTAAATTTGACCACAGATGACTTTGAAAGGTCAAACTGGAGGTCAGGGACAATACTAACAATATGGCTTGAAATTTCAAAAAATTATTTCTCAGAAATTGTCTGATAACTTTCTTCCAAATCTGGCAATCAGTTCACCTTGATACACTTTCTGTACAGTGCGCTGCCATTTTTATTGAATCAACGGCAGTGAGTCTAGTGGGGGCGCTGTACTTTAACATTGGGTGTTATGGAGGATGAACATAATTGCCTGTGTAAGCAAAATTGTTGCTGGTAGAGATTAAGTTTGTTTTACTGACTTATCGGACATTATATATGACCTATATTTTGGCTGTTTTAAAGTTGACCTCAGATGACATTGAAAGGTCAAACTAGAGGTCAACCAAAATGTTACCATTTTCCAAGGCTTGTAGGCTTGAAAATATTGAAGATTGGGAACATGTGTATTGAACACTTCTTGGCAGTCTTATATGAACTTTCATTTGGTGTCCTTGAATTTGTCCTTCAGTGACCTTCGAAGGTCAAACTTCATGTAGTGCAATTTCATCGACTTCTATCACCCAAACTATTACAGATAGTGCTTCGGTTTGTATTGCGAGCATTGTGGAAGTCATGTATGAAGTTTCATTTGGTGACATTGAATTTGACCTTCAGTGACCTTCAATTACCAAACTACACGGTGAAATTTCAATGACTTATACAGCAAAATCGTCACCGATAGGGTGCGTTGGTGACATATTGGAAGTTGCATATGAACTTTGTGACCTTCCTATTGATCTTTGAAGGTCAAACTTGACCTGGTGAAAACTCAATGACTTCTGTCACTTGAAAGGTCACGGATGGAGCCTAGGTTTGTGTTACTGACATCTTGGAAGTCACATATGAACTTTCATTTGGTGGCATTCAATTTAACTGTCAGTGACCTTTGAGGGTCAAACTCAACAGTGAAATTACACTGACTTGCATCACCAAAATGGTCACAGATTGAGTCAAGGTCTGTATAATGATGTTTAGAGAGTTATATCAGAACTCCATATGCTTACCTCAACTTGACCTTCCGTGACCTTTAAAGTTCACAATTGACATAATGAATTTTCAATTGCCTGTACATCGCCCTCCATAATTATTGGCTCCCCTGGTTAAGATGTGTTCTTTATTTTCTAATAAATTCAGTTTTTTTCTAAATAATATAGGACAGGGGTGGCCAACCCCGGTCCTGGAGAGCCGCAGTGTCTGCTGGTTTTTGGTGTTACCCAGCACTCGATTGATGGATTAAAGTAGTTGATTACTCACTTAACTGATCTCACCTGGTGTCTTCGGTTTAATTTGGTAATAATGAGCTAATCAAGCAATTAGCTGGAACAACCCACAAGACTCCTGGTGCCAATTAAGCAGACTTGCAGGTTCTATGTGTTAACCAAGATTTGTCAGCGTGGTTGGTTATTTAGCATAGTTGTAATGCAGACAAAGTAGAAGTACAGAGTACAGATAAGTTTATAAAGCAGGGGTGGATAAGGCTGGTCCTGTGGAGCCTGAGGGTGTGCTGAGTTTGGTTTTCTCCACTCGATTTAAACCTAAGACACCAGGTGAGGAAAGTGAAGTGTGTAACCAACTGCTTTCATTCATCAATCAAGTGCAGAGTAACACTAAAAACCAGCAGACACTGCGGCTCCCCAGGACCAGGGTTGGCCACCCCTGATATAGGACCACAATGGGGAAAAAAAGAGGAAAATCCTACCTTTAATTCAAGTGCATTTATTCTGTGGGAAAAAAATGCCACAATAAGAAATAATTCTTTTACAGCAAATCATGTGTGCCACAATTATTAGCACCCCTAATGTTAATACTTTGTACAACCCCCTTTTGCCAACAAAACAGCACCTAATATTCTCCTATAATGTTTCACAAGATGGGGGAATACAGAAAGGGGGACCTTCGACTATTCCTCTTTGCCCAATCTCTCTAAATCATCCAGCGACGTGGGTCCTCTCCTCTGCACTCTTCATTTCAGCTCACATCACAGGTTTTCAATGGGATTGAGGTTTGGGGACAGACATGGCCAAGGGAGGAGCTTGATTTTGTGTCTGGTGAACCATTTCGGTGTAGATTTGGCCACATGTTTAGGGTCATTATCCTGCTGAAAGACCCAACGACAACCCATCTTCAGCTTTTGGGCTGAGGCCACCAGATTTTGATTTAAAATGTCCTGGTATTTCAAAGTGTTCATGATGCCATGCACCCTTACAAGGTTCCCAGGGCCTCTGGAAGAGAAACAGGCCCACAACATCACCGATCCTCCCCCATACTTCACAGTGGGCATGAGGTGCTTTTCTGCATACTCATCTTTTGTGTTCCGCCAGACGCACTCAGAGTGTTTGTTGCCAAAAAGCTGTATCTTGGTCTCATCTGACCAAAGCACTTGGTCCCAGTTGAAGTCCCAGTACCGCTTAGTGAACTCCAGATGTTTGCGTTTATGATTGTGAGTGAGAGAGAGTTTTTTCCATGCATGCCTCCCAAACAGCTTGTTGGCTTGTAGATAGCACCTGATGTTTTGGAGACTTTGTGACCCCAAGATGCTACCATTTGTTGCAATTCTTTAACAGTGAGCTTTGGAGAACTTTTTATTATTAGCTCGCCGGGACGAATGTCCGGAGAGCTATTGTCGTACCCCCGACGTCCGCGTCCGTCCGCGTGCAGAAAAACTTTAACCTTGCCTATAACTTTTGAACCGTGAGAGATAGGGCTTTCATACTTTGCATTTGTACTCCTTGATGCCAGACCTACCTACCGATGCCAAAATTTCTGACCTCGTGACCTTGACCTTGACCTTTGACCGACCTTTAGAAAACTTTAACCTTGCCCATAACTTTTGAACCGTGAGAGATAGGGCTTTCCTACTTTACATGTGTGCTCCTTGATGCCAGACCTACCTACCGATGCCAAAATTTCTGACCTCGTGACCTTGACCTTCATTTTTGACCGACCTTTTGAAAACTTTAACCTTGCCTATAACTTTTGAGCCGTGAGAGACAGGGCTTTCATACTTTGCATGTGTACTCCTTGGTGCAAAACCTGACCTTTACCTGACCTTTTTAGCTCACCGGGACGAATAGCGTCCGGAGAGCTATTGTCGTACCCCCGGCATCCACGTCCGTCCGCGTGCAGAAAAACTTTAACCTTGCCCCCCGGCGAGCTTTGTTGTCTTTCTGACAACTCTTGTTTCTCTTACCATCCTCCTCACTGTGCGTGGTGGCAAAATAACCTTGCATCCTCATCCAGGCTTGTTTACTACTGTTCATGTTGTTTTAAACTTCTTAATGATTCCTCTGACAGTAGATATGGGCAGGTGCAGGCGAGTGGCTATTTTCTTGTAGCCATTGCTCCTTTGTCTTTCCCATGTTGAAGAGTGGATAAGAGAAATGACCTCTGTGTCACGTCATATTTATACCCCAGGGAAACAGAAAGTGATGATTTACTAATTAAATGTTCCCAGATACTCTGATCAACTTTGTAAACTACAGTAGAAATGACAGAAATACTTCAATTACCTTTAATTCCCAGGTGATTTTGTGAAAAATTATTTCTTAGGAATATCTTTTCCCTTAAAATTCACTTGAGCTGAAGGTTACATTTTTCTACAATTTTCAGTGTGAGAGTATGCTTCCGCCATAAAAATTGAATTTATTTTAAGGCTTTTAACACATTTTAACCAGGGGTGCCAGTAATTATGGAGGGCACTGTATCACCAAAACTGCTTCAGAGCTTAGGATTGTGTTTGTATTGCAGGAGGTCTGATAAATGTATATGAACTTCTATTTCGTGATCTTGACATTGATTTTCATTGATTAGAATGTCAAACCTTACATGAAATTTTCATAACTTGTATCATCACTATAAGACTGCTTGCCGGTAAGCTACAGAACCCTGGGTCCTATTTTTATTGAGTCGCATTTTTACGTTTGCATTTCAGAAGTGTTGATATGGCTACGGTTTTCATGAGAAAATGTGACTTTATTTTTATTTTTTTATTTAGTTTCCATTACCGTATGCCTCGGAAGTAGCATGAGAAATCATGACAGCACTTGGGGCCCAGATCTGAAGGTCAGCTCTGTTCACCACTGTTAATAAATATAGCAAAATTAAAAGGTTTATTTTTTGTCTCAGTATTTGAGCGGTGGGGTTGGTAAACAGAATTCTGTCTTTAAAACCGATTGAAAGACGCGCATCAGCTGGCAGACTATAGCCAAAAACTGGTGCCTCTCAGAAAGAGGGGGATAAAAATGCAAATTTCAAAAGAAAGATTCCTGGAGCACAGAGTTATATATATAAATTTATTAAGGTGCAGGTGACTTCAAGGTGCAGTCAAAAGAATTCTGCATTTGTTTATGGAGGAGATTTCTGTGGAACTCTGCTGAGGCTCCAGCTCTGGGGTGTCTGTTTTGAGGGGTGTGTGTTTTGAGGGGTGTGTGTGTGTATATGTGTGTATGTGTATGTGTATGTGTATATCTTTTCTCTGAGTTTGGGGTGTGTATTTGTGTGTTTGTGTGCAGCTCAGAAGGCAGCGGCTGGTGGAGGCTGACGGGATCATTAACCCTTCCGCCTTCTACATTTACCTGACCGCCTGGGCCAGTAACGACCCGGTGGCCTACGCAGCATCTCAGGCGAACATCCGACCCCCTCCTCCCGAGTGGCTCCACGACCCAACCGACTCCATACAGGAGACACGACTGAGCAGTGAGTAACTTACACACACACGCACACACACTCTCTCTCACACACGTGTGTGTGTATGAGTATACGCATGTGTGTGTGTGTGTGAGAGCACGCATCTGTGCACTCTCACACACACACATGCGTGCACTCACACACACACACTTATACACACACACACACACACACATGCGTGCCCACACACATATGCACACGCACACACACACACACAGACACACATTTGTGCACTCACTCGCACGCACACACACACACACGCAGCCACAGACACACACACCCTCAGTGTTGCGTTATAATTTGTCCCCCTTCCCTTCGCCCCTGTCCTGTCAGTTCCTGCCGCTGAACAGATCGAGTACGCACAGTTTCCATTCTACCTCAATGGCTTGCGGGAAACTGCTCAGTTTGTGGAGGCCATCGAGAGCGTCAGAGCCATCTGCAGTAACTACAGCCGCCAGGGCCTCCCCAACTACCCCAACGGCTACCCCTTCCTCTTCTGGGAGCAGTATGTGGGGCTGCGCCACTGGCTGCTCCTGTCCATCAGTGTGGTGCTCTTCTGCACCTTCCTGGTGTGCGCCCTCTTCCTTCTGAACCCATGGACTGCCTGCATCATCGTGAGTCTGGGGCTGACGCACTCACACACACACACACACACACACACACAAACACACACACACACACACACACAAACACACATATATATATATATATATATATATATATATATATATTCACTTATGTGTAACACACCCAAATGTGTGTATCTGCGACATACAGTATGCGTACATACGCATACACAGACACTCATGCACGCACTCTTCACCAATAATGTGTTCTCATGCCTGTGGAGCCGACACTGTTACAGGCACGCGGAATGCGCTGACCAGACACATGCGCACATGGAAGTTTGCACACATGGGCTTTGCAGTCATATGTGAAAATCAGTAAAAATATGTTTAACCGCTCAAGTGCTAAATGCAGCTATTGTTGCTCAATGAAGTCCAATATCAAAATCAGAGCTGTTGAAAACCCATCATGTGACAACTTGCTTAAAAGAGCTCCTGCAGGGGAGCTCTTTTAAACAAGTTGGCGCATGATAGGCTTTCAACAACACAAGATGATTAAATAAATATTTTTTTAAATTAATTTCAGCGCTCAAAGGGGTAACATAGTATTTTGTCCGAATTTTTGATGAATTTACTGTGATAAATAAATCTACAATTGTTTGTTAAAGCATAAAAATTTGTCAGTGGTTTAAAAGTACTCGATGAAAGTGTTTTTAACATTCTTTGAGTCTTGGCTGAATTTTTGATCAGTTTAATGCTACCTTGATGAATAAAACTACTTACATGTATTCTTTCAAAAACGTTATGCTTAGAGCTGTATTCCCATCCCAGATAAAGTGTTGGGAAGATGTAGAGCGGAAGAGAGAGAGGGCAGCAGAGACAGAGAGATGCAAATATTACGGCGTTTATTGTTTGTCGTTCTGTTTCTGTCGGGCGTCTGCTTGTTAAGTCTGGAGAGGCCTCGCTCAGGCCATTGTTTCAAGACTGCCTGGTTGCCTGGGCTACCAGCGCCCCAAACTCATTCAGAAAGAAGAGGAAAAAAAGTGTCTTGTTTCATCAGATAAACACAATGTGACATCGCCTCAGCATCGCCTCCTGTTACATTTGTGAAAAATGTGTCTTTTGCCATTTGAGTTAGTACTCCGTAAACCTATTTAATAGGACCAGAAGTTTATTTTCTAATGTGGGATTGGATACGCACTCGCCTAGCTTAACCCCTTTCTGCAGAAGCCAAATTTGGCTATTTATGGGTTACCCACTTTAATGCTGTATAATTCAAGATTCAAGCTTCATAAAGAGGAAAAATGTGGCTCAATTCAGAAAAGACACTTACAGTATTTAGAATTACATTGTATTTCAGTTTATTTTCATGATTTTGGAAGAGAAAATGAGCTGCAAACATAAAAAATCTTCAAGAGAATTCACCATTGAAACTGCAAAAAAATAATTCTGAGGATTGAAAAACTGCTGGGGCTTAAACCTTTACATTTCTGGTATCATAAACTCCTTGAGCACAAGTAGAATTCATCTTCAACATTGCATTCTAGATTACCTACATGCTATTAGGCAAATTATACAGCTACCCAAGTGTCTCCCCGAAGTCTCAAAATCATGTACTGTCAAATCATTAAAAAATCATGTATTTCACACAAATAAAGTCTTAAGGCATGAAATTTAATACGAACAAATGATTTTATAGTTGAGTTTAGCATGAATTTATCAATATCAGTGCAGATGAATATCAGTGGTCACCAACCTCTCCAAACACAAAACATGCCTTTTCTCCATAATAAAGTTTAGAGTTTTGGCCATTTTTCTTCAAAGCCAGCACAAACACGCATTAAATAAACTGCTTATTAAACGGTCAGAACATTCACCCTGTAATGGAAGCTACCAGTCCCCTCTTCTAAGCTCACGAACCCATTTCAACACTTTCAAGGAACAAGTACACCTCACTATCTCAGTAATATCTGAATTCTGAAATATATCTTATTTTAACAGAACAGACACTCCACTTTCAGGGAATATCAAACAATCCATTGACTCTCCCGATTCAAAAAAAACGTGCAATGAACGTACCAGGGGGTCCATCCAAATGCACGGGCAGTTCGCGTTTTAACCAGGAAAAAAAAACTCGACATTCGACTTTGTCGAGTATGTATACTTTCCAAAACGAAACAAAAAAAAAAAAAGTAACAGCCTGACCTTTTTCGTGAATCCCTCCTCCGGAGACCGATCCAGTAGCAAGAACCCTCCGGTCCTGTTTCATTCGAAATAATTCCAACTGACCATATCCATATCTCATTTAAATCCTGTAAATTTAACTGAACACTTCAAGGCCAGTTTTGCGAACCTGTTTTATATAAATCGCGTCTATTTGAGCCGCGTAATATGCATTACGTAGACAGGATACAACCGAACATGCTGATACGCATAGGTTTGTATGCTCTGTGTTTGTCCAATCAATGTTTTTCACTTACTCTAAAACGTTTAAACACTCGGGAATTAGATAAGAAACGAGCCAATCAATACGTTGTTACCAGGGAAACTTCACGAGGGGATGAAGTGTAACTCTACAATTACGCAGAAGACCCTGAGTGTATGGTTGAGTGATGATTGGCTATCAACGCCAGTGCTTGAGTGGATATAAGGAAGCGCTGGATTTCTCAATGAAGGAATCTACGCGTAAATCCACGGTAGGGAACAACGAATTTTTTTGTATGTGACAACTGTAATTGACAGTAGAATGTGAGAGAATCAATACCATGTCGATTTTTTTGCCTCAGAAAACTGATTTTTCTGAAACACTAATTGGAATACTGTTGGCTCACTGTGGCTAAACTGGTTGCTACAAAGGATAACGATTTTTTCTGTGTCAAGATATCGTTTTTTTAAACTGCTGGATCGATACTATGGGCAAGGATACTGACCAGTTTGCACATCCGGCTTAGCTGAGGAGTTTAATTCATGCAGCTCTCGAAAAACAGGGAGCGGAGTGAACTTCCCCATATTCAGAACCGCGTTCGAGGTCTGCTTGCTTGTGAACATTCAATAACTGATCCGGGGGTGCCATCTAGTGATCGAGTACAGTAACAGCGTGCTTAAATTTGCAGGTCTATCGACGCAGGCGTCTGCATCTGCAGAAAGGGGTTAAACTGCACTCAGTCCTGGATGTTTTGTGAGCTTGTGTTTGAGTGTGCTGTACTGCCTGTTTGAGGGAAAACAGAAAAGCTCTTTGCAGAGTTTGTATTTACACTGACTTGTGCCCGAGTGCTTGTGCCAGTAAAGGTCTGTGGGCTCCGGTTTTCTTCTTTTTCAGATGGTCCCTTCACTGACTCGTTTTCCCTTTGGTCTCCCATTTGCTTCTCAGAGTTCCACTTGTTGAAATTTTTTCATTTATTTTGCATCTGGAGAATCATGACTCCTCAGCTCAACTCATTGTCTCGAGACACGCAAGGGGCCCCAGATGCCCCAGCACCCTGCTGCTAACGCCCCCCCCATGATGGCAATGAATAGTAGTCGATAGACAAAAGCAAAACATTAGCGCCTAATTAGTGCCTGCTAATTACCACCAGTCTTGTCGTATCTGGTACTATATCTTATGATGGTGGGGCAGTAAGCAGTGATGTCACTTCCTGCTGGTGCTGGTCCTTTCTTTGATGACTGTAGCGCAGTAAGCGGTGATGTCACTTCCTGCAGGTGCTGGTCCTGTCTCTGATGACGGTGGAGCTGTTTGGGATGATGGGGCTCATTGGGATCAAGTTGAGTGCCGTTCCCGTGGTGATCCTCATCGCGTCTGTGGGGATCGGAGTGGAGTTTACTGTTCATGTAGCCCTGGTGAGTCGAGGGAGAGCTGGGTTCAGTGGGCAAGGGGAAGCTTGCATGCACCTTTAGTCAGTCACTGTCTTTTCAACTTTCCAGGCGAGTGGCTAAAAGCTCACCTAGGAATTCAAGGCGAGCTTTTTTGTGGCGCTCGCGGCTCGTTCCTAGGCTGGGGCAACCGGAAGATTGCAAAGATTGAATGTGATGGGCATGTTAGATACATTCATTCTGAGGTATAGGGCCCATGCTGATGCATAACAAGTTAAAACTTAGTTTCCCTCTTACACAAAACATGCTGAGATTTTAAGACTTGAACCTATTCTCCAGTATACGCTTAAACCTCTTAATGCAGCTGCATGGGCCAAATAGAAGCCTATCCTGAGAATAAAGAAACAAAGTCAATTTTTTGGTAAATCTGCGCATTTTTAAAAAAAAACATTTTTATCTAAACTTAAAGAAGGAATAAAATGAAAACGAAATAGTCTCCTTATTCTCCCTCCTGCACAATGGTCCCAAAACTGTTATTGCTGATTATTGAGGTTTGGCATGGAAGTATTGGGAAAAAGTTGTCATTTGTTTGGGACCTTTTATTTAGGATGGAACTAGGACACAATTTCCATGTGTCGGAAATGGCATTGCTTATGACTTCAGGTAGCGCTAGCGTCAACCTTCACGGAGGTCCTGGGATTTTTTTCTCTTCAAGTTGCAATCCACCAACTCTAGTTTCAAGAATAATTGATACAACTTGGGACCTCCATGTAGGTTGAAATTTGGAGCTGTCAAATTTGTTGCCACTCAATACAGCACAGAAAAGTGGGTGTGGCCTGCTCAGCTGGGGAGGGGTTAATTACCAAGGTCATGACTGACTTCCATATTCCCAGCCCCAAGCTCAATAATGATGAAATATGAAGATAGTGCGCACATAGTGCGCTTGATGTATTTAGAGCACCACACAGGTGCTGCAATGATCATGGCCATAATAATGTGATAAATTTGGATATTAAAATCTCCTGACAGAGAAAAATACCCATCACAATTTTCTATGAGAGCAATTTATCACATGTACAGAAATTAATTTCTTAAGTTCAGCTCTATGTGTCTTTTTCTCACAGTGCATTTGTATTGTGTACAGTGCAGTGATGTTCAAATTTTGGGTTTCAGACGCTAAATGAGGGGCGTTAAGCTGTATTTTTGAGATTCCTTGTCCCTTAAACTGTAATATTGCCAAAGCACCCCTTAAGCCATGAGCATCTTTTTCGAAAATTGCAAGCCCAAAATGAAATGAGTTTATCTCTGCAACTATTTGGCCCATTTGAATGATCTTTGTCATAATAAAGGTAAAACCATTTGGGATTTCAGCCATGTTGTAAAAATCAGTGTATATGTCACTGAGTCAGAGTAAATGATGATGGAACACCGTATAAATCAAAGACCTTATTTTGCACCAAGCAAAGTTTTACGTCTATCCCTTGTAAACTTTATTAGTTGCAGTCTGAAACCTCTAAAAATTTACAGCACAGAATCTCACCATTATCTGTGCCAAAGTTTATTCTAATCAGGTAAATCAGAACAAAATTAGAGAGGAAAGTCTAGGTGGCTTCTCCAAATTGGCAATTCAGGTACCTTGTGTGCCAAATCATATTTCTCAAATCTAAACTGTAAAACTCATCTAATTTCACTTATGTCACTACGGGCATATATTCCACCCAAATACAACCAGTTTTAAATTTTTAGAATTTATCATTTTTTTAAATCATTATTTCTGCCAGTCCTATAGCGTTTTAAATTTCCCATTCAAAGACAATAAATAAATAAATAAATAAATTCAAAGAAAATGAAGTTTGGCTCCAGTGAAGCAGATTTCTTTTTTTTTTTTTTTTTTTTTTTTAAAAAAAAGCTAATTAATAAGATTATGAATACAAAAAGGATTTAAAAAATGGGGGAAAAAGTCAAAAAATAAAAACCCCATCAATTATATTTACAAGCAAAATGGTACTCATGTCTGACTATAAAACATGCCTGACCAGGGATTCGAAGGTTGGTCGCCTGCGCTGAAGTCCTACACCTTAACCACTAGGCTACACCATTTAGCAGTAGTACATTTTTCAAATTGCCCCTAAAAAGAATGAGTCAAAAAAAAACCCAATTCACTCACCTTGTTTGTACTGTTGTGCCCTCAGTTTTCATGCGTTTCTGTCAGAAAATGACTTTGGAAACAACAGTTGAATATTTAGCAGATTATACAGAAAATACCACAAACAAACCTACCAAGCATTTATATTGTTGTGCTGTTTAAGTACATTTGAATGGCCCATGGACTAGATTTGACGCACTGGGAACGCAAGGCTCTGGCTCAGTCTAGCTTTGTGCGATCAAGGTGCTTTAGAGCTCGTTGGAAATGTCAAAAGCCATAGAATCAAATGGCTGCCGGCAAAGTTTTACTGACAGCATCACAAACCGATCACAGAGAGGAAAATACATTGCAAACAAGCTGAATGCTGAGGAACTGAGATCTTTGAAGCCATGCTTGAGAAGATAAACAAACTTTGAGACTCGCAGATCTAGTTTGGTTGTAACACAGACATGTTGAGCTAACAATACCAAGTGTGGATTTACCCTCAAACAGTTTTTTATGACAGAATTTCGAAGGTAAGAAATTCCTTTGCTCATCTCTGTAGACTGTAAAATGTGTGCCTCCTGTTCTTTGAGTGTGGTGTCGGTTTAAAATGACAGTGCTCATATCGTTGGATTCTGTGGACTTTCCTCTTTCATTTGAGGTATCGTTATGCATAGCACAAATTCAGGAGAAATTCTTGAGATTCAGCGTTGATATGATTTTATCCTATGTTTTGCTGAATGCTTATTTACATGCTTGGTGCTTTAATTGTGTTCGGTTGAGGTAAAAATGTTCTACATGAGTTTTTTGCCTAATTTCCTTGGATATGCCGCATGACAATGTTGCGATTTGGAAACATGCTGTATGTATTGTGTGTAACAAATGGCCCCCGGTACTGGGGAGGAGGGCTTAAGGGGTTAAAATCTGAGTTTGAAGTCATTGAGCATTCAAAAGAAACGCATGCATGAGGAAAATGGCTGAGTTGGCCCCTAATAAATAAACCATTATTTATGAAATCAATAAATATTTTTACAAAAAAATTGTAAAAAAAAAAAAAAAAAATGGATCGAGTTTCAGCAGCATCTGAGATGATGGGTGCCAGGCCTAGGTGTGACTTGGAATTGCCCAGAGGTCTCTTATACCATCATTTAAGATAGATGTTCATCAGACCTGATTAATCGGCAACACCTGCAAAGCCATTTTTCCTCTCCGATACGCTCCTCTAAATTAAGAGATTTGTGTTTAATTGCTGTCATTTTTGTAGGTTGAGGAATGGATTTCTTCATAACAAACACTGAAGAGTTCATTTTATAATTGTTGTTTACCGTGGTAAGACAATTTTAAGGAATTTATGGAAACATTTGGGTACATCTTCTTTCCCATGATGAGTTGTTTTCTGATTCGGCTGATATCATGGAAAAATAACACAATAAAGCAAATGATCTGGTAACGACGGTAGATTTCATGCTTATGTTCAGAGGCTGTCCGAGGCTGTAAGTGAATAGTCGATTTTCGTAGTTGACATGTAGATGTGGAAGAAACCGGACGGCATGAAGACCTGAGTGACTTTGATAAGGACTGAATCATCTTTAGCGGATGGCTGGATCATGGCATCTCTGAAGCAACTGGGTTTGTGGGATGTTTCCGGTGTGCAGTAATGAACACAGACCTGCAGGATCCAAGGAGAGACGAGCCACCAACCAGCAACAGGGTGTTGGGCGCCTAAGTCTCCTTCACTTGTGAGGCTATCCCATCTGGTCCAAATCTATAAAAGGGCTACTGTGGCGCAAGTTGCAAAAAATTTTGATGATGGCTATGGAAGGAACGAGGCACAATTCACAGTGCATCACAACCAGCTGCATATGGGACTGCAAAACCACAAACCGGTCAGAATCTCATGCTAACCTGTCCACCATGTAAAGGCGCTCCATTGACCATGCCAACAGTGGAAATGGAGCTTGGAACAATCAAAGATGGTCCCCTGGTTCGATGGGTCTTGCTCTCTTGAACATCATGTGAATCACCTGGGTACATGCACCCTGTTTGCCCGGCGGCGAGACGGCACCGGGATGCACTGTGGGAGGATGATGAGCTGGCGGAGGGAGAGAATGAGAACTAGGGAATGTTTTGCTGGGAAAACCAACTGCCTCCAACTCTGCTGTGGACCAGGTATAGCCCTCGCGGTATTCCCCTGGTGGCAATAGCCTCTTTCAGCAGGATAATATGCCCTGTCATGCTATATGAGACGACAATGTGCAAAAATTATTTAAGAATAGTTTGATGAAAATGACGAAGACTTCCAGGTATTGGCTTGTCCTCCAAATTCCCCATGTCTCGATCCAATCGATCCTCTGTTGGATGTGCTGGAACAACAAGTCCAATCCACCTCGTTGCTTACAGTACTTAAAGGTGTTGTGCTAAAGGCTTTGTGCTGGATACTACAGGACACCTTAAGAGATCTTTCCGGGTCTTATGCTTACTGGCGAGTGTAGGACCAACAGCATGTTGGGCTTGTGGTTGTAATCTTTTGGCCCATCAGTGCATATTCCCTTTAAGGAGCTGGACTGTCTTAGTGTGAAAAAAAATTGAAGACTGTATTTTAAAAAATTTTATTAACAGTTGCTTTTAACCAAATGAGAACGCACAGTCACGGGCCTGCTAATGGCAGGCCCGAGATTTTTGTGCTCCGCAGGGCTGAATGTTCTTTGCACGGCTTCAGTCCTGGTGAGTCGGACTCGTGTTCTCCGCTGCAGGCCTTCCTGACCGCGATCGGAGACCGGACTCGCCGGGCCGTGCTGGCGCTGGAGCATATGTTTGCGCCGGTGCTGGACGGGGCGTTCTCCACCCTGCTGGGGGTGCTGATGCTTGCGGGGTCGGAGTTCGACTTCATTGTCAGGTGAGTGACTGAGCGCTGCCAGCCGCCACTCCTAATCCTCTCGCACACTTGTGCCGAGTCCGTATCATTGGTCTGTTTGAACCGTTGTTGCATGCTGCATTATGATGGGCATGTTGATGTTTTTCAGGGTATTAATCTTCTGTCAAATTAACCCTTAGAGCACTGAAATACATTTTTAAAAATATATAATTTTACTTTTGTAATTATCTTGTGCTGTTGAAAACCTATCCTGTGGCGACTTGTTTAAAAGAGCTACCCTACGGGAGCTCTTTTAAACAAGTCGCCACGTGATAGGTTTTCAACAGCTTTTAATTTGACATCTTACATCACTGAGCAACAATAGCATTTAGTGCTCTAACGGTGAACTGCTGTGGTTCTTTAGTCTGCATTCATCAGTTTGTAGTGCATAGTCAGAATCGCCTGTAGGTATGAGCGTGTGAATTGTGTGTGACTCCTGCGATCAGTTTGAGCTACGTTCAGGGTGTTTTTCTGTCCCTTGTCCAATCGACCTCCCACTGTGACCCTGATGAAGAGTGTGTGGTTTAGGAGATAGATGTCTGGATGGATGGGTTTGTGTGGATGTGTATGCGTGCGTCAGGGTGCTCACACATGCGCGCATACACACACACACACACACACACACACACACACACACACACAGCTATTCGCTCTCACTCCTCTGGAAAAACTCTTTGGCGCTCCTGTCTTTCCTCACCTCTGTGCAGCGCTGAAAGCTCTCATTAAACACACACCATACAGGGCTGCTGTTTTTAGAGAAAGCAGAGCAGGGTGGTGGTGAACGGGGAGATGGAGAGAAAGGGAGAGAGGACGGCTTATTTTTCCAGCCAGGCTGAAATAAACGCAGCAGTGACGCAGTCTGTCAGCTCCGTCCGTGTCTGGGTGTGCTCTCATCGCCTGGCTCAGACGCCGGGTCACTGTAGGAATGTTTGGTTAGCCTGCACGGCTAATGGAGGCTCCTGTCACGCTGGGAGGGGTGAAGGGCTGGTCGGGGTGATTCGCTCCACTTCCCCTCCTCTTTAGCTTGCCCCGTACCGGGCTTCAAACCTGCCCTGGGCTCTTGGAATCTTCGTTCCCTAATTTTTTGTTTCTGGACTTTCCGTTCCCCAAAATCTGCGTCCCCTCGGGATTTTCGTCCCCGGACTCCTCGTCCCTGGATTGTTTGTCCTCAGATATTCTTTGCTCTCTTTCTGCATTATAACCCTGACCCTTATATCATGGTGATCTGTTTGTCCATCGATCCAATGTCAACTATGGTGGCACGTTTCGTTTTCATTAGGGGACGAAAAGTCCTTGGGAGCAAGGAGTCCAGGCACAAAAAATTCAGGGATGAAAAGTCCTGTTAGCCATGCCCTGCACTGGGCTGTCCATTGGTATCGAGACCCCTGCTACTGGGTGGTCGTGTCATTTTTATGGGTCTTCACGTGACTCCACCTGATTGGTTGAGGCAGGGGGAGTGGTCTCCCATAAAGGTGTGATTCTGAACATTTCAGCTGAGGCTGTAATATGTTAGCATTCCTCCTCTGGGTCGAGTCACTGATTAATCCTCCCATCTTCTCCACATTTATTACAACCCCAATTCTGAAATAGTTGGGACAAAGTGTAAATTGTGAATAAAATCAAAATGCAATGACTTTCAAATCACATCAGCCAGTATTTTATTCACAATAGAATAGAGATACCATAGCAAATGTTGAAACTGAGAGATTTTACAGTTTTATCCACAAAATGAGCTCATTTCAAATTTCATGGCTGCTACGGGTCTCAAAAAAGTTGGGACAGGGGCCTGTTTACCATAGTGTAGCATCCCCTCTGTTTTTTAACACCGATTGGAGGCGTCTGGGCATTGAGGAGACAAGTTTCTTGAGTTTAGCCATTGGAATTTGATCCCACTCCTGTTTAATACAGGCTTCCAGCTGCTGGAGAGTTTTGGGTCTCCTTTGATGGACTTTTTGTTTAATTATGCGCCAAATTTTCTCATTCAGTGAAAGATCAGGACTGCAGGCAGGCCAGTTCAGCTCACGAACTCTTCTACTGTGAAGCCATGTTGTTGTAATAGCTGCAGTATGTGGTTTTGCATTGTCCTGCTGAAATACACAAGGCCTTCCCTGGAATAGATGTCATCTGGAGGAGAGCATATGTTGCTCTAAAACCTTTATATACCTTTCAGCATTCTTGGTGCTTTTTAAAACATGCAAGTGTCCCACACCATATGCACTAATGCATCCCCATACCATCAGAGATACTGGGTTTAGAACTGAACACTGATTACCGGAGGGGTGGTCTTTCTCCTCTTTAGCCCGGAGGACACAACAATTTCCAACAAGAATGTCAAATTTTGACTCGTCTGACCACAGGACACTTTGCCACTTTGCTACAGTCCATTTTAAATGAGCCTTGGCTCGCAGAACTCAGCGGCGCTTCTGGATCATGCTTCCTTTTTGCATGACAGAGTTTTAGGAGGCATCTGTGGATGGCACGGCGGACTGTGTTTACATACAGTGGTTTCTTGAAGTATTCCTGGGCCCATTTAGTAATGTCAATGACAGAATCATGCAAGTGAGTGATGCAGTGGCTTCTGAGGCCCCGAAGATCACAGGCATCCAGTAAAGGTTTTTGGCCTTGACCCTTACGAGATTTTTCCAGTTTCTCTGAATCTTTTGATGTTATGCACTGTCATTGATGAGACCTTCAAAGCCTTTGCAATTTGACGTTGAGGTGCATTGTTTTAAAAGTATTGTTCTTTTTTTTTTTTTTTTTTTTTTTTTTTTACACTAGCCTTCGCAGGTTGGAAAGCCTCTGGCCATCTTTACTTCTGAGAGACTCTGCCTCTTTAAGACATCCCTTTTATAGCCTATCATGTTGTACACCTGATGCCAGTTAACCTAATTACTTACTAAATGTTCTTTCTTTTATATATTAATTGCTTTTTCAGTCCTTTTTTTACCTGTCTCCCAACTTTTTTGAGCCAGAAAATTTACAAAAAGCTTATTTTGTGAATAAAAAAGTAAAATGTTGCAGTTTCAACATTTGAAATGTTATCTATGTTCTATTATTAATTACACACTGGCTCTTGTGATCTTAAAGCCATTGCATTTTGATTTTATTCACAATTTACACTTCGTCCCAACTATTTCGGAATTGGGGTTGTGGCATTTATCAGTTTGGGGCCAGGATGACCACTGCAAAAAACCTTCTGAAAAGGACTGAAGGAAGGTGTCACCCAACATGGTTTCTCTCTCAGCTACTTTAGATATTTCTCCTGACCATCTCAATGACCCAGTAAATAAAGCATGATTGCGCCCAGGCTCCTCCTACAAATACAGCGTTGATTTTACTTGACTATTACAAAATGAACTAGAAGGCACTCGGAGGGCATCGGTTCTCCTTCTGCACTGTCATCAAACTTGCATATTAAACAAGTCTGGGCAGTGCTGTCTTTAATCACTTCCTCCATAGCTCTGTATCTATCAACACACCATTTCATTAACATCCACCCTTAGCGTTTTGAGGTAACCTGTCAACTGAAGAACGAATAGACAAACAAACTAGTCGACGCCGGAGAAAGCGTATTACCTGTTGGTTGAGGTGCACTGAGAATGAATGAGAAGTGAGTGTGAATGTGCCCTCAGTATTGGCTATCGCTGCAAAAACAAGATCGTCATGGTTTTGTATAACAGCAGAGCTTGAGGTCAAAATAAGCCCAACAACGACAATTCATACAACTTGTACAGAAACCGTAGAGTTTTTAGAAACCGTAAACATTGAATGGGGTCAATTTTACCCCAAGTATAATGGGAAGGTTGAGTGCAGGACAGGTCCGCCAACTTTGGGGAAAAAATGCTTTTCAAAATTTGTTAGATTGACGAAAAGGTGATCGGCATTCTGGTGAAAATAAGATGAGCTTCTTGGTCCTTGAGCTCCCCTCTTATACCCGTTACACATTAAGGCAGTTTGGAGGACCAATTCAGAGCCAGTTTCTAATTGCAAACCAGTTCATTGTGTTCCTACCACCAAAAGATCGGCTCTCGGCCAGGGAGACTGGTTACGAAGAGGCACTAACACTTCGCCGGGTTAAAACCCTAGAATGACTGTAATTATTTAATTCATTCATTCATTTTTGTTAGACACGTTTAAATGCAATATGACCGATACCAGCATATTTGACGCCAGGTAGCTAGCTAAGGCTTACGAAGACGATCATAAATATCTTGCATTCAATATTAATAAGAAACAGAATGTGTTTGGTAATTGCATTTCTGCTCAAACTTCATTGCCTTTCATAGTAATGTCGATGTGCAGCACAAATGCGCCGAACCAGTCGTGTTTGGATGCAAATGTGTTGGCTTGTTAAGCCAGGAGAAGCGCTTTTAAAGCAAAGATACAATTCGCCAATATCGTTGCACTTAATGCTGGTCTTTGTGTTTCTGGGATAGAGGAGAACTTTACAGATTCGTACAGTGTACAGTGATGTGGTATTGTGGTGGCTTTCTTGCCCATGAAAACATAAACCAGTTCTTAGAAAGTTTGCACATTGAACAAAGTATGACCCGGCACTAGCACCAGCACAGAACTAACTAGTGGTGGAAAGTAGATGTTGCAGGAGATGAAGTGCAGGACCTAGGTGAAGTGGAGAGGGAGTTGGGGATTGAAGTAGAGGAAGAGGGTGAGTGAAGTGGAGAGATGGGGGGATTCAGTGGAAGAGAGTGTAGTTAAATGAGTGAGAACAGAGAGAGATGTGGAGTATCTCCTTCGGTTGGGGCAGAGCTTGGGGCTACAGTCTCTCACTGGGCCTGACTTCTCTTTATTTACCTCTGACTGAAGTGTTTAAATTCTACACCCTAAACTGCAGCTGTTCGCTTCTGCTGGGTTCAAGAAGGCCTCTTCCGCCTGTCGTTGTTATGCTCACCTTTGTTCTGGAAAGAAGGAGAAGGGGGGAGAGGGAGAGAAGAGGGGGAGGGAGAGATGTAGATCAGGAGGGACAGGGGAGCTTCTTCTTCACGCCTTTTAACTGACTAATTTTGTTCTGCTCTTCTCTCATTGTCAAACTAACCCCCGTGACTCAGTGTCTGACTCCAGGTAAATGTTTTATGGATTCTTCTTTAAGAGAAAAGGCTGTATGACGTGTGCTCTGCATATCTGTGTTCAATTTTTGTTTCTCCATCTGTGCATGTGTTGTATGTGAGTCTGTTAAAGTGGGTGTCTGGTGTTTAAGCATCTTCTCTCCTGTTTTTTGGCGCAGGTATTTTTTCGCCGTGCTGACCATTCTCACGGTTCTGGGTGTGCTCAATGGCCTGGTTCTGCTTCCTGTTTTACTCTCCTACTTTGGACCCTATCCTGAGGTAAGAACACTCCTCCCAGCCCTCACTGGAACACGCAGCAGCTCCGGGGACCAATAACACTGCAGGCTCAGCAGAAAGCACCAATTGGAGAGTATGTGGAGCTTAAATGACCAATAGCATTACAATCTTAGTAAGAATCAGAGCATGATGGGAAACGCCTGGCTGTCCCCTGATCAAAGAGCTGATTGGCTCTTACTTAGGACTGCAATAACCACGTTTTGTAGAAAACTATAACTGTCTGTGTAATTCTAATATCTAGGGATAGATTCTATTTCTCTTGTGTTGTGCAATGAATGCTTAATCTGTTAAAAAATCTAGTGTGAGCACACACATGTAAGGTATTGTTGATGGGCTTATATTGAATATTTTGGGTGTTGTGGGTGAGAACATGTTGTATATTTTGGGTGTTGTTGGTGAACTCATGTATATTCTGGGTGTTGTGGGTTACTACATGTTGCATATTTTGGGTGTTGTAGGTGAGCTCATGTTGTACAAACCCAAAACCAGTGAAGTTGGCACGTTTTGTAAATCGTAAATAAAAACGGAATACAATGATTTGCAAATCCTTTTCAACCTATATTCAATTGAATACACTGCAAAGACAAGTTACTTAATGTTCGAACAGGTAAACCTTGTCATTTTTTGCAAATATTAGCTCATTTGGAATTTGATGCCTGCAACATGTTTCAAAAAAGCTGGCACAAATGGCAAAAAAGACAGAGAGTTGAGGAATGCTCATCAAACACTTATTTGGAACATCCCACTGGTGAACGGGCTAATTGGGAACAGGTGGGTGCCATGATTGGGTATAAAAGCAGCTTCCCTGAAATGCTCAGTCATTCACAAACAAGGATGGGGCGAGGGTCACCATTTAGTGAACAAATGCGTGAGCTGATTGTCGAACAGTTTAAAAACAACATTCCTCAACGAGCTATTGCAAGAAATTTAGGGATTTCATCATCTACGGTCCATAATATCGTCAAAAGGTTCAGAGAATCTGGAGAAATCACTGCACATAAGTGACAAGGCCAAAAACCAACATTGAATGCCCGTAACCTTTGATCCCTCAGGCGGTACTGCATCAAAAGCCGACATCAGTGTGTAAAGGACATCACCACATGGGCCCAGGAACACTTCAGAAAACCACTGTCAGTAACTACAGTTCGTCGCTACATCTGCAAGTGCAAGTTAAAACTCTACAATGCAAAGCGAAAGCCATTTATCAACAGCACCCAGAAACGCCGCCGGCTTCCTGGACCCAAGCTCATCTAAGATGGACTGATGCAAAGTGGAAAAGTGTTCTGTGGTCTGACGAGTCCACATTTCAAATTTTTTTTGGAAACTGTGGACTTTTTGTCCTCCGGACCAAAGAGGAAAAGAACCATCAAGACTGTTATAGGCGCAAAGTTCAAAAGCCAGCATCTGTGATTGTATGGGGGTGTATTAGTGCCCAAGGCATGGGCAACTTACACATATTTGAAGGCACAATTAATGCTGAAAGGTACATACAGGTTTTGGAGCAACATATGTTGTCATCCAAACAACGTCTTTTTCATGGACTCCCCTGCTTATTTCAGCAAGACAATGCCAAGCCACATTCTGCACGTGTTACAACAGCATGGCTCCGTAGTAAAAGAGTGCGGGTACTAGACTGGCCTGCCTGTAGTCCAGACCTGTCTCCCATTGAAAATGTGTGGCGTATTATGAAGCGTAATATACGACAACGGAGGCCCCGGAATGCTGAAAGGTACATACAGGTTTTGGAGCAACATATGTTGTCATCCAAACAACGTCTTTTTCATGGACTCCCCTGCTTATTTCAGCAAGACAATGCCAAGCCACATTCTGCACGTGTTACAACAGCATGGCTCCGTAGTAAAAGAGTGCGGGTACTAGACTGGCCTGCCTGTAGTCCAGACCTGTCTCCCATTGAAAATGTGTGGCGCATTATGAAGCGTAATATACGACAACGGAGGCCCCGGACTGTTGAACAACTTAAGCTGTACATCAAGCAAGAATGGGAAAGAGTTCCACCTGAAAAGCTTCAAAAATTGGTGTCCTCAGTTCCCAAACGTTTACTGAGTGTCGTTAAAAGGAAAGGCGATGTAACACAGTGGTAAAAAGGCCCCTGTGCCAACTTTTTTGCAATGTGTCGCTGCCTTTAAATTCTAAGTAGATGATTATTTGCAACAAAAAAAAAAAGTTTCTCAGTTTGAACATTAAAGTGCCAGTAAGTACCTTGCATGTCTTCAATGATATCTCAATTGTGACAACATATAAAAATGGTATCAGTAGGTAGGGAAATCATTCATCTTCACATCGATATGTTATACAAATTTTTACGACATCGAAAAAATATAGATTTTGATGTTAAAAACCTCACTCAACCCTCAAACTGTCGCGCGAGCGAAAATGTGATGTCATTAGAGTAAGTTCCCTTTCTTGTGTACCACGTGACATGTGACGTAGCACACACAACAGCAATGGCGAAAAGAATCAAGTTGACAGCCTCGGAGAGAAAACGCCGGAAAATTACCCATGATGCCAAAAGAAGACGCCTCACCTCATGTTGTGCATTTTGGCCGTTGTCGGTCACCTCATGTTGTGTATTTTGGCCGTTGTCGGTCACCTCATGTTGTGCATTTTGGCCGTTGTCGGTCACCTCATGTTGTGCATTTTGGCCGTTGTCGGTCACCTCATGTTGTGCATTTTGGCCGTTGTCGGTCACCTCATGTTGTGCATTTTGGCCGTTGTAGGTATGCCCAGTAGACGGGCGGAGCCGGCTCCCCACCCCTTCCCCTGAGCAGCCGCCCCATGTGATGCATTTCCCCGCACATCCGCACCACACGGCTGGGACGGGGTCCGATTCCTCCGACTCAGAATACAGCTCCAACACCACAGCTTCTGGGGTCAGTGAAGAGATGCAGCAGTACACCCTGAGGACCAGCAGGGGGCGATTGGGGGAACACGGCACCACCCATCAGACCGCCACTGTGAGAGCCAGCATATGTGGGCAGTAAAACACAAAAATGCTTGGAATACTTTAGTTTTTTTTACAATGTATTTACTTGCATCTTTTACTAGTACCCTTGCAAAATGGTATCTTTTGCTTCAGTTAAATATGCCTCATATTACTTAAATGTCACATGCTTAAGTAATTTGGCTGGGTTACCATAACTGACTCACTGATTTGATTTAATTTGTTTTGGATCATTGGCATGAGCTGGGGGTATTCCACAAAGCTGGCTATCTGAGTAAGCCTGGCTTTGTCACAAAGTAAAACCTGGAAACTATTCAAATCTGGAACATGAACTGAAATAAAAACAGCTTTCCAGGTTTTACTTTGTTGAAAACCCAGGCTTACTCACTTAGCCAGGTTTGTGGAATACCCCCCTGTTGATCATGCACGTCTTTAAGCAAGAGGTTTTCAGACTGTCTGTTATGATGTCACAGATCTTGTCTCCACCTTTTTTCCAGTGTGTCCACCCAAACCACAGCCAACAGCCCCGGCCACGCCCCCCTGCTCATGAGCAGGAGGCGGGATCTCGGGCGCCATGGCGACACAGCAGCAGGGAGTCTAAGAGGGTGCCTGGCAGGCTGCAGCAGCCACCGCCCCACCCTCCGCGCATGGACGCTTTTGAAACTGCAACTGACGCCAGCGGCCATTCCGACTCTGGAGGGCAACGCCCGCATAGCACCCGTAACCCCGCCTTCCCCACGGCTGCCGGCGTCGCACCCTGCCAGCCCATCACCACGGTGACAGCCTCGGCCTCCGTGACTGTGGCCGTCCACTCCTCCCACCCCACCCACAGCCCCGCCCACGCACTCTTCCCCTCCTCCGACCCCGACCCGTCCTTCCAGGACCCCCACGTGCCTTTTGACAACAGCTGCACTACCAGCGACTGCAGGCAGGAGGCGATGGAGCTGCAGGACATTGAGTGTGACACTCAGAGTAACAGTGACAGGAGACCAGCAGTCAGATGAGGAGAGACGACTCTCGTCTGACGTCCCAGGGTACTGACTCCGCAACTCTTCAACAATTTAAAAAAATGTTCAAATTGGTTCAGGTTGAACTGTCTGTTTTGCACTGTTTTACTGTATTAAACCATATTAAACCAGACAAAACAAAAGTGCGTTTTTTTGCTCATGTGCACTGTTTTTGAAATAAATGTTTTAAAACTGAGCTTTGTTAGTTTGACACAAGCTTTGCTTCCTTGTAAATCTTAAGGATGATTCTTCCGCTAGTTTAGGCCAAAGATCCTTGTTGAACTGTTGGCATGGGCTGATTTTCCCTTTTTTCCTGAACTGACGCAATTCTTGCTCTCTGCTTCCAGATTGTCGCTCCCGAAGCACGCGCGGAAGGCTAGAGATGGGGACTGTCCTTGTTATCGGCCAGCAGAGGGAGCTGTAGAGGACAGAGACTGCAGTGGCACTGGGCGGAACACACTTACTGTAACCGATCACAGTGGTTCCCAAACTCGGACGTGGGGACCCCTGCGTATGCTGGTTCTCATTCCAATTACAGTTGCAATTCCGCAATTTGTAACACGCTGTTCATTTTAATTTAAGAGCTGCTTTTAGTGTTTAGAGGGATTTTTTACTTTTCATTACATCAGCATAATTTTCCGATGCTACAAAGATTCCTAATTTTACATTGTGCTCATTGCTCTATAGCAGAACAGTTGGCCTACATGAAAAGAGGCTACAAATGAATTGGGTTAATTAGCCAGCTTACGTAAACGCAATTAAGGTTGGCCTCATTATCAGTGTTGTCATGAAATTCAGTATCTTCCAGATGTTAATGACTGGTGGCCAGGTGTATATACCATTCTATAGCTTGTTCATTACTGTCGGCTGATTTACCTCTTTTTATGTAAATGCATACAAGCATATCAAAATTTACTGTTTGAAATTTATTCCAATAAGTACTACGTGCCGACTGAAGATGTAGGCTATTTTCATGTCAAGCATCGCCATTTCTGACAGAAAGTTGACAGAAAGAATTTAATTTATCCCTTAGAATAAGATTTTAGTTTTGAAAAATGATCAGATTGTAATATTTCTGGAGTGTCTGTTTGGTTGGAATGAAAACTAGCACAGACAGGAGTCCCCTTGGACCGAGTTTGAAAACCTCTGACCTATTGAATTGTCGTGTTGGTATTTCATTAAGTATTTAAGAGACACACACTTGTGTAAATACAAAAAGAGAACAAAGTTGGTATTATTTTTGGAGGTATGAAACTCTAAAGTCTGGGGAAGGTGTGTGTGTGTGTGTGTGTGTGTGTGTGTGTGTGTGTGTGTGTGTGTGTGTGTGTGTGTGAGAGAGAGAGAGCAAGCGAGAGAGAGATCTGTAATTACTACTATTCATCTGTTTGTCTGTACCACGAGGAAGCTTCATCTACAAAAACACTTCAGTACATTCGCATTTTTGCTGCTTAAAGTATTTTGTAAATGTATGTGTATAATACTATGCAAATATTGCTTGTATGTTTTTCAGATTGCTTTGGAATATGTGAGAGATGGAGTGCGTGTGTGTGCACGTGAGTGTGTTTGTGTGCGTGTGCGCGCGTGTGCACTGGAGCTATGAGCTCTACGGGCATGTTTTGCAGAGACACTTGAATCATCCTATCACAGTAATACTCCTTGCGGAGGGATGTCTGTCTTCTAGGAGGGCTTTGGTGAATTTGATGGGACTTAGGCTCAGCAGAGTTGTGACTGGAGAGTAATTGCATGTTTTTCCGCATCCTTTACTTAAACTACACACACGTTGTGGATGTGGGAGGAGGGGATGATTTTGTCATGTTTCCACAGAACACTGTCAGTACAGTACCCTTAGAACCAGTGTGTAATCCGTACAGACCAGTATCTAAACTCTCGATTTGGCTTGCTTTTCCACAGTAAACTTTAATGTAAGCCAGGCTTGTAACGGGTGTTAATAACTGCATCAACCATGTCTTGGGTCAAACAAAAGTGACAATTCTCTTTTAACCAATCCACAGACGGCAGTGTTTCTGGCTCCACCTTTCAGTATTGGATCAGTCTGTTCATTCCTCAACAAATGGATAATGAAAAAACAAAATTAATTGCAACAGTTCTTCTAGTATCATCCACAACTTTTGACAAAAGTAATGCAAAACTATCAGTTCTAAATGTGTGCCAAACTGAACCGAACTGGACTGAAGCGGACTGCTCGGTGAAAACGAGGCTTTAGAGACACAGTTTAGGGGTCGGGTTTGGGTAGCCCCGTTTGGCTTATTTGTGAGTGTGTGCGTGTGTGTGAGTGTGTGTGCATATGTGTTGATGAGATTGAGGAGGTGTGTGTCTTTTAGAGGGTGTTATGGTACAGTCAGTTTTATTTTATTATGGATATCACAAATCTGTGGTAGTTACTGTTTTAACTTTGACACACGCTATGCGTGATATTTAAAATGATCAGATATGAAGAAAAGCGTGTTCAACTCTGTGACCCTTACTTTGTAGCTCAAGTTCCCAGTAACTGTTGTCTGCTTTGTTTTATTACATTTTTGTCTTCTGGTAATTTACAGAGACCCTGAGTGCAAAAGACTAAGACGGTTTCAGCAGAACCCTGCCCCCCTTTGGTGTAATGTCATTATGATCCCTCTGCACCAGGGCTCCTCTGCCATTTTGGCTCCAACCTCTTTTTTTTTTCCTCAGTTGTGTGGGGCGCAGGGCCCTAAAGTAGAATTCCGGCGTGAAATTGACTTGGGGTGTATTGAAACATGATAACGACTACTAACCTTTGCCGAATACCCCACGTCCGTACGCACACAACATTTCGAAATATATAGCTTTTTAGCCGAAACTCCCAACAGGCTTACAATAGTATTGAAATGGGCATAGCGTTGTCATGCAAAGGAATCGTTATTTTTTTCAACATTAACAAGGCTCATCGTAGCTCCACACTTCATCGGTAATATTCCGAGGGCCCTGACATTTAAAATGCAGCACTGAGAACTTTGAAAATGTACAGGTATTTTATTAAAAAAGACAATTTATGCGAAGTTTCTTGAGGTAGTTTCCAGTCGCCTCCATCTTGAAAGTTACAATAAGTCGAATGACGAGCACGAACGAATAGTAAGGATAGGGGAGCAGATTGCAATCTATACGTTTGATGAAAGAAATGGCATTTCTTTGCATGGCAACGCTATGCCCGATTCACTACTATTGTAAGCCTGCTGGGAGCTTCGGCTAAAAAGCTATATATTTTGAAATGTTGCGTGCGTACGGAGGTGGGGTATTTGACAAAGGTTAGTACTCGTTATCATGTTTCAATACACCCCAAGTCAATTTCACACCAGAATTCTCCTTCAAGTGCCCAAATCTCTCAAGCTGCCGTCTCTGTCGGGAAAACAGCTATTGAATTTATTTTCAACAGAGAAAAATTGAAGATAAATGAGTTAAATGTGTTAAAAGCTGTTTCTATACCACAACCATTCCAGGTGCTTCTTCCCTTTCTGATTATTACGGTTTGGCCTTATGAATTTTTTTAATGTAATTTATTTTCTTTTTTTATTATTCATAAGTGCTGCCCATTTGCCTGTTTTGATTTTAAGTACTGTTTAATAAGATTACAGAGTTATAAGCTATTGTCCTTTCTGACCTGGTGTGGTCTTCGACTGCATCATGTATTACGTTCACGAAACATTCTCCTGAGGAACGACACCCCTCCCCCACCCCACCCTGTTTTGATAAGCTGCAGCGACAGCCGTGTCAAGGCTGACTCCTTTTTTCGATTCAGTGACACCCAGGACAACTGGCCTCAGTTAAGTGAGATCAGCTCTCCGTTGACCTCAGCTCATAAAAATGCACAGCAGCCTTGCACCATGACGCTAATCGGAAGCTCCCTCTCTTCTGCCAAATGGTTCTCTGTGGGGTCAGAGGTCAGCGAGCCCCCTGCCAGTGGGAAGCTGATGTTTTTGGGTTCGCCCCTCCCCCCCCCACCTCTCAGTCTCACTTCCTTCCTCATCTGCCTCCTCGTTCCTCTCCCTCCCCTCAGGAGTGTGTCTCAACTTCTGTTCACTCCCCCTCATGTATGGAGTTTATATTTGTGTTCCGTCTGCTGCTTTTGTGAAAATGTGCATTTTTTTTTCTTTCTCCTGACATCACATTGACCGAAAGGAGAGATCCACAGCTGGCAACTATTTTATGTTGATTATTTTGTTTATAATGTGTTTCTTTTAACACGTTGACTGCCGACTACGAGATGACTCGCAATGGCCGGTCAGGCCTGGCGCTAGACCTGAAAATTCAGGGGGCAAATATTCATCCCTTTAATTGACAACAATTAGTCCTGGCTAGTTCTCAATGGTTTTCCTTTGTTAACACGTTTTCCAATTCAAGAATTATCAAGTGGCAATTGAAGACATGACTTCTCTCCCCCATACAATCTAACAGCGACAAAATAATCAGAAAAATAATAAAATTATAGTTAGGTCTATGCACTGGCACTCGGCGACGGCATTTTAGAACTCATCAGCAAATGAAGCAAATTTTGGTGACTAGTATGTGGTTTCGTCCGTTTACATTTTCCAATCGGACAGCTGTATATTTTTTACAGCAAGTTACGTGACTGTGCTGCAAAAACAGGTGTAAGTACTTGTTGCCGAAATTACCTTCATTCGCTGCTCTTGCTGGAAAAAAAATTACTGTTGCTGAGTGCCAGTGCATAGACCTATTTATAATTAAATTATTCATCTGTGCTAAATGAAGCCCATTATTTTGTCGCTGTTAGATCACATGGGGGAGGGAAACCGTGTCTTCAATTGCCACTTGATTATTCTTGAATTGGAAAATGTGTAAATAAAGAAAAACCATCCAGAATTAGCTAGGACTAATTATTTTCAATATAGGGATGGATATTTGCCCCCAAATTTTCAGGTCTAGCGCTGGCCCTGACCCCCATTACGAGATACCTTGTAGTCAGAAGTCAACGTGTTAACTTGTTTTTTTGATATTTATATTTTTGTATTATAAGATGTTGGTGTCTTACATTATTGGTCATAATGCCAGTTTGTAACAAATGCAGGGATTTTTACTTCTGTTGAGAAAAAAAACACTATTTACACTTATTGTTTTTACTTTAATGGACTTTGATCTGTATAAAGTGCTTACTAATGTTAAATAGAAAGAGTATATAACATGTCATTATGGACTCATCATAGCTCTTAGAATGAGGATTTAAAAGGAGAAAAATATTCAATATGAACACACTGACTACCATTTTTTTTGGTAGGAGTGGATGTATGTCATTTCAGTTACAAAGATAAATGTATGCCATATAATTTATTTATATGAAAATTTATTTTTGTAGTGTACATAGTAGTTGTCAAGTTAATTGACAGAAGTATATTTTTAAAGAGTTTATATGTAATGATACCATTTTGTTGGAACGCAACAGAGACGAGGCTACGGCGTACACTTTCATTGCTAACTTACTCTCAGACGATAAAGGTCCCCTACAGTATTATGGGAGAGTGAAAATTCATGAAGCTGTTTTGGGTTTGTGAAAGGATGGCCATGAAAGTAGAAAATGTACTAGATCTCTAAATATTAATGTTCAAACACTGATAGAATTCTAACAAATAAAAATATAACTTATTTGTCTCTTGTTTATAACGTTAATAAAGATGAATCTTAAAGGAAGCACCGGTGCTGTTTTTTTTTTTTTTTTTTTTTTTTTGGGGGGGTGGTGGTGGGGCTCCTTTTCATCTGGTGACTTTAAGGTCATGGATCGAGTGCGTTACATGCTCTTGTTAAGCGAGCCTGTCTGCTGTTTGTGACCGATGTACTTCATCAGTTTCTCAGAAAAATCAGGCAGAATTCACATCCATCTCCTGGACTGAAAAAAGACACATTCAGACTTTGTTCTCGCAAAATCAACCCTGTGCTTGTGTTTTAGCATTCTCTTTGCCTAGTAAGTATGGGCTATAAGTTGCGTGGACTAGATGAGAAACTTCTACAATAAATTCTCCCTGAAGTTTGGTGCACGTAAAATCTCTGGGTGAGATGCATATTTCCAGGATTTGCTTGAGCGCTGCTAATTTTGACCTAATGTGCCTTGATAATACTGTTTACCAAACATGCAGCTGACTGTATGGCACATTCTGCATGCAGGCTCTCAGTATTATACAAGTATCATAAGACATCCGTCCTGAAGCTGAAGAGCCCCCCTGTGTTTTCTGCACTGACTTTTTGGACAGAGTCAATTGGGTCCAATAGCCGCAATCTATTTAGTGTTTGATCTGTTGGACCACTTAAAGTAAGGGCTATATCGGCTTTTTCTCAATTCAACACCCAGAGCTTCTGCTAAAGACCCTGATTAGAAGAACGGACCAGATGGTTCATGCTTTTTACCTGCTGGGAAGTAAAACTGAATTCAGAATGTCCTAAGAACAAGCGGGAACTGAAGGCCACTACTGTGATGGCCAGGCAGAGGGACTTCCCACTTCAGGGAAGTGACTCGGCATCTAGTGATCTCTGTTGGTTCCAGACTTAAGGCACTTACTGATGGCAAAGGATTTGCCACCAAGAATTATGTACAATAATTTGACTGTGCTAGTTTGTCAATACTTCTGAGCCCCTAAAATTGGGTATAACTGTCTAAAAATGGTTGTACATTCAGTTTTCAAAATAAAAAAAAGCAAACCTTAAACCAGAGAGGAAACCCTTCCAGCACATATTGATTAATTTCAAATCCATTGGGGCAGTTTTACAGAGCTCCTTGGTTTCCACATGTGCAATGAGCTCGGCTATGGAACTTGACACTGCCTTCAATAGTCATTCAGAGATTCCATGAACATCCAGAGGGTGCTGTGCTTACCTCCACCAGGCTATACATCTGTTCTTCTGGTGATGGAATATGTTCTGCGTCACTTCCAAAATTAAATCAATTCTTAGGACCACCACCTAATACCCTGCCAAATTTTGCGCCTAACCGTTCATAACTTTTTGAGTTATCCAGTCAGAAATATCACACAGACCCGCATTAGACAGATACATTTTCATTCTGTCAGATCCAGAATATGTTCCTGGTTACCTCCAAAATTGAATCAACTCATCCTTGGACTAACACCAACCAAATTTCATGTCAAACTGAATAACCTTTTGAGTTATCCGATTAACAGACAGATTGACAGAAAAACAGATACACAACTGAAATTGCTCATAGAGCAAGGACATAAGTCATGGTGCCATTATAATTGGTGACCTTAACCAACCCCTGATGAATATAAATAGAACAAGGATGTTTATATCACCCGGATTGGCGCCCCAGGACCGCACCCTGGAGCCAGGCCAGGGGTTGTGGTTGGCAGGCGAGTGCCTGGTGGTCGGGTCTCCGCCCACGGGACCCGGCCGGGCACAGCCCGAACGAGCTACGTGGGCTGGCCTTCCCGTAGGCCCATCCCCAGTGGGAGGGTTCAGAAGGGGCCGATGCATTGCGCTTTGGGTGGCAGTCATGGGGCGGGGGCCCCGACGACCCAATCCCTGGACATATAATCTGGTTCTCGGGAAATGGAATGTCACCTCGTTGGGGGGGAAGGAGCCTGAGCTTGTGCGGGAGGTCGAGCGGTACCGGCTAGAGATAGTCGGGTTCACCTCCACGCACAGTCTGGGCTCTGGAACCCAACTCCTTGAGAGAGGCTGGACTCTCTTCTACTCTGGAGTTGCTGCAGTGAGAGGCGGCGGGCTGGTGTGGGTTTGCTTATCGCCCCTCAGCTTAGCCGTCATGTGTTGGAGTTTTCCCCGGTGAACGAGAGGGTCGCTGCCCTGCGCCTTCAGGTCGGGGACAGGTGCCTCACTGTCATGTCGGCTTATGGGTCGAATGGCAGTGCAGAGTACCCAACCTTCTTGGAGTCCGTAGGAATGGTACTGGAAAGTGCTCCGACTGGGGACTTCATCGTTCTGCTGGGGGACTTCAACGCCCGCGTGGGTAGCGACAGTGTTACCTGGAGGGGCATGATTTGGAGGAACGGCCTCCCCGATCTGAACCCAAGAGGTGCTCTGTTATTGGACTTCTGTGCTAGTCATGATTTGTCCATAACAAACACCATGTTCAAGCATAAGTGCACGTGGCACAAGGACGCCCGAGGTCGGAGCTCAGTGATCGACTTAGTAGTTGTGTCATCTGACTTTCGGTCATATGTCTTGGAAACTCGGGTGAAGAGAGGGGCTGAGCTTTCCACTGATCGCCACCTGGTGGTGAGTTGGATCCGCTGGCAGAGGAGGAGGCTGGACAGACTTGGCAGGCAGGGTCTGTTGGGAACGTCTGGCAGAACCCTCTGTCTGAGGGGTTTTCAACTCTCACCTCCGGGAGAGCTTTGACCAGATCCCAAGGGAGGCTGGAGACATTGAGTCTGAATGGACTGTGTTCTCCACCTCCATTGTTGACGCGGCTGTTTGGAGCTGTGGTTGCAAGGCTTTCAGCGCCTGTCGTGGCGGCAATCCCGGAACCCGGTGGTGGACACCTGAAGTAAGGGATGCCATCAAGCTGAAGAAGGAGTCTCACTGAGCTTAGTTAGCTCGTGGAACTCTTGAGGCAGCTGACCGGTACGGGCAGGCTAAGCGTGCAGCAGCCCGGGCGGTGGCGGAAGCAAAAACTTGGGTATGGGAAAAGTTCGGGTAGGTCATGGAGGAGGACTATCGGTCGGCCCCAAAGAGATTCTGGCAAACCGTCCGGCGCCTCAGGAGGGGAAAGCAGTACCCTGCCAACACTGTTTACAGTGGAGGTGGGGAGCTGTTAACTTCGACTGGGGATATTGTTGGCCGGAGGAAGGAATACTTTGAGGACCTCCTTAATCCCACTGATATGCCTTCCGTAGAGGAAGCAGAGGCTGGGGACCCAGAGGCTGACTCATCCATCACTCGAGCTGAAGTCACTGAGGTAGTTCAGAAGCTCCTAGTGGCAAGGCACCGGGGGTGGATGAGATCCGCCCTGAGTAGCTCAAGTCCCTGGATGTTGTAGGGCTGTCTTAGTTGACAGGCCACTGCAGCATCGCGTGGCAGTCAGGGACAGTGTCTCTGGATTGGCAGATCGGGGTGGTGGTCCCTCTATTTAACAAGGGGGACTCGGAGGATGTGCTCCAACTATAGGGGGATCACACTTCTCAGCCTCCCGGGTAAAGTCTATTCCAGAGTGCTGGAGAGGAGAATCCGGCCGATTGTCGAACCTCGGATCCAGGAGGAACAATGCGGTTTTCGTCCTGGTCGTGGAACACTGGACCAGCTCTATACCCTCCGCAGGGTGCTTGAGGGTGCATGGGAGTTTGCCCAACCAGTTCACATGTGTTTTGTGGACTTGGAGAAGGCATTCGACCGTGTCCCTCGTGGCATTCTGTGGGAAGTGCTTCAGGAGTATGGGCTCCGGGGCCCTCTACTAAGGGCCGTGCGGTCTCTGTATGACCGGAGCAGAAGCTTGGTTTGCATTGCCGGCAGTAAGTCAGACCTGTTCCCGGTGCATGTTGGACTCCGGCAGGGCTGCCCTCTGTCACCGGTTCTGTTCATTATCTTTATGGACAGAATTTCTAGGCGCTGCCAGGGGCTGGAGGGAGTTCAGTTTGGGGACCACAGGATCTCATCTCTGCTTTTTGCGAGTGATGTTGTCCTGTTAAGTCCTTTGAACCAGGACCTTCACCATGCCTGGGGCGGTTTGCAGCCGAGTGTGAAGCGGCTGGGATGAGAATCAGCACCTCCAAGTCCGAGGCCATAGTTCTCGACCGGAAAAAGGTGGCTAGCCCCCTTTAGGTTGGAGGAGAGCTCCTGCCTCAAGTAGAGGAGTTTAAGTATATTGGGGTCTTGTTCACGAGTGAAGGAAGGATGGAGTGTGAGATTGACAGAGGGATCGGTGCAGCGGCAGCAGCAATGCAGTCATTGCACCCATCTGTTGTGGTGAAGAAGGAGCTGAGTCGAAAGGCAAAGCTCTCGATTTACAAGTCAATATACATTTCTTACCCTCACCTATGGCTATGAACACATTTGAACTCAACTGCAGCAACAAAATTAAATGTGGCCCAGGTACAACAGTCGTAGGGTGCAGCTCCAAAGGCCGCTGCATCTTGAACTAAATATCCAGAAATTGCAGAACACATTTCTGGCACTCGGCGATGCTGCTGGACTGTTGCAGGAATTGAGTGCGGGAGGGGGGCTCAGCAATGGGTTATGGGATACCCATATACCCAGTTACCTACATATGCTCAGCTCTGTCATAGGTGGTATAGAAAGAAAGGTTACTCTCTGCATTCCAAGGTATTGTATTATTTTCTGGTATCTAATGGCCTCATGGCAGCTGATGTTTCCCCAAGTTGCGGCCCACACCTAGTTTTGTTTGAGGCATAATGTGTTTTCCTGGATTGATCATGTGATGATATCTAATTTTGATCATGAGAATGTTTTAAAGTGTAATACTGTTGCTCTTGATGACTGTAATATCAGTAATCATTTACCCATTAAAACAGTCTTTATGATTAGAAATGTGCACTCCAGGTGTGGTCCGGCACATGATGTCTCAGGCTATGGTAGAATGCTTCCTAACTGGAAGTGCCCTCACAAACTGGCCCGGTACAACCAGCTTAGAGGTAATAAACTGTTAAATCTAAATGTTCAGAGCGTGAATAGCTTTGTAGATCGTAGTACTGCCCAGGTATATGTTGACAAGTTATTTGCTGATATTAATACAGCTATTCATTCCTCTGTCTGCGAATTTGGGTGCCTGCAAAAATCCTTGTTTAAACTTAAATGTACTGGTGTAGCAATTTGTCATACTTGAGCAAACACAAAAAGTTCTGGCGGAAACTATGGGTCTCCAATGGGAGGCCAAGCACTGGAGTTGTTTTTGATTTCTGGAAGTTTGCAAAGAAGCAATTCAAGTCCACTTCCCGCCATTATTTACATACTATGTTTAATGAACCTATTAAGTTGAACCGGTTATTTAGAGATGGAAATAGTGCAGGTTACTGGAACGCTCTGAAGAAGCAAAGTAATGGCAACTGCTCTGTATTAAACATGTCATCTGAGAAGCTGAGTGGACATTTCAGCCGTATAATGAGTGATGATTATGATTTGGATGCACAACAACAGAACACCTGTGACGAGGTCAAAGGTATATTCCTGAGTCACAGTACTTTGTATGAGTGTGTTGTTGACTCCGAGAACATTAGACATCTCATATCACAGCTAAAATGTAATAACTCACCTGGTGTTTATGACATCTCTGCAGAGCATATGCTGTTTGGCATGTCTGACCCTCTGTCGTGTGTTAAGAAATGTGTTTTCTCTTATGCTGAGCTGGCATGTCGTCAGTTCAGATATGCTCGTAAGAACAATCGTTCCCGTTTTGAAAAAGCCTATGCTGAATCCGAATTTGCCAAATAATTACCATCCTATCACTGTTAATACATGCTATTCCAAACTACTTGAGCTTTATATTATTGCTCGTGAAAATGACAGATGTACTTTATACTCATTTAGGCTTTAAGGAAGGACTTGGTACAAATATGGCCTGTTCCCTCTTCAGTGACATGATACAATATTTTACCTCTAAAAATAGTTGGGTCTATGTATGTAGTCTTGATGTGGAAAAATGTTTTGACCGTGTCTGGCACGACGGCCTTTTATTATAAGCTTTTTAGCAGGATTGGTTTCAACCACTGGTTGCTCTTGTAAGAGTGGTACTCCAGGCTCAAGGCTTGTGTTCGTTGGAATGGAAGCTATGGTGATCTTTTTAGAATTACCAGGGGCCTCAGGCAAGGTAGTTTGCTTTTTCCCATCTTCTCTTATTTTATTGATGATCTTCTACTGGAGTTGAATAATTCCGATGCTGGCCGGAGGCTGGGTCACCTGTTGATTAATAATTTAGAATACACAGATGACATGAATATCCTTGCTTCAAGTATTCCTGGTTTGTAAAATCTCATTGACAATGACTATGCTAAAAGACGGAGATTTGTATTTGGTTTCTCCGAGTCCAAATGTATGGAACGAAATTTGTTCCAACAGAAATTGAATTGAATTTTGATTTTGAATTGAATTTAATTAGTTTTGAATTTAATTTAACCTGCTTTGAATTGAATTTTATCTGGTTTTGAATTGAATTTTGAGTTTGAATTGAATTTAATCAGCTTTGAATTGAATTTTTTTGTTTTTGAAATTTAATGAACTAGTAATCTGAAAATGAATCCAATGATTTGTATTGAATTTAAGAGAAAACCTGAAGCATTTCATTCAGTTCGCATATTCAAATTCAGTGCATAAAATTCAAATTCAGTTCTCCAAATTCAAATTCAAGTTGTGTAACATCACATGAACGCGCATCACGAACTGCAATCACACCTCTGTCCCTCGGGGCTTGCCTTATTTGGAATAAGGTGACTATGTCATTTCCGGGAAGCGCACCTCAGAACGAATTCTAAACCCACCTGATTGTACACCGAAAACGTTTACCAAAACTTCGCCTCATTATCAGTTTATTTGTTTTGGTATTTGTTATGGCGTTAAGAGTACAGGGCTATGCTCTCTTCTGAAATACGGTGCCAACACGGATGTACGCATTGTGTGCTCATGGTTCTGTAGTTGCATATGAAACGCTCCAGGTTCATTTATAGCTGGCTAGCTATATCCGACAAATCATATACAGCGTTCACGGAAACATGTAATGCAATATAAATTCGGTGGCTCCTCGGAATTCAGTACTTTCTACTGGTCATCGGTAAAGTCACTACTTAGGTCTGGCAGGTTTAAAACCCTGAAGAAATATGCTGAAGGAAAAACTCAGACATCGCTCACTCACTGTAAAGGCGATGCCAGAGACCGAACTAATTTACATTGCATTTCATGTTTCCTTCGCCGAATATAGCTAGCCAGCTATAAATGAACCTGGGAGCTCTATCAAATTATTTTGATTTTTGACTGAATAGAAGGTTACTCTTGAAGCCCACGAGCTTGAACGTGTAGGGTCGCCAGCTAAGTACATTCACACATACCGATGGGGAGAAAAAGTGACCCAATTGTAACTAACGTTAGCATTTTTACTACGCCGAAGGAACGCTAGAAATTAGCGAGTGCATTTACTAATGACCTTGGACTGACTCAGGGTTAACTGTTGAAGATTAATATGATGAGCTAAAACAAATTAACTGATAAAGAGCCGAAGTGTTGGTATACGTTTTCGGTACAGAGTTGGGTGGGTATTGTTCAGAGGTGCGCTTCCCGGAAATTATATAGGTCAACTTATTCCAAATAAGGCAAGCCACAAGGGACGGAGGCGGGGCTGCAGCTCGTAATGCGCATTCATGTGATGTTACTCAACTTGAATTTGAATTTAGAGAACTGAATTTGAATTTTATGAACTGAATTTGAATGTGCGAACTGAATGAAATTCTTCAAGTTTTATCTTAGAATTCAATACAAATAATTGGATTCAGTTTCAGATTACTTGTTCATTCAATTTCAAAACTGATAAAATTCAATTCAAAGCAGGTTAAATTCAATTCAAAACTAATTAAATTCAATTCAAAACCAAAATTCAATTCAATTTCTGTTGGAACAAATTTTGTGCCATACAAATGTGCCATATTTGGCAACCTGAATTTTATTTCCACCCCAGATTGGTTAATGGGTGATAAGGTAATTCAGACTACTAACAATATTGAATTATTGGGCGTCACTTTTTCAGGCAACTGTTAATCATTATCGTATATTGAGCATCATGTGTCTGCAGCTAGATGTAGGGCTTTTAGCTTGTTAAATGCTGATTTTACCTTTCCCAGTCTGAATACTGACGCCAAAGTCCACATTTGGAAAACCGTTATTTGTCCTGTTTTATTGTCTGGTGATGACTGTTTACTGTTAAATGATGCAGACCTTAAAACTTTTGAGTCCTATCGAGCGGACCAAACGAAGCGTGTCCTTAGCTTTCCAAAGTGTGTTCACCATTCTAGGCTGTTGGATGCTTTGTATATCTATAAAATTGGTGCTATGGTTGGAACATCAAGATTGTCCTAATATAATAATTGCATATTCAAAGTGCCCTCCATTGCTAGAGAACTGAATGTATGCCTGCTCTCTAGATTTGCCTCTGATGGTGCTGTAGTCGGGGGGACCCTCCTGGAGTCGGGGTACTCTGGTATTTCTCCCCTGCTTGCAGCCCCTGGACGGACGTCGGCCCCACAGGCTTCCTGTTTCCCTGGTCATGGCAGGGATGGAGTCACTGACTCCATGAGGTGCCGAGCTCTCCTCACCAAATTTAATTGCAAGAATACAGGATGGCTGAACTTTTACTTCAGGCATTTTAAATTCTAATTGTTTTATCCTTTCTGCTGCACGTTGTTTTATCTTCTGTGATGCACGTTTTAACTGTGCTGTAATTTCATGCGACAATGCAGTCTACTGAATGAGGAAAACGAAACAAATCCCTTATTTACCCCCCCCCCCCCACAAAACAGCCATCCGAGTCACTCTGGCCACATCAGCAATAAAAACCTTGACTTCCCTGTGCAGGGCTTATTCTTTCGGTTCACTCGCTCCTTTTAAAGACGCTATCTGTCATCACTTGTTCGTATGGCTAAACCCTCTCAGCGCAAGTGTCCCCCTGGAAGAATGATTGCCCTGCTGACATGAATTCGATGGATAACATTTCTTCTGCCAACAACTGAGAGATTTACTAATGCTTTATTAGTATTGGAAAAATCTGTGGGAAACATTAGACCCCTTTCCCAATATTTGGCTGAAAAAAGAAACGGCAGAAACGATTGGAATTTATCCCAGAAACGGATGCGCTGGAAAAAAAAATGTTAAATGCATAGACCTACACATCAAGCAAGAGATATGATGAATTGGCCGTTTTTAAAAAGGTGTGAAGGACCGTTCTATTTTCTTTAGCGAATAGAACAGTCACCGGAGATACAGTAGTTATCGTCATCGGTCCTGTGAGCCCACTGCGCAGGCTAGTTGTTGGATTTTAACAAGCGGATAGGCCTAATTTGTCTCATTTAGAGCAGTTATCTACTCTCTAGTCTAAAGCAACATTTTGACTGAAATATCCATGCATGCTTTGAAGAATAAAACACCCTTGAAAATATTGTGTTTTTTCTGCATTGCAAGTAATTTAAGGTAATATCATTTTTGACAGGTCAAATTAGACACTGACAAGATCAACTACAAGTGTTTTCAAAGGAGCTGTGTCACAATTACTGTGCTTGCTCATCTTACATCAAAGCAAAGTTAATCTGCTTGACTCCCAGTTATAATTTGATTACATCCTTGCCAATATATCTGTTTTCTATTGCATTTATAATCTTCAGTCACTCCTGCATTATGCTTTTTATATTAATGAGTTTTCTTTGCGAATTTGAGGATTCAAAGTGCTATTTTAGTGCATTATCCAAAGTATACGAAGAATGTAAGCTGGCTTGACATGACATATCTTGTATGATTACTTGCAGTTGGCAGGCCAGTTTACATCACTCATATCATTAAATTGTGAATGGAATTTTTATTTTTCATGCCATGTGATATTTGTCAGCAGTAAATAACTGCTGTAATTATGAAATGCACCTAATTGAGAAATATTAATAGCTTGTAAAAATCCTAAAATAGCAAGTGTGTCTGAAACAAAAACCAGTATACACAGTGGGGCAACAGGACTGAGGTTGAGAACCAGTGGTCTAAATCATCAAACAGCCAAAACTGAAACGAGTTTTGCCCAGTTTGTCTTTTTTTTCTCAAAATTAATCTGGTAATGGCATTTTGATATCGTTTTTGAATACAAGCAGTAAGTAACATGACTCCTACAAGTATTAATGTATGTTTGAATTTTGATTTGTCTGCGATAATTTTCTAAACCATTCCCCTGATTAAAACAACATACTCAGCAGTGGCACATTTTACCACTCATCCTAACTGAATATTTGAGAGGAAAAAAATAAGAGTTAAATTTTGCATACTGGTAACTCATTCATATTAATTTAAGTTTGACTAATTTATTAAAATTGGTGAAATTCTGAATGCGCTTTATTACATGACGGCAGTGATGCACCAGACACCTGAGGTGTGACTGCCACAGGCGGAGAGCCCTGGTTCCGAAAGCAGAAGTTTTCCCCTGGAACTTAATTCCAACCACCTGGATTTGTTTCCACAAGGAGGCAAAGCAAATCAGTGTGATCAGCTGCATCTGTTGGAGGGAGAAAAATATGGCAGAGTCTTTACTCTCCAAGAACCCTGGGCTTCACACCTCTGGTGTCTGGGGCTCTCAGTGAAATTGACATGGTGGGAGTCTTGCCTATGTGCTCCTGCGTGTATATATACAAACTTAAAGCCAATATCTTTACAGTCTTTGGACCAATAACTCTAGATTTCTTTTCTCTCCAAGAATCTTTCACACAGCTTTTGGCTATGCTCTTACATTTACATATGCTATCCTGTGTGACATGCTTAGCTGTCGTTTTTGACATGCTCTCCATTGGAACGGCACCTTTCCAAAGGACACACATTCATGCTGTTGTCCCAGTTACAGCAGTAGTACCTCAGTACCAGATGTGGAAACTGAGCCTTTAGCCCCTGACGTTGAGACGTTTCATCATTTCAACAGCAAATTAAAGTAATGGAATTTAAAAAAACAAGAAGAGAGAAGGACTGAAAGGCATTTTTTTGCTCAGCTCTGGGCCCAGCTGTTTGGCAGCGAGGAGCTGATGTCGGATGACTTCCTTTCTGTGCCGTTTTACGCTGACTGTTGTTTGGAGTCTGGAACAGAGTCAAAGTTTAGACTCATTGAGGATAGGATCACCGAGTCCTGTTCTGGGTAAGTATTTATTCTCTACTGACCTGCCGCAACACACAAATATAGCTGGAGACCAATATGACTTAATCAATATTGATAATACCCACACAATAACATGCTCACGTTAAAGGTCCCCTATCTTTTTCTTCAAATTATAATAATCTTGGATGTCCAAAAGGGAGCTTTACACTGGTTTTTAGCAAAAAAAATGAAACAAAAGCGTATATGACTTTTAGGCAGTTTAATTCCTGTCGTTTATATACCTCTGAAAAACAGGCTGTTCTGATCAGATGTCCCCTCTGTGAAATGTGCTCTGCTTGCACTGGCCAGGAAATTGAGCCACTCATCCTGTATGTTAGCAAAGAGCGACCATGTCAAAATCTCTAGGCTACTGGCAAATTTCTCAGAAGACATACAACTCATTAATTAGCTCGCTATTAAATGACACAATGAGTTTGGAAGGGTAAAGTCTGCAGGCAAAGCAGCTATGAGGATCTTAGTTGCATTTACAGACAAGCACCACAAGCTAGGGTTTCCGCCACATGTAATTGATCGTGCTGCGCACCGCCACGGCAAAATAGGAGCTGCCACGCCTATTTGAAATGACTTTACATAAGCTCCAAAAATCCCAAGGACAATCAAGTATCGCCAATTCTCCTTGTTAACTTAAAATGATCACTAATAATTCTTGACCTGTTGTCAATCATTTTGCTTGATGAACGTGTTTTCCAATCATCCAACAGCAGTAAAACACGCTGCTTTCTTCTTAATGCAATGTGTGTAACGATTAGAGAAAATTTTGTTCACTTTGCAGAGCGATAAACTACGATGTTAACTTCTGTTTTTGCTGTGAGCACATCCTGCTCTACCTACAACCCCAATTTCCGAAATAGTTGGGACGAAGTGTAAATTGTGAATAAAATCATAATGCAATGACATAATGCTAATTTACAGTAGAACATAGATAACATATCAAATGTTGAAGCTGAGACATTTAACATTTTGATCCACAAAATGAGCTCATCTCACATTTTCTGGCTGCAACAGGTCTCAAAAAAGTTGGGACACAGGCAAAAAAAAGGGCTGAAAAAGCAATTCATATTTAAGAGAATCAGCTGAAAGAACATTTCGCAAGTAATTAAGTTAACTGGCATCAGGTTTGTAACATGATTGGCTAAAAAAGGAATGTCTTAGAGAGGCTGAGTCTCTCAGAAGTGAGGATGAGCAGAGGCTCTCTGACCTGTGAAGGCTTGCATTAAAAAATTGTGGAATACTTTAAAAACAATGTTCTTCAAAGTCAAATTGCAAAGGCTTTGAAGGTCTCATCATCGACAGTGCATAATGTCTTCAAAAGATTCAGAGAAACTTGCAAAATCTCTGTGCATGAGGGACAAGGCCGAAGACCTTTACTGGATGCCCATTATCTTTGGGCCCTCAGACGCCACTTCATCACTCACTTGCATGATTCTGTCATTGACACTACTAAATGGGCCCAGGAATACTTCAAGAAACCACTGTCTGTTGACACAGTCCGCCTTGCCATCCACAGATGCCACCTAATACTCCATCATGCAAAAAGGATGCGATTGTTGAGCATGATCCAGAAGTGCCGCCGTGTTCTGTGGACCAAGGCTCATCTAAAATGGACTGTAGCAAAGTGGCATCGTGTTCTGTGGTCAGACGAGTCCAATTTTGACATTCTTGTTGGAAATCATGGGCGTTATGTCCTCCAGACTAAAGAGGAAAAAGACCACCCCTCCTGTTATCAGCATTCAGAGCAAAAGCCAGCATCTCTGATGGTGTGGGGATGCATTAGTGCATATTGTGTGGGACACTTGCATGTTTTAAAAAGCACCATGAATGCTGAAAGGTATACAAGAGATTTAGTGTAACATATGCTCCCCTCCAGATGACATCTATTCCAGGGAAGGCCTTGTGTATTTCAGTAGGACAATGCAAAACCACATACTGCAGCTATTACAACAGCATGGCCTTGTAGTAAAAGAGTCTGTGTAATTAACTGGCCTGCCTGCAGTCCTGATCTTTCACCGATTGAGAATGTTTGGTGCATAATTAAACAAAAAGTCCATCAAAGGAGACTCAAAACTCTTCAGCAGCTGGAAGCCTGTATTAAACAAGAGTGGGATCAAATTCCAATGACTAAACTCAAGAAACTTGTCTCCTCAATGCCCAGATACCTCCACTCTGTGCTAAAAAGAAAAGGGGATGCTACACCATGGTAAACAGGCCCCTGCCCCAACTCTTTTGAGACTTGTAGCAGCCATCAAATTTGAGATGAGCTCATTTTGTGGAAAAAATCATAAAATTTCTCAGTTTCAACATTTGCTATGTTATCTCTGTTCTATTGTGAATAAAATACCGGTATGATTTGAAAGTCATTGCATTTTGATTTTATTCATAATTTACACTTTATCCCAACTATTTTGGCATTGGGGTTGTAATTGTATCTTCATGATTATTTAATTCCAATTTCGGAGTATGGAGTTTCACCCGAAACCCATGGGCGCTGCCATAACAGAATACCTACTTCCGTTGTCAGTTTTGTGCTTCCGGAAGCGTTGATACCAATGTTTGCAACAAATAGCCAACTAGCCCAAACAAAAAAACATCAGAAATAATGACATCAATAGGATGTTCATCATTTAACCACTCCTCACTGAACGTAAGCTTATATCTCCGGTAATAAAAGCACAATCACGTCTTTGTAAATATATATAATTGTTCCGGTGCCTGGATAACTGAAGGGACCTGGTTTAATGAATAGGCCCGTTTCCACCGCAGGAACTTCATGGTAATTTTACGGGGCCGGGGCCGTTGCGTGTCTCCATTGCTGGAACCATCCCCAAAGGACAGAGTACCGGAACTTTTACAGGGGCTAAAAAAAGTCCCTGCCTCAGAGTAGGTACTCTGAACGGCCCCAAAAAACTCCTGGGTGGGGCTTTGGGTTTACTTGGCGCTGATTGGATTTACTCAGGGCGGGATGTAACGTCTACAGAAAGCGCAAAATAGCCGTCATTTTTAAAACTCATCAGACGACGAGGGGTCACATTTTTAAAAGGAGTTCTCCTACTTCGCCCTCTCGGTGGAGACACAGCAGTTGAGAGGGCCGAGTGAGAGGACGTTCCTGTAGTAGTTCCTGCCCCCCAAATACTAGCAGGAACTTCTTCGGTGGAAACGGGCCTATTCACGCTGCCTTCCATAGAATAGCTGCTGCATGACTACACGATTTCCCTAATCCGGCAATACACGAGCAGTCGATTTGAGCAGTACTTTAGGCTACCTATTTTGTTGGTATGGAGGTAATTATATGCCTCCGTGCTTTTATGATTTCACAGTTCTTTGCCATCAACGCCAAAAACACTAAATGGTGGCACTCGAGTGCGAACCTTCGCCATGCCAGCACAGTCGCTATCTTGCTGAGTGAACATGGCACTTGAGAGGTTTATCACATAACTGAAGTATTTTTCTCATAGCCCGGGTCATGAAATATTCTTGACATTACCCCCCTTGAAATCCTCCCTTGAAACGGTGACCCGATTTCAATCATTGTTCTTGGTCAACATGTTAGTTTCCCTTATAATGAAATGTTTTGGCGAGTGTTGAATGAATTCAATGAAATTTTTAATTCACATGCCTCAATAGGCAAACCACTGGATTTTCCACGTTAAATTTTGTCACATCCTAAGCAAGTCATCAAACCTGTGCATAATGACTGTTTAAATGAAAAAGATTGAAATGCGCTCTTTTTTGCGTTCAGCTGGTGCGTTTGATTTCTCGTCAGAACGAAGACAATTAGCTACACCTGAGAGGGGAAGAGTTCAAGCGTCTTTTACCGGGGAAATTGACTGAAAACAGATCAAGACTATTAGGCAGTTTAAAGACAAGATTATCGCCCTCCTTGTTCTCTGTCCACCGCACGCCACTGCATTTGAATTTGCACTGATTCACCTCATAAAAAAAACGACTCTGTGTAGACTCAACAGACTATTGTGAATTAGAAACCTTGATATCTTTAGTTTCTGAGAGACTGTGGCATGTACAGTGGGGGAAATGAGTATTTGACCCCTCGCTGATTTTGCTGGTTTGCCCACTTACAAATGCAATGATCTATAATTTTAATCGTATATACATTCTAACAGTGAGAGACAGAATCACAAAGAAAATTCCAGAAAATCACATCATATGAATTTATAAAAATTGATAACCATCTGATGTGGAAAAATAAGTGTTTGACCCCCTACCAAACAGCAAGTATTCTGTGTCCCACAAGCCAGTTGGTCTTTCTTTAAGACACACCCCCAATCCCAACTAATTATTTACATCAAATACACCTGCCTCACCTCATTACATGCATAAAAGACACCTCTCCACTCCCAAACAACCAGATTCCGATATCTCCACCATGGGCAAGACCAAAGAGCTGTCTAAGGACATCAGGGACAAAATTGTTGACCTACACAAGGCTGGGATGGGCAACAAGAGAATTAGAAAGCAACTTTGAGAGCAAAGATCAACTGTCTGTGCAGTTATCAGGAAATGGAAGAAGTACCACACTGGGGCCAACCTCCCTCGATCTGGGCCTCCATGCAAGGTCTCGCCTCGTGAGATGTCCCTGATCATGTGAACGGTGAGGAATCACAAGGGGGGAACTGGTTAATGAACTGAAGGCAGCTGGGACCACAGTTACAAAAGAAACAGTTGGTAACACACTACGCGGTCATGGATTGAAATCCTGCAGCACACCCAAGGTCTCCCTGCTCAAGAACGCACATGTACAGGCCCGTCTGAAGTTCGCCATTGACCACCTGGATGACTCAGAAGAGGCCTGGAAGAAGGTGATGTGGTCAGATGAGACCAAAATAGAACTTTTTGGGCTCAACTCGACTCGCCGTGTTTGGAGGGCAAAGAACACAGAGTACAACCCAAAGAACACCATCCCCACCGTCAAGCACAGTGGTGCTTTTCAGCCAAGGGGACGGCACAACTCCATTGCATTGAGGGGAGGATGGACGGGGCCATATACCGTGGAATTCTGGACCAACAGCTCCTTCCCTCAGTGAGAGAGCTGAACATGGGTCGAGGATGGGTGTTTCAGCACGACATCTACCCTAAGCACACCGCTAAAGCAACAAAAGAGTGGCTGAAGAAGAAGTACATCAAGGGTCTGGAGTGGCTTAGCCAGTCTCCAGACCTGAATCCTCTTGAAATTCTTTGGAGGGAGCTTAAAATTCGGGTTGCAAGGCGACAGCCTCGGGACCTGAATGATTTGGAGGCTGTCTGCAGGGAGGAGTGGGCCAACATCCCTGCCAAAATGTGCACAAACCTTGTCAGCAACAATAAAAATTGTTTGACATCTGTGTTGGCCAATAATGGCTTTTCTACAAAATATGAGCAGTTTGTCCAGGGGGTCAAATACTTATTTTTGACCAAAAATATGCAAATATTTCCTAAAATGCATACAATGTCTTATTCCACTTTTTTGGTGATATTCTGTCACTCACTGTTAAAATAAACCTATCATTAAAATTATAGACCGTTGCACTATTTGTTAGTGGGCAAACCTGCAAAATCAGCAAGGGGTCAAATACTTATTTCCCCCACTGTATGGCAGATTGTTTTATAGGACTTTCCTTCCCGCATTCTGATATTTGGGCTACGGAAATGAACCTCTTGACCATGCTTGCCTTATTTTATGCATTGAGTTACTGCCTTGGGATTGGCTGTTCAGATATTTAAATTAACAAGCCGCTGTTCACGTACCTAATAAAGAGGTCACCAAGTGTGTATGTCTGACTACGCAAACAAGCTGTTGAATGTGAATCCTCTTGAACCTCCTTCGCTGAGATCCAACTATGATACACGATTATGCAATTAACCAGTGGAACATGTAAGTGAAAGAGCAGAATTAAATAATCAAAAGTTTTTGCCTCAACTGGCAATAAAGCAGTCTGTTATACAAACAGTTCCTGCCCCACTGAACTTGACCACACTGGAAGTTCTAGAGTGTTTTCTTCGCTGTGTGATTGTGCAAACTGTGCCATTTATGCCTTCATTCTCCTCCAGTGTTCCTGCTGAACACACAAACACACAATACCAGCTGCAGGCCTGTCTGAACATTTCTGTCATAACAACCCACGCAAATTATGGCTCCTCGCCCCTCCGATGCAGAACTGCACCCTTCGGGCTGTGTCTCCTGAAATAGCCGCAGAGCAGTATGGTGAAACAGCTCAGACTTGGACGAGGTGAAGTCTGAATTTGCCAATCATAACTGAGTTCGTTTGCAAACGGGCAGCAAGCAATGAAACTGCTGGCAAAAACTGTGAGCATGACGGCCATTTTGGCTAAGTCACAGCCAGCGTTTCTTGTAGCATCTCTCTGCCAGTATTCACATTTGTCTGTATTATGAACTACAATCCCATCCGCCAACAAACCTACAGAATGAGCCTCAGCAGATATCCATGGGATATCTACCCAGAATTCACTGGTATTCTTTTTTTGTTTGTTTGTTTGTTTTTGCATTACAGTTTTCCGTTCTGTTAAATGCCGAGTTAACCTTTTCCACGCCATTAAATAAGTTTCCACATGAAAGGTTTTCAACAGCTCAGGATTACTACATTTTTAATTCCTTTAAAATTTATTCCCTGCTCAAAGGGTTAATGGAATATCGAGCTGGCGTCTGCATGTGTTTGTCTCAAAGATGGCATGCAGATGTTTATGATAACAATGACAAACCGATCTTGAATTCCGGTGTAATAATTTTTCATCAGTTTATCCAATGCTGGAAACACAAAAACATCTCCCTTTATTCAAGTAGTAGCTGTTTGTTCTAGCAGTAAAATATGCAGTGATTTGGGGAACGTATGAATCATCAAAAATGCTGCCGAGAGAGAGAGAGACAAAATGATGAGCTCTTACTTCATTAAGTAATATTTTGAGTTGTAGATGATATACAATAAGTGTAACTGCCATATTACAGTGAAACCTTCTTTGAAAATCTCCTGAAAGAGATCTTACATCACCAGGCCCAGGGTAATGTCCTGTTGATCAGAGATTTAAATGCAAGAACAGCACTGCTTTACAAACAAAAATTAGAATACACCAAATCATCTAACTAACAAAAGATAACTACCTGGAACATTGGAATATTCAAACCAAAACACAAAACAGACTTAATTGTTATTTGGCCCTAAACCAAAACTACAGTTTAGTAGAATATCTCTTCTCCGTCAGAGATACAAAGTAGAGACAAATCCTAACCAAGTACAGGCTCAGTGACCACACACTGGCAATTGAAAAAGGAAGACACAAAAAAACATGGCTACCCAAAGAGGAACAAATATGTGGTCACTGTAAGACAGGAGAGGTAGAGACAGAGATTCACTTCCTTCTCCATTGTGAAAAATATGCAGAAGTCTGGGAAATACACTTTAATAAAATATCTAAAACCCTAAATATTTTACCAATCCTCACTAATGAAGAGAAGCTGCGAGTTCTCCTTGGAGACGGCCCAACCCCAACTGCCTCACTCACAGCTTAGTACGTATTGGCCTGTCATGGCCTGAGGGACAGTGACAATGAGTAGCTCTCTGTTAATTCTCTTCTATTCAATAACGAATAGCTAAAATCTTATTCGACCTACTAAAGGCTGAGAGTGACATCACTGCAGGGGCCGGCATGAACTATTCAACACAATATGGGAGGAAGAGAGCATTCTGGAGGACTGGTCCAGAGTCTCATCTTCAAAGTACCCAAGAAGGGTGACCTGACAAACTGTGGAAACTGCAGAGGCATCGCCCTCATCACGGACAGGATGACGAGCAGAGGGTTGCTCCTGGGGCGGATACTAAGCTGAGAAGGGAAAGAGCTGGGCTTGGAAAGGGAAGAAGCACTACAGAGCAGGTCTTGGTACTGAGGAACATTGTGGAACACGCTGTTGAGTACAACTGCAGCCTCTTGCCGTGCTTAATGAACTTCGAGAAGGCCTTTGGCAGCGAGCACAGAGACACTGTCTGGAAGATCACAAGGAGCCATGTGTTACCGTTGAAGGTCATGAGAATGGTACTGGTGATGCACAGACTGCTAAATGTGCACTCGCTAACACGCACACATACTCAAATGCGCACTCACAAACGCATACACAAACTAACACATACACCAGTACAAACACATAGTCAAACAAGGACGCTCACTCAAACTTCCATGCTTGGTCTAAAACACACACACACACACACACACACACACACACACACACACACACACACACACACACACACACACACACACACAGACATACTCAAACACACGCATACTCAAACACGCAAATACTCAAACACATACACTTGTTCAAACAAATACTTACAATCAAACACTCACTCGCTGAAACACACACACACACATGCACACACACACACTCAAACACGCATGCTCATACCCTGCCAATTCACACGCTTATTGACCTCCCACCCCCACCACCACCAAATGAAAAAGAGCCAGCTCACTTTTGCAAGAAGTACAATAGAAACATGCAAATGTCAAAAACACACACGCACACACACAAACACACACTCCCCCCAAACACACAAAAGTATGCGCACACATACACACACTCCCCTAAACACACACACATACCCACAAATACACCACTCTTGAATACCCTGGCCTAGGCTAATGTAAAACACATGCATGGCATAGTAACGTAATGAGAGGTAACTTTATTCTGGGAGTGTGGCCTACCTGCAATGACATGATATTGTCAGTTTGTATTTAGATTTTTACAAAAGGGTGGTTTACTTTAATCAGATCTGGGTGTGGTGAGAGTGCAGGGAGTGTTCTTCTTCAACATTCTTTTTTTTTTTTTTTGTAAATAAACAATTACAACCTTCTTCACTGAAGAGGTAAGAATGGGTTTTAATATTCTAATGTTCTTTCTGTGTGAATATAGCTTTGCTTTCTTTTGGCTGGTCTCAAACTGCACTTTATACAATCCATCCAAATACACTAACAAATGTCCGCCAAGTGAGGAGTTCACTTAGCGCTGTCCCTAATAAAGAGATCACAGATTCCTCACCAGAGGATATTTATGAATTAGATGAAGGTCAGCCATCTGTTTTACATGTGAGCAGCTGAGATGGGTTTAGAGTTCTACTGTCCCCAGAGCTACACTGTCAAGCTCTGGCACATTGATATTATGTTTCACTTTTAAAGCGATTCAAAGACTTGATTTGTCAGGGTTCTGTTTGCATTGTGAACTGATTTATGTTAAAATGGCTCTATACTTTTGTTGTAAAGGCAGTATGTCATCCACTTATTAATACTGCTGGTAAGTGCCTTGTTTCAAATCCTGCTTTTTAAATCACCATGCCTCTCTTGAATCATTCTCATTAGGTTTCCAGTCTCTTGTACCGCTGTATTTTCATGGGCTCGTAAAGCAGGGATAAAAGGATTCAACTTAATTTTTTCAAAATGGCTGAAGTGTGTACTCACACTCAGATGCGAAAGAGGGCTTTAATCTTCTCGCTTGACACGTGTTTGCGTGTGTGTGCCTGTGTTTTTGTGTTGAGCATCTGTTCGGGTTGGTGCGTGTTTTCCTGGGAGCTTGTACTGACTACTATGCCTGTGAAAGGGTCTGTGTGCTTGCGTGTGGTGTTTTCCTCCGTGCACTCGTTAATGTGAGTGTGTTTTAGTGCTAAAACACAGCTGGACATGGTAGGGTCACGCCTCCTCTCTCCCCAGAGGTCTGCGGCTCTCTCAAACTCTCCCCGCCTCCCTGCTACTGTTCACTGTACGACAGCCACTGCCTGCTGGCTCCCCCGGTCTGTGTCAGCGGGCGGCTGGCATGCTGCCAAATTTTAACTTTTTTAAATGCACCATCTTTGTAAGGCAGGTTTATTTTGCTTTTACTGTATTTGCAAAGATGGATGTTAAATATTGGCAAAAATGAAATGATATAGGACGAGGAGGGGTGGGGTCCGCATTTTTGTGCACTGAGCTATTGTAGATCCAGGCTTTCATTTCGGTTCAATCAGATATGTTATCATTGGGCTGTTATGAACCCAATTTGTTATAACATATCGGACAGCAAGGGATGAGGGACAAAATTTAAAAACTTTAACAAATTTAATAAAACAAAGACTGACCAAGATTGAAACAATAAAGAAAATGACATATTTGCAGTCCGGTGGTAATTGAGATGGGGTTTCTTTGTTGTGATGTCCTGGGACAGGAAAATGCTCCAAAACAGGCAAAAATCCACAAAAAGAGCTTCACAGGTCTTGAAAAGAGTGACAGGTCTGTTCAAATGTATCCTTCCACAATTTCTCCTTGTAATTTCTCCTAAAACTACCTCTCTCAATTTTTCTCCTTATATACTCTTTTCCAGCCCCCTCCCACCTTCCAGACTTTTTTCAATTCTCTGGGACCTTTCCCTCTGAGGCATGCCCAGGGCATGCCTAAAACCTAGCTCGAGACTGAGCTTAACAAAAAAAAAAGTCAATAAAATGTCATATGTCAATGTCTAGTGGTTTTTTTTCCCCCACATTACGGGGCTAATAAACTAATGTCTGAATCGCCAACCACTAATTAATCAATTTCTGATTGTTGCCAAAAGCAACAAGTGAGGAGTCGACTTGCAACACCTGCCAAGTCAAGTTTTGGAAATAAATGAGTTATCTCTGCACATGCGCATGTCCCACTGATAGCTCCACTTTCAAAACCTACTTAGTCTATAATATATTTGAGGTCGATGTCTGTGTGTATGTACACGTTTTTCTTTTATATTTCTCCACCGATTATCAACAAATTTGGTGTGAATATCCACTTGGACACCAGGAAGGACTCGACGTCACCCGATTTTTGAAAAACGGTCATGCTCGCAAAAAAATGTCAATTTCACTCCGGGTAGCGAGTAAACTTATATAACCTGGTGCGCGTAGCAATATCCGGTTGCACCGCTAGGAGCCACAGTGTCCTTACGAACGTGCATTAACGTAACCTGCGAACAGGCTATCTTGTTTGCACTGGGTCCGAGGGAGTGATAAGAGAGCCTGCACGAAAGCCAGGCTTTTCAGAAGGCACCACGTTCGTCCACGAATGCAGCATTCTGATTATTCGAACTTGACAGCTCCCAAATTCACATTTGACAGTTGAACACTCGCAGGGTTGGCATTGGACCTGAAAATTCGCCGGCAATTATTGACAAAAATTGGTCCTGGCTGATTCTACATGGTTTCCCTTGATTAACACGTTTTCCAATTCAAGAATAATCAAGTGGCAATTGAACACGCGGCTTCTCTCCCTCATGCGATCTAAAAGCAACAAAATAATGGGCTACAAAGCGGGTAGCAGCTAGTCATCTTATAAATTGTAACAGAAAAAGCAAAACTCTGTCAAAACCCACCAAGTCAAGGAGGAAAACTGTCAAATTCTGCTAAGTCATCAGCCAATGTGGAAACGTGATTCCATTTTCATTCGCTAGAAGGAACCAATCACAGTCGAGCTTTTATACCCTGTTCAGCTTTTGTTTTCTCTCACTCAAGATTCGGGATACAGATTCAAGTTTTGTTTTGATGGCAGAAAATGCAAACAAATCTCCTCATAAGGGTTCAAAAAGGAGGCTCCTCAAAATAGAAAGGTAAGGAACACTATGATGAGTTCGAATGATATCCTTGCATGTCTTATAATGCATTTCTTCCATATAGAGTGGGTCCTGAGTCAAATACCTTCACCTATTGAGCAATGGGGCTGGTTTCAAAACCTGCAAAATTTCCACTCCACTTTCAAAACCTGCAAAGTAAAAATTTTTTGTTGCAAAATCAAAGTCATTCCTTCAAGGGCGTAGGAATGAGTATAACATTGGGGGGGGGGGCTAGGGGGTAGGCTTATTGTGGGAATTGATAGGGACGCGTATGTGATGCGAGCCTGCGAGCTGGAAAATTTTTGTAAATCTGAGTGCAGATACTGCCTCTACTGTATTCAGAGATTATCAGAATGAGTGTTTCTCCGTTTTTTTTAACCCCTTTCTGCAGATGTTGACGCCTGCGTCTATAGACCTGCAAATTTAAGCACGCTGTTACTGTACTCTATCACTAGATGGCACCTGCGGATCAGTTATTGAAGGTTCACAAGCAAGCAGACCTCGAACGCGGCTCTGAATATGGGGAAGTTCACTCCACGCCAAGAGCTGCATGAATTTAACTCCTCAGCTAAGCCTGATGTGCAAACTGAATTGTATCCTTGCCCATAGTATCGATCCAGCAGTTTAAAAAAACAATATCTTGACGCGGAAAAAATCGTTATCCTCTGGAGCAATCAGTTTAGCCACAGTGAGCCAACAGTATTCCAATTAGTGGTTCAGAAAAATCAGTTTTCTGAGGCAAAAAAATCAACATGGTATTGATTCTCTCACATTCTACTGTTAATTACAGTCGTCACATACAAAAATATTCGTTGTTCCCTACCGTGGATTTACGCGTAGATTCCTTAATTGACAAATTCAGCGCTTCCTTATATCTACTCGAGTACTGGCGTTGATAGCCAATCACTCAATCATACACTCAGGCTCTTCTGAGTAACTGCAGAGTTACACTTCATGCCCTCGTGAAGCTACCCTGGTAACAATGTTTTGATTGGCTCGTTTCTTGTCCAATTCCCGAGTGTTTAAACATTTTAGGGTAAGTGAAACACATTGATTGGACTAACACAGAGCATACAAGCCTATGCGTATCAACAGGCTCGGTTGTATCCTGTCTACGTTGTGCACATTACGCGGCTGAAATAGACGCAATTTATAGAAAACACGTTCGTAAAACTGGCCTTGAAGTGTTCAGTTACATTAACAGGATTTTTTTTTTCTTTTCTTTTTTTAAAAATTTGGCATCTCCAATCCCACCCGAATCTGGAATGCCCAATTAGTGAACTATGTACAAAGCTTGCTCGTATGCGACCCCTTGCTGCCAACTCAGGATAGTGAAGACAGTTCACGACTCTCCTCCAAAGCACGTGTTCGTCAGCCACTGATTCTTATACACTCATTGGTCGAATCTTCGTAAGTTACGAACGAGGGCGGAGGATACCTGGACGTGAATAAAGCCAGAGTCTTCCTGACGAGCGCCCGTCTGGCCAACAGGAGGCGCTGGAGCAACGAACAAAGCTGTCGCTGAACACCCAAATCCGGCAGTCCCTTCCCAATTTGTAACCCTGTAGCGCGATAGCCAATTGTGCGCTACTCCGAAAAGGCTGCTGACCCCTGCCGGTGGGTACGCCGAGGCTCGAACCCGCGACGTGGTGATCACCTCTGCACTGCAGAGCAGTGCCTTAACCGTGTGAGCCACCTGGCAGCTTTACAGGATTTAAATGAGATAAGGATATGGTCAATTAGAATTATTTTGAATGAAACAGGACCGGAGGGTTCCTGCTACTGGATACATCGGTCTCTGGAGGAGGGATTCATGAAAAAGGTCAGGCTGCTACTTATGTTTTTCTGTTTTGGAATATATACCGAACTCAACAAAATCGAATTTCAAGGTTTTTTTCCTGTTTAAAACGCGAACTGCCCGTGCATTTGGGTGGACCCCCTGGTACGTTCATTGCACGTTTCTTTTGAATCCAGGGAGGCAATGGATTGTTCCCTGAAAGCGGAGTGTCTGTTCTGTTAAAATAAGGTATATTTCAGAATTCAGATATTACTGAGTTAGTGAGTTGTACTTGTTCCTTATAAGTGTTGAAATGGGTTCGTGAGCTTAGAAGAGGAGACTGGTATCTTCTATGACAGGGTGAATGTTCTGACCATTTAATAAGCAGTTTATTTAATGCATGTTTGTGCTGGCTTAGGGAACTTTGAAGAAAAATGGCCAAAACTCTAAACTTTATTATGGAGAAAAGGCATGTTTTGTGTTTGGAGTGGTTACTGGCGACCACTGATATTGAACTGCACTGAGATTGATAAATTCATACTAAACTCAACCAGAAAATCATTTGTTCATATAAAATTTCATGCCTTAAAACTTTATTTGTGTTATATACATGATTTTTTTATGATTTGACAGGACATCATTTTGAGACTTTGGGGAGACACTTGGATAGCTGTATAATTTGGCTAATAGCATGTAGGTAATCTAGAATGTAATGTTGAAGATGCCTTCTACTTGTGGTCAAGGAGTTTATGATACCAGAAATGTATAGTTTTAAGCCCCAGCAGTTTTTCAATCCTCAGAATTATTTTTTTTTGCAATTTCAATGGTGAATTCTCATGAAGATTTTTTATGTTTGCAGCTCATTTTCTCTACCAAAATCATGAAACTAAACTGAAATACTATGTAATTCTAAATGCTGTAAGTGTCTTTTCTGAATTGAGCCACATTTTTCCTCTTTATTAAGCTTAAATCTTGACTTATACAGCATTAAAGTGGGTAACCCATAAATAGCCAAATTTGGCTTCTGCACAAAGGGGTTTAATTAGGCTACGCAAGGTGCCTCCAAAATTTCTATACAAAGATGCCACATACGTAAACTTGCCACAACCTTAACTGACAGCTGCAAACCATGGCAGCGCACTCATGAAACCCGCTCAGATCTAGTAACCTGGACATTGATACCAAGTGAGTGAATATACAGTATAACTATGTTAGCATGCCAGCTCGCAATCCTCTCTATTCAGCATCTTAATATGCGGTAACGCAATTGCAGCCACGATAAACCTCAAAATGAATCACCGACTATGAATTGGACAAGCCGCAAACCAAGCGTTAATCGGACTGGATCATGTTAAAATCATTATTACGTGTTTCTTTCATTTCCCCCACTAAGCCAAAGTTGGTTCGGACATTTTGACTTTCAAAGGTTATATTTGCTGAACATCATGAGACTAACTTTAATGCTTTCCCTATAATTCTACAGAACAAATCATAATTATGACCTCACCTGAAGCCCTGATACACTTGTATCCCCAACAGCTTGCTCTGTTTCTCTAGCTTGCTGCTGTGGTTCCTGCATATAAAATAATGAATTAATAATGGCACCTTTGTGGGATTTCTCCACTGAAATTCGCCTCATAATTTGACATATCCACCTGGTTTATATTTAGCTACTACTGGTAGCAACCCGATTACTAACCAAAATGTGACAGAAACCAGATTTAGTTCGCAGGTTGAAACTAGCAAACATATTTATTAACATTCGTTGACCCTTATAGTACTGTGGAAATAATGAGAAGAATTTCTGTGATCAGACCGCCTGCTGTCGACTGCTGCTCTCTCCTGCCTCCCAAACACTCTCAGAGCCGGTGAGGGAGGGGGCGGGCCAGTGACATGACGCTGAGTTGTGCTTTCAAACTAAAAGCACGTAAGTTAAAAATTTCAAAATCAAATATTTTTCTCCTCTGTGGTATCATTTTTGGGTGGGACAAATGCACCTGTCTCCAATATTGGAGGGGATACGCCCCCCCCTACACCCATGCATTCCTCAAAAAAATGAATTGCCTCATGGATTATGTCTGCAAGGCTAATAGTTTTGGTATCTATGGAAGATCATTTCTAGGCCTATCAAAAAATCAGATTTTTCTAAAAAAAAATGGACCAACTTGACTAAGAAGGCTTTGCAAGTGTATTCTTCAAGTAGTGTTCAACATGAAATAAACCAGTATATCTAAGAATCTTGGGCAAAGATATTTGGACATACTATACTTGACAAATTTACCGCATTGAACCCAACCTGTTTTCATAGTGTACAGTGAACCACAAAGCAACACGGTCGATGGTGTCATTCCACCAAGACCGCCGTCATCTTAATAGCTGGGCGTTCATGTGGCCGTGTAGTACACCACATGGCAAGAGTCACAGAGTGTCATACTATATAGTATACTACTATGAAGATTAGCATGTAGAATCCAGTATACGCTGGTGCAGTAGGCAGTCCATACTGAACTAGTGTTTGCTTCCAAACATGGCCACTGCCTTCAGATGAAACTGAAATGTTCCGTCAAGTGTGCACAGCTAAAACAAAACCTGCACCCATCTTCGCCCATTCTGAATGGGTTTAGGCACCTCTGATTTTTATTATTTTTTTATTTGGTTTATTTGTACAGAGACAGCGCACATTAACAAACATTTCCGTGAATGTGAATGAGCCAGTTTTAGCTAATTTTCAACTGTAGTCCCCAGGCAAGGTGATGATTGCCAGATTGAAAAAAAATACACATATAGAGGTGCATCATTACAGTGAAGACATACATCACATTGGAGATGGAATAAATCACAATATAAGCAAATTAAAATGAGAAGAGGCTTCGGCTAGTAGGCAAGCTACATGAGGCCACAAACACGGACATAGTAGCCATACAACATATTGGTTGGACACCATAAAATAAAAAACTTAATATTCTACATGAATGTACATTTAGCAACATGTAGGCAAGCAACACAGACAAGCAGACAGGCATTTCACCAGGCAACATGGAGGCGGGGAGGCAAGCAAGCAAATGGACAGAGTTGGATTGAGATGGATGGAATACGGGACTACTGCTTGTGATCACAGGCCTGATTATCTTTTAACCATGTTTTTAAAGTATGTTTGAAGGCTCTGTGTGTTTCAATTTTACGAATGTGTGTTGATATGGTGTTCCAGAACTGGGCCGCTTGCACTGAGAAGGCTGACTGACTGAAGGAACCTGAAGTGACTGAAGATTACCTGTAGTGACTGATCTATCAAGTCTGCTGCCTAGTGTAAAAAAATCAGCAAGTGGTGGTGGGGCCAAACCATGGAGAATTTTGAAAATTAGATTTGCATCATGAAATTTTACAATATTATCCCCGCATAAAACAACATGCTTGTCCAGGATACTTTAGCGATGATAACAGGAAGATTTCTTGTCCAGGACTTTTAGGGCTTGTTTATAAACAGAATGAATTGGTTTTAATATTGTTTGACAGGCCTGGGTCCAGTTGGTAAGACAATATATTAAATGAGGCATTATCATTGCATTGAAGCGTAATTTTGCAGCTTCAGAGTTTAAGCAGTTTCTCATGTATCTTAAGTTTACCAAGTTGTGCTTGACTGTTTGCGTGACTTTCTTCACCTGTTTTTTTGAATGAAAGATTTGAGTCTAGAATAATTCCAAGATACTTGAATTCTGTCACCACTTGAAGCCTCTCACCTGCAACCTGGGCTTTGAACCGGTTTGCGGAACAAAAACCAGAGACTTTTGCTATTTTGCTAGGAACAAAAACAAAACCAGAAACTTTAGAATTTTTAATGTTTTGGAGCAGAATAGTTTATAAAAAACATCATGGTAACCAGTTAATGCCATTACTTTTTTCCTTCTTGAAATGTTTCGCGTTTGGGCTACAATGACCAACAGATGTTCACTTCCTGTGTGTCATTCCCTGGAATGTCCAGGCAGAGTAGAGAGAATTCAGCCTTATTATGTCATGGTGTTGGCCTGCAGGCCCTTCCCCCTGCTGCATTCTTTGCCTTCACCTTAACGAGCCACACCGATTGCTCGTTAAGGTGGAGGTGAAGTTTTTGTATTTAAGAGTGGGCTGCACCTGTGTAGGTGCAGCAGTATCCTGTGTGTTCCTGAGCCCTGCTGTACTGCTCCCCTTTGGAACTGTTTTTATCTTTATTTATTTATTTATTAAACAACTTTTGTTTTTACTCAGCCTGTGCGTTTGGGTCCCTTTCTCCCTGTTTGGGAACATGGTCCCAGCGCCCGCCGGCTTTGCCTCTTGCCGGCAGGCCGAATCCCATGACATATTAAGCCTAATGCTATGCCTTGCTTTGCGAGGCTCATTATGCAATAAGCCAGGAGAAGCCGTTTTATATTCTGAATGTAGTCTCAGCTAAAGAGTGTTCATAGGCACGATGTACAGCAGAGTAGAAATTGTGATTATTGCGAAAAAGATTGCTGCGCATCATGGAAAGTTTTGTGTTTTTTTTTTTTAAATTAATATTGCCAATTTGCCATCCTTACAATGCTAAATCAATTATATAAAGGAAACCAAAACCATTGTGTTTGCCAGTTTTTCAGTGATTTTACTTTGCTTAAACAAGGAACAAGACTGGGTCTGTTTCCCGTCGCTTCTGCATCTCTTGAGGTTTTTGTCGTGACGGTGTTTGGATTCAGTCGCCCCAATTCAATATTTGACTGCGAGACTAGAAAATGTACCGAATGACCAAAGGGCATGTGACATGCACTGAGTCCTGACAAGGTCTGGCCATTTGTTAAATGATCTCAATGGCAGCTGTAGCCTGTCCTGTTTCTGTCATTTGCATATATTGAGCAATTTGAGAAGCGAAATGGGATCTGTTCTGTTTGGCAATAAATGATGCAGCAGAAGTTATTCTTGTCTTATTTAATCAATAATGTAACAAAGGTGGCCATATAATTACTTACTGATGAAGCTTGTGTAAAACATAGGCCAAGTAAATTGTAGTGTTTGTTGTGGGATGAAGGAAATAATTGCCAATTTGAAAGTGCTAATGTTAAACTTACCATTTTAAAGTCCTATGGCTGATATGGAACGATATTAACTGGTTCAGGAACTACATTTTTTTGGTTCTACCCAGTTCGAGAACCTAAAAGAAGCGGTGGAACCCAAAACCGGAAACGTAAAAATACGGTTTCTGTTCAGAACGAGGTGGGGAAAAAATTCTGGTTCAAAGCCCTGCCTGCAACATACACATTTGGGTGAAATGTATTTGTTTTCTTTGAGAAAAACATACGCTTGTTTTTTTTAAGATTAAGGTGAAGACAGGAATCATGGAGCCATTTGGATACCTGCACCATAGTTGTAATTTTTTTTTTGCTACCTCTGCTTTATTCTTATTATGTGCATAGATTACAGCACAGTCTGTGTACGTTTGAATTTCAGAACCAGTACAAACGGAAGGCAAATCATTAATATATAGACTAAACAGTAGGGGAGCCCAAAATCGATCCCTGGGGCACCCCACATCATATTCTATCAGTGGTGGAGCTAGAAATGGGAATTGGGGTGGCACAGACACGACCCAATATGACAATTAGGATAGTCCTGGCTAGTTCTCAATTATTTTTCTTTGTTGACGCGTTTTCCAATTATCGTAATTGGCAACTGAAGGCACAGTTTCTCTCCATACGCGATCTAACAGCAATGAAATCATGGGGTAAATTCCATAAAACTGAGAATTGGGATGGACAAACCATCCGTTTTAAACAATTATTAGTCCTGACCTGTTCTCAGTCATTTTCATGATTAACAAAATGTTCAGTCCGAGAGCGCTCCGCGCTTAACAGGTGTTGCTTGTTCTCCCCGCTTAGGTAAAATGACAATAATTCTATAGAATTTATTGATTCTTCAATTTGCAGCAAGTACAGTACATACCTCACCCACTTGTTTTTAATGGCATTAACTGGTATTGTATGTATTCAGCAGTGAAAGGGTTCAGCAGAGGAGGCTATTTCATGTACACTTTTCTCAATGGTTTTGGAAAGAATGTACCACAAGCCTCATGCCATCTCTCCAACACCCAAGTGCTCATCATCCAGCAGCGCTGCATTGTGTCGGACACATTTCTTTGAGGTCCTGATTAATCCTTTCGGCACCATAGGCAACTATATTTGCCCAATGATGTAAGATATCAAAATCAGATGCTGTTGAAAACCTATTGCGTGGCAATTTGTTTAATAGAGCTCTTCTGCTGGAGCTCTTTTAAACAAGTTGCAACATGACAGGTTTTCAATAGCTCAGGATAATTACATTTTTAATTCCTTAAATTTATTCAGGGCTCAAAAGGGTTAAGCTCGATCATAACATGCAAGCAGAGGCCCAGAAAAGTGGTGATTGTTACCCTAAAACCACCGCAAGTTTGCGCCCGCCATCCCACACTTTAATTTAATCTTTTTCATCTCTGCTTCTCGCTGTGGAACCACTGGATGTCAATGTGTCCCAATCGGCCTCCAGCTAAGAGGCAATCCATTCTGTTACCGCACTGACTTCAAAAAATACTCCCCATTTCCTTCATGACTCCGAGAAAAATACCATCGACAAAAAAGCTTCTCAACCTAAAAAGCATGATTAAGCGTTAATATTTTCATTCCACCACAAGCAAATTTTACCATATGATTCCTTTCAACCAAAGAGAAGGATCATTTATGTTAGTAAATAGTTTAGGCCCTGCGCAATGAATCAATTTAACTACAGAAGCAAGCGGTTCGGTTTTATTGCAGAACCACACGCAAAACAGTAAAATATTTGAAAACAAATATTTTCTTTGCTTAACTGTGCATATGCAGTGTGTGAGTGCTCGTACGAAGTTTCCACTGGACAGCAGGGCTCAGAAACGACCCTCCGAACTGCAGAAAACGCAGCCACAGTCGCATCTGATCTGGAGCCTGTAGCTCCATCTAAAAGACATTCCAATGAAGTTGGGACGTTCTGTAAAATGTGAATAGAAACAGAACACAATGATTTGCAAATCCTTTTCAATCTACATTCAATTGAGTGCACTAGAAATACAAGATATTTAATGTTCAAACTGATAAACTTCATTGTTTTTTGGGAAATATTCACTCATTTTGAATTTTATATCTGCAACACCTCCCAAAGCAGCTGGGAGAGGGGCACATTTGCCACTGTGTTACATCACCTTTCCTTTAACCAACAGTCAATAAGTATTTGGGAACTGAGGACACTAACTGTAGAAGCTTTGTAGGTGGAATTCTTTCCCAGTCTTGCTTGATGTACGACTTCAGTTGTTCAACAGGCTGGGGTCTCCCTCGTTTTATTTTGCACTTCATGATGTGCCTCACATTTTCAATGGGAGATAGGTCTGGACTGCAGGCAGGCCAGTCTATTACCTGCACTCTTTCACTACAAAGCCACGTTGTTGTAACACATGCAGAATGTGGCTTGGCATTGTCTTGCTGAAATTAGCAGGAATGTCACTGACGTTGCTTGGTTGGCAGCATGTGTTGCTCCAAAACCTGTATGCACCTCACAGCATTAATGGTGCCCTCACAGATGTGCAAGTTACCCATGCCATGGGCACTAACACATCCCCATACCATCGCAGATGCTGGCTTTTGAACTTTAAGCTGATAGCAATCCGGATGGTCCTTTTCCGCTTAAGGCAGGAGGACACAATGTCCATGATTTCCAAAAACAATTTGAAATGTATACTTGTCAGACCCCAGCACTTTTCCACTTTGTGTCAGTCCATCTCAGATGAGCTTGGGCCCAGAGAAGCCAGCAGCATTACTGGGTGCTGTTGATACAAACCCCAATTCCAATGAAATTGGAATTTTGTGTAAAACGTGAATAAAGACAGAATACAATGATTTGCAAATCTCATAAACCCAAATTTTATTCACAATAGAACTTAGACAACATATCAGAAGTTTTGGAAGAGAGATGTTGTCCCACTCAAATGTAAAATTCTCGCTGTTCAACAGTCCTGGGTTTTCTAAGCCAGATTTTTCATTTTATAATGCGGCAATTGTTTTCTATTGGCAAAAGGTCTAGACTACAGACAGGCCATTTCAGCACCTGGACTTTTCTACTAAGAAGCAACGCTATTGTGATGGATGCATTATGTGGGTTAGCATTGTCTTGCTGAAGTATGCAAGGCCTTCCCTGAAAGAGAAGTTGTCGTAAGACCTGTATATGCTTTTCAGCATTGATAATGCTTTTCCAGATGTGTAAGCTGCCCAAGTCATGGGCACTAATGCAGCCCAATACCATCAGAGATGTGGGCTTTTGAACTGTGTGCCGATAAAAAGCTGGATGGTCCCTCTCCTGTTTAGCCCGCATGACACGGCATCCGTGGTTTCCAAAAAGAATTTCAAATTTTGATTAATCTGGCCACAGAACAGTTTTCCATTTTTCCTCAGTCCATTTTAAATGAACATTGGCCCAGAGAAGACAGTGGCATTTCTGGATCGTGTTCACATATGGCTTCTTCTTTGTATGATACAGTTTTAACTTGCGTTTGTAGATTGCATGGCGGATTGTGTTCACAGACAGTGACTTCTGGTAGTGTTCCTGAGGCCAGGCAGTGAATTCCAGTGCAGAATCATCCCTGTTTTTATTGCAGTGCCGCCTGAGGGCCTGAAGATCACAAGGTGTGTGTGTGTTTGTGTGTGTGCGTGCATGTGTATGTGTTTGTGTGTGAGTGCGTGTCAGTGTTTGCCTTGTGTTTGTGTGTGTGTGCGTGCAGACACATGTGTGTGGAGTGTGAGCATATAGATGTGTGTTTTTGTGTGTTTGTGCATGGGTGTGTGTGTGTGTGTGTGTGTGTGAGGAAGAATGCCTCTCGATGCATGTACAAGCTCCAATTCCTATGAACTTGGGACGTTCTGTAAAACGTGAATAAAAACAAAATATTATGATTTGCAAATCCTTTTTGACTGATATCCAATTGAGTATACTACAAAGACAAGATATTTAATGTTCCAACTGATAAACTTTATATTTTTTTGGAAATATTCACTCATGTTGAATTTTATGCCTGCAACACATTCCAAAAAAGCTATGACAGGGGCAACAAAAGACTGGGAAAGTTGAGGAATGCTCAAAAAACGTGTTGCAGGCTTCAAATTCAAAATGAGCGAATATTTCTGGAAAAACGATTAAGTTTATCAGTTGGAACCTCCCCTTAGGAGGAGGGACCGAACCCCCCCACCCAGGAGGAGGGAATGGGCAGGACCAGTGGCAGATGACATCACCTGACCCCCCAGGTTCTGCGGCTCCAGGCCTCTCAGACACGACAGGTCTCGCGGCTCCAGAGCGACTGCGGACGGCTGCACAAACTCAAGGGAGGAAACTTCAGGTCCAATCAGGGCTCACTCCAGCTCTCTTAACCCAGAGCCCCGTAAAATAAATGACTTGATACAAAGCAGCTCTCCGCTGCCTCCCCCTCTCATTCTCTCTCTCCATCAGCAGTATCGCTCTCAGCTGGGAACCCTGCCCCACGTCACCTCTCATAAACTCCTCCCTCAGTATTAATGAGATCAGTGTTTACATAAAGAAACTGGACACTGTAATAGCTCACTTTTAGCATGACTATCTCTCTCACGGACTCACAAACCACAAACATTAACCACCCACATTTTATTATATCCTATTATGTCCTTATTTCAATGCTTCACATGTTAGTGCCATGACATCAAAAATGGCTGTCAGAAATCACATACAACACAGGCACGATGAAAATCATTTACAGTGACAATGCCATATTTCCTACTCTCATTTACATGCACTGCGCACACACACACACTTTCTCTCTCTCTCAAGTCTATTAACCCCCTCTTATGGAACAGGGAAATGATGGTCTGGCCTTTGTCACAGTGCATTTTGCGGCTGACATTAGCATGAGGCGTATGGAGAGAGTCCTGAATGGAAGGCCAAGTGCAACCCCTGCGGACGGACTGCAACTCATTGCTCCAGTAAAAGTCCAGCCGCAGAGAAGTTCCTTTGAGGACATGCTGTAATATAAAGTGCCATCACAGATGTGCCAAAAAGTCTTCCAAGATTGAGGGGTTTGTCTGCCATGCTGTTGACAAGCCCAGTGGTTTGAATTTGCGCTATAGATAAAAAAATAAATAAAAAAACAGATGAGTGCATTCTTACGAATTCTGTATGGGGTTAAATTGATTTGGAATATTTTGCTGTAGTATGGAGTTTAATTACTGCCAAAACCTAATATACAAACCGAACATGTTTTACAAACACACAACAATTCACAAATACAATGTGATTTGCAAATATAAAAATGATTCACGTGCAAACAAGGTGTGGTTTGCATATATAAAAATGATTTGCAAACAAATAAAGTGTGGTTTGCAAATATAAAAATGATTCACGAACAAACAAGGTGTGGTTTGCCAATATAAAAACGATTTGCAAACAAATACAGTGTGGTTTGCAAATACAAAATGCCACTAACAAACGAATGTATCCAGTTTTACAAATACAAAACGTACTGATTACAAGTATACGACGAGAACCATTTCCTACAAGTACAAATCACTTTTGGCAGTTTTATACCGGTGACATGGTGCCGATTTTCTCCCTTGTACTTGTCCGAAGGATTTTCTCACTAATGTCCACACTTGACTTGACTTGACATGTGGGGTTTTAGTAATCAGTGCTTCAATTGTGTCTCTGGAGGAGGGATTCAATAAAGACAGGCTCTTGTTCACTTTGGGTCAGTGCAATTTTATATATTTTTAAAATTATGGCTAGCTGTTTTTTATTTTCAGTTTACCATACCTGTGATGATCACAGAGCTTGCTTGTCTATGTGGTTAATAAGAGTAACCGTTAGTCTTTGCTCATAATAGCGACTGTATGTTGGGACATTTTTGTTTTTTTCCAGGTAGTGAAATGTCTATTCTGTTAAAATATAAAGTATATTTCATATATTGCTGAGTTGATCCTGATAAGCTGCAGAAAGTGTTTATATAGGTTGTGAGCTCGAAAGTTGGAACTGCTAGCTTTTCATTGCAGGGTGAATGTTCTGACCATTAAATAAGCAGTTCTTTTAATGAATACTGTATGTGTACTGGCTTGTGGGACTCTGAAGAAAAATTGACAAAATTCTAAACCTCATCATGGAGAAAAGACATATTTTGTGTTTGGAGTGGTTGCTGTTGACCATTGATGTCCAACTGCTCCTATATTGATAAACTCATGCTGAATTTCACCAGAAAATCATAAATTTATATAGAATTAGTTGATTAGTGTTAAATATATGATTATTTTATGATTTGACCATGTGCCATTTTGAGGGATCTTGGAGTTTGGGGAGTCACCTGGATAGCTGTCTTATTTGGTGCTAAGGGAGTAGGTCATTTAGAATGTAATGCTCTGATGACTTGTACTTGCGGTCAAGGAGTGTATGATCCCAGAAATATTTTCCAATATTTTTTAATTCTCAGTATTTTTTTTTTTACATCTTCAATGCTGAATTTTCATGAAGATTTTTTTTTTATGTTATGTTATGTTTTTTATGTTTCTCCACCAAAAGCATGAAAATAAACTGTAATACGATATAATTCTAAATGCTTCAAGCGTCTTAACTCAATGGAGCCATTCCATTCCTCTCTGTGAAGCTGCAATCTTGAATTATAAAGCTTTAAATCAGGTACCAATGTCATAGTTTTCCTCTCGCCAGATGCAAATGGTAATCTGGCGGGCGCAAGGACGATGGGCTTTGGCGACAGAAAGACCCAAAAGCACAGGCTGGTAAAAACTGTAAGTTTAATAAAACAAAATAAAACAAACAGAGCCAAAAACTCAGGGAGCAGTACAGGTCTCACCAGACAAGATAAAAATGCAGAAGTAATTGCGACTGGCAACTGCCAGCCCTTTATACTCTGCAGTCACTTCCACCTTAATGGCTTGCACCTGCTGCCTGTTAAGGTGGAGGTGAAAGAATGGGACAGGGGAGGGTCTGTAAGGCCAAGCGCTTACATAACACATAAATAGCCAGATTTGGCTTCTGCACAAAGAGGTTAACTTAATTCAATTTTAATTAATTATTGACAACTGATCGCTGTATTTGACTGTAGTTTTTCAAAGGACACACAGGCCTCCATACTGGCTGAAGTGTTTCACACTAATGCACCAGATTGCTCTGTCTGTGTATTTTCTATGGCTTGATCTCTAAAATCCTGAATAATAACCAGCAGCTACACCACTATTTCATCTGCTCCAGCTGCATTGCTGTCGATAAGTAGGTGTGGGCTTAGTTAGTACTTGGATGGGAGACCAGCTGGGAAAACCCAAGTTGCTGCTGGTAGAGGTGTTGGTGGAATAATCCCCAGTGCAGTGATGGGGACACTGTACTGAAGGAGACACTGTCTTTCAGATGAAACTGAGGTCCTGACTCACTGTGGTCATTTAAGATCCCATGATATTTATCAATAACAGTAAGGGGTTCCCCGGTGTCATGGCTAAAGTCCCTACCTGCCACCTAATCATCCCCTGATGTGATTGGCTGTGCAAAGTCTCCTCTCCCTCCCCACCTCAACCCCCAGGACTCCCGTGAAAAAGAGAGTTCAATCTCAACAGGACTTCCCTGGTTAAATAAAATAAAAAAAAGAGAAAGCTTACTGTATAATACGAACCCCTGTCTAAAAAAGTTGGGGAGAAATGTAAACTGTAAATAATGCAATGACTTGCAAATAACTTAAACCCTTAATTTAATTGAATTAAATGAGGAAATTAAATGAGGAAACAGAAATTTTATAGTTTTTTTGAAAAATATGTACTCATTTTGACTTTGATGCCAGAAGCATGTTGAAATAAAGCAGGGACAGAGAGGAGAAAACTCTGGAAAAATTACATTTTGATACAAACTTTCCAAAAAAAGTTGGGATGCTGTATAAAATGCAAATAAAAACCGAATGCAATGATTTGCAAGTCATTTAAACTCCATATGTAATTTGAGAAATAAGTTGAATTTGCAGTAACAAACAGCCTTCCCTGACATTGGTTTGGTTTCAGAAGTGTTCCTGAGTCCATGCAGTGATTTACATCACAGAATCCTATTTGTTTTTAATGCTGTGGCACCTGAGGGCCAGAAGAACACGGTCATTCAGTATTGGTTGCCTGCCTTGTCTCTTGTGTGCAGTTTTCTCTGGGTTCTCTGAAACTTTTCAAGTCATTATGTTCTGCAGACGATGAAATCCCTAAATTCTGTGCAATTGTACGGTCAGAAACGGTATTCTTAAATTGTTGAACTTGGAGGATGAACTGAGGTGAGGCAGAAAACTGAGTTGTTGCCCATTGAAAATATAAAATTCTTTCTGGAAATTATTCACACCATGTCCTTCGAGCTGAAAAAGAGAAGGACTATCCAGTTTGTCATCAGCATGCAGTTCAAAAGCCAGCATCTATTACAGTTTGGGGGCACAGTAGTGCACATGGCATGGGTAACATACAAATTGTGAAAACACCATTAATGCCGAATGATACATGCAGGTTTTGGAGCAAAATAAACAGATTATGGAGCAAAGATCATGGTCTTGGGCAGATAATGGTCTTGGGCAGTTCCATGTGGAATTGATGGCACTGAGCGTTAATGGTGCCAATAGAGCTACTTACAGCCTTAGTCACTGGGAAGGTCCGTGTTTCTGATGGATCGCTACTGATAAGTAATCCATGTGGTCCTATAGCCAGGTATAAGTGTGGGGCCTCAGTGCTGCAGCAAGCGTATGGAGGGGTGTTCACTGCTTCTCGACTAATTGCTCCAGAGTTGTAAATTGGCACCTGACACAGGACAGAAATGTAATTAATATTCAATAGTTTTATCCAGTGCCTCACCCCCCTTGTTTTCTGAGTCTCTTTCTGGGGATCTTTTCTCTCCATAACTCTGCGTCCATGGACTGTTCCAGCCCTGTCACCCTGTCCCTCACCATGAGCGCCGGCTGCTGCTGTCCTGCGGTCCTGATCCGGTCCCGATCCAGTTCTACTCCATCCTCGCTATGCCACTTCCTGGAGCTACAGATGTCACTGCTCGGATTTTTGAATGAGTTTTGATGGAGTTTAAGTGAATATTATTATTAGCTAGTGAGCGGAGGATGGGCTTCCCCACTATAGCCAGGCTCCTCCTGCGATTTCTTCCCACTGGGAATTTTTTTTTCACCACCGTTTGAGGATTTTCCTACCTGCTAAGAGGTTTTTGCCTCATTTGCTATTTTGGGTATTAGGTCAGGTTTTTTATGCCACAAACTGTCTTCGTGAGAATCCAGTGAAAAGCTTTATGTAAATAAAATTGAATTAAATTCAACTGAATTGTAAAAAAAAATAAAAAAAAAAAAGTGGGAAAAAAGTTACTTTCTCAACTATTTTGGCAATCAGCTCTCTTAGTAATAAAATTTTTTCTTTCCCAAATCCGCTTGTTTCATCAGTTTGATGTTATTCAGCTGAAGAGGGGACACCCAAAGACATTCAAAGATGCTACGGGGTCACTCTGCCCCCTGGTGGGGAGCTCAGCTTATTACATTTTCAACACAACCTGCTTGTTATTCAAATTTGCCATAACAGGAAAGCAACAGTTCAGCTGTTAACCATAACTTTTGTCTACACAGGACATGCATGCCCACCACAAACTTTCTTGCCAAAATAGGTGACAATTGCCTCATCAGATTCACCAGAGTTTGTATGTGATTGCATGATTCACTGTGTACAGTCATGTGCACTGCCAGTCCAAAAAAAAGTTGAACATTGTCATATTTTGTTGGGCCACTTATAGCTTTGATTACGGCGCACATTCCTTGTGGTATTATTTTGACAATCTTATACAATATTACAGCATCTATTTCCAACCAGATCTGCATTCATTTTCGGCTGGGATATTGTATTGACAATGGCCGAGTCAAACCAACCCGTTAAGCCTTCTCCAGCACATCCCAAACACTTTCAACTGGTTAAGGTCCAGACTCTGAGGTGGCCGATTCATGTTTGGAAATGATTCCTCATGTTCAATGAACCACTGTTTCGCAATTTGAACCCAATGAATCTTAGCATTGTCATCCTGGAATATTCCTGTGCCATCACGGATTAAAAAGTCTATTGATGGGTTACTGGTCATTCAGCATATTAAGGTAGTCTGTTAAATTCCTTTTATTGCTGCAGAACAGTGCTGAACCGAGACCTGACTAACTGAAGACCATAACACTGCCTCCAGAGGCTGGTACAGTGGACAGTATACATGACAGGTGCATCGCTCCATGGGCTTCCTTTCTTACCCTTATGTGCCCATCGCTCTGGAATAGAGTAAAACTGGACTCCTCGGTCCTCGGTTCTACCATTGCTCCTCAGTCCAATCTTTATGCTCCCTTGCTAATTGAACTAGTTTTGTCCCCCCAATAAGCCTGACTAACAAATGGCTGTCTTATGGTCACACACCTGCATGCTCCTGTTTAGTCCCAATCTTCCAAGTTCTTGCTACCTTATGCATGCGTAAATGCACCTACCCTCATAATTAAACATAGCCGTGAGTTGTACTGTCGACTCTGATCATGATCACTCATGATTTTTCTCCATTTCTTCCATGCATTTGATGGTTCACCACTATCCTTCCAGGTTTTAATAAACTGTTGGACACTTCCTGACCCAATTCCAATGATTTCAACAGTCTCTTTAGCAGCTGTTTTTTGCTTGATGCAGGCCAATAATTTGCCCCTCTTGAAATGCAGTAACGTCTTTTCAATCAACCATGAGATACATCTTCTAAAGTTTTTTTTAAGAAATGAAAAGCTGCATCGTGAGTCAGTCAACATTAAAGAAATTACTGTCAGCTGAAACATTCATCTCTGCAATAATGAATCAATTGTAGGCTCTTGAGTATTTGCTGATTTAAATATAAACTTTTTTGTGAACAGGCAGTGTATGTTGCGCAGTACAACCCGGTGCAAAACAGATCTGTTGTCTTCCCAACAGGAAGACGAAAACAGAGTACTATGATGGCCATGAATTCTGCAGTCGAAGTGATCAGGGTATCAGTTTGGAAAGGGTTCATATACTGTAAATTATTATGTCACTTTCGCTGTGTCATTATTATCACTATCATCATCATCATCATACACAACAAATGAAAGTAATACAACGTAATACAAACAAGTGAAAAAGTGAGCACAGCTCACTTATATTTCTGACCCTTGTGCACTGAAGAGATTATGGCAAGGGCAGCGTTAGACTTGAAAATTCCAGGGCTAATATCCCTCCCTTTATTGACAACAATTAGTCCTGGCAAATTCTGGATGGTTTTCCTTTATTAACGCGTTTTCCAATTCAAAAATAATCAAGTGGCAATTGAAGACACAGCTTCCCTCCCCCATGCGATCCAAAAGTGACAAAATAATGGGCCACATTCAGTGCAGAAAAATAATTTAATTACAACCCCAATTCCGCAATAGTTGGGATGAAGTGTAGATTGTGAATAAAATCAAAATGCAAGGACTTTCAGATCACATGAGCCAATATGTTATTTACATTAGAACATGGATAGCATTTCAAATGTTGAAACTAACATATTTTACATTTTTATCTGCAAAATGAGTTCATTTCAAATTTTATGGCAGCAAAAGGTCTCAAAAAAGTTGGGACCCAGAAGAAAACACGGCTGAAAAACCAATTATATATAAGAGAATCAGCTAAAAGAACATTTAGCAAGTAAGTCAGTTACATGGCATCGGGTGTATAACATGATTGGCTATAAAAGGGATGTCTTAGAGAGGCTGAGTCTCTCAGATGTAAAGATGGCCAGAGGCTCTCCAACCTGTGAAGGCTTGCGTGAAAAATTGTGGAATACTTTAAAAATAATGTTCCTCAATATCAAACTGCAAAGGCTTTGAAGGTCTTGTCATCAACAGTGCATAACATCATCAAAAGATTCAAAGAAACTGGAAAAATCTCTGTGCATAAGGGACAAGGTGGAAGACCTTTACCGTGTTCTGTGGACCAAGGCTCATTTAAAATGGACTGTAGCAAAGTGGCAAAGTATCCTGCAGTCAGACGAGTCCAAATTTGATATTCTTGTTGGAAATCATGGGCGTTGTGTCCACCGGGCTAAAGAGGAGAAAGACCACCCCTCCTGTTATCAGTATTCAGTTCAAAAGCCAGCATCTCTGATGGTATGGGGATGCATTAGTGCATATGGTGTGGGACACGTGCATGTTTTAAAAAGCACCATGAATGCTGAAAGGTATATAAAGGTTTTAGAGCAACATATGCTCCCCTTCAGACGACATCTATTCGAGGGAAGGTCTTGTTTATTTCAGCAGGATAATGCAAAACCACATACTGCAGCCATTACAACAGCATGGCTTCCAAGTAGAAGATTCTGTGTGCTGAACTGGCCTGCCTGCAGTCCTGATCTTTCACCGATTGCGAACATTTGGCACATAATTAAATGAAAAGTCCATCGAAAAAGACTCAGAACTCTCCTGCAGCAGGAAGCCTGTATTTAGCAAGAGTGGGATCAAATTCCAATGGCTAAACTCAAGAAACTTGTCTCCTCAATGCCCAGACGCCTCCACTCTGTATTAAAAAGAAGTGGGGATGCTACACTATGGTAAACAAGCCCCTGTTCCAACTTTTTTTGAGACCTGTAGCAGCCATGAAATTTGAAATGAGCTCATTTTGTGGATAAAATTGTAAAATTTCTCAGTTTCAACATTTGCTATGTTATCTCTGCTCTATTGTGAATGAAATACTGGCTGGTGTGATTTGAAAGTCATTGCATTTAGATTTTATTCAGAATTTACACTTTGTCCCACCTATTTTGGAATTGGGGTTGTATAAATAGGTCTATGCACTGGCACTTGGCAACGGCATTTCAGAACTTTTCAGTGAATGAAGGTAATTTTGGTGATTAGAACATGGATTTGTCCGTTTTCTTTTTCCAATCAGACAGCTGTCTGTCTTTTACTGCGAGTTGCTTGACCGTGCAGCAAAAACAGGTGTACGTACTTGTCGCCAAAATTACCTTCATTGGCTGATGAGTTCTGAAATGCCATCACTGAGTGGCGGTGCATAGACCTAATTATAATTAAATTATTTCTCTTTACTGAATGTAGCCCATTATTTTGTCGCCGTTAGATCGCATGGGGGAGAGAAGCCATGTCTTCAATTGCTACTTGATTATTTTTGCATTGGAAAACGTGTTAATAAAGGAAAAACATCTAAAATTAGCCAGGACTAATTGTTGTCAATAAAGGGAGGGATATTAGCCCCGGAATTTTCAAGTCTAACGCTGCCCCTGGATTATGGCATAATTTCATACAAATTGGCACTGCGCCTCTACACAAAGTATAGAAAGCAAGACTGAAATTTGAAAACAATCTTATAAGCAGTTTTCAAGAAATCGATCGGACATTTGCTGTGGTAAATGCTGTGTTCAAAATATGGAAAACTTGTAATTTAAAAAAAAAATTATCGCATTTTCATGAAACTTGGCTCTGTGCCTCTCCATGAAATGTAGAATACAAGACTGCAATTTGAAAACAATCTGATGAGCGGTTTTTGAGAAATCGGTCGGACAAACTGGTGCGGATGGACAGAATTCTTTGGTATATATGGGTCGAGGGTATAAATATAGCCGCAAACGACGACGACTGGGCCTTGGCACCTTTGTGCATGTTAGGGATGCTGGCAGGACACTGATTGAGGCAGTTGTGCATTTTTTTGACCATTGGACACTGCGCTAACAAGAATGAAGTTATTTCCTGCAAGGAGCGCATGGCAGTGGACATGATTGCGCATTTTGGATTACTTCCTCTGTCACTATGTGGCAGAAGAGTAAATGCATCAAACATTCATTAGGCTTCAGCAGATCTAGTGTAGACCACAAAATGCAAATGTATTGCTTGATGTTTTTCACACAAGGTTTACTTTGTGTTTCCAGTAGGTGGTGCTAGGACTATGATTCGATATCATGTGGCTGTTAATGTCTTTAGGCTGATGCTCTTATGAAAAATGGCAATTTAAGGGCAGATTTCACCAAGAACAGTTGAATCATCTTTCACTTGTATTAGGGCACGTCACACATGCAAAATTAACATTGGCAAATTTTGACCAATGGCAATGACCAAGTTTGCCATTGTTTGGTTGAATGTCTGAGATTCCCCATTGAGTACTGAGGTGAGTACATCACACTTTCATCCTATCTCCAAATAAGACGTGCTGTTTTTCTAGACCAAGATCAACAGTGATTTACACCCTTGACATGCTAACACCTTTATATTTCCAAAAAAACTACATATCCTATGATCCACTTGGTTCCCGAAGCAAAAAGCAAGGCTTGGAAATGAAGGTAGCCTTGTGAAGCAGCTAGCTAATTAGATGGCTATTATACAGTAGGGTGAGGTGATGATTATACACCACCACTTTTGTCAAAAAGGGGTCCTAATTATATTACATCTCTTACTTTTGGAGAAAATGTTCTGACAAAAACTATCATAGGTGATGAGAACAAAAAATGAATCCCACAAGGATAAAGAGGGAAAATATGAGTAATAAACAAAAACACTGAAAATTTTTTTTTTTTTTTGACTCTTGCATTGCTTGAATGTACTGTATGTTTGAAGGCTCATTCCATGATTATCCATGCAAAAAAAAAATGTTTAAGTGGTTTGAAGGAACATTCTTCTGCAAAAACCTCTGATGGTCAGTTGTTCCAGTATATAAGGTGATATGAACTTAGGAGCAGTGCCAGTGTTAAACACAATGGAAGGAGCTCTCTGGGATTGTTTGTGGACTTACATGATACTGAAGACATTAAATGCTGCTACGGCACTGTAAAGAAACACCTTTAAGCGTTTCAAAGAGCGCAGTTTGATGAAAACTAGTGGCAATTGAGGTGCAAGTGCCTCTGATGTTCATTACAATATTTGTGTCAGACAACTTAAAAAAGAAAATCAGTGATTGAAAGCAAGACAACTCTGTGATGGTATTACAACCCCAATTCCAAAAAAAGTTGGAACACTGTGTAAATTGTAAATAAAAACAGAATGCAATGATTCGCAAGTCTCATAAACCCACATTTTATTCACAATAGGACATAGACAACATATCAGATGTTGAAAGTGAGAAATTTTACCATTTCATGAAAAATATTTGCTCATTTTGAATTTGATGGCAGCTTGATGGGGCTGAGGGTGTGAGGAAGAAAAGGAAAATGCTGATTTTCTGGTTGGAATTACAGTGGCTGGTTGTGGTGCAAATTCTCTTTTACATGATGCACACGAGACGGGGGAATTTTTGAAGAAAGAAATCAGAAATGTCAATGCTACGCAGCCCGGCAAGAAGGTTTTGGGTTCGACTCTGACCTGGGGCCTTTCTGTGAGAAGTCTGCATGCATGGGTTTCCTCCGGTCCGACCCCCCCACCCCCCCAAGTGAAGTTGAGTAAAGTATATCATCATCATCTATCATCATCATCTTAAAACTGCAAGGGTAACGCGTGGTGGAATGCCAAACCACAAAAAAACCTAACAAAGCTCTAAAAATTAAACAATATTATTTAGTAAAAGTAACCTGTTTTATGATGAATGGGAGGAAAATGCTTAAAGGTGTTGTCTGTGGCATTCCAACCTCTGTAAAAGCAGAGTTGTTTCTGGAGGAGGAAGGAGTTTGTGGAGCCAAGTGGCTCAGAAGACTCAAAGAGGTAGAGTAGGTCCTTTTTGTTAGAATTCAGTTGCGAGTTTCCCGAAATGGTTTTCCTGGACTATGTTCGTTATAGGGGGAGGGAATATGAAGGAGCTGAAAGAGGTCTGCTTAGATGTTTCTGATATCAGGAATATGGACATGTGGCTGCAGGATGTAGGAGGCAAACAAACAGGTATCAAAAGTGTGGGACTGAGGGATGTGTGGAGGATGAATGTAGTTTGTTAAAAGAGCAGGCGGTGTGTTCTCATCGTGAGGGGAGGAAATGAAATTGGTTCACGGAGTGTGAAAGATGGAAATTGGAGAAGGAAAAAATCTTGTATGCCATGGCAACCCGGGGAGTAAAAGTAGATGAAGTATTTACTGAGAAAAAATGGGTTAGGGTTCAAGCTGTTTAAAGGTAACATGATAAAGGTATCATTACAACAGACAAGAGAAGTGTTTTGGTGTTTTTTACAATGGTGGTTATTTGTTCGAGGGACAGAGAATCAAACTGGAAGTTGACATGGCTTGGGAGTTTTTGAGGGTGTTAGACGTAAATGGGGAGGGGATTTGGGGAATTTTGGTATGTGGATTTGGTAGGAGTCAGGTTTCAGCAGGATAAAATTTGAGAAATGTGGTATCAGGAATGTGGGTGGGTCTGTTAGTTATTAAGTAGGTGGGTGTTTTAATGCAAACTAAGAAAAATTGCCTTAATAAATTATACTACACACTTCAGTACAGTTGGTGGCTGTAGGCAACCCTTTAAATGGCTTCAAAATCCATCGTAAAGTCAAAGGAAGACATAGGAACTGAAGTTTCGTACCCCCTTAACCGCTTTGGAAACAATTAGGGGAAACCTATTGCCAACTATGGAGTCAGAGGTGGTTCTAGAGCAAGATATTAAAAAGGCATTTGTGAATAAAGAGGTTGTGGTTGGTGTGTTCTTAGATATTGAGAAAGCCTATGATTCATAATGGAAGGAAGATTTGCTATCTAAGTTGTATGACTTAGGAGTTAGAGGAGGATGTTTAATTGGATTCAAGATGTCTTGAAGAAGAGGACAATCCAAGTTAGAATTGGAGGGAAAAGCCTTAAGATGGTGGAGATAGAAAATGGCACCTCGCAAGGAAGTGCCATCAGTCCAGTCCTGTTTAATGTCATGATAAATGTCATTTTTAATAATATCGGAGGAGGGTTTGGACAGTCTTTATTTGCTGATGATGGGGCCTTGAGGAAAAAAGACTGGAATGTTGAATTTATTTTAAAGCAGGTCCGGAGAGCTTTAGACTTCGTTGTGGAATGGGGGGATAAATGAGGCTTTAAAATTTTAGCAGCAAAGTCCAAATACATGATTTTTGGGTTTAAAAGAAAATCACCAAATCATGGGCTGAACATGTTCTCCTTCAGAGAAGGTAAAGTCTTTAGATTTCTTGCTGTCTGGTTTGATAGCGTTTGACGTGGGCTACTCACATAGCAAATATAGTCAATAAGTGTGAGAAAGTGATGTATATTATGCAAAGTTCGGCTGTATGTGACTGCGGGGCAGACAGGGAGACCATGTATTTAATATATCAAGCAATGATAAGATCAAGTGTTGATTATGGTTGTTTTGTTTATGTTTCTGCTGCCAAGTCACTGCTCGACAAATTAGATGTTTTCCAGGCTAAGGCACTGAGACTGTGCTGTGGGGCATTTAAAACTTTGCCAGTTCCCGCTCTACTTATGAAATGGGGGAAATTTAATCTCCCTTCATCCTTAAAGTTAGGCCTGCAATGCTGGATTAAATTAGGTTTTTCAAGTCAAGCATTTCCAGCTAAGTGTCTGTTGCAAGAATCATGGGAACCAGGGGGCGGGGTTTAACCCAGATCAATTTTGGTTCTATAAATAAATGGGCTGGTAGACTGGGAATGGAACTGGCGTTAATTGTATCTCATATGAGCTGGGTATCGGTGCCTTACTGGCTTATGCAAGAGGTTGATATCTGTCCTTTCAGGTCGAAGAAGATAAAAGTGGGATCATTGCTGATGTTGAGAGTTATCCTATGAAAGAAATGGCAGCACATTTAGGAATTTTTACGAATGGGTTTAAGGACCTAGAGAGTGGAAGGCCAGGGTTTGGGGTCTATGTGGCGTAGCTGGACCTTTGGTATGGTCTGTGTATCTCAGACAGAAGCTCTGTCTTTGTGACAGAACTGTCGGCCATTCTCTGGGCTTTGTGGTGGGTGGAAGATGTGAAACTAGAGAGAGTTCTTAAATGTTCAGACTCTGCAGCTGCATTAATGGCTTTCAGAGAAGGTGAATCAAAAGCCCGGCCTGACCTTAGTCATGAGATTTATTTTGCCCTGTATAGAGCTGAGAAAGCAGGCTGCGAAGTAAAGTTCTGGTGGGTTCCAAGACATGTGGGGGTTGTGGGGAATGAAATAGTTGACTCTATAGCTAAAGAAGCTTTAAAGAAAGATGAAGTAGATATGTCTGTATCCTTGGGGAGAGTGGGGCTAATGGGAAAATCAAGGAGGGTCTTCTAAAAGAATGGCAGGGAATGTGGGAGAGGTTGACTCAGGGGAGGCACTATTTTTCTCTGCAACCTCGTGTTGAAAAGCATACTTATTTTGTGGGAAATAGAAAAGAATCTGTTAAAATCTTTAGAATAAGGCTAGGCCATTGTGGGCTTAATCAATCTTTGTATGTAGTGGGAAAACATCCCTTTGGGTTATGTGAGTGTGGTAATCCTGAAACATTGAGTCATGTTTTCCTGGAATGTAGGAGATACAGAGAGCAAAGGGATTATTTTTACGAGACATTATCTGCTCTAGGAGTTCGGTCGTTTTCCTTCAATTCTTCCTTTGGCCAGAGTGAGAATCACTAGCTGATAATGGAAGCAGTTTTACAATTCCTGCACGATACGGAGTTGTATAATAGAATATAGTGTTGTATCAGTATCGAGTTTTCAGTTGCGTTATAACTTGGTACAGTGGAGGGCAGTAATACGCATTGACAAGTTCTGAGTATAAATTCAAAATAAAAAGAAGAAGAAACAAGTCAATCCTGCGACAGGAAGAGCGAGGGAAATTTGATTTTGACGACCCATTGAGGACGCCAGTGTAGTATGTATGGGTAGCTAGCACTAAGTTCGGCAGCTCCGGAAGACACAAATTTACAGCTCTTTTTCCGAGGTAACAGCCAACGCTGCTGACTGAGAGTTCGCTACTGTCAAAATTTGAAGACTTTGCAGTTCATTGGCTGTTCGAGCTGTCGCTGGATTATGAGAGGTGGTGATTATGCTTGGTTTTAGTTGGCTAGCTAACTAGCTATCTACAGAAGGAGCAATGTACCCTGTCAAGTTTTTACTGGGAATTCGAGATGTCTTATTTAATTCACAAGCTTTAACGCTAGCTGGCTAAATACTTTCCGGACGTTTTCTCAGTTTTGAGGTAAGGTATTTTTTCTCATCGTGAAGTTTCTATTCGTAAGCCTACGAAGTTCTGGAGACCAAATTGTAGCATTTATCATTGAATGTTTGTTTCTGAAAAAATTACTGATATATCATAGGACGTGCTCTGGAGAGGAAATAATTCTAAAGTGTCTTGACTTCGACTGTAACATAAGAAAAACTTGCCAGCTACCATGTAATCAATCTTAGTCAGTCACTTGTGTGTCTTAGTTGTGATGCCTAGGGTGTAGCTGCAATGAGTAGTACAGTTAAAATACGCAGTTTCAAGCAATCAAACCGGAGAAGGTGCGCAACCATACAATACATTTGTGAACATGACACATTACATATGTACTGGTGACGTAAAGAGAAACGGGGTGCAGAAAAGGGTTAATTACAGCTTGGATACAGGAGGTCTCGTGATTTTCTTGTTTGTTAATTTGAGTTAACGTGTGGATAAATCTTTCCACACTCATTGATGTTCCTAATCCTGATGCAGATTTGGTGGGCGTGGCCCCAAAGTTTAGGGACCCCGCCCATCTGCCAAAGTATTTGGCCCCTTAGTGCTCATCTGTACTGAGGTTCCCTTCATTTTTGTTGACAAAATGGCAAGTGGATATAGCAAAGACTACTACCACTAAAGTTTCATGGGACCTTGATGCATATTTGTGTTTTAGCTTGATATTTGTTGCCTGAATAGGTTGTGTGCAGCAAATGTAGGGTACGCTGCTGCACATCTGCATCCAGGTCCCACAAAAATAATTAGTCCAAGAGCACCAACATGGGACCTTGTTGCAGATTTGAGATAAATGGATTTAAAGTTGCTTGCTCACACAAGTGTTTTAAAGTTTGGGCGTGGCCTGATCAGCTGGTGAGGGGTTATTCTGAACAAACTCCATGAAATATCCTTAATTGACCCTAATCATTCACACTGAAAAAAATTAATTGGATCTGAGATGGTGTTTTTCCACCTGTGGGCCCACCTTTGAAAAGTTCACTCTTAACTGAAAATTTGTGACTTTCAGTTTGACCTTTCTAGGTCACTCGTGTCAAAGATTATAGTGCCAAATCAAAGCCCATATGTGACTTCCTTTATGTTGATAAACACCTCTCTATTTCTTACTGTTATAGTGGAAAATAATGATCTTGACCCCCCTAACATCTCAGATATTTTTTTTATATTTACTGTAGCTGTATGATTTCTATTTGCGCCAATCTGTGGAGCGGAATTAAATATTGACACAGTTATTTGCCATAAAAAAATCACAAAGTATTTGTTTGTGAAAATTATTTTTTCAGCCGTGCGCTGTGTCTCTGACTTTTAATCTTTAGCTATCGTGTAACATTCACTTTCTTGTAGCTGAGTCAAAGGGTTCAATGAGTTGAGCAGAATTATCTATCAAGAAATGGCTTCAGAAGAACTTAACTTGTGACCATGGTATAAGTGGGATAATGCCCTTCTGGGTGTCCATTATCAGAAAGAAATAGACACTCCGTTGGCAACGGCCCTCTTTTGTGCATCAGACAGTTCTCTCGTCTCTGCCTCATCGGGCATTATCCATTACATAAATGACTGTACTGGTACTGAGAGAAATACACGGTTACTTCTGCCGACAGTCAAATAAAAGGTGTTTGTTATGTAAACATGCAATCATTGAGCTCTTCATTAGTAAAATCATGCTAGTATTAGAAAGCACCGTCCCCGAACAGCCTCTGTTCCAGCTTTAGTATGGGCTCCACAGAGTGTTTAAAACATTCCTTTGAAATTCTGCTCTGCCATTACATGTTTGCATCAAATGATTTCTGTATTTTTGTCGGCTGTGTATTCATTCTGCGCATCTCGTGTTCTGCTACATCCCAAGAGTGCTCTGTTTGGATTTGGATTCAAATCTGGTGACTGGGGAGGCCATTGAAGTATACTGATCTTAATGGCCCTGATTACTCATGGTTTAAAAGTGCATCTTTATAACCTTAACATGAGCAGGCAGCTGAGAAGCTTCGCCATTCACGCCTGTCTCGATCTCGTTTCTCGAAAGTCTCAAAGCTGACTGTGCTCAGTTTTCTTACTGGGGATTTAACAGCACTAGCATGAGTGTGTATATTCTGTATGGAAGATGCTGGTGTGAGAAGGACTGTGGTAAGGGCAAATGGTGCAGAAGACTGTCTGCTGAACCTCTCTCAAATTCTGATTGGAAAATTTACACACATTTTCTGTAAGATTGTACTGCCTCATTTCCAAAAGAAATGGGATGGTATGTAAAATGCAAAAAGAAACCGAATTAATTGATCCGTAAATGATGTTACACCTGCATTATTTGAAAACAACAGTAAGAAAAAAAAAAAAAACCCAATTTAACATTTCTCATGTCAAAAGGTGAATATGATGTTGATTCAGGCATTATTGGGTGTAAAACGAGCTGTCACAAAAGGCACTGTCACTAACACAGAAGGGGACGGCCTCATTTTGGAAAAATGTGTGCTTTCCAGAGGACGTCTTTTGCAGGGACCCCCTTGCTTGCTCCAGCAGGGTACCTCCAAGCCACACTCTTTTCCTATACAATCGCATGGCTTTAGTCAAAGAATCTGGGTTTTGGACTCGCCTGCCTGCAGCCCGGCCGATTCTCTCATTGAAACCGTGGCGGATTATGATGTGCGTGGTACAGCGGAGACCCCGAACCGCTGACTAACTGAAACTGTATCAGGCAAGAGTGGATGGCAGAAATGTCTCTTTCATGACTCAAAAAATTTGAGTCCTCAGTTCAAAGGAAAACAAAGGAGTGCCGCACACTGTCTAACTTACAAATAGCAAAAGTTTTATTGTGACGTGGCACCCATTATTTCCTGAAAAACACCCAAAAACATGCATAAAAACCAGAAAAAATCACCATCTCCCACGTCATTCCTTAAAACTATGGGATGGATTGGCATGTATGCATATGGACGACAGGTCGAGACTCTCCACCACACCCTATTTAAGATGGCTTCTTTCAATGTGGTTTGTATTTGTCTGATGAAGGTTTAAGTACCGAAACGTCTGAATAAAACTTTTGCTATTTGCAAGTTAGACAGTGTGCGGGACTCCTTTGTTTTCCTTTGAACTGTTTATCCTAGTCCGACGCACCTGTCGTTAGAAATAGATGTGTGAAGTGTCTACTCGTTTGAGTCCTCAGTTCAGGAATAACTACTGAGTGTTATTGAAAGGAGAAGTGATGATGCGCAGTGTTGATCATGCACCTGTCCCAACTTCATTGGAACATGCTGCAGATTTTACAAAATGGTTATTTAAAGAAAACAGAAAAAAATCTAAATTTTGTGTTTATTCGCTAATTATTTAGTACTTTTTTTCAATCGAGTACAGGTTAAAAGGGATTTTAGATTGTTCACATTGTTGTGAGACCATGGCAGCGTAGCTGTGTGAGGCTTTGCTGCTTGTTCCTGGTTTGAGTTTGTGTGCTGGGGCTCCGCTAATGAAACGGGGGCTGTTGACTCATTCAGTGAGTAAGAACCCAATTGCCTGCTGTGTTCTGCCTCTCACTGCTGTTCTCCAGCTATGATACCCGTCATTTCAGTCGGTGCTAATTCTTTAACCTCACTGCTTCCTGTCCTGCACCCATTTTATGTTCAAAATGGGGTGTCCAGCTCCTGAAGACATTTTGTAGATGCAGCTAACCTCCCTGAGTCTTTCTCCATCTTTGTTCCTCGCAATCATTTCATACTTTGTGAGGTAAGGTATCACATAAGTGTGTGGTCACCTCCTTTTGCAGCGTCTGGACTGGATCAGAGCCATGACCCAGTGCGGACCCTTTTCGGAGCGAGTGGTGGAGTTCTGGATGTGCAAGGCTGTGGATTGGGGCCAGCCCACCTCCGCTTTGGCCAAGGCTGACGTCAAAGCGCACCTGCCCAAACTCAGGGACTTCCTACAGCTGCTACTTCAGGAGCTAAAGTTCATGGTGAGTCCCTGAGTCAGGTAATGCGTCGGGCGAATCTCTTCCAGTCAGTGTGCGAGGTGAGTCTCTGAGTCGGTGTCAGAGTGAATCTTTATCTGAGTCGGTGTGCGGGGTGAGTCTTTTACTGAGTCAGTGTCAGAGTCAGTCTTTAACTGAGTCATTGTGCAGGGTGAGTTTCTATCTGAGTCAGTGTGCAGGGTGAGTCTCTGCCAGAGTCAGTGTGCAGGGTGAGTCTCTAATTGAGTCAGTTTCAGGGTGGGTCTATAACTGAGTCAGTGTGCAGGGTGAGTCTCTAACTGAGTCATTGTGCAGGGTGAGTTTCTTACTGAATTAGTGTGCAGGGTGAGTCTCTGCCAGAGTCAGTGTGCAGGGTGAGTCTGTAACTGAGTCATTGTGCACGGTGAGTTTCTAACTGAGTTATTGTGCTGGGTTAGTTTCTTACTGAATCAGTGTGCAGGGCGAGTCTCTAATTGAGTCAGTTTCAGAGTGGGTCTATAACTGAGTCATTGTGCAGGGTGAGTTTCTAACGGAGTCATTGTGCAGGGTGAGTTTCTAACTGAGTCAGTGTGCAGGGTGAGTTTCTAACTGAGTCAGTGTGCAGGGTGAGTTTCTAACTGAGTCAGTGTGCAGGGTGAGTTTCTAACTGAGTCAGTGTGCAGGGTGAGTTTTTTACTGATTCAGTGTGCAGGGTGAGTCTCTGCCAGAGTCAGTGTGCAGGGTGAGTCTGTAACTGAGTCATTGTGCACGGTGAGTTTCTAACTGAGTTATTGTGCTGGGTTAGTTTCTTACTGAATCAGTGTGCAGGGTGAGTCTCTAATTGAGTCAGTTTCAGGGTGGGTCTATAACTGAGTCATTGTGCAGGGTGAGTTTCTAACTGAGTCATTGTGCAGGGTGAGTTTCTAACTGAGTCATTGTGCAGGGTGAGTTTCTAACGGAGTCATTGTGCAGGGTGAGTTTCTAACTGAGTCAGTGTGCAGGGTGAGTTTCTAATTGAGTCAGTGTGTAAGATGAGTTCCTAACTGAGTCAGTTTCAGGATGGGTCTATAGCTGAGTCATTGTCTAGGGTGAATTTCTAACGGAGTCAATGTGTAGGATGAGTTTCTAACTGAGTCAGTGTGCAAGGTGAGTTTCTAACTGAGTCAATGTGCTGGGTGAGTTTCTAATTGAGTCAGTGTGTAAGATGAGTTTCTAACTGAGTCAGTTTCAGGATGGGTCTATAGCTGAGTCATTGGGCCGGATTTACAAAAGCTTTGCGTGTATAAAAACGTGTGCAAACTCATTGCACACGCAAAAAAATGTACAAACTGATTTACTAACAGTGCACAGTAAGGGTTGCCTCTTTCAAAGGTGCAAAATAGCACGTCTGCATCCAGTTAGTACGTCTGCCACAATGAATATGCTATATGGGGCGTTTACACGCAATTGTGCGTGTGTTGGGAGGAGAAAATGTAAATATATTAATTTAGCACGCGTAAATTGATTTATCAAACCTGAAAGAAATTTTGCTAATAAAATCTGCGTCTATATTTTAACACGTGTCAAAAGGAGGTGCAAACGGTTTGTATGCGTAATTGCGCACACATGGCTACGGTTATTGTCGCAAGAAGGAGACATCGAAATCATGAAAGGAGACGCAGAGAACGCATTTTTCACCCTCGTGTGAACGTTTTTGGAATGAACGAGGAAAAAAATCATTAAATCATGCCGCCTATCCAGCACTGCCATTTTGGAGCTGTTGGAGGAACTCAGAGAGGATTTGTAGCCAGCCGGGAGAAGGAGTCACGCAATACCTGCAATGACAAAACTCCTTGCAAGTTTGCATTTTTTTGCATCTGGGTCATTCCAGCGTACGGTAGCTATTACAGCTGGGATCTCCCAATCCCGTTTTTCAAATGTGCTGTCTGAAGTCCTAAATGCAATGTCGCGCCGGATGGCCAAGTTTATTAGGTTTCCACGCACTCGCCACTTATTGAATGAGACCAAACAAGGTTTTTTTTGCAGTAGCTGGATTTCCTAGAGTTATAGGGGTGATTGACTGCACCCATGTGCAGCTTGTGCCCCCTGCAGACACTGAGCAGTGTACAGAAATCGCAAACACACGCATTCATTGAATGTGCAGTGCGTTTGTGATGCCAAAGGCATCATTTCCAACGTTGTGGCAAAATATTCCGGGTCAGTACATGATTCTTTTATTCTGAGAAACAGTTCTCTGTTTTCCAAGTTGCGAGATGGCGAGTTTGGAGATGCCTGGCTTCTAGGTGAGTCAATTTGTAAAATCCTTAGCGAAATTTATTTCATTAAAAACAAGAGCATGTTTCACATTGATTCATATGTTTTTTAAGGTGACAGTGCATACCCCCTACACCCCTTCCTCCTGACACCTGTTCTCAACCTGACCACTGCCGGAGAAATAAGATACAACGAGGCCCATATCCGTAAACGGAATATTGTGGAGCGCACCTTCAGAATCCTGAAGAGCAGGTTCCGTTGTTTGCCTGTTAAATCATTGCCTGCATCCCTTCCCGTAGCCCTCTTGCCACAGAATTGACGGCCATCGTCAGGACAGATACTGCGCTGACCATCTGTCTGCAGTGCGTGGCAATGGCCTGAGTATCGCGCCTTGCCGCCCGTGCCAATGATGACGCCGCTCGCATCTCCCGTGCAATTGTCTGAATGGCTGCAGACTGTTTCTTTTGTTCCTCCAGCAACTCCAGATCAATGTCCTTGGGACCCTTTCGAGGCTCTGCAGGGGTGGCGGCTGCTCTGGGGGGATTTGAGGTGGATGGCTGGACTTCTGCTGAAGATTCTACATGTAAAAAAGAAATGTTGAGTTTAAGGACAGAAAAATGTAACCACAGGAGGTACATTCATTTTTCACTTACTAAATAAATATCTTTTCAGAAAAAGTGTGTTTATACAGTATTATTGTGCGCCTACCTTGTTCTGCTGTTTGGTCCAGTGTGTCATTCCCGGCAATTCCAGTGACTTGCGTCTCGCAGAACGTTAACTGCACCTGTTCCTCAATGCTGGTCAGAGGCATCTCATCCACTGTGCCCCCACTTGTTCTCTTTGCAGATGTTTTATTATACGCCAATTTTTCTCTTGTTCGTCTTCGGATATCTTGATATCGTCTTTTCACTTCATTCACTGTTCGCATTGTTTTACCCACAGCATTTACTTTTTTTTTACAGATTTCCGCCCATATGGCGTTCCTTTGTGCGACAGTCAGATTTCTTTGCTGTAGCTTATTCACGTGTTTATTGGCTTCATCTACCAACACCTCTAATTCCATAGGGTCAAATTTCATTTTGCGCTTTCTTCTCTCCAAACTCTCCATGCTGCAAACCATGAAACACGCAAAGCCCTCATTTAAATAGGGTGTGTCCAACACGTTTGCTCCTGTTGCCATTTGCGCAATCACTCTTAGTAAATGAGCCCCACACGCAAAATTCTAGATTGCACGCGCAAATTAGTACACGCAAATTGGGATCTTAGTAGATCCGGCCCATTGTGTAGGGTGAATTTCTAACTGAGTCAGTGTGCAGGGTGAGTACCTAACTGAGTCAGTGTGCAGGGTGAGTCTCTGCCAGAGTCAGTGTGCAGGGTGAGTCTGTAACTGAGTTAGTGTGTAGGATGAGTTTCTAACTGAGTCATTGTGCGGGGTGAGTCTCTGCCAGAGTCAGTGTGCAGGGTGAGTCTCTAATTGAGTGAGTTTCACGGTGGGTCTATAACTGAGTCAGTGTGCAGGGTGAGTCTCTAACTGAGTCATTGTGCAGGGTGAGTTTCTAACTGAGTCAGTGTGCAGGGTGAGTACCTAACTGAGTCAGTGTGCAGGGTGAGTGTCTTAACGGAGTTTGTGTGTAGGATGAGTCTAATTGAGTCAGTTTCAGGGTGGGTCTATAAGTGAGTCAGTGTGTAGGGTGAGTTTCTAACCGAGTCAGTGTGCAGGGTGAGTTTCTAACTGAGTCAGTGTGCAAGGTGAGTCACTGAGTCTGTGTGCAGGGTGAGTCTCTAATTGAGTCAGTTTCAGGGTGGGTCTATAACTGAGTCAGTGTGCAGGGTGAGTTTCTAACTGAGTCAGTGTGCAGGGTGACTCCCTAAGTGACTCAGTGTGCAGGGTGAGTTTCTAACTGAGTCAGTTTGCAGGATGAGTCTTTACCAGAGTCCGTGAGTGGTGTGAGTCTCAAACTGCATCGGTGCGTAGGGTGAGTCTCATACTGCGTTGGCCCGCTGCGTGAGTTTGTACCGATGTCGGCATGCAAGGTCAGTCTTGTATTGATTCAGTGTGCAGGGCATGTCTCGTTGTGAGTCTCTAGTGTTTGCCCGCTCGGAGACAGGGTAATGCCCTCCTGGAAAATTTTTACCTTCCCGATCGTCTTAAAGAGCAAGAGACTGTTCTCCAGAGCCACCGGAGACTTTGCTTAATCCATTCCATGCACCAACATGATAATTACAGCATAACTGCTATGTTGATGTCTCTGGGCAATATATATGTGCTTACTGGGTTTATAAATTTAGGAAATCTCCAGGTATTGTGAACGGGTGTGTGCAAATAAACAGAAGTTGTTAGAAGTTGCCCTGCTAAATACTAATAACCAAAGTGTTGTATTATAGAATTTGAAGCCTTTACCAAGCAGGGGATAAAGCTCTTGTGAATGATTGCATTTGATGGAGTGACAGTGGGCTTGATGATGCTTATTAGGCGGTGCACATGTATTTTTTATATGGGCAGTGAAACACTGACGTCATGTGCAGCTTTTGGGTGAAAGGTGGGGGATGAAATCATGAGAAACAAGGCAAAATGTTCTGAGCAACCCTTAACCCTTTTTTATTATTTTCGTGTGTTCAGCACTTTGTGCTGCATTTTATTGTATGAAAAGTGTTGCAGAACTAAGCATCAACGGAGCTGATAGAAAGACTTGCTCATTCCTGTAGTGACCTCTTTTCTTGCCCTCTTTCATTCTATCCCTCCCTTTCTGTCCTCCCTCTCTAGCGTTCCACTACAGAAGCGATGTGCTCATTCCCCTTCCTGGGCCAACTGGTGGGACGACTATGCTGGAACTCCACTGTTAGTGCTGACAGTAAGTGTTCCACTCCGTAGGACAGCACCTCTAAACTTGTGTGATCAGATGCAGCGAAATAGAGGTTAGAGGAGGAGACTGCACCTCTGCAAAGTATATTTCAGTGGTAAGTAGAATTATTGAAGTGTCTAAAACGCATTTTTTAATACATTTTATTTTGGTAATGATCCAGTGCGAAGCATTCTAAAACCGGAAAGTCTTCAAATTGGCATCAATATCAGGGGGCAGACATTTTTACTTGGAGAATCTAAGGCTGCTTTCAAAATGCACACTTGTCACTCACTCTATTGTTTTTAATTATAGAACATTCACTACATAGTGCCCCGTATAGTTGGTGAGTGTGCATTTGGAAGGCATTATCCAATCAAACGCCAGTGCCGTGGTGCTTATGGCGTCAGTTATTCTCTTTTGTGACGTCAGTTGTTTTCTTTCCTTTCATCCAAGCCATGGAGTTGATCAGAGGGCCTTCAGTAAACCCTCCCTATACGGCTTGACGGCCCGCAAGCTGTTTATATTTAAGCTGTCCTGATTAACAATCAAACAATTTATTGACTGAGTGACCAAGACCAATACATGACCCATAGCTTAATTAGGAATGGTAATGAAAAGGTGAATTCCCATTGCCTACATTTATATAATTGATATGGCATTGTAATTCCAAAACTTTCGCTGACTTGGCAGCATTTATTTTTGCCGTCCTTAGGATTATCACAGCTATGCGACTTGCCTTACAGCGCCCTTTAGCTGTGACATCAGAATAAAGAACAAATTCTAACACCCTCGCGAACTAATTTACACAAATCTGTGCTGCTTAACGAGCAACACAAGCGCTGAAATTATTAAGACATATTGATATTTTACATAGTCATTTATGCTCAGAAGAAGATGCCTCATAATTTTGTGGTGCAATGCATAACAGTGCCATCAAAAGTAAATTAGACTGTGGTTGGTTTTTACCTATTAGTCTGAGCAACTGTGGCTAATCAGGAAATGTAAACTGCAAGAGGTATAGGTTATTAAGCATTTTTTAAAGGTGAGGTTTCTGAAGATCAAATTCAAAATCAGAAGATTCCCCTAGTAAAAATATCTGCCCCCTGGTATTGAAACCAATTTGAAGACTAGCTGGTTTAAAAATGTGTCGCGCTGGATTATTATCAAATTAAAATATGCGTTTTAGACACTTCAACAATTCTACTTTCCGCTTAAATATACTTTGCCGAAGTGCAGTCTCCTCCTTTAAAGACAAGGAACCTACAGGACCTGTAGGAATGTCGGTCTCTATGAACAGTGTTTTTGGCCCTTAGTCTGCAGGAACAGAGGGCCCTAACACTGCAGTTAGTTATGTTGTGTTCTTTGGCCCCCATTTGTTCCTGACAACGGGAAGATTCAGTTCCCTTCAAAATTAATCCTTGATCTGTCATGGTTGTCTTGTTGTGTTGGAGACCATGGCTGATTTGTTATGGTGTTCATATTGTTTTGGGGAACGGGGCTGATCTGTAATGGGGTTTGTGTTTTGGGGAACAGGGCTGATCTGTAATGGGGTTTGTGTTTTGGGGAACAGGCCTCATCTGTTATGGGGTTTGTGTTTTGGGGAACAGGCCTCATCTGTAATGGGGTTTGTGTTTTGGGGAACAGGCCTGATCTGTAATGGGGTTTGTGTTTTGGGGAACAGGCCTCATCTGTAATGGGGGTTTGGGTTTTGGGGAACAGGCCTGATCTGTAATGGGGTTTGTGTTTTGGGGAACAGGGGACAGTCTGGACCATCTTCTACAGTGCCTGTGGTGGCTGTACAGCTGTGAGCCGCAGAATGCTGTGGAGCGGAGAGCCAATCAATGGATCCGGGTAGCCGATTTGCACCTAAAAACAGTCCCATCTCTCTTACGTTTCTAGACTGCAATACAGCCAGCCATTTCCCAATGGTTTACAGCTGCAGTGTGCCCTCCTCTGTGCTGTATGTGTCACTACTCTTCACTGCTTTGTTCGAAGCCTTTTCCTGTTCTGCGTTTGTCAGTCTGAGTTGGATTTAACCAATTTGATGTTTTCTAAACATTGATGGTTATCATGTCATCACTTTCTCTGACGGAAATAGTGCAGCAGATAATTCTATTTTTCACAAGAATCGTTCAAATAGTGATACAAGGATGAAATTTGGTACATGTACTCTTCAAGGTCTTCTCTTTTCAAAAAAATAATGCTAGCCACGCAAAAATCCAAGATGGCGTTCATTTTTCAAGATGGCTGCCTTGCCTGACCACATTTTGCTTTATTTCATTTTTTTTAATTGTTGCCTAATGAATTTTTAAGTTGCCGGCCATAGGCCTGTAACCTATTGTCGTCACTTTGCGTCTGGTGGCGTCGTCATCGGTGTCGTCCATTTAAAGTTTCAAAAACGGTGTGATGATTTTTTTTTTTATTTTTTTTACTTGGGGATGTGATAAAATGGGTCATCAATCAATGCCCGAGCAAAAATTTTTTTGATTGAATCGCTCGTTTAGACTTTGCGGCCATTTTTATGTCAAAAATGGCCATTTTTGGCACTTGGGTGCAATTTTCTCAAAAACTGTCAGATATTATTTTTTTATTTTTTATTTTTTGCAGCAATGGAATCTGTATCATGACCTGTTTCAACGGTGTAAACAGCGTTTTGATTGAATCGCTCCTTTCATAGCGCCACCTAGGCAACGTGTCTGGACTTCTCCATTTTTCGGGGTGTTTTGGTACAAAATGTGCTGTAACTCGCTTATCATTGCATTTATTGTTTAGGTATGTATTGCTCATGTGCAGCATATCATGCTTGCCGAGCGTTGTCAGTTGGTCAAATTTGACCTTGAGTCGAAAGGTCCTGCCATTCAACCCTCCATACACTTCCAAGCTGGACAAGTTTTCCCTAAAACTATCCAGCAGGCATTGATGACATTTCGCAGAGATACATTCCTTATGATGATCTAAAATAAAATGTGTTTGAAAATTAATGCCGCAGTTCAATTATTTACAGAGTTATGTCCCTTCTCATTAATTTCCATACTTGGTATATCGGGCATTCAATTTGGACAGCTTTTCATGAAAATTAAGAGAGGCTGTGTAATTCTTTAGGTGATACTATTGTAGAATGAGTTCGAAAATAAATTCCACACTTCAAATATTTAAAGTTATGGCCCTTGTCATTGATTTTTATCCCTTTCCATAACCGACTGCTGGGGATAGAGGTTCGGGTTTCCTCCGTCCGTCCTATGACCAAACTATGACCAAATTTTGTATCCTTAAGCTAGTCATGATCTTGGTTGAGTTCGAAGATGGAAGTCGAAGCATATTCATTGAAGGAGTTATGGCCCTTGATCTTGGCGGGGGATAGTGATATCATGTCGTCTTGTTTGCTTTGGTTAAGCCGATGACGGCCTCTGTGGTTCTGCGTGATTTTTTCATTAATTTTTTTTTTTGCCCCTTTAGTCGATACTCGTTTGGTGGGCATTTTTTTTTTTTTTTTGCCTCGCTGTTGGACTGTGGTCTTCTGTTAATCGCTACAAGCAGTTTGATGTGGACTTTCAGCTGAATTTCTCCATTAAAACTTTTCAATTTACATTACAGACCAGTTAGATTTTTACTTTTGTTTGAAGGACAGCAGTGTTTGAGCGCTTCAGCTGAGTGATTGAGGTTTGATCGTGGAGAGTCGCTGCTTTTATTAAAGTGGAGGGGGCTAATTTTACACTGAGAGTCGGAGTGAGTTTAGCCATGTGCAGGTTCCTGACTGACCTCCTGTAGCGGTTTTCTCCCTTGACTGTCCAGTGTCTTATTCAGAGAAAAGCTGCCTCATGCCCCCACTGTCATATCTAGAGTTTGGATTTTCTGTACACTGGAGAAAAACATTGCTGAAAATGCGGCAAACTGGGTTCGCTGTGATGATGTGTCACCATTCCGCACAAAATTTGTGAGTCCCGCTTCTCTCAAGTTGTGTTGATTGAATGTTAGCTTTAGCAGCTCCAGTTGAGAGCACCTCTGGGCTCGTGTCCGCTCTAGACCAGGGGGTTTGTTTTTAATGAAGCATAGTTTGAGCTGTTATCTGACAGCCCGGCAGTGACTGAGATCAGCTCAATGAGGGGCAGACCAAGGGCAAACTGCTGGGGTTCTGGGATATTATATTTTCAGTTTTTTTTTATATCCAGGAAACTAAAAATATTTGTGGAATATGAGCCGCAAAGGCTTGTAATTCACTGAAAACGTGTAGGACAAGCAAGGTAACGGGGGAGATTATTCGAGATGGTTCTCAGAGCGGGTGATGGAGGGTGGGATGATCTATAGCAGGGATACTCATTCTTTTCCAGAATGAGCCACATTGGGTGCTGGATTTCGCTCTATCCAACCGGTCCCACACCTGATTCCACTAATGAACCCTTAAAGCTTTTTCCATAGACCCTTGAAAAGTAGAATCAGGTGTGTAACTGCATGGTTAGAATGAAAGCCTGCACCCACTGCGGCTCATTCTGGAAAAGAGTGAGTATCCCTGATCTATAGGGTGATCTCCCCTGAGTGAGGAGGACTGTAAGCACAGCTCCTGTGCAGCTGTTGCAACCCATTCTGAAGATCTGTAGTCCTATAGGCCTTCAATGCAGCCCTAACCAATCTCAGTTCATTCAACATTCAGTCATTCTAGAGATTCAGTCATTACATCGGCGAGACTATAATATTGAGGAAACAGAATCATCATTGCCACAGCACACGCCACCAAGTCTTCATGTCACCGCAATAACTCAAAAACTATTTTATGCATCCTTTTCAAATTATGTCTCCCCCAGAGGGAGAGTGCAGACACATTGTTTTATGCTCGGTTCCCGTTCGCGGCGGCGTCCCACTTCGTTTCCAGAGGGTAACTCCAAACCCATTTGCATGATCTTAACAAAACTTTGCATGCTTACGACTCAGGTCCTGAAGTGGTGCCTTTTGACACATGCCTGTCTGTCCGTCAGTCTGGATGTGCTCAATTTTTGTCCGGAACAAAACTCCACAACCGTTGGCATGATCTTAACGAAACTCTGCATACTTACTACTTGGGTCCTGCAGTGGTGCCTTTTGGTATGTGTCTGTCCGTCTGTCTGTCCACTGGGTTAGGCAGGGAAGGGTGGCCGGGGTGGAGACAACTAAAAACACCTTCTAGTTTTATATGCCTTTATGGTAAAATTTCAAAATGAGCAAAATTTTAGGTTTTGACTTCTTGTGATTTCTCTGCATTGGGGCAAATCGCAATTCCCATTTTCACATATTATTTAGATGAAATAATGTAAAATAACATGTCAAACTTACAACTTCATGAAATTTGTCAAGAGTTGGGTCAAAGTCTGGTACTCTGCAGAAACAATGTTATGCAGTACAGATCACATCGTAACTTCAGAGCAACGAGCGTAAAAACGCGGTAGGTGGTCAGAGAGAGCGCGGCAGAAGGATACAAACCATTTATAATCATAGTACCCAGTCGGGTGGCACAGTGGTTAGCACTACTGCCTCACAGTAAGAAGGTTGTGGGTTGAATCCTGGGCCTGGGGCCTTTCTGTGTGGAGTTTGCATGTTCTCCCCATGTTCGCGTGGGTTTTCTCCGGGGACTCCGGTTTCCCCCACCCACAAAATCATGCAATATAGGAACACTCCTGTATGGCTGTGTGCGAATGTTTGGTGGTGGTCGGAAGAGCCGTAGGCGCATACTGGCAGCCACGCTTCCATCAGTCTGCCCCAGGGCAGCTGTGGCTACAAAAATGTAGTTTACCACCATCAGAGCGAATGTGAGAGAATGAATAATGTATCCATTGTGAAGTGTCTTTGAGAGCCCAGAAAAGCGCTACAGTATATAAAACTGATGCATTATTATTAGTTACAAAACCTTTCCAGGATACACATCACAGGTGGTCCAGGGTGTGCTGAAGAATATCATGGTTGGCTGATCGGCTGCTAAGCATCTCCCAGCAGGGGATGGTTTCGCCCGCAGTCACTGTAAATGATGAAAACTTACCAACCCCACATTACCACATAAAATTATTTCTTCCTATTCATATATTTATTTGCTTAAAATAGGTCCTTGTAGTTGTATTTTTATTATTGTAGATACCTTTAAAATCACAAGTTTTTAATCTGTAAACCATTGCATGTGAAGGAACGATGTATGAGATACAACCAGAAGTATACTGCATGACGCAGCATGATCTGTGGGGTTTTGTTTATGAGGAGAACAGCGGTGAAAAAGAGCGGTTCTTTTGGACAAAAATCATAACTTTCTATATATATTAATGATATTTAGTGCAGACAGGAAAATTCCTTTATTTTTGTTGTTTACTCTTAACGTTCTGTGAAAATGAATGATACATGTTACATGGTCACATCCGCTATCATAGTTTAGAGAAATTTTCACTTTTTTTATCCCCTCGCTGACGAAGTAGTTGGAGGGGGATATTGTAACGCCGCCGTTCATCCGTAATAAATCTGCTTTCAGTTCTTTAACTTAAGTAATGTTTGACTGATTTTAATGAAATTTTATGTGAAGGAGGTTTGTATCAAAATACAGACTAAGTTTGATTTCCGAGTTTGTAGGTCGCAGGTCATAAAGCATGAAATATGCGAAAATGGTTTCAGTTCGATAACTTGAGTAATGTTTGACGGATTTTAATGAAATTTCATGTTTAGGTACTTCATATCAAAATACAGGCTATGTTCGATTTCGGAGTATGTAGGTCAAAGGTCATAGCTCATTAAATACGCAAAAATGGTTTCCGTTCGATAACTTAAGTAATGTTTGACAGATTTTTATGACATTTGATATGAAGGTACATGGTATGAATATACAGCCTAAGTTCAATTATGGAATATGTAGGTTAAAGGTCATAGCTCATGATATATGCTAAAAGGGTTTCCGTTCGATGACTTAAGTAATGTTTGACATATTTTGATTACATTTGCAGTGTTCTCCACTAAAATTTTCAATTACTGGGCTGTTGGTGGCGTTCTTGGGGGGGGGGGGGCGGGGCGGTCATTAACGATAGTGGAGAACCCTGATGGAATCAAAATACAGCCCAAGTTTAATTTCAGAGTATGAAGGTCAAAGGTCATAGCTCATTAAATATGCAAAAATGGTTTCCAAAAGATTTAACAGTATAACGTGATGACTGTCCCATTGGACCTTATCATTTTGTTGTCATGAATGCTGCTTCTTAATCACATCCTAGATTTCTTCCATTACACTGTTTCAAATATTATACAGTACTAACCTTTGAAAGTTCAAGGATACGTTCATATTATGTTTTCACTTTTCACATATGCTTTAGTCTTCCTCTGTAAATCCCTGATTTTATTCACATTCTTTTATTAAATATTTATACCAATTAACATAAAGTTTATTTTCAGATCTTCTCATGGGCCATTCCATAAAGTAGTAAACTTTCCGTACATCCAATCCCCGGGTATTAGTAACTTCCTTGCCTAGTAATATAGTATAGTCTAATGAAAGTGACTCATTCTGACGTGTATATACACATGTACAACATTTGTACCCGGTGATTGGATGCTACGCTTTGCGTTGCCCTTGTTTCTGTTATATTGTCGACTAGCTGCTACCCGCTACCTGGAGTGAAATTGGCTTTTTATAGCGATCAGTGTGTCTGTCCGTCCGTCTGTAATAAAATTGTTTCCAGACCAGAACTCGAAAACTATACCACTTACAAACACCAAATTTGGTATGGAGCTTCTCCTTATGATCTAGTTGTGCCTTTTGGGGGTTTCGGTCCGTCCGTCTGTCCTCACAACCTGTAGGTTACGCAACCTACAGCCGGGGGGATCCGCCATTGCCAGATGGCTCTTTTTTTTTTTTTTTTTTTTTTTTTTGCGTGCGTCAAGTCCTTCCTGGTGTCCAAGTGGATATTCACACTAAATTTGGTGACAATCGGTTGAGAAATATCGGAGAAATACGTGTACATACACACAGACAGACAGACATCGACCTCAAATATATTATAGATTGCTGGACTTTATGGCGCTCCTGACATCCAGACAGAAGATTTTAGTTGCATGATGAACTCTCACACAGTTGACGCGTCTTCAAAAAGAAATTTCTTCCACGCTTTCATGTGCACTATAATGCGGTTTCTCACAAGTTTTAACTTGAAAGTACATGTTATGTTTTTGGAAGTGGCTATTTGCCCCACAGCCAATGGGAAACCAAACGTGGTCAGGAACTATTTTCTTACCTGGCGCCGCCTCACGATCACTGTTGGCAGTTAAGAGGCTTAGAGCGTTAATCTTGCGAAACCACGAGTTAGTCTGGTGGTAGAGTAGCGATACAAAGACGGCAAGACAGAGGTAAGTTGGGGAGGGTTCTCGCGATTTTTTTCATTTTGATGTGAGCTGTATGGTATTTCTCTCATCTGATTCTTTTATTTGTGTTACTCATCTGAAATTTTTATCTGTGTAACTGTTATATTTCATTCATCTGATTGCAGATTCTGGTTCTACATGAAAAAATACATCTATTTGCTAATTTTCATCTTAATAACATGTTTCTGGGCTGAGTTTTTTAAGAAAAAGTACTACAGAAAAAGAGTGCTGCTGGGTATGTTGTGGACCGCGCTGAGGCCCAAATCCAAGATGGCCGCTAGGTGAAGGGAAGTGGGTGTTGATCCCCAGATCGATTGTTGTTCTAACTTGCATACCAACAATATATAAAATCTGAGAGGCAGTGATGGAATAAGACTCTGGCTCTGGCTCATGTCAGATGGAATGACTCGGCTGTGGAAACGCTCAGCAACATCGGTCATAAATATAGCAATGATATAATTGATGACGGCGGTGGTTAATAATCCATCACTCCTCCCGTCACAGAATTTGCTGCATCACCTCTCTGTGGAGGAAGGTCCCTGTGCAGCGAAGACCTCAGTGAGACGTGCAGGACCCACCACACACGCCCGCGCTCCATTTCTGAGAAATGTGAGGACACTTGGTGCGCTTTTCTGTTTAATACGTCTATTATGCTCTCCTCTGGATTTAAGGCCTTGACACCTGGATGAGTTTTTTCAAATTTGCACGAAAATAATATATTTCGAACTGCTGATTGGGCATGAGGTTTTACACACAGAATGCGATTATCACGCTGTGAGAAAGCGAACCTTTTATTTTTCGGATCGAGATCGGTTTTTGCGAACATTCACAGTGCGAGTAAACGCGTCAACCAATCATATTTGAACAACTTGCCTACTTTAGACAGACTGCAAGACGTTCCTCCGGCTCAATAGCCTCTCGGCCAGTGGCGTGCGGTCAGGTGTTCTGAGGGCTTTCTGTGACCTCACACTTTACTGCTCGATGCTCTCAGGCCGTTCCGACATCCTGACAATTGTCACTCAGCTGTGCAAAGTGCCGAACAACGCCCCTCCAGCCATGACAGAATTCAGAATGGTATACAACGGATTCTCGTGGCTTATTGCTTAATGAGCCTCGCAAACCAATTTGCACAAATCTGTGCAGTTTCATGAGCGCAGAAATTACAAAGATATATTGATATTTTGCATTGTCATTTATCTGTGAAAGAAAATGCCTCCATTAGGAGGTGAAACTTTCCTTCTCAATCCCTACTTTGTAACAGAGGGTGAACCTAAAACCTCCTCTTTTCCTAGAGAGAGTGATGAGGAAAAGATCCTCATCACCGGAGGAGGAGTCCATTTTCTCCTCCTCTTTCCTGTACCGCCTCTGTCGTCTTTCTCTGCAGCGGAGTGAGCTGTCAAAACTTAGGAAATTTATTCTCTCAAGTTTCCATCGCAAATTCTTTTTGGAGCCGGTGTGAAGAGGTTTGATCCGAACATTTCACATCCGAACATTTCGTATTTTTTTGTCATTTATCTGTCACGTATCCGGTGTGTAAGGGCCTTAACTGAGGGAAAACTGATCTGTGTGTGTGTGTGTGTGTGTGTGTGTGTGTGTGTGTGTGTGTGTGTGTGCGTGTGCGTGTGCGTGTGCGTGTGCGTGTGCGTGTGCGTGTGCGTGTGCGTGTGCGTGTGCGTGTATGAGAGAGAGTGAGCGGGAGAGAGAGGCTTATGATGCACTGTTTCTTGCACCTATATTATTAGACTTAAGTTTTATTCTTAAGTGTCTCAGTATATTGCAGGAGTGAGGAAGGGATGTTTCCTCCCTTAAGGAGTCACTGCAGAACGTGATCCTGCTGATTTATCAGAATTCTATAAACACTGACCGCATACAGAGTCGGTACACAGACACCAGCACAGAGACAGACACTCAGAGACAGACACTGGCACAGGCAGATGCACCAGCACAGACACAGACGGGATCAGAAACAAGCAGAAACAGACACAGATGGGATCAGACATGGATAGACTCAGACACAGACAGGCACAAGCACAGACACAGACGGGATTAGGGCTGTGCGATATGACCTAAATCTCATATCCCGATATAGGTTACCTGATATCCCGATCACGATATATATCACGATATAGCAAAATTTCTGTAATTTACATGAGTAAATAGTTTCTATAAAATCACCACATGGAAAGGGCCATTTCTTATTGCATTTGGAATTATGTACTTTACAAATAAAAGGTACTTAATCATATTTTATTATTTTTCTCCTTTCATTTGTAACCTTTGTGCAAATTTTCAATTCAACAGTGAACAACAATTCAAAAGCGAAAAATAACCACGTTTCTGGAGTTCTTAGCATACGAGTGGACAAAGCAGACTTGGATTACACTGGACGATGTGTTCGACGATGGTTTGAAAGTTTGTCAACAGATGTTTTGTGGAGTTTTGCCATTGCTTCTGGGTGACCCAATTTGCTTCCAGAGAAAAGGAATTAGGATAATTTTTCAAAACTCTCCAGTGGCCATAAAGTTGCGTCAGGTGAAAAACAACTTTGTCCATTCGAGACATCTAATGCTGAGTAATTGATATACAAATTATAGTTTTTGGGTCGACTATCACTTTAAACTGTGTTATTATGTATGTTAGGCAGTCAGTTAATGTGGCTTAATGCTCATAAACTCCCATAATAAATTACCGGAAATGACTTTATTTGTAACACAGCGATATAAACGATTGTCATTTTTCTATCAATAGACATTTTTCTATCATGGCACGATATATATCGTCATATCGCACGGCCCTAGACTGGATCAGACACAAGCTGACACAGACACAGAGACTCAGACACAGATAGACACAGGCACAGATTCAAACACAGACAGGATTCGACACAAGCAAACACAGACAGGCACAGACACAGACAGACTCAGGCACAGACACAGATGGGATCAGACAGAGACGGGCACAGACGCAGACAGGATCAGACACAGACAAACACAGGCACAGACACTGCCCAACACAGAGGCAGAGAGGATGGGCTTTGCTCACAGTGCAGGTGGGAGTGCTAAAGAGAGAGCTGCATTTCCCTCTTCAGTGCTGGCAACATCAGCACTTTAGCACTTTCTATGAATACATACCAGCCCATTATACCACGATTCACAAACCATAGCAGTATAGAAAAGCTGGTGCCGCCATAACCCTGCATGTTTAGCACGTCTCTCTTCCCTGTCAGATGGTGGCGCTGCTGGAGAGGGAAGTCCAGAGAAACCGCTGCCCTGGGCTTCACCCAGCTGAGAGGTTTGTATCTTGTCTCATGGAATCTTCCCTCAAAAGAGTGCCTCGCCTGGGGTCCCACCTCAGAGACCAGAACTGCTTTGCTCTGAATGGAGCTCTAGAGGAAATGGTGGGGGAAATGCAGTCTGTTGGTAATTTGACATCTTGCTGCCAGCACTGAAGATTTGTTGTTAAACCACTCTGTTAGTTCTAACGTCTCAGGAATTAACAAATAACTGTTTTGTCTGACTGACGGCTGATGACTGGAGCAAGGATGATGGGCTTTGGTGAGGCCACAGGCTTCATATGCTGGGCTGTGCATGTGACATGAATATGTATAGCGCATGCTCTAGGGTACTCAGTTTTTTTTCTCTCTTAGATGTTCATGTGACGACGTTCGTGGTGCCTCCGTGACCTGCACTGCTCTGGTCACATGTCCCGAGGCAGCCCCTCTGATTGGTGCTCTCCTGCAGCACCCAGCAGAGTGTGACAGGGCAGCTCTCAGTGAGGACTTCCTGGAGGCGGTGAACTCTGCCCTGCAGGGGTGAGTAAACCAGTGAAAACATTTGTTTATTTGTCTCCCAAGAGAATCTGTGTTTGGCAGCACTTCGCGTCAGCCTCTCAACATATTTGGATCTCCCCGTGGGGAGATACTATGGTGTAGTTTCAGGGCCGCCGTGCCCACAGAGATTTTCTGTTCCGGGCTCTGGAAGCCACAGTTATTAATTGTTTTCTAATTTTTGCACAGGCGAAGATATTTATTTGACAGTGCTCAAGACCGATTTTCGGCAATTAAGGATATCCAATATGGCTGCTGACGGCCATTTTGTGCAAAATTTGGGGATCGGGGAGATACACCACTTGGTCCCTGTGGCGATTGAGTTATCCAATTTTGAAATTCATTTTATTGTCCCCCTTCGCCCGCGGAACGGGGAACATAGAAATGCTGTTCGTCCGTCCGTCCGTCCGGGAAGTGTACTCGCAATAACTTTTGACAGCTTTGATGGAGGATCACCAAATTCACACCACATATGCCTCTCATGAAGGCCTTGCTCAAGTTCGATGATGATTGACCTTCACCTAGTTTTCAAGGTCACTGAGCAAAAAGATGTGAGGAAAACTGTACTTGCAATAACTTTTGACAGCTCTGATGGAGGCTCACCAAATTCATATGACATTCTTATTCTTATTGGCTTGTTAGGTTGATCTCAGCCATGGGCACAAAACTATGCCTTGGCGATGCGTCCATCATCCACAAGTCATGAAAATTGTAATCTCTCTCATAACCCATGGTTATATTTAGCTCATATCACAATGATCCATCCCTCATCCATCTCTCTGTTCAACCAATGACCAATGAGCTACAGTGTTATTGTACTTCACATTATTAGTGGTACAGTGCACCACATTATTTTCAGCCATCAAAACAGTTTTTGCCACATGTTTCTGGTCACTTCTGCGACGGGGGACACAAGGCCTTCAGGCCAGCAGGCCATTTTTTTATCATTACAATGGCGTGAATCCCCAGATGGGCTTACAAGACACCTCTGTCGAACTGGAGTGCGCTTCAATGAGCTGTCGTTGCTAAACTTCCATCGTAATCGCGGTCGAAAGCTTGGTCATTCTGAGATTTGGATTTTGTAGAATGGGTCGTTACAAAGCTTAGTCGCAAGCACAGTCCTAAAGTCAATGACTGCTCAATACCAGTATTTACTAGGTTGTTGATTATTAGTTCCTGTTGTTGTCGTCATTTCGACATCAGTTTCTTTCAAAATTAGACAAAAATGAAATTATTATACCAACAGTTTTATAAAGGACAGATTCAACGCAGCATGAACACAAAAAGCATCAACGTATGTGTTTTGGCAGAGATGGGAAAATGGGGCTCCAGATGTTTTCTGAATCAGCTGGTTGTGGTTAGAACAGCTCTTTGGCCAAGACGCGCATAAGATGCATATTTCCAATAAGCGGGCTACACGTGATTGCGTCATCTACGACGATGTGGCATCCAATTAAAGCAGAGTGGTTCCAACGACGAATGTGCTGAACTGCGACCGAGCAACAACCCATTAAAGAAACAGCCAGGAGTGGGTCATATCTTGAGCGAAAGTTGAGTCTTGTCTTAAGACCGTTGTCAAATTAGAAACTATGCTAACCCCCTAGAAATGCACCCCTGACCAGCTGGAGTCGCAGATGTCAAAGAAAAATCATATCTGCTGGACAGCAGCATTCCAAAAGAACAAAAAAGCATGACGGTCATAAACAGTTTACCCCAATACCAGTGTGACTCTGCATGTGTGTTATGTGCTGCTAGTATTGAGGCTGTGCGCTGTGTACCATCACTGAGGCTGTGCTACATAATGTTTCTGAGGCTGTTTGTGCTCTTAGTACTGAGGCTGTTCAATGTGTACCGTCACTGAGGCTGTGCTACCAAATGTTTCTGAGACTGTGTTTGTGTAATGTGCTCTTAGTACTGAGGCTGTTTGCTCTGTTCTGTCACTGAGGCTGTGCTACATAATGTTTCTGAGACTGTGTTTGTGTAATGTACTCTTAGTACTGAGGCTGTTTGCTCTGTTCTGTCACTGAGGCTGTGCTACCTAATGTTTCTGAGACTGTGTTTGTGTAATATGCTCTTAGTACTGAGGCTGTTTGCTCTGTTCTGTCACTGAGGCTGTGCTACATAGTGTTTCTGAGACTGTGTTTGTGTAATGTGCACTTAGTACTGAGGCTGTTTGCTGTGTACAGTCACTGAGGCTGTGCTGCATAATGTTTCTGAGACTGTGTTTGTGTAATGTCCGCTTAGTACTGAGGCTGTTCGCTGTGTACCGTTACTGAGGCTGTGCTACATAATGTTTCTGAGTCTGTTTGTGTAATGTGCACTTAGTACTGAGGCTGTTTGCTGTGTACAGTCACTGAGGCTGTGCTACATAATGTTTCTGAGACTGTGTTTGTGTAATGTGCTCTTAGTACTGAGGCTGTTTGCTGTGTATAGTCACTGAGGCTGTGCTACATAATGTTTCTGAGACTGTGTTTGCGTAATGTGCTCTTAGTACTGAGGCTGTTTGCTGTGTATAGTCACTGAGGCTGTGCTACATAATGTTTCTGAGACTGTGTTTGTGTAATGTGCTCTTAGTACTGAGGCTGATTGCTGTGTACAGTCACTGAGGCTGTGCTACATAGTGTTTCTGAGACTGTGTTTGTGTAATGTGCACTTAGTACTGAGGCTGTTTGCTGTGTACAGTCACTGAGGCTGTGCTACATAATGTTTCTGAGACTGTATTTGTGTAATGTGCTCTTAGTACTGAGGCTGTTCACTGTGTATAATCACTGAGGCTGTGCTACATAATGTTTCTGAGACTGTGTTTGTGTAATGTGCTCTTAGTACTGAGGCTGATTGCTGTGTACAGTCACTGAGGCTGTGCTACATAATGTTTCTGAGACTGTGTTTGTTTAATGTGCTCTTAGTACTGAGGCTGTTTGCTGTATACCATCTCTGAGGCTGTGTGCTACATAATGTTTCTGAGACTGTGTTTGTTTAATGTGCTCTTAGTACTGAGGCTGTTTGCTGTATACCATCTCTGAGGCTGTGTGCTACATAATGTTTCTGAGACTGTGTTTGTGTAATGTGCTGCTAGTACTGAGGCTGTTTGCTGCACACCGTCTCTGAGGCTGTGTTTATCTGCAGGAATCGGCTGGCACTTGAGGAGTCGACGTTACTGGGCCTGTGGAGGCACAGCCTGCCCAGTTTAGAGGGAGCGACACTGAGCCTCGTGGAGTTCGCTCTCTCTGACCCACCTCCATCACTGCAGACCCTGGAGCAGCGGGTCACTGATTCACTTTTGGTGTGTCCTCTCTTGCCCGTATTGCAGTCATGTCCTCTGTGCCACCTACCGCAGTTACATGGCCGTCTCGATGGCGTCCAACACAAAGTCCTTGACACCCAAAGTAGAGCATTATAAAGAAATTCTGTCACATTTTATACAAATAATGGATTTAATCTTGCAGATAAGATCAAAAATTGAAGCACAGGACCCATGAAATATCCTAGGGCAGGGATAAACCAGGCTGAGGGCCCAGTGGACGCAGGTGCTTCTCCAGAAAGCTTCTTGTTTAAAACTGCCACAGGGCCTCTTTTAGAGCACTGGCAGGTGGAGTCAGTTTAGCGAACAGCTGCTTGATAAATAGAACCTCCCCAACTTCAGATGGAGGGTGATGGTCATTGGATAAACAGTAGGGGGTGGAAATTCACTGGCACATAGCAATGGCTCAATTTACAATGCCTGTCCCAAAAAAAGTCAGTATTTAGGTTTATGTCAGGAAAAACATTGACTGGATTATTTATGCTGTGATTAATATGTTTCAGCTGGAAATAACTGTTACAACCCTGACTGATGAAGCGCACAGCTTCTCATTTCCTCAAAAGTCATGTGGAAAGATCTATCCCTTGGTAGCAGAAAAGTGTTTCAGAAGGGGCAAATTTAAGACTGATGTTGGTTTTTGATGCAGTACCGCCTGAGGGATCGAAGGTCACGGACATTCAATGTTGGTTTTCGGCCTTGTGGCTTACGTGCAGCGATTTCTCCAGATTCTCTGAACCTTTTGACGATATTACGGACCGTAGATGATGAAATCCCTAAATTTCTTGCAATAGCTCGTTGAGGAATGTTGTTTTTAAACTGTTAGACAATCAGCTCACGCATTTGTTGACTAAGTGGTGACCCTCGCCCCATCCTTGTTTGTGAATGACTGAGCATTTCAGGGAAGCTGCTTTTATACCCAGTCATGTCACCCACCTGTTCCCAATTAGCCCGTTCACCTGTGGGATGTTCCAAATAAGTGTTTGATGAGCATTCCTCAACTCTCTCTGTCTTTTTTGCAACTTGTGCCAGCTTTTTTGAAACATGTTACAGGCATCAAATTCCAAATGAGCTAATATTTGCAAAAAATTACGAAGTTTACCTGTTCGAACATTAAGTAACTTGTCTTTGCAGTGTATTCGATTGACTGAATCATTGTATTCTGTTTTTATTTACGATTTACACAATGTGCCAACTTCACTGGTTTTGGGTTTTGTTTGATTATATTGTATTTTAATGGCTGTACAGCACTTTGGTCAACTGAGGTTGTTTTAAATGTGCCATAAAAATAAAATTTGATTGATCTATCAGTCCTGTGCACCGCTGTGCAAAAATAGTCTCTCAGCGATGGCAGCATGTTTCTCACTGGAAATTATTATCTGGAATCACTTACATCAATCTTGTGATAACTTCCATTTTGCCAAAAAAAAAAAAAATCATTACCTGGAGTTATACATGTCTTTCTTTTTGCCAAAAAATGCACTCAGTACTTTTTACCCTGCAGCCCTGACTAAGGGGCAGAGGGGTATCGTTGTCCCCTTTGCGTATGGGCGGCGGGCGGGAAAATTTTATCTGGACCGTTTCTCTGTAACTGCTTGGGATAGGAACTTGATTTTGCATTTGTGTACTCGCTTTAGTGGTTAGATGTGCCTCGTGACGGTTTTGTACCCCAATGACCTTTGACCTTGCCTCATTGACCTTTAAAACTTTGTCTGGGCCATTTCTCTCAAACCGCTTGGGTGAGGAACTTGATTTGGCATATTTGTGGGCAGGCGTGCCTCCTCCTGGTTTTATACCACAGTGACCTTTCACTCTGGATCAAACACCACCACCTATGGTTCAGTGTGTCAGGGCTGAGGGTTGTTGCCTTCACCCCTACCAAGCATAGTTTTATTAAATTCCATCCTTGATTTGGCTTGTTCCTCAAGTTGCCCTCCCCAGCTTTAAATCCTATTTGAGCTACAGAATGGAGCGGTCAGACATTGATTAACTGTAATTTTGTTATACAAGCAACAGGCCATGAAAGTGGTGTTAATGGTGCTGCTTATTTGAGATTATTGTTATGTGTGGTTAATAATCAAATTACCCTCTCATTTCTCTGCAGCCTAATGCATCTGCCCATCACCATCACATGTTTTTGGTTGTCAGTAACATTTTTCGGTGAGTTTAAAGTTTCTCCCTTCTTGCAGAGAAGCCTGTGGCTATTTTGCACCCTACAGGCCACTCAGCACTGCAGGAAAGGCAGTAGCTTTTTTATTATTTATTTACCTATTAACCTTTATTTAACCAGGTAATTAGCCCATTGAGATGTAGGACCTCTTTCGCAAGGGACACCTGGGCAAGAAAGGCAGTAACAAACGTCTATGACACAAAATTAAAAACAATGACGTTACACACAACATTGGGAAGCAAAAATGGAGCGAAGTACAGAGCAGATACACAAATAATAAATAGATCATATAAAATGCAAATTTTTGATGACACTGATGATATTTAAGTACAATAACACTGTCCAATTCAAAGTCCTTTAAAATCATGGTGAAGGCATCATAAGTAATTCATTCTGGCAGTTTTAAATCTTTTTGAAGGGTGTTCCATGTAAAAAGGGCAGCATATGTGAATGCTCTTTTTTCCAACTCTGTGCGGACACGTGGACCAGTCAATTGCACAGTATCCTTTGAGCGAAGGCCATATTGCTTTGGCTTCTCAGGATATGTGTACATAAATACGAATTTTACACCCTGCAGGCCACTCAGCACTACAGGAAAGGCGGTGGCTATTTTATTCCCTCCAGACCCCTCAGTACTACAGGAAAGGCAGTGGCTATTTTATTCCCTACAGACCCCTCAGTACTACAGGAAAGGCAGTGGCTATTTTATTCCCTACAGACCCCTCAGTACTACAGGAAAGGCAGTGGCTATTTTATTCCCTACAGACCCCTCAGTACTACAGGAAAGGCAGTGGCTATTTTACACCCTACAGGCCACTCAGTACTACAGGAAAGGCAGTGGCCTTTCTACACCCCAGATGCCACACATACTTCAAGCCATACTACACACTCACTGTTATGTGCTGTGTGTTTGGGATTTGTCTTTCTTTTGCACTTCCCTGCCTTTCCCCTGCCATCACCATCCACCAAGTCCTGCCTCCCAGACCACACCCTTCAAGCCCCGCCTTCACCAGTCCCAGAGCCACCTCATCATTCAAATCAACCAACCAGAACCCGCCACCTCCTTTAAAAGACCTGGACTGTTTGCTCTTCGAGAGATTTTTGCTTTGGTTTTTCTCAATTGCCATTTCGTGTCTTGTGATCCAGTGTCTTAGTTGTGTTATACATTATATGTTTCATTGTTGTTTGTGTACACTGCCAAGCCTTGGGACAGGTAAGACTGGGAGCTCCTATACATATGCCCGTAGGCTATGTTAATGTATAGACACACTAGTCTTTAGGGGTGGTTGCCAACCGATGTACGTTATTGCTAGACAGAGTAGTTAGGCTTTTGTTTGTAACATTAGTGTAGAAAACTCTTGGTGTTAGTTAGCTTGTTTTGGTTATTTTGGCAACATCCAGCGTCCTTTGACTCTGGTAGTGTGTGTCTTGACTGTCTTTATGTATCCAACCCCTGTATATCCAGCCACAATCAGTAAACACTTGAGCACTAGTCTCTGCATTGTTTGTGTTATTATTATTTTTTCTGTTTTCCCACCTATTACCCATTTTAACACCTTCTGGCCCATTCCACCACAACCAGTTACCTACCCCCATGCACCCCTAGGTCCATGGGGGTTGTAACACTCGCATTCTTTTGGCCCACATGGTTTGACAGGAATGCTGTTTTACAGTGTCACCAATGGACCATTACCCACCATCACTCCTGTGATGATTTTTCACTCATAAATCTGTTTGTGCTACCCAACATGTGTAAATGTGCTCTAGACTGGTGAGAGCAGTTGGCACTCCTGCATGAGATCAGTTATAAATGTAAGCTGGTGACCTGATGCGAATTCTGATATCAGCTCCCCCAGGTGGCAGCCTTGCTCTTCAGCTCGACTTCTGTCCTATTGGGCCTCAGCCACTCAGGAAAAACGGCATATTGAACTGTTACATTTACGCTGTTGTTTACATTACTCGGGTCATAATGACCATATAGGGATTAAAATGAGCTCAAACATTGGTTGCCTGTGTGCGAGCCTCATTAATTCTTTGGTGTTTGTCTCATTGGGCAGGATGCTATTGATGGAAACGCAGGGAAGCCCCGCCCTCAGAACTCTCATACAGACCTTCACTCGCTGTCTCCTTCTGTCGCTCCGCCTGGTCTCCTCACAGGTACAACAGTTGTGTGCGCATCTGGTCTGTAGCGGTGTATGTGTGTATGGGCTGTGTTGGTGTATGTGTGTACTGATGGTGATGGTATGTATATATATGCAGGCAGTGATGGTGTATGTGAGTACATGTAGATTATGATGGTTTATGTACAGTGTACAGACAGTGATGGTATATGTGCGCACACAGACTGTATTTCAAAATCTGCTGTTATTCTCTACAAAGTGAACATACAGATGGCCAGGCCACGCCCACCTAAACCATATTGAAGAGTGTTCCAATCGAAAGTGAGTAAAACTCATTCCTCCAAAGGGTCCTACATAACGGTCGTTTCCGAAGTGTGCAGTCGATGATCGCTTTGCTCCCTGACTGCCGTATGACCACCGGAGCCTAGTGATGTCTTGATGACTCAATCAAAGCACTATGAGCTTGCTCCGGGCATGAATTTTTATTGTGCTTGACAAATAAAATAAATAACAATGGCTAATAGGTAGCGCACAGAAAGCGAACGAACCCAGCTAGCTTGCTTGTTAACCTCGATTGGCTTATGCAAGCTATATACAGAAGTTTTTATTTTTTACCCCATGCAATTTGTTGCATTTTGAAAGCTACGTGGTTGATTGTAAAGCTAGTGCAGAACCGATAATTGGCCTGTGAATGCAGTTCTCCTGTGGGAAGGCTGCCTCTGTTTCCACTTCCTGTACAGAATTCAGCAGCAGAAATATGTTGAAGGGCTTTCCAAACAACCTTTTCTTGGGAACCCTACTCCCTGCTGCCCTTCAGTGTTTTCCCTACGAAGGGAAGTGACATCACAGGGTGTGAGCACAGGGATTAGCCCTGTGAAATGATGGGCAGCCGCAGTGACTGTGTGTGTCTGGCTGCAGGAGAGGTTCTCCCTGAAGGTGTTCTGCCCTCATGCTCCTGCTGGTCTCCTGACTCCTCTGCTGCAGATCCCCTCAGGTAACCCCTATCCGTCCTCACCTGCCACAGGTGTGCCAGCCAGTCTATGCCACACTTCATGCTTTAAAAATCTCCCAAGGCAGCCCTTGCTGGACAAAACTAAATTAAGTTGTACATTTTGCAGACACTTCTTGCTTGGCTTTAACTGTAAAGGAGATGTTGCATCAGACCCTGGAAGCCCAGCTCAGTCACACAGCGTCCCTCTCAGACACTGCATGTGTGAAATTGCCATTTTTTTATTTGCCATGTCTGGTTTGCTCTCATTTCCTTCCGAGTGAAGAAATGGCAGACCTCATCAGGGCTCAAGCTTGGTCATTGTATTCATGTGGAATGTCACTCTGGCTCAGAAGTTTAAAATCACTCATGATTTTCACTTGGATTAAATGGTGGAAACATGAATGTAAAGGAATGTTCTGGAAAGGAAACAACCTGATTTTAACCCCATAAAGTGTGGGGTCACTTGCATTAAAAGCCCATCTTCAAACACACATCTGTGGGAAATACTGTAGTCCATATGGAAATCCACAGAGTGTGATTCTAAAGTAAACATCATATACAGGTTGGCTAAGATTTTCAGACCAGTGAAGAAATCTTACTGAGAAATTTCTAAAATGGATAACTGTATTTTAAAATGTTTTTCACCAAACACTTGAAATACTAAATAAAAGAGATTAAATACATTTTTTGTGTTTGTATTTTCTTTTTTTTTGTGTATGTTGATGAATATTGAATAAAAAGACTGTTAAAGTAACATCCGATTCCTAACTTCGGAGCGGCAGGGCATATGACATTCAATTGTGGCGAGAGAGGCCCAGTTGTTCCCGCAAAGCTTTTCAATTTCCTGTCAACAATGTGTTCCTAATACTTTGTTTACCTAAGAACTGAGTAGTATTTGGCACCTTTCACCATAACACAGTCCATGATCTCTTTTAGAAAAAATTCTTCTTGATGTCTGTATAAAGTTTAGCCACAATATATATCATACGTGCGTGTGTGCGTGCGCGTGCGTGGCCTTTCACTGTTGCCCACAGATGTTCCCCCTGAGGCGTGGTCAGAACACCTGCTGCTGATCAGTCACTCCTTACAGAGGAAGGAGGAGAAAGAGAAAGACAACTCCAGGTAACTTTCTCAACTCACTAACCTGTCTGTGGATACTCTCTCAAACTCACTGACCTGTCGGTGGATCCTCTCTCAAGCTCACTGACTTGTGTGTGGATCCTCTCTCAAACTCACTGACCTGTCAGTGGATACTCTTTGAAGCTCACTGACCTGTTGGTGGATACTCTCTCAAACTCACTGATCTGTCTGTGGATACGCTCTGAAACTCGCTGACCTGTTTGTGGATCCTCTCCCAAACTTTCTGACCTGTCTGTAGATACTCTCTCAAACTCACTGACCTGTCTGTAGATACACTCTCATACTCTCTGACCTGTCTGTGGATACTTTCTCAAACTCACTGACCTGTCTGCGGATCCTCTCTCAAGCTCACTGACCTGTCTGTAGATGCTCTTTCATACTCACTGACCTGTCTGCAGATACTCTCTCATACTCACTGACCTGCCTGTGGATACTCTCTCAAACTTTTTGACCTGTCTGTGGATACTCTCCCAAACTGACTGACCTGTCTGTGGATACTCTCCCAAACTCACTGACCTGTCTGTGGATACTCTCTCAAACTCGCCGACCTGTCTGTGGATGCTCTCTCAGATTCACTGAGACACATGATTCAGCTGTGGTCATGTTGAAACTGCTGGCTTCTGGTACTGCTGTTACTTGTTTTTTCCCGTGTGCTGTTTCATTGTTGAAGCTGCTGCGCTTGTCTTCATAACTAATGTAAGATAAATTGGGGTCGTGGGGATGTGACACCCCCAATGTTGACACCCCCACCCATAAAGTACAAACATGTAATCCAAACTATTCTCGCAAACTACAGATCCCTGCCAAGAGATTAACGCCCACCCCTACCCCCCACCTTACACGCACGTGTCAAGCAACGTCTGCTTCATGCCTGACGTCTCGCATGAGCCGGCCTCGTTACGGGTGGTACTGTAGCGGAAGCACAAGTTTGTAACCAACTGGCTGTCATTACACTCTGCCATCAGGTTAAAATTTAGACAGATATGGATAATGTTGCATAGACATCGATTTTATTAAGAAAATGTATGATTAAATTTTAAACTGTGATAATCAGACTTTCATGTTGGGGGCTGACATAGTGCCCCATATTATCTCAAACACTTGTTGCTCACTCGTATCTGCACTGCAGCCTGCTCCTACCTGTTCGTATCGTCTACCGTTAGGCTGACATGCTTCTCGTTCCTGGCGGGCTACTGACCATGCTGCTGATTCTGAAATGCAGTCAGCACATTCAGTGATGCAGTCCCTAACATCCTGTAAAACCAATAGGCCTATAACTTTAACATTGTGCGCATTATTCATTGTGCGCATTGTTTTATCAGTGCATTGTTCCAGCATAAAAGTTCTTTTCTCTCCTGCTATGCAGTTAGCATTAGCATTGCACTTGTTGCCTGCATACTGTCGCGTTAGTTAATGCTATCGCTAAGCGTTAGGCACCAGCAGTAAATACTTTTATGAATGTTGTCCATGCTCAAAAGCTACTCGTAGCTTTTTAAAAGCTTGACGGGAACCCTGCACTTACATTCTTGACTATAAAGAATTAATGAATGTCTCGTTTTTGAGAGGTTTCTGATATCAGATCATTTCGGTCGTGAACATCTGTTCTGTATTAACTTTAGCTCTTTGAATTGTCAGAAAAAACTGAATCCAACTCGTCATGTCTTTGTGTGCTGTTGGTACTGAAAGTAGCCTGTCAGTGCATAATGAATGTCAGTAGATGACATCTGTGATAGTGATACAATGATGGATAGCCTTCAGTGATGGAGACTGTTGCAGATTTTAAACATTTTTAAAATTGTTTCAGAATTCAATAATGAGTTATTACATCTATTTGTGAATGGCCTATAGACTTGATGAGGCAGTCTGCGAATTTTGGGACCCGTCCACCCCGTGCAGATTCGGTGCCCCTCAATGTCAAACTACTTCCCACATGCCTGGAAAGGGCTATTCATGACGGGACTTTCTCGGCCCCCCATATTGTCTGATAATGGAGACTGGAAAGCAAGCCTGTAACTCGTGTAAAACGACTACATACTAAATTCAAAATGGCAGTGACTGGGTCCCTCTCTCCTGTAGGGGGAGCTGTAGTCTGTTTGAGAGCTGAGTCCTCCTCTCCTGTAGGGGGAGCTGTAGTCTGTTTGAGAGCTGAGTCTTTCTCTCCTGTAGGGGGAGCTGTAGTCTGTGCTGTAGTCTGTTTGAGAGCTGAGTCCTCGTCTCTTGTAGGGGGAGCTGTAGTCTGTATGAGAGCTGAGTCCTCCTCTCCTGTAGGGGGACCTGTAGTCTGAGAGCTGAGTCTTCCTCTCCTGTAGGGGGAACTGTAGTGTGTTTGAGAGCTGAGTCTTTCTGTCCTGTAGGGGGAGCTGTAGTCTGTATGAGAGCTGAGTCCTCCTCTCCTGTAGGGGGACCTGTAGTCTGAGAGCTGAGTCCTCCTCTCCTATAGAGGGAACTGTAGTGTGTTTGAGAGCTGAGTCTTTCTATCCTGTAGGGGGAGCTGTAGTCTGTGCTGTAGTCTGTTTGAGAGCTGAGTCCTTCTGTCCTGTAGGGGGAGCTGTAGTTTGTATGAGAGCTGAGTCCCTCTCTCCTGTAGGGGGAGCTGTAGTCTGTTTGAGAGCTGAGTCCCTCTCTCCTGTAGGGGGAGCTGTAGTCTGTGCTGTAGTCTGTTTGAGAGCTGAGTCCCTCTCTCCTGTAGGGGGAGCTGTAGTTTGTTTAAGAACTGAGTCCTTCTCTCCTGTAGGGGGAGCTGTTGTCTGTATGAGAGCTGAGTCACTCTCTCCTGTAGGGGGAGCTGTAGTCTGTTTGAGAGCTGAGTCACTCTCTCCTTTAGGGGGAGCTGTACTCGGTTTGAGAGCTGAGTCCTCCTCTCCTGTAGGGGGAGCTGTAGTCTGAGAGCTGAGTCTTTCTCTCCTGTAGGGGGAGCTGTAGTCTGTGCTATAGTCTGAGAGCTGAGTCCTCTCCTGTAGGGGGAGCTGTAGTCTGTTTGAGAGCTGGTTCCTGCTGGTCCAGGCTGGGTTCTGGGTCGATGTGGCCGCTCAGCTGCTCGTCATGTCGGGACCAAAGATGACGCCCCCTCTGCTGTGGCTTCTGACCTTCTACTATCATCCCATTCAGCTGGAGGAGCAAAGCGCCAACACTCTGGTGAGTGAGTGAGTTTTGGGGACTGTTAGACCACATAAGGATAGTGAAGTCTGAAAAAATGTGACAATGCTCAATTAACGGTGCTCCTGGTCTATTAGGTATTAGACAGTGTGCTGTAGGTTATGAGTTAAAGTATAGTTTGAGGTCCAGTTTCTTTAAAAGGTTTGTAGGTTTGGGTGAAGTTTGTAGTGACAGATGGTATTGAGATTGAGGGCCGATATTATGAACTAGCACGGTGAATGTATAGCTGGTTTTAAATTTGATTTCTGACATGGTTGACCATATTGTGTTGAGAATATGACTGTCAATATATCTGATGTCGATGTGTTTGACCCATGTACTGCTTCCCTTCCCACATGTCACAACATTACACCACAGCTGCAGCCGTCCTTCCTCTAGCTGAGGACATGCAAAGAATTTAATTTTATTGTAAATATTCTCAGAATTGCCCCCATGTTTTACTGTGATGTCCAGTCTTTCATGATCCCTTGAGCTGGAGTGTTTGGCTGCCTGAAACATTGAGCTGCGGTTTTAATAAGCGCAGTGCTAAAGATGCACCCCTGGATCTTGAAGTCTTTTTTTAATTTGAGTGCGCAGTCCCAACCAGTCTCCAGTCTTTATAGATATAAATGTAAAAACTACAATAGCAAAGGCAAAAAGGAAGCTTCTCCTCTGATTTGCGCAAGAGACCGAAACCCTGTGTTCGGATCTGAACTTAAAGTGAACTGTCTGAGCCGAGGCAACGGGAGACTGGAATTTGTCCATGAATTCATGATTAAAGAGAACTGTCGAGGACATGCAAATGGACTCACTCTTACACTCTCTTACACCGAGACTGACACCCGCTCACGCGTACACACACTCTCACACACACACACACCTCAGCAGTCACAAATGAAGAAAAGCTGATTAATTGGAGTTCAAGTTACAGGTCCTATTTGTGTCTAAGTAATTTGTAATCTTTATGGGCACTGGTTGTCACTGAGGTTTGGTATTTGGAGTGTAAAAACAAATTCCTTTTGAAATTAAGATTTTTAATCAGAGGAATAGCTGTATTTTTTGTTGAAGTTAAACCAACGATAATCTTTTTGGCGAAAGAAGACTGTCTTAAAGTGTCATTCTGCATGGTCATGTCGAGCAACATTGAAACCTAAATTTAAAGGTCATGTTGGACGCTCTTTGTCACACCGTTGTGCTAATGTGTTGAAAACATTATTTCCTCCACCAAAGAGGTTATGTTTTGGCTTCTGTTTTATTTATTTATTTCTGGGTCTGACATTTAGCAGGATATCTCAAAAATGGCAGCATAGATTTTACCCAAACTTTGCAGGATGTTAGTTGCACAAGAGGAACAGGTGTTTCAATTTCGGAACATTAGGCCAAACTACATATATAGGTCGAAGTTCAAATCCAGCTCTGCTGGCAGAGGTATGGGCTCTCAGGAGTCCAGCTCTAGTTTTCTAATATGAAAAAAATGGGGTCTGTTGAAAATTTTTCCTACTTCCGTGTATTTCCTGGGTTCCTTGAATTGATTTCATTCTGTTTGTCATGAAAGTTGGCCATCAGTCAGTGAACGTGAATCCAGTCTCTACGCAGCTGGCGGTTTTGAGAAGTTGGCTAAAAACCCTGATTCTTGTTTGGTTGCAGGCGATGGCTGGAGAGGCCCTGGATCTCGTGAGGATGCTCTTCATCCCTCCGTCCTCTCCGTCACCCTCCCTCGCCCAGGTCCTGCGGCGCCTGCTACCCTCCTGCCCTCTCCTGCTCCTCCACCTCTTGCTGAATTCAGCAGTCTTCTTGGACGGCCCAGCCAGCACCATCACTGAAGTCCTACATCAGGTGAGGACACTCGCCCCCTACTCCATGCAACCAACTACATTTCCCCTGATACCTTATTTTTGGCGTGGGAAACCCTTCCGCAAAATCTGCCCTAGTGACATCATTCAACGCTGACATTCCATGCTGCAGGATTTGACCCGGAAAAAATTCCTTGGAATGACCTGAATTGGCAACATGGTAATATGTCATTTCCTCCCCATGTAAGGGAAGACACACTTAGCAAGACAGATGAATGTGTAGAGGTGAATGATTACAACTTGAATGGGTAAAAGGGAAAGATTATATACTGAATTTGTAAGGGTTAGGACTGCAAAGAAGTACTCGGGTAGATTAATACTCGCCAAATAAATCATATCCGGTCACAGATTAATCATATTTGGTCACAAATAGATCAAAACCGGTCACAGATAATTCATATTCTGTCGCAAATAAATCATATCCGGCCTCAGCTAAATAATGTCCGCTCGCAGATAAATCATATCCGGTCACTAATAAGTGATAATTGACAATTGCTTTGCTGTCGTGTATTTTTTCAACATTTAATCCTAAGAGGTTCCCTGAGTTATGTTGGCCAGGTGTTATTTAAAAAGGCCATCATGCTTGTTGATTTATGTGGTTTAAAAACCTCTTCAGCCTCAGCACCCGGTGATGCCCGAGTCGCGGAAACAGAGCACAGAAGTCATCAACACGTTTTTTATTGTTCCCCAGTACAAAAACTGTCTGTTTGTTTTGATTTTTTAAATTTTGGAGCATGTTTATTTGCAAAAGAAAAAAAAAATTAAATTGCTTGGCGTGTCTTGTAATACAATCCAGAAACAAAGTTCACTAGTTCGAAAGCCACCTTATGCTTATCCTGTATGATGTTTTTGCTGTTCTGTTTTGCTTTGGTAATAATTTAATTTCAGCAACATTCAATAGTTTTGAAACCATTTTAACGAGGGCATAAAAATGGCCATGGCTTAGTACAGGGCCTGCCACTGTCTCTACTGTTTCAAAACTCAGATTTACTCACAATAACTTTCCATAGTATATCAACTGTAATGATCAAACTTAATTTTCTTACTCGAAAATCACTCCATTGTTGTCTCTTCCTGTGGCGCAGTTGGAGCGCGATTGTCATACAATATAGCTGAATAAATGTCTGTCGGCTAGTAGTTTATCAGCTGTTATGACCAGAGTTTTTTACCCCTCAGCCTGACTTAGGGGCACAGGGGTATTGTCGTTACGCACGGCGTCCGTCTGCTCGTCCGCCTGTCCGTCTACATTTGATTCCATGCGATTAACTGAAAAACGCCATCACCGATCATCACGATTTTTGTTGAGGACATAGGTTCGTATAGTAACTGCACCCCAATCGATGCATTATTATTATTATTATTATTATTATTATTATTATTATTATTATTATTATTATTATTGTCGATTTCGGCTGCAATCCGAAATCAAATATGACTGCCGCATCCGCAATCTTGAATTTCCATTCCATGCGATCACCGAAAAACTGCATCACTGATTACCACGATTTTTGGCGAGGACATCGGGGTACAGTTACTACAAAAGCCTTTCGATTTCAGCTGCGATGCCACAGCCGCCATCTTGAATTGCCATTCCGCACGATGACAACAATCAAAGCCATTTTTGCTGAGTCGCTCGGCCTTGTGTACCTACAGAAGCCTATCGATTTTTACGGTGCTTGGATGTTAAGTATGGCCCCCGCAGCCACCATCTGGAATTTGTATTCTGCACGATAATTTGAAAATGCCCATGTCAATCTATGCCGTTTTTGCTCTGTTGCTTGATCTTGCCTATTGAAGCCTATTGAATTTGACGGCACTCGGATGTCCAGTATGGCTGCCACAGCCGCCATCTTGTAATTTCTATTCCGTAGAATAACTTGCAAAGGCCTTCGTCAATTTATTTTTTTCGAAATAATCCAGGGGCTGAGGGTTAATGCCTGCTCTGCGGGGCTATTTTTTATTAATATTTGTCTGCCAGTGGCGTACTTGAAAGTGTTGCAGTTCTCCAAGCACAGGGTTCCGGGTTTGATTCCAGAGCGGTGTGTAGATTGAATGGGAATTATAATTCAGATGTGGAATGTATGAGCAAAAAGTGATGCTCTTAGTAGTTTAATTTGTTTTTGAGCTGTGTTCACAACTGATGGAGAGCTATTGAATTTTTCTTTTAAAAAATATTCCCTAAAATTGGACAGAACTATGATAGAGGGTGGGTTGGTGGCTGTAGTGACTGTAGTGGCCGTAGTAATTTTAGTCACTTATGGTTAGGTGGGGAGTTGCCGACACGCATGTTCTAGAAAGCACGCACAAAGTTTGTGAACTTAAAGTCTTTATTCAACAGAGACTCTGGTTGACTTTTCCACAAAATGAAATTAAAGAAAATGAGCTTCAATATAGCGAGGCGCATACATGCGATACCATTTGCCTTCTACAATGCGATATATATACAGCGCGTTACCATGCAAAACCATGCGGTCAAAAACTGTTGCGTCTCCACCTGACAAAACCCAGCATATTCTGACACCTTGTAATAGACTTCCTCTCCACCTATTGGAGGCGTGTCACAGACGTCACTTTGTCAGGTAAGTTCCTGCTTACAGAAGGTGTGTAGCTTGCGTCATGCTGAAAAAAGGTAGTTGATTGGTTTCTACATACTATGTGCTCATATTTGAAGCAAATTAATACATTTCAAATAATGTAACTATAAAGCAACAAACTCATATTGAACATATTAAAATAAACTCAAAAATAATCATTATGGCTCCAACAGTGGCCCTCTAATGAAATGACTGTTTTTGGACGTCCAAAACACGTCCACGTTTTCACGTACAAAACTATTGCATTTTTTTGCAAATATTTTCCAGAATTATACGGAACAGCAAATTTCAGTTCTAGAAGTTGTAGTATGACCAGGAAGTGGCCTTGTTAGTCGAGGAATTAGTTCTTGGATGTGACCACAAGATATGCAAAGCTGTTGAATTTTTTTGCAAGTAAATCTTTAAAAAAGTTAGAACTGATCATTGTAGTATGAGCTGTTGGTAGCCCTCCAATCAGTGGAATTTATTTTGGGCTGTCATTATGACAGGTGCTAAACTATTCAAATTTCTTTTGCAAATAAATATTTTCTAAAATTCCACAGAACAGCAATTTCAGCTCTGAAAGCTGTTGTATGAGCAGTAATTTAAGTTCTAACAGAAATCAGTTGAGGCCAGCTGTTTGAAGGATTTTTAAAACCTTTAACTACCGTTTTAGTATGCATTGGTCATCAAACTCTCACACGCAGGTTTTAAGTTGGTGATTTCTGCCTGGACAGTGTCCAAGCACAGTCAAGTTCTTACACACAGACTTCAGCTAAACATGCATGGATCTGTTCTGTGCATGGATCTGTATGGATCTGTTCTGTGCATGTATCTGTATGGATCTGTTCTGTGCATGTATCTGTATGGATCTGTTCTGTGCATTGATCTGTATGGATCTGTTCTGCGCATGGATCTCTTCTGTGTATGGATCTGCATGGATCTGTTCTGTGCATGGATCTGTATGGATCTGTTCTGGGCATGGGGACATTGTAATTCTGAAAAAGGAAGAGTCCCTCCCTGTAACTTAGGAAGCACAGAATCACTTTGGGAGTTTATCACTACCCTGATTCCCCTTCACTGAAACTAAGAGACTTGGTCTGACCAGGGAAAGCAGGCTGATGGCCATTATAATCAGACACTTAATCTGTTTGCATAGCTCTGTCCAAAATTAGATTTTGATGACTGATTATGTGAAATTGACCCATACAGCAGCAACTGTGTGGCAGTTACAGCATGTATGAGGCTTGCTATCGCCCATTAGGACCTAGATAAAGCAGTGAGGCTCTGCCGGGACAAATCGGTGCACTGTAGTAGGTCATGTGACCTCTGTTGCCCGGACTCAAGGAAGCTTTCTGAAATGGGCTTGGAGCATCTCTGCTTCTCTCCACCAATAAAACCTCTAACGCCTCTTACGTCACGCTGTGCTTGATGATCAAAATATCTCTCTCTTTTTTTTTTCTTTTTTTTTTTTTTTTTTTTGTCCTGGCAAAATGAGGTTTTTGTGTGAAGTGAGAACTGGCTCGACTTGAAAGCACTGAATGCAGAATACTCTCTGCCCTGCAGGTGACAGTGCAGGCAGGCAGGTCCAGCGAGGATGAGAGATTGGAGATAGGAGCTGCTGTTGTGGCGCTCTTGGCTAGGGTCGAGCGGACGCTGGGCTGTCGGGCCACCCAGGACCCCAGGGCCCAGGCCAGGCTCAGGAGCGTCCACCAGGCGCTGGGGCTGTAAAACACTGTGAAAATAACCCAGCCTTAAACCCAGCCCCCAAGCCCAGCCCTCACCCTCAAAGCACTGTGGGGAAGTAATCCCACCCCAAAAGAAAAGTGCACTACGAAAAATGTGTGACTTTGATTTGAAGTTACTGCCTAAAATTATTGTCGAATTATGAAATCTAACTACTAACTCCAATTCCAATGAACTTGGGATGTTGTGTAGAACATGAATAAAAACAGAATACAATGATTTGCAAATCCTTTTCGTCCTTTCTTCAGTTGAGCACACTACAAAGACAAGATATTTCTTGTTCAAGCTGGTAAACTTAATTATTTTTTTTGTAAATATTCACTCATTTTGAATTTGATGCCTGCAACATGTTTGAAAAAAGCTGGGACGGGGCACCAAAAGACTGAGAAAGTTGAGGAATACTCAAACACCTGTTTGGAACATTCCACAGGTGAACAGATTGGGCATAAAGAAGAATCCCTGAAAGGCTCAGTCGTTCACAAGCAAGGGTGGGGTGAGGTTCACCAGTTTGTGAACAACTGCGTGAGCAAACAGTGCAACAGTTTAAGAACGTTTCTCAACATGCTATAGCAAGGAATTTAGGGATTTCATCATCTACAGTCCATATCATCAAAAGATTCAGAGAATCTGGAGAAATCTCTACACCAAAGCGGCAAAAACCAACATTGAGTCCCCCTGACTGTCAGTCCCTCAGGTGGCACTGGATTAAATACAAACCTCGTTCTGTGAAGGATATTACCATATGGGCTCAGGAGTGCTTCGGAAAACGATTGTCAGTTAACACAGTTCGTCACAACATCTGCAAGTGCAAGTTAAAAAACTACTATGCAAAGCGAAAGCCATATATCAACAAAGTGAAAGTGTGCTGTGGTCTGACAATTCCACAATTCACATTGTTTTTGGAAATCCTGGAGGTTGTGTCCTCCGAGCTAAAGAGGAAAAGGATCATCCAGGTTGTTATCAGCGCAAAGTTCAAAAACCAGCATCTGTGATGGTATGGGGATGTGTTAGTGCATGGGTAACTTGCATATCTGTGAAGGCACCATTAATGCTGAACTGTACGTACAGGTTTTGGCGCAACATATGCTGCCATCCAAGTGACGTCTTTTTCAGGGACGTCCCTGCTTATTTCATTAAGACAATGCCAAGCCACATTCTGCACGTGTTACAACAGCGTGGCTTCATAGTAAGAGTGCGGGTAATAGACTGGCCGGCCTGCAGTCCAGACCTGTCCCCCATTGAAAATGTGTGGCACATTATGAAACACAAAATACGACGGAGACCCCGGACTGTTGGGCAACTGAAGTCGTACATCAAACAAAAATGGGAAAGAATTCCACCCACAAAGTTGGAAAATTAATGTCCTCCGTTCCCAAACGCTCATTGAATGTTGTTAAAGCAATTCTTACCTTTCTGGCATTTTTACACTATTCTTTTGTAATCTTAAAATGCTCCTAATAAGCGTGTGGTACACTGAAATGTGAAAGAAATCCACCTGGTGTTGAAACTCATCAATATTCAATTCTCATATATTTCTGATAAAAGTCTGGCCAATCATTTTCTTCGGTCTGAATAAAATGATTTGCCGAGCTTCCTGTAATCCGTCGCCACGTCCCTTGCAGTTGCCTACCGCTGTCACCGCTTACGAGTCGTGCGCCTCTCTGCCAGAGCAGCAGAGCGGTCGAGACAAAGCGGATAGCTACTCAACAATGTTAGCCTGCAAAGAAAACCGCTGCAACCGGTCCCAATTTAATGACTAACATTACCAGGACAATGCTGGTGAGGTAAGACGTTATGACAGCAGTTATGTAAAAAAAAAAAAAAAAAAGTATGAATTCTGCCGAAAAACGACGCATCTGACTGAAAACAAACAGGCGCTGAAATGCTATAATTACTACAATAACATTAATGGTAGTTCGTCAGACGTCATTTTATTTTATACCACATATAGAACTGAATATTATGTAATTACTGTTGGTTAGTTTTCACTAACCGGTGCCTCTGAATCTGACTCTATTGCCCCTTTTCAGGATGCTTTCACACCGGACGCGAAACGAATTTTTTGTACGACAGATTACATTCAAAGTCAATGCAAAGACGCGAATACGCACGAGATTCGCGTCTTTGCTTTGACTTTGAATGTAACTTAATCTGTCGTGCGAAAAAATCGATTCGCGTCCGGTGTGAAAGCGGCTTCATTCGCGCTGTTCACTTCTCACCGCATGCGTCAGGGGTGGAGGGAAGCCAGAGGTCAGGCAAGCGGAGGAGGGTGGGACTTTGGAGGGAGGCGGTATTGTTCATGTTCAAATTTTTACTAAAGGAATAGTTCACCCAAAAATGAAATTCTGGCATTATCGACTTGCACTCATGCTGATGAGAAGTCTGGTGCAGTTTTTCATTCCTCAAAGTGCAACCGGAGACACGGGGGGTTTTCCTCCTGCACCGAAAACCTGTATAACGAGCGTCTATGGTTACCGAAAAGAAAAGGTCAATAAAACTACTCTAAAACCTTTTGATATTCTTCCATACTGCTCGTCCGCTGCAATCCAAGTGCCCTGAAGGGGTACCATCCAGAGTTTACCCGAAACGACGTCATTTAGTATAGTTTTATAGCCTATTATTCACTCTAGTATGTTTGCCTGGAGGCGCGTTCACAAGATTCCCCCGAGCAACTGCGTTCACTACGGTAGCCGCGCCAGACAACATTCAGCGAGAATCGCGGAAGACCCAATCCTGTGTTTAAATCTCGCTGAGAGTGACACGAGCAACACACAAACACAAGAGGGAACTGCTGGCGTGTAATTTGAAACTCTGAAAGGGAAAAAGTAAATATCCGAGGACTTCAATGCTGGGGTAGAGCACGAGTTCTTTGCTGAGCCTTTTCTCTTTGAGCCGGAGTACACAGACGAGGAACTTAGTCAGATGGATGAAACAGTTGCAGCTCGACCAGATCCACAACCAGCGGTGAACTACAGACGTAGGGCATCGGAAACATGGTGGTGTAGATGTCGAAAATGTAAAGCTATGGCAACCGAAGAGGAGAGTCTTTGCTGTTTAGAGTGGGATTTGTTGATGCCACTGTTGGAGGATCTCAATATCTCCGCTGATGAGACTGAGAGCACTGCTCAAAGGATGTTTTTTCACGTTACTAAAATCAACTGGAAAAAGAGGCCAAGACCCGCAGGACCAAATGGCACGCTCTCTGTTGAGTAAGTTCCATTGTACAGTATGCGTTAAACGTCCTTTGTTTTGATGCTACCCGATTTACAACATTTTTGTATTTTGTACTGTGCTAAACTATTTATTTACTTTTCCCACAGTCAGTGCAGGTTGGTTGCATGCCTGGTGGTATTGGAGTGGGTCCTGAAAGGCGAGAGGCTCGGCAAGGACAATAGAAAAGTTTTACCAGCCTGTGTTGTTACAAGCATCCATGACTGCTACCCTTCTCCAGATGGATTGTATACTGGATTCAGTCAGGCAGATGAGGCTTTTGAGCAGAACTGAAGACAATCAACCCAAAGCCATTCTCACTGACTCCTTTTTATACGACCTCATAGTATTTCATCTGGGACTTTTTTCCCAATACATCACAAAGAAGTACTGCCACATTATGAATAATAACAGGCATGGAAACTATGCTGCTGCACTTCTATATTTTTATATGAAACAATATTGCTAAAGAATAAAGAAAATGTAAAATGGAAGATATTTTACAATGTTTATTGTAATCGTTAACATTTGTTAGTATTGAGTGGTTTGTAGTGTGAAGGAATTTTTGTTTTTACTGTTATAGTTTTAAAAATCCTCGTAGTGTTATGTGCACTTTGATTTTATTGCATTATAGTTTTACTTCTTAAAAAAAAATATATATATACTTGTTAGAAATGTCAGTGCTTATTTTGTTCTCAGCTTTAGGCTCCAAGAAAACAGTCTGTGGCAAAGTACAGACAGGAGCGTTGCATGCACCTGGATAGGAGTTACTGACTCATGTCTGGGAAATGTCCCAAATTAGAAACAATTCTGTTATCTTGCTATCTGTGCCAGGCCTTGAAACTGAGCCCCTAAGCACAGGATGTGACTCCTCCAAGCGCATCCCTAGAGCAGAAATCCTCAAAGAATAAAATGTTTGTGTAATTTAGTGATTGTTGAACGATGCCTGGCTAGAAGGGTATAAGAATTGCTTGTGAAAATTATTCAGCAGAGACTGACCTCTGACTGCTCTACACACAGAGTCCCTGTTCGCTCTCTCATTCTGCAGAATTATAAGGCAATTAACAGTTGATCCTGTTTCTTTTCTGAGACTCCATTACGACTCCGAGAAAATCCTCCATAGTACAATTAAACGACAGTAACCAACCACAAAGTTGCATTCACTACTCGCTCTGAGGGATACCATATTGCAGGTGTTACAAAATTGGATAAATACTAAAGTACTATAAGTCAATATTTGGCTCAATCACAAGTACACATATTGTATATGAATTGCAAAGCTGCTCCTTTGGAGATTTACAGTATCTTAGACCTGGGCACCGACTGCAATACAGACATGCCACCCACAGGTAAATGCAGTGTTTTATTTATGCTCAGATATAAGGGTCTCATTTTCAAATGGTAGAGGTTCTATAAGCATGAATTTACTGGTGGCTTAGTAATGGACAATGAGGACCTTTACAGTTTTTTTCACACAAACTTTATTTTTTTTAAAAGAAATTTAAACCAGCGTCACCTCATTTGGAAAATAAGATGATAAATAATTACAAAAATATAGGCAAAAATAGGCACGGCTTGTTTGTGTTTGTCTGACTTGACAATTCACATGTTGATGCGGAAACCAATTGTGCATCCTTTACTAACTGCTAAACCGTGAAGCATGTTTTAGTATAGCTTCCTCTTTTGCAGGTTTTGGTTTTTGGGCTATGTTTGTTGGTAGTGGGAGAATAGAAACATGTGACTGTGTATCTTCCAACTTGATCTTGGGGTCCAGGCATCTCTGCAGAACTTGCACCACCATATTTTGCCGGAGTGTTTGTGTAGTTGGCACATAGATCTTTTTGGCGACCCACTCTTTGGTTTGTTTTGGGTAAACCACGTTAAAATGCGGTTTTCCTTAAAAACAAATGAAAAAAATTGGACACAGAAATCGTTAATTCTACAACATATACATAATGTCAACCATTCATAATATTTACCAATTTTACTTTGCAAGGAAGGAACAAAGAAATTATATCCACGTAATTAGAAACCATGCACTTGTAATTTTGAAAAAAAAAAAAAATGTTATTTATGTGGGTAATGTCTCTTCAGTTGTGTAATACTTGAATTTAGACCACAAATTACTACATTAATCATGCAGGCAGATGTCTTAGTGCAGCAGGCCTGATTTGTATAGGTTCACATAAAACAGGTGTGCCTCTCATCAAAGGTTACACGTAATGTGTTGTTTTTGACATCAGAAGTCAGTAAGAGAACATGAATCAATATATAACAGTGAGCAATTAACTAAAGCCCACTAGGTTTGTAAAGGGGGGGCAAAAAAAGAAAGATTATTCACATAATGTTTTTTGTGGGAAAAGTGGCTACATTTTGGCTGGTATATTACCTGTGGTGGTGGTGGCCTGTTCACGCTGAGCACTTTCGTTGTGATCCAGAATGGCAAGCTGGGTGCGCGCTTTCACTGAGGAGTAGTGGAAGTGGAGTCTCTTGTCTGTGTACTTCAAAAGTGATGCATGGAACACTTCAAGCTTTCCTGAGAAAACATAATATCGACAAGTTCCCTAAATATTTATAATCAGGAATTTCTCGTGATGATTTAATTTTTAAAATGGGAACAGGGCTATAAAAACATTTTCTTTTTAGATTAAAAACCTGTATGTTTGAAGAGGGCCATCTGCCTCAGGTCCCTCATGAGACCATTGTCCAGGGCAATACTTGTCAGGGTTTTGAAGGCAGGAGAGTCTTTCTGAATCCACCTCTTTCGCCTCTGTTGCTCTGCAGTGAGGTCATCATGCACACATTGGCTCTCCTGTCCATCTTCCTCCCAACGGTGCACACTACAAATGTGAGGAAGTAGTGCTTTCCACTTTTTTATCAAATCCTGAGAATAAAATGAAAATAACCCAATATCTGAAATATAAATTCACAAGCAAATACAGTAATTTGTTGTATCCGAGTAATTGTTATCATTATTTGGATTTGTTACCGCACTTATTCCAAAATGTAAAGAATGTACTGTTACTCACATCTGGGTCACCTCCACAAGTTGAGCAGGCATACTACGAGTGGTTACAGATGGATTTTATCCATGGTTGGAGGTCTCGGTTGTCCTTTCTGTTGGACGCTGTCAGCAATTTCTTCATAAGCCCTAGCAAAAAACAGCATAAAATCTATGGCAATGCAGATAGTCTTTTACAATTTGTCTACCATTGACTTACTCTTGACAACATGCCAGATGTCGAACTCGTGACGGATCTCCGGATAATCTTTGCGCATTATTTTTCTAATAGATGGCGATCGGTCTGTGGTTACCACCTCCACCTCAACACCTTGCTCAAGTAGATAATCAAGTCCTCTCCTGAAGCCCACTGGCTCCATGGCAGCAGAGCTGGATGCCTCGGTCACCTATACCACAAAACAATATGCATACATCCAATAAGTGAGATACATCTGTAATGTACAGTGCATGTCATTGTCAGATGGAGGCACTGTTGAAGCAATATGTTGCACATATTACACCTACATGCCCAATAATTATTCTCGTATTGTGTCAACATAAAATATGGAATTACTATTTCACTTGCCTGCTCTAACTGAAAAAGGATTATCTCTTTTGTTGTGTCCTCCATGAAGCTGTATGTGTTGTATTTTGCAGAGAAGCCCGGGCTGTAAAGATTAAAGGATAAGCATTTATCAAATCTAATATTACATCGATTATTATCTCTATAAGCTTATGTAATCATGAGTCTACTATTTGTAAATCAACAAAAGTACAAAACCCAAAACCAGTGAAGTTGGCACGTTGTGTAAATCGTAAATAAAAACAGAATACAATGATTTGCAAATCATTTTCAACCTATATTCAATTGAATACACTGCAAAGACAAGTTACTTAATGTTCGAACAGGTAAACTTTGTAATTTTTTGGAAATATTAGCTCATTTGGAATTTGATGCCTGCAACATGTTTCAAAAAAGCTGGCCCAAGTTGCAAAAAAGACTGAGAGAGTTGAGGAATGCTCATCAAACACTTATTTGGAACATCCCACAGGTGAACGGGCTAATTGGGAACAGGTGGGTGCCATGATTGGGTATAAAAGCAGCTTCCCTGAAATGCTCAGTCATTCACAAACAAGGATGGGGCGAAGGTCACCACTTAGTGAACAAATGCGTGAGCTGATTGTCGAACAATTTAAAAACAGCATTCCTCAACGAGCTATTGCAAGAAATTTAGGGATTTCATCATCTAGGGTCCATAATATCGTCAAAAGGTTCAGAGAATCTGGAGAAATCACTGCATGTAAGCGACAAGGCTGAAAATCAACATTGAATGCCCGTGACCTTCGATTCTTCAGGCGGTACTGCATCAAAAACCGACATCAGTGTGTTAAGGACGTCACCACATGGGGTCAGGAACACTTCAGAAAACCACTGTCAGTAACTACAGTTTGTCGCTACATCTGCAAGTGCAAGTTAAAACTCCACAATGCAAAGTGAAAGCCATTTATCAACAGCACTCAGAAACGCTGCCGGCTTCGCTGGGCCCAAGCTCATCCAAGATGGACTGATGCAATGTGGAAAAGTGTTCTGTGGTCTGACGAGTCCACATTTCAAATTGTTTTTGGAGACTGTGGACGTTGTGTCCTCCGGACCAAAGAGGAAAAGAACCATCCGGACTGTTATAGGCGCAAAGTTCAAAAGCCAGCATCAGTGATGGTATGGGGGTGTATTAGTGCCCAAGGCATGGGAAACTTACACATATGTGAAGGCACCATTAATGCTGAAAGGTACATACAGGTTTGGAGCAACATATGTTGCCATCCAAGCAACATCTTTTATATGGACGCCCCTGCTTATTTCAGCAAGACAATGCCAAGCCACATTCTGCACATGTTACAACAGCATGGCTCCGTAGTAAAAGAGTGCGGGTACTAGACTGGCCTGCCTGTAGTCTAGACCTGTCTCCCATTGAAAATGTGTGGCGCATTATGAAGCGTAAAATACGACAAAGGAGACCCCGGACTGTTGAACAACTTAAGCTGTACATCAAGCAAGAATGGTAAAGAGTTCCACCTTAAAAGCTTAAAAAATGGGTCTCCTCAGTTCCCAAACGTTTACTGAGTGTCGTTAAAAGGAAAGGCGATGTAACACAGTGGTAAAAAGGCCCTTGTGCCAGCTTTTTTGAAATGTGTTGCTGCCTTTAAATTCTAAGTTAATGATTATTTGCAAAAAAAAAAAAAAAAAGTTTCTCAGTTTGAACATTAAACATCTTGTCTTTGCGGTGTATTCAATTGAATATAAGTTGAAAAGGATTTGCAAATCATTGTATTCTGTTTTTATCTACGATTTACATAACGTGCCAACTTCACTGGTTTTGGGTTTGTAATATATTTACCCGTCTGATCGACCATCTCCAGACACATGCACTCTCTTTTTTAGAACATACTGTGTCTGCAGTAGCTGTTCCATAATGGCCTTTTGCTGCTTGTTGTATACAATGTCGATGACCGGGATTTGGTAATACGATTGTATATCGTAATATACTCAGCAACAAAAGTTTCTGTGACACCAATATTGTTAATTATTTTTCATAACGCAATTATGAAATTGTCATACATGGTGATATCAGACTGAAACAGTACACGTAAACACAACATTGAAATGGAAATCATGAAAATGCGAGAAAATGACTTTGCACGTGAAAATGTGCGTAAATCATGCTTGTGCATGGCAATAAAAGAGGAGAATTTTTGGAATGTTCACATTGTGCCTGATGAACGACGGAAGCATCACTTATCGAAAACACAGCCATTTTGGATCAGGAACTCTACCCTCTAAATGCCAAGACTGTCTGAAAATGATCGGTGGAGGGCCATTGGGATGATTGAATCCGGAACCTCGCAGAGGGAAGTTGCTCATCGCCTGAATGTCCACCGAAACACCATTTGGAACTTATGGCAGCGTCATCAGCAGACAAGACATGTCAGAGACCGTCCTCGCAGCGGCCGTCCACGAGTAACCACTCCCAGACAGGACAACTGGATTCGAACAACCCATCTCCGAAATCGATTCCAACCTGCAACCATAACTGCAAGAACGATACCTGGTTTGAGGCGACTGTCTGCACAGACAATCCGTCGCCGTCTCCGTCATTTTGGCATTGTCCCACGTCGGCCAGCAAGACGTCCAATACTCACAGTACAACACCGACGACTGCGTCTACAGTGGGCACAACAACATCGACGGTGGATCCAACGTCAGTGGGATCTTGTACCCTTCACTGATGAATCAAGATTCATGCTTAACCGATGTGATGGTCGTTTACGTGTATACCGTCGACGTGGAGAACGTTATGCCAACAACTGTGTTCAGGAATTTGATCGTTTTGGAGGTGGTAGTGTCATGATTTGGGGAGGGATCACGGCTAGAAACAGAACAGATTTGCTTGTTATTGATGGAAATCTGACAGGTCAAAGATATCGCGATGAAGTGCTACGGCCATTGGTGGTACCGTTTTTGATGCAACATGGTCCCGGAATAACGCTGCAACATGATAACGCCAGACCACACGCTGCAAGGATTGTACAGCAGTATCTGATGCAACAACATGTCAATGTCTTGCCATGGCCAGCCAGATCCCCAGACATGTCCCCAATCGAGCATCTTTGGGACGAGATGGATCGACGTTTGCGGCGGTTGGATAACCCGCCAGCTACACTCCAGGAATTGCGACAACGTCTACGTCAGATTTGGAATGACATCCCACAGCAATTTCTGGCACATCTGATTCGGTCCATGCGCCGGAGATGCGTTGCTTGCATCATGGCACGAAGAAGTCACACCCGGTATTGAAGTGTGAAGGTCACAATTGGTTAGACGTCAGACAAGTGCTTCATGACGCATGAAAATGACATTTTTCGTTTTGAGTGACGTTGGCACTGAAAAGTCAGTGTTTCTCCTGTTAAATAAACATATTGATTGCATTGAGATCTTTGCGTGTCATTTATAACATACACATAAATGGTGTCACAGAAACTTTTGTTGCTGAGTATATGTTGCTTTTTTGGTATTTGGAGATTGAACAGGCCAGCCCAATCAGCAATTGTGGTGTATGTGGCACCAGTGAAGAGAGTGGATGCTGCCATAAGTAGATTGTTCTCTGGCGTCCCTCCAACATCTGGACAGGAACTCCACTGACCACTATGTCCATTTAAGCACTCCCAGGATATTTTGATGAGGCTCCCTGACGTGATGTCCTCCATTTGATCTATTACGCCTCCACACTGATGGCAAGTCCTGAAAAGCTGCAACAATTTGGACTCGTTGACCAGCCATTTCTTCTCATTCCAGGTCACCAAGTTTTCGTTTTCCTCAGAGGTTGGATTTGAGGTTTATGTTGAACTTGGAAGAGCAAAACTGGTGTCTTTGCGGTCCGGAGGGACAACAATTGAGGCCTTGCTGTCATCCAAACCTTCCTCTGAGCTTGTATATCCTACAATGAACAAAATGACTTTTAGATGAGTAGATGTAAATTATATTTAGTTGCTTTCAGCCACTTACTAGCAAATACTGTGACAACTAGATCGGCCATGGCAGCCAATCAATATGTTCATACAATATTTGGATATAATTTCTCTAACAAATGTAAAATCTGAGTACACAAATAAGTAATGTTATGGTAGGTAACATAGACTAATAAAGTTACATTTAAATTGAATGTGAAAAATGTATCAATTCACAAACGTATCACAGTATTCATGTGTGAGTACTAACAGTTTGAGGTGACCATGTTGGGGGGAGGGCATAGTAACTTCCAGATGTGGATGGACAAGTCCGTTCCTTTGTAGTTTCAGGACTTGATAGGACCAGCTTCATTCTCGCATGTGGGTGCTCAGGTTGATCTATGGATGGTTCAGGCTTCACTGGTGTGGAGTGTGGCACACCAGCGAAAACGGCCTCAGTGTCAGCTGTCATGGTCTCTGATGCAGCAGGATGGGGTGAAATGTCCTGAAAACAAGCGTTGTCATATGAGGTTATTATTTCAGACACTGATAATGAGATTATTTTACATGAGCAAATCTAAGTTTGTGTGTGATTCTGATATAACTACCCTGGGTAAAAGACCGTGTGTGGTAATGTGTTTTTAGCTGAATTAAACAGTAGCCATGTTTCCATCCACACGTTTTTACGCGAATTAAGTCATATCGAGGTAATAATGCCTTATGGAAACGGTGAAATTCGACTTGATTTCAAGAATATCGACACAAAGTTTATACGGTTGATATGATCGGATTTTCTCTTGATCGGTAAAAGGCTTAAGCGATAAATGCTGATGGAAACGTTATTTTCCGAATAAATCTGCTACTGTGTCGTGACGGTGTTTTGATGCCGTCGTTGCCTTCTGACAATGGTTTGCTATGCTGCCAATAGCTGGCACATAAGCACGTACAACTTGTGCAATTATCATCATTTCTTGGTAGACGCGATCCATTTTGGCTGACTAACTAAATTATTCGGTTAACACACTACTTTTGTTCACTTGAAGGTTCTGCGATTCAGAGCGAAAATGAATGGAATGGAATTAGAATGTCAGACATCTATTCGACACCCCAATCTGAGCGCATGACAGCAGGTGACATCACTACGTAATACTTTTTATTCGCTGTAATGCAATTAGATGGAAACACATTTTCAGCGGCTTTTTTCGCGTGAAGATTTTTGGCAAACTTCAGATAGTTCGATTGACAAGTGGATGGAAACTTAGCTAGTGATGTTATCTTTCTCCAATCATTATAACACTTTTTAACACACATATAACCCTCATGTGTTATTTCACAGTCCCTAATGTTATGACTTGGAAAAATCACAACAAAGTAAACCATAAAGTACAACTAAAACAAATTTATTCTTCACAAAAAAAAGTAATACAAAAAAATATATCCACTATTTAATTCTCTAATAACACTTCAATTCCACTATTTGACTGTTGCCAAAACAAAACTCTGGTCTGCTCTCTTCTGCTGTCTCTATTCTGCTGTCTGCTCTCTCGTGCTTAAAATCACAGCCTTTATATAGACTAGCAACCTTCTAGAAAGATCCACGGGATTGTAGGGAAATCCTGCCTCCTCCAAGCAGGAAAGTGCCAGAAGCTTCTAGAAATCACGAGTCTTTTCTTAATGATTTTACAAATAAACGCCACCAGAGGGTGCCAATGAACAAAATAAATATAGCTGACCAGCAAGGCAGCAAAACAGCATGTAACAAATCTTCATTTACAAATGAAATATAATGCTGTACAAAAAATTATCATACATAACACTAAGCAAAATGAACAGAACTAAAAGACTTGTGATAATAGTCCAAAATTATGTGAAATGCATAACTTATATTCACTGTGTCAGAAACAAGGACAAAACTTAATAACAGTCCAAAATGATGTGGAAATACATAGTTTTTAGTCAAGTAACATCAAACATTCTGTAACATTACAACCTTTGTGAAAAAGGTATATAATTATACGAACATATAAGTTATATGAAAGGTCTGAAAGTACATACCTCTGTCTTAAGTTGTAACACGGTCGGCACAGCTGTAGTCTTCAACAAAGGTCTTCCTTTAGAAACTTTATAATCCTCCGGTGAGAAGTGGTCACTACAGACCCGACGACTATGGACGTTGACAGTCTTGATATCGCAACGAAGAGCTATCAGCCATAGCTTTAGTCTTTCAGGGTCCTGAACTGGTAGTTTGTGGAAAGTCACGGATCTCCTGAACGCACGCTTCATTTGGTTGAGGCATCCAGGAAAGGAACACACTACAACCATCTTTTCATATTAATTTACCGGTGCAGTTGAAAAGAAAGTAAACTTCTGAGTGACAAAAACCAAAAATATCTTTTTACTTTCAACTCGGGGAGCAGCTAACTTTCCTATCGTTGACTTCGCTCTGCTTTATTGATTCTCTTGTCGCTCTCAGCAAGAAGTTTGCGTCTTTCGCGATTCTCGTTGAACATTGTCTGGCGCGGCTACCGTAGTGAACGCAGTTGCCATTCATTTTTGTATGTGGCTTTTGGACATCATGTAGAATAGAGGGAGACCTGCAAGATTTTGCAAGCGTGTTTTTGTCAAGTGATTGTCATCTTCGTATCTGTACACATATAAATGAGCTTCTTGCAATTCGTGATGGAGACTTACAGGTTACAAGCAATTTTACAAATGATCAAAGGATTGTTGATGACATGATTCATATGATGCGTGTAAATTAATTTGTAACATCTCACTTTTAACCCTTTTTTGCTTAATGTTTTTATACTGTGTATCATGTACTATGAACATATAAAGTATGAATTGAATTTAATTGCTGCGAAGATCGACACTTGAATGGATGAATAGGATTTCAAGGAATCAAAAAAGAAATCCGCAGTTTTAATTAAATTTCGTTACACATGAATAATTGCCCAACATACACATTTAATCTTGTTTCATTAGTGAAGAGAAAGTGTTTTGCTCTTCAGTGGAACCGATATTTCTATCCACGTTTCAAAGGGAAGACGTACATCTCACGTGGGGTTTCCGGAAGTTGCTTTGTATGTATTTGTCATTCCGTGTCGGTACCTGAAAAGATGGTAAGTTTAATTCTACCGGAGCTGGGGTTTTTTTTTTTTTTTTTTAATTAGACACGGTCTTTCAACGAGAAACATGACCGGTTTGTGTTCAAAATCGGTGGTTGTGCGACGTTAACAGTGACGCCTGGTGAGCTGAAAATTGGTGAAGCTTTCCTTCAATGATTGCTCTTCACATTATTTATTTAAATGAATGACTAACTCCGAAAATACCCAACATTGTCAGGTGTGGCCAGTTTTACTCAGAAGGTTATGATGTAGAAAACGCGTGTTGGCACGAAATTACCTTTAAATAAACGTTATTTGGCGGATATTTACTGTTAATTTCGCTTTCTTTGTTTTAAGTGAACAATCATGAAGCGAAGATTAAATTGAGCAAGATGTGCTTAAAGCAGGCGTGGGATTTAGCATCGTAGTTTAGTAAAGCGATTCTAACAACATAATCGCTGCAGCATTACATTAGGAAGGAAGCTGTGTGGTAAACTGGCGATGGCTGATTCTTCTCATTGTGAAGCTTGTTAACCACGGAAAAGGATTAAAAATAGATCGACTTTCAGTCTTCGTTTTATTTTTAGGGGCAGAACTGACCACACCCGAATGGTCCCGAGTGTCCTGAACTTCACATAAAGTCAGTTTAAGTCAATTAACCCTTACATACTGTTCATATTTGATGCCTTCACAGTATGGTCCGGGTCAATTTTGACCCGGACCAAGAATATCCTCATAAGTGCCTATCCTAAATTTTGAACTACAGATCTATTTTGATTGTAAAAAAATAGCCTATCTGACATTAGTAAATGGATGATTCATACTTAATTGATGTTTCAGAGAGCAAGGAGAGTCTATTTTTTAGGTTGTACAATACTCGTTTTTGGAGAAAAACATCTAATATCACACAATGTCATGTCCTGTTTTACCTAAGACATGAAAAAGATAACAGTCATAATGACTGAAAGGTGAAAATGGGGAAAAACATTCTGAACTTATTAGGATGTATAATATGACCACATGACCACTGTCATTGCTGCTATATCATGAAATTCACATTTTTAAGAATCACAGATTCATATTAATCAACAGTGATTTAACATTAATTGACATTTCGAAAACATAAATATTCCAAACTAGTAAATTATTCTGTGCGCATAAGCAGCTGTAGAAACCTTGCATGTATGGGACCAACAGATGGATTTCCCACATTTTCAGCAGGTTGTCCCCATTTTGTGGTCCTTTTTTTCAGAGCAGAAATGGCATCTCCTTCTCTTCTGTCCCCTTGTGTTGGCTTCTTGTGTGACTTGCTGATCAGCCCCTCCATCCCAAATTGATACTAATTTGTTTATTTTTAGATTATTTTGTTAAATTGTAAGGGCTTGCAGGTGCAGTTCATGTGTGTCTGCCAAGTCACCCTCTGACCTCTATGTGACTTCTGTTCCTTATTCGTATCATATATTATCACTCCTGTGATCTTTCACTATTTTCACTGTTCCAAGATTCCCACACAATACCTCAAAGGCCAGCAGGTGCTTGTCTCTGCAGCAGCCCCTAGCAAATGTGGTGGGACCACAAACCGCTCTCGTGACAGTTTCAAGGTCCCCCTTGAACTCTGTCACCTCTGTCCCATAAAAAGTACTCACAGACACCAAGTGTGCAGTTTGACAGTTTCAAAATTCCCTAAAACCACCATTGTCCTTGATTTCACCCACACTAGTAGATATGAAATCTATCTAAATAGATACGGGTCAGATTTGACCCAGAACAGCCTCAGCTGACCAAATTTGTAGCATCTGTACAAAAATATAAAATTTTAAAATGTTATCAATTGTATGTATTTTGGGTCACTTTAGGAAAAGTAATCAAATTTCAGGCTAAAAGACTGACACTTAGGGTATGCTTACTGCTGTCAAATGTCAAAACGGGTCAAATTTGACTTATGACATGCCAGACTGCGTAAGTCATGAGACACAGGTTGCTTTGTTCGCAGATGATTCAAAATACATAAGAGAAATCCGAAGTGCGCTAGACTGTTCACAATTGCAGTGTGACCTTGAAAGCATCTTAGATTGGAGCCGCAAATGGGACCTGAGATTCAACTCTGTCAAATGTAAACTTTTGAGCATCACTAGAAAGCGATCCCCCGTTCTTCACCAGTACATAATGAATGGTAATATAATTGAAAAAGTTGACTGCATGCGCGATCTTGGAGTTGTGATATCGTCAAACTCGTTTTACGCACATGCAAATATATTGGTCAGCAAAGCAGAACTTGTGGTCACGTTCAATTCAGACAAAACGAATACTGTACACTTCACTCATAAAACCACTTTTGGAATACTCTACCCAATCTTGGGCTGTATCATCAGAAAAATCTGTCATTCAAATTGAAGGTGCACAAAGGAGAGCGACAAAGTGTATTCTTGGTTACAGTGATTGTGAAGGAAGTGATTAAGTGTCTAATGAAGCTTAACCTATTGCCCCTTGGCTATAGGCATGACATAATGGATTGTGTACTTTTGTGCAAATGCCTTCTGACACCACAGCTGCTTTTAAATCCAAGTTATTTAATTACTATTCAGGAAAGTTTTACTGTAAGTTTTCTCCCAGTAACTCTTGTACATGGGTTGGCAAGTGTCATTGTACACGCTGCCGTATTATATAGTTCAGTTCTTTTTACTCTGTACTCACTAATGTACTTGTTCAGCTTTTAGTTGCTTTTTTTGTGTTTTGAACTTACAGTATACGTTTCTGCTTTTAATTGTCTTTTTGCTACTTTCTGTACACGGTTTTGGAGGATCACTCACTACAGGTGCCTTTCCACCTGTGTGATCTCATCCTGACTGTTGTTGTCAAAGTTTAATAAATAAAAACAGTATGTAAGGGTTAAATGATGATGTGTTGATGATGATGATGTTGTCTGTCATCGTACTGTATTGTTTTATATGTTTTTACTGTGAAGCACTCTGTGTATTTGTACTGTGAAGGGCGCTATACAAATAAAATTTTACTTACTTACTTTAAACGGTTGATGACCGGTCAAAACCAATTATTATTTGAAGGCCTCTGCGGTGATTACAAAACTCATATAAAATAATTTGTATCCAAACAGGTATTTATTACATAGCTCATGACAGTGGCCACTCGGCAACAGCGGAATGATTGCTTGCCAGCATTTGAGATGAATTTATACCTTATTTCGGGATTACTTTTGAATTTGCTGTCAGTTGCAAATAAGCAGTATAACTACATATGAATAAAGTGAACAGAAAGACAAAAAAAAAGCGAATGACTTGCGAAGCACTTTCATTGACAAAATTAGCTGTGTTGGTCCTTTGAACTTTCTCCCATTTACAGAAACATGAAAGATGGTCATATGACGTGTACTCCTGTTTTCCTTGTCGTCAGGTTTGACAGAAACCCCTCTAATGGGGTGTTTGAAGCGCTGCTGTGATGATCCCTCTAAACTCCACACGACTCGGTCTCCTCTCCGTGAGGAGATTTCACCCCAGACTGTCCCTCTGCTGTCTCTCTAGCTGTGTGATTCCCAGAAAAAGTCAGACACAAAATGGCGTATCTGGAACATGGCAAAAATCTTTGTTTTATGCTACTTTTCACGCTCCTGACTCACGGTCACGCTCACCCGCATTGGACCGCGGTCTTGCTGGGAGACGGTCATTTAGTCTGTCTGCTGCTGAGATTGTCAGCTCGGCTCCAGCAGCTGCCCAGCCCTATCTCAGGCTAATGAGGCTGGACAAACCAATCGGTGAGTGACTTACTGGCTATAAGGTATTTTGTAAGCTATCTTAGTTTTAGAAATTTCCATAGTTACATTCAGATTCTGTGAATTTTAGCTGCTCTTGGAAATTCCTTTGGATAGATCATGGGCAGCAACATGACTGTGAATGTGATTATTGGTAAACCATTTATGTAGTTCAGCTTCCCTCCCATTGTTAATTCTGCACCTGTCAGTTGTAATAGTTTTTACCGTAAATTTTACATTATGTGTACTAGCTGAGTGTAACAAAACCAGTGAAAGTGGTGCTGGTACGGGACCATCATTTGTCCTTGAAAAATTGTCAGTGTATATCTTCCAGAGTTTCCTTTTGGTCAGCTGTCTCGGCGAGGTAATACATTTGTCAAAGGTGTAAAACCACATAAAGGTGTGTCATGAAAAAATAATTTTGGAAATGATTTTGTAATTTCTCACGTTTTGGGCTAAAAAGCGACACATTTGTGGGAAATCTGTAATGTGTCGTGTCCGGGCTATAACTTCGAAACTAATCATCCGATTCTGATCATATTTGGCATCGAGGTGTAAAACCACATAAAGGTGTCTCATGAAAAACAATTTTGAAAATAATTTTTGTAATTTCTCACGTTTTGGGGCAAAAAGCGACAAATTTGTGGGAAATCTGTAATGTCTCGTGTCCGGGCTATAACTTTGAAAATAATCATCCGATTCTGATCATATTTGGCATCAAGGTGTAAAAACACATAAAGGTGTGTCATGAAAAACAATTTGGTATAATTTTCCGAGTTTTCTGATGCATACTCTCCGGCCTATTTTTTTTGCAAGGAAATTAACAGCTTTGCAATTAGTACAATTCTTTAGAAATCTAAATGCATATAAACATTCTCTATTCAAAAATGCAATGCCAGTTGCGGGGGATATTGCTTGACAATGTCAGCAGCTTGTTTACTTTCAATGTGAACCAAATTTCTAGAACCTGTTGCATCCCCTGTGTACAATGATTCAGATATCTGAGGATGTTTGTTCAGTTTCTGTGCATTATTTGTTTAATTAAAGTTTATTCCATTAAATCGTGGAGACATGTTAGCTGACTTTTAGTCAGTTGAGGTATTCAAGATGTTTTCCTATCTGTTACAGCTTTTTTACCCAAAATCCATGTTGCGATTTCCATGAAAAACGTGCCCTGGAACTGAATTAGAAATGCAGTTTCAGTCTTGAAAATGCAGTTTCAGGCTTTTACTTGAAAAATCTTTAGGTGAGCAAATATTTGCTCCTGTAAATTTTATTTTTCAGCCTTGGGTGAGCATTTCTTTTTCTTTTTCTTTTTTTTTTTTTGAAAGTATCAGAATACAGTTTGCCTGTCCCTGCGATTCCGCTTTGTTACTTTATAGTATTTATAAACACCAGTTCACTAACATGGTTTAGCAGTCATTTTTTTCAGTTTGTGTTTTTCAGTTTTGTTAGTTGTCAGTTACCTTCTGCTACTCAGGCTGAAGACTCCCTTGTGAGCACTGCAGTCTGTTATTTAAGTCCAGTAAGTATAGTTAACAGCTTGCAGAAAACTCTCGGTGCACTGTAACCCTCATGAATGCTGAGGAACAATGTCATGTTAAGTGTTACCCATGAATCTTTGCATACTATGTGTAAAAGTTTGTGTTACAGAAATGTTGTCTAAATGTTGCTGCGGTTTGGATGGCTAGGCACGTGAGAATTGAACGTTTTTGGGTACATGCGCATTTCTTTACGCAGCTCAAATGCAATGTTTGGCACGCAAATGCGCACCTTTCATAAAAATGCCTGGCCTTGGGGAGTTGTTAGTTGAGGGCAGCGAAAGTTTAGAATTTAGGACTAATAATCTCAAATAATTTTGCTCCAATAAAGTCAAACTAGTATTGAATAGTCTTCAGTGCCGAAGAATGCTTCTGCCACCTAAGACTGAATAAGCTGTTAATTATACCTCAAGTCGCTGCTGGAGTTTTCCTGTTTTTGAGGGAATATTAGTCCCTCGTCCTCAGGTCTGGAGGGGCTGGGTGACAGAATTAGTTGCGTATGTATGATGGTAAGAAGGTAGATTGTATTGGCTCATGAATAGTGTGGTGATGTGTCTCTTTAAAGGTACATGGCTGTTATTCTTGCCCTGCACTTGGAGCATTGCTCTGGCCGCAGACCCCGGCTGCCTGCCTGACCTCTCCATGCTCGCCCTGTTTGGGACCGGGGCCCTGCTGATGCGGGGGGCCGGCTGCACCATCAATGACATGTGGGACAAGGACTTTGACAGAAAGGTACTTCTGTCTGGAAAATGGTAATCTACAATGACAAAGAAGTTTCACTGCTTCCGAGACAAATCTGAGAACTGAAGACTTTCTGTTTTCCTCCTTTACATTTGTGGAAAAACCGTATTCCTGATGGTGCAGGTCTGTGTGGTCCACCTTGACAGGTTTCGAATACATCACTTGCCTGTTATTTTCTATCGAACTGATTTTTGAATACCGAAAGCCATCAGTCATTTTCATTGCAGTTTCACCAGAGCAAAATTTGTGAGTCTGAATTGGCAGCTCGCTGGCCGAAACCGTCACCTCCAGTCATATGGCTTGGAAAAGTGGCCCGTGAGCGTAACTGCTGTAATTAAAGCAGCTGTGTCACGATTACTGCGCATGCTCAAAGTTGTGAGCATGCGCAGTAATCGTGAGCAGTTTACACTGTTCTTATCCCTTCGCTGAAGTTTTAAAATAGCTCTTTTAATCCACGAATTTCCATAGAAAGGCTCATTAATATTAAAAGCATGATGCCAGAGTAAGCAAAATGTATAAATAGAATGCAAAACGAGTCAAGCAGATTCACGTTCTCGAGTTCTGAGCGTGTGCAGTAATTGACGCTGCTCCTTTCATGAGGTAATTAATTACATAAAAAATAAAGTAGGCTTCGGAGCTTTTCATTTGTGAGGTTTGGGATCGGATGCTGCCCTGCTCTTGTATTTTATAGTTGCGACGGACAAAATTGTGCATGCTTTTCCGCCACGTGTGTTTCCATCTGTGAAGGCTCAAAGTAGATGTTTTTTTTTTTTTGTCTGTGTGCCCGTGAATGGAATAATGAGGGAATAACATGCTCTGTGCAGCCAATCATCCAATTAATTTTGATCCTTTAAAATGGGGCTGTCATGTGTTAACAGTGCTGTAATTCCTACTTTCACCCAATGTAGGCGTTCATATACTCAAAGGTGAAAGTCTGCACTTTAAGTGTATGTTCATTATTAAAGGTGCATTCAGCAGTTCTTAATGAATCTCTACATGTAGCCCAATACCCAAATCGCCTAATGTCTTGAGCAGAAATATCTCTGCTCCCTCCACCAGAGCAGCAGAAGCTAAAGCATTCTATGCGTCGACAGAAAATTACCTCAATATTGTTGGGTGGAAAGACTCTGCCCAGAGTGGAGATTAAACAGAAATTAATTTCAGTAAAACAAGTTACACATTCATTCGTAGGAAGTTGGCTTGCCTTGTATTTCTTATGTGAAAAGTGTTGTTCTGTGCTGAATGAAATTATTAAAAACTGCTGTGCCACAGTAACTGCTGCGTGAATTAGCTGTATTTTATCCAAGAATACTCAGGCACCTTGTAGCCAAGGTAGAAAGATCTGCACCTCAGGGGGCAACTTCATTGTATTGGGTCTGTAAATGGATGACATTTTAATAGATCTGCTAATGTCTGGGATTGAAAACGGTGATGTTAGAACTTGTTTTTGGTTCTTAAAGAAAAAAAAAAGGATACAATTCCTGTAGAGACATAAGTATTGTTTTGGTCGTCTATATTTACAGGGAACACAAGGCAAACGCTCTTCTGAGGATTCAACATTAACATTCTGCATTTCTTCTTCAGGCTGAGAGACTGTGTCCTTATTGTAGTCATGTGATTTCAAAGTGTTGGCGTTCTGGCTATGAGTCTTGTGGTCATACTAATGTTTCATATTATAGAAAAACAGTGAGTAGGTGACTTAACATGGTATATGTTGTTTTTTGTCCCGAATTACTGAACACACCTTTAAGATTTATCTCCAATGAATAAATTGTGGTTTGATGGCTAAAATCAAAATGCGTTTCTTATTTTCCAAACATTTATGGACCTGACTGCATATCAGACCAGATGAAACTGCCAATTGACATTTGGCCATTAAATAGTGACATTAAAATGAAGCAAAGGGGCTGATTAGACTTGCCACAATGAAAGCAAAAGGAACAATTCCCACCCACGGAAAATTATCTGAGCTCTTTTGCAACTGCTTTACAGATGTGCTGCAATGTGTGGTCAGAAAATTATTAAAATATTGACTTCAACCCTTAACTGGTGACTGCATTGCGTTACTGCTGGAGTCTGTCGGTTGGGCCTTGACTTTGAAAATGGAAATTTGCATCAGTCCAGTTTAACGGTCTGTGTTTATGTTTAGGACTTGAAGCTACGGGTAGAGGTTAAATCACATAGATCAGAAGGACTTCGGTTTTTACATAACCATTTGTGTCCATTCTCTACTCCGACGAAAATCGGAACGATAAAAAAAAACTCAACACCACTCGACAGAAATTTTATACATTAGTATTTCTTCTTTATTCACATTTTTACCCCCCGCTGCGCGATTAGCGCGAAGCGGGGGATGTAGCATTGGGCTCCGTACGTCCGTACGGAGACACAAAATTAAGGCGGCGGGGCATATTGCCATGATAGTGGCAAACACTTGTATTATATAAATTGGTCATGCACAAAGGGGATCTCACCTCTTTGTTACTGCAAGACTAATAAAAACATTCTTTTCATTTTATGTTGAAGTCAATTTAAGCTTTGCCAAACTGAAAAATCATTGCATAATTGTGAATGCCTTAAATTAAATAACCGTTCAGTTAATATTAAATATATTCCAGCTAGAGTACACTCATTAAAAGCGTGCAAACTTGAGTCGAAATTGTGCAACTGAAATATAGTATTAATTCCATAGTGTAAAATCGTGAAATAAAAATGACTAAATACTACAAATAATTGCAAAATACTACAAACAAAACAATGGAAAACAGCACAATTTTATTTAAATTGGCCGGTAAAATGAAAATGACTTGTTTGAAAGTTGATAAATAAATAAAATAGTTTTGTAAGTGACGAAAAACGGAAGTCCCTCTGATCTGTGTGATCTAACCTCTACCGAAGCTACACTTCTCTTCTACCATCACCATTATTCCCCTGCCGGCTGTTATCATTGCATTGAACTGATGCCGTCTGTGGCTCTTCTAGGTGTCCAGGACTGCGAATCGGCCGATTGCTGCTGGTGAGATCTCCCAGCGACAGGCCCTGGCGTTCCTGAGTGTACAGCTCTCCTCAGCCCTGGCAGTGCTGCTGTGCCTGAACTATTACAGGTGCGGAATAGTTCAGGGAAAAAGTCGTCTCATTTTGTCACACAAATTGATTTTAGATCTGTGTACTGTCAGACAAATTTAACCTGAGTAAACTCAAAAACCATTTTAATAAGATTTTCTCAGAGGGTGTTTGTTGATCTTTTGTGTTCAGAATTAGGCATCAGTTTCTCGCTAATCTCTGCTTGACAGCATAGCACTTGGCGCTGCCTCCTTATCGCTGGTGGTGACCTATCCACTTATGAAGAGGATCACTTACTGGCCACAGTTTGTCTTGGGTATTTCTGTTTCTAATTCACTTTAATCTGAATATTGTATTATGATTGTTGTCATGTACAGTGTACTTTGTAAACACAAGAAGCATCTATTCTATTTTTATTTTAATTATTTTATTTTAGTGCGTAAAAGGACAGCGTGCAATGGCATTAATCGTTTCCAAGAAATTAAAATATGTTTGCACCAGATTTAGCGAGACGCTAATTTCCATCTGTAGTCTTGCATAAAACGGGTAGAAGCAACAAATAAATTTAGTAACAAAGTTAGGGACAAAGTCACCAGTGCAGATGCTGTACATAACAGAGAACAGTAAGTGCACATTGCGCCATTAAAATTAAGTAGAAAATACAATTACTATATTTAACTAAGCTTTACAGTTGAAGTCTGAAGTTGTGCATACACCTTAGCTAAATATATTTGGACTTAGTTCTTCACAATTCCTGATATGTCTACCAGGATTCAATTCCCTTTGGCCTGTTAGGATCAGCACTTTATTTTAAGAACTTAAAATGTCAGAATAATAGTTGAGAGAATGATTTAGTTCCGCTTTTATTTCTTTCATCACATTAGAATGTTGAAAACCGAATAAGGGCAATTTGTTCATGTAGCTTGTTTTCATTTCCAAGGCTTGGTTGTCTTTGAAAGAAAACGATTATAATTAATTATTACAATTATAACATTTAAACATAAACATTTTGAGCACTGAAATGAATTAAAAAAAAATAGAAATGTAATTATCTTGTGCTGTTGAAAACCTATTGTGGGGCAACTTGTTTAAAAGGGCTTTCCAGTGGGAGCTCTTTAAACAAGTTGCCATATGGTGGGACTTCCACAGCTTTGATTTTGACATCTTGCATCATTGAGCGACAATAGCGGCATTTAGCGCTTGAAGGGTTAATTTCGTTTCTGCTTCCCAACGTGGATGGTGATTAATTTGGAAACTGAAGGGGCAAAACCCCATTTTTAGACATACATGGGTATATTTGGACTAGTTCAAGAGAATGAGCAATTTTTTTCAAAGTATATTTGATAAAAGATACATGTTAATTTGAATAAAAGTGATTTAAATCTTTAACTGTTGTTCCTAGGCAAAGCAGTTCTCCTGCTGTGATGAAGTTCATTTATATGTCTAACTGTCATTCTTGCTTTTAAGGATTGGCCTTTAATTGGGGAGCCTTGCTTGGCTGGTCAGCTGTGAAAGGCTCCTGTGATTGGTCGGTTTGCCTGCCACTCTATTTCTCTGGAGTGATGTGGACTTTGGTGTATGACACCATCTATGCACATCAGGTAAACCAGCTGTCCACTGACAACACACTCGCCTGGCTGAAGTCCAGCATTTTAACTCTGATGAAGCCTGCGTGTGAAATAATGAGAAATTCTCAGTCATGCATTAACCCCTCAGAGCGCTGAATAAATTTTCAACAAATTAAAAATGCTCTTATCCTGAGCTGTTGAAAATCTATCATGTGGCAACTTCTTTAAAAGACTTCCCATGTGGGAGCTCTTTTAACCCCTTTGTGCAGATGTGTCTGCCCGTGGACGTGGAGCTGCAAATTTATGCTCACAGTTACAATATTCTATCACTAGATGGCACACCTGGATCAGTTATTTAATATTCACAAGCAGTCCGAGCTCTAACACAGTTTAGAATATGGACGAGTTCACTCCAATCCCTTTTTTTCAGGAGTTGCCTGAATTAAACTCCTGAGCTAAACCTGATGTGCAAACTGCTCAATATACTTGCCTGTAGTATCTATCCAGCAGTTAAAAAAATGATCTCTTGCTACAGAAACAGTCATTGTCCTCTGTACCAACCATTTCAGCTGCAGTGAGCCAATGGTATCCCAATTAGTAGTTAAGAAAAATCAGTTTTCTGAAGCAAAAATTTGACACGGTAGTGATACTATGTCATTCTGCTATCAATTATTGTCATCCCATAAAAAACCCTTAGTTCCCTACCAAGGATTTTCTCGGAGACTCCTCCATCAACGAATTCAGCACTCCCTTACATCCTTCTAAGTACTCCTGTTGATGGCCAATAACTCAATTATTTTCTAAGGCTCATCTGCGTAATGCACACTTATAGTTCATGCCCATGTGAAACTTTGGTGGTAATAATGTATTGATTGACTAGTTTCTTATCCAATTCCAGAGGGTTTAAACTTTCCACAGTAACTGAAAGACATTGATTGAATATTAAGAATGGTATACAAACCTGTGTGCAAAAGTAAGGTAGGTAGTGTTTTCCTAATGCTGGGCTTTGTTGCGTAGCTGAAAATGAAAGACAAGACAATCAAAAAATGAATGAAATGAATGAAAAATGAAAAAAAAGTCAATCAAAACTGGCCTGAGGTGTTCAGTTATATTTTCAGAATTTAAATGTGGTACGGACATGATGAATAGGAATTATTCCGAATGAAACAGAACTGGAGGGTTCCTTCTACCCGATACATCTGTCTCTGGATGAGTAATTCAATGCAGAAAGGTTATACTTCTACTGTTTGCATTTTGCTCAATGTGGCCTTTTGTTTCAGAATTTATACCATGTTCAACGAAATCGAATGCCAAGGTTTTCGTTTCTTCAAAATTCAAGCAGCTCGCGCACTTCGGTAGACCCCCTGGTACGTTAATTGCAACATTCTTTTCAATTCGGGTAGAAAATTACCTGATTTTATTATTATTCCTGAAATTATTCTTGATAATGGAATGTCTATCCTGTTAAAATAAGGTATATTTCAGATATTACCGAGTTGGTGAGTTGTACTTGTTCCTTTATAATGTGTGGTGAGTGTTTATATTAGGTCGCGAGCTTGGAAGTAGGAACTGCTAGCGTTTCATTGCAGGGTGAATGTTCTTACTGTTAAATAGGCAGTTCCTTTAATGAGTAAGTATTCAGGCTAGTGGAACTCTGAAGAGAAATTGACAAAATTCTCAACGTCATAATGCAGAAAAGGCATGTTTTGTGTTTGGAGAGGTTACTGGTAAGCAATACTGGTACTGCTAAATTCAATGAGAAAATTGTTACTTCATATTGAATTTCATGCATCAAAAGTTGATTTGTGTTGAATATATGAGTATTTTATAATTTGACCGTGCACTATTTTGAGGGATCTTAGACTTTGGGGAGCTACCTAAATAGCTGTCTTATTTGGGTCCTTGAGAGTCTGTAATTTAGAATTCAATGCTCAGATTACTTGCACTTGTGGTCAAGGAGTTTATGATCCCAGAAATGTATGGTTTTAAGACCCAGCAATTTTTCGATTCTCTGTATTATTTGATTTTTACAATTTTCATGAAGATTTTTTCTGTTTGCAGCCTTTTTTCTCTACAAAAATCATGAAAATAAACTGAAATACAATGGAATTCTAAATGCTTCAAGTGTCCTGACTCAACTGAGCCATTCCTTTTCTGTCTGTGAAGCTGCAGTCTTGAATTCTAAAGCCTGAAATAAGGTAACAGATAAATAGCCAGATTTGGCTTCTGCGCAAAGGGGTTAAACAAGTTGCCACATGGTTTTCAACTGCATCTGATTTTGATATCTTGCATCACTGGGCAACAATAGTTACCTATAGCGCTCTGAGGGTTAAGACTGTGTGAAATGATGAGAAAGCCCTTGTTTTGCAGACTTGATTATGCAAAGTCCTCTCTGATTGGCTAACTCCTCGTGCCCGTTCTTTGTGCTTTCTTATTAGCTCAAGCCGAAGGATCAGTCTCTTATGACGTAAAGGCTGATTTGTTTCTGCATGTCAAGAAACTTTTTGCTTCAAAGCTGCTGACATTAGCATTTGCCAACTTATCCACTGAAATTGCACTTTTCCATCTTTTTTTCACGTACTCGAAAAGAAAAGTGAGTTGGCTTAAGCCAATGATGAACCATATTAGAAAGATGGCTGGGAGTAGCCGAATGGAGAAAATAAAATTTTCATGCATGATGTAATGAATGAGATTTTGGACTGTTTCTCCAAACTTCGCCTTTGAACTGTCCCTTATTTGATGTTATGTTCTCTGTAGAGCCCCTTACCAGTTTTAGTCCTGTTCGTTTATAGAGTTTGTCATTAAATCTTCTTTTAAGGACCTAGAAGACTTTCGACCCTTGATTGACCCTCGCCAAAGTCAAGCGATGCAAAGGGATCTAGCTGGAAATGTTGGGGGGGAGGGGCGTTTGTGTCACAAACGCTTTTTGACAAGAATAAGAGTACTTTTTTTGTTCAGAATGCCATTTACTAGTTTGACAGTATTTGAGATCTTGAGTGTAGTTTTTGTATTCCTCCGGACCTCAGTCTTCTTCAGTGGTTTATTACGTTTATTTATGTGTTTCCCAGGACAAGGCAGACGATGTCCTGGTCGGGGTGAAATCAACCGCGCTGAGGTTCCAGGAGCAGACCAAGTTGTGGCTCAGTGGCTTTGCGGCGGCCATGTTGGGGGGGCTCGTTCTGACTGGGTTAAACGCCCAGCAGACACTGCCATATTACGCTGTGGTGGCCGTGGTGGGCCTTCACCTCTCGCACCAGGTGGGGATTTATCCAAAACCACAGCATTACTGTATCAGCAAAAACATATTTCCATGCTAACACGTATTTAATGCATTACACTGGAAGTCCAACGAACGGTGCAGTTACATGTTACTGAAATTAAGAGGAACAAATTTATGTCAGTGACCACTGCATCTGCTTAGCCAAACAGTATCATTATTTCCGCTGTTATGTACCTGAGGAATCTTGCACAGACTTGATGTTTGAAGCTGGTAAAGCATAGAGCTGATGGGTTACTCACAGTTTCCAGTTTGGCACATGGAGAAGGACAAAATAAGTCACTACTCGCTTTAAATCTGCATAAAATAAGCAATTTTTCCAACATTTTCCCTCTTTGGTGCACCTTCTTGGCTGCACCAAGTCTCATGACACCACTCCCTCAACAGCAAACGGTGTGCTTTCTGGCTTCAGTCAAGTAATATTCATTTTAATGATGATTATTGCAGCTTTTGTATCTGGGATTTTTTTGTTTTGGATTTCTATATGTTTTTGCAGGATTGATATTCATGCTTTTGTTTGTCCCTCAGGTCTACACCTTGGACATCAATAAGCCAGAGGACTGCTGGAAGAAATTTGTCTCAAACCGTAATCTTGGATTTCTGCTGTTTTTAGGAATAATCATCGGAAATTTGTGGAAAAAGAGAAGTGATATGTCATTAGATGGTGGGGAAAAAGAGGCGTGAGCACAGTTTTGGGCGTGATGCATTTTGGACATTATTTTGAATTGCTGTGAGAGAATACTCCGATGTCTTCCAGGAGTCTCATTTGCTATTTGGAGACCTGACTGATGTGTGCAAGCAGAGAAACGTGGGATGTGTAGTGTTTCATTCATACTGTCATTTTATCTGCACAGACACTATTATATCACAGCTTTTCATTTGTGGATGCTACAAATAAAATTATTTATTTAATTTACTTGAGGTAAGCGCTTAAGTTTGTACGAAGTTGGCAGGAGGTATATTTGATCGGTGCTGTTTGTTTTTGAACAAGACAACCCAAAAAGTTATGAACGGACATCTCTGAAATTTTGTGAGTGGATTGCTATTGTATTTCAGGCATGGACCCTATTGATTTTGACCACGATCAGTCAAACAATATGGCCACCAAGGGAGCCATCTTGAATTCCTATGACATGCAATAACTGAACTTTGCTCCCACCAAGGGGGTAGAAATGCAACCGGAAGTTGAAGCTCAATTGAACGCTCACAGTAGACTGCAGATGATCAACTAGCGGTAACTTCTCCGTTCACCCCCTTTCATTTTGCCTGACTTTTGACATTAAATAACTTTACACTAAAAACATCATGAGCCTTCATGTCAGCAATAAGATTTTCTACAGAGAAACTACCTTTTGTAGCAGACATCTTTACTTCGTATGTAACATTATGGTCTAATAGTAAGCATTTTTAGCCGATGGCACCAGGCTAGGCTAAAAGTGACGTGAAATGCCGGCGACTTTCTGTTGCACAGGATGTATAATAACCGTACTGTTTAGACCAGAAGCCCATAACGAATCATAAACAGAAGACGATTGAGCCACATCGCTAACAAAGTGAAGTACTTATGAAGTAATAATTCGCAAAATATCATAACAGTGAATGGAATCAAACTATGCTGACAGACGCAATCGCTTGCTCGCTGGGAATTATGTGTCGGATACACCTACCATACAAGTTACCGCTTCTCAGGACATTGGTTTACGTCAGCAAGTTGACTTCGAGCCTGCGCAGTAGGTGTGGTGCCAAAATGGCGCCATCCCGCCATCCACTTCTTCCACTGTCTATGGCTCCCACTCACAAAGGTTTCCACTGTGCTGCCTTGGCGGAGGTTTGCACTCTTGGAGTGCCTCTAGTTATGGACAGGTTTCAAACATTAATCCCAAAATTTATGTCTTTGAATCCTATTTTTTAAATTTAAAAATAGCTCTTTATGAATAACGTAATATTTTTAAATTAGCTGACGTATTTAAAAATTAATTGAAAAAGGCTTCAACTCATTAAACTTGGGGAAAAGAAACATTTTTTGGGAACAATTCAGGTGGTTTGTATTCAGTCCCTATGTTTCTGGCAAATAATTAAATTTATTTTCTTATTCTGGTCTTCGCAGATGTATTCTAATGCAGTTCTTACTAGTTCATGTAGAATTTTTGATCTTTTGCTCTAATGTTGCGCTCAGATAGTATTAGGGGACAGACAAAGTTATAGCCCCTAAATTGATTCAGTACTGAATTAGTAAGTTCTTTTGGCTCTCTAGCACCACCTGCAGGCTGATGTGTTTTACATTTTGTGTGTGAACAATTTGGCTTAGAGTCTCAATCTTGTGTGATTGCTATATTCTGGTGTACCCGCCCCTTTAATCTACCCCGCTTGTATTTTAATTTTTTTAAACGCATGTAAAATATATCCATGAGCGCACTATAATCATATAAGTGGCACTGTGAAAGCCACACAACGTTTTGTAAATGAATAAAATATTCAATTGGGGACATCACTTGCCCTAAGATGACTATACTTTAGCATCTAAATAATTATCACTGGTTGTACAGGTCTCATAAGCTATGTTACTGCCACTAAAGCAACGGGAACTCCACAGCCAATTCAAGTAAAGCATGTTCCCTAATCAGTATACCACTGTGCAGTGTACCTACCTAACCATTCGGTCTTTGGTTTGCTGAAGTCAAGATGAATGTAATACCCAATGTCTGCGGATGACGGCAGTAGACACAACCACAGAAACTTACAGGGGCAATAAGCGGAATTGCATCATTTCTAGATTGAAGAAATTAAAAATTGTAATGTGAAGAACGAGATGTGTAATTTCATCTGGAGTATAGCAGGATGTCACACACCCACTGTGTGTTGATCTCCAGCCCCTTGTTTACAGGCCCGGTCCAGCCACGCGTTCATGTACGTTCATGTGAATCACTGCCTCCTCCTTCCCCAGAATGCATTAATACAGCCAGTGAGCAGAATTGCCGCCTGTGAATGCATTAATACATTCAGTAACCAGTGGCAAGGCGTATTTTTTAAAAAGCGAAATGGCGAAGAGCAGAACGAAACGTTCACCTGAACACAAGCAGGATCCGAAATTACTTCTAAAGAAACAACGGTCGTTGGCGAAGAAGTTGTTGTATAAAGAAAGGGACAGAACCCAGATTAATATTGGCCTTGCATTTCCAAGGTGGTGTAATGTGAATATAGGCCACTAGATGGCAGTATTTACCTTTTTTTGTTAAGCTCAGACTGGAGTCATGTTTAGACATGTCCTGGACATGTCTGGGGCAAGTCTCAGAAAATTAAAAAAAAAAAGAGGTCTAAATGTGGGTGGGGTCTGCAAAAGAGTATATAAGGAAAAGAATTGAGACAGTAAAGTAGTAGGAGAAATTGCAAGAAGATGACCAGACCTGCCATTCTGTTCAAGACCTGTGACGTTTCTTTTGTGGATTTCTTTGCCTGTGTTTGAGCATTTTCTTCATCCAGGACATCACCAAGCCACCCCACCAAAAAGGGACTGTAATTATTTCTGTTTTTTCTTATTTATCAATCTTGGTCTTTAGTTGTAGGTTGTTATTAGTCTTTGTCTTTGTTAAAAATTAAATGTGTTTTAGTTGTTAAAACTGTGTTTGTCATCCCTTGCTGTTGCTGTTGTGTTATAAATGTAATAACAAATTGGGGCCATAACAAATTGGGGGCTCAAGGTCTGGGATAGACCATTGTGTGAGTAATTTATTGAAAATCTAACATTCCAAATTGTGAAATTGTTTTTGTGAATTTTCCTAGATATATATTGACAACAGCAATGGATGATTTCTTGGCATCACCAACCGTAGGGGTTTTGAAGTCTTTTAAAAAGACAGAACTGCTAGAAATTTGCAGACAGTTGGAGCTGACAGAGGTAAAACCAGCCATGCGAAAAGCAAGACTGGCTAGAGAGATAGTTGAATATTACATTGATGAAAATGTGTTTGCACCAGGAGATCTGGAACAGTTTCCAGTGGAAAATCCAAATATAGAAATGGAACTTAAATTAAAAATGCTAGAGATTGAAAGGGAGGAAAGAGAAAAAGAAAGGGAGGAAAAAGAAAAACAAAGAGAATTTGAAAGGGAAGAAAAAGAAAAACAAAGGCAGTTTGATTTAGAAAAATTAGCAAGAGAAGAAAAACAAAGAGAAGTTGAGAGAGAGAAAGAGGAAAGAGCAGAAAGAGAGAGACAGAGACAGAGATTTTGAATTAGAGAAATTCGATAGAGAAGAAAGACTCCAAATGGAGCAACTAAAAATTAAATTTGAAACTAAAAATAAATTTTGTGCCAGTCAGGAGGTAAAACTGGTGCCTCCATTTTCAGAAAAGGATGTTGACAACTATTTCCAGTGTTTTGAAAAGGTAGCAAAGAGTTGCCAGTGGCCAAAGGAACACTGGCCTCTGATGTTGCAAACTGTCCTCAAGGGTAAAGCTCAACAAGTCTATTCGGCTTTGTCTGCAGATGATTCCTCTGATTATGAGGTTGTCAAAAAGGTTATTTTGAGAGCTTATGAGTTGGTTCCAGAGGCTTACCGACAGAAATTCAGAGGTCTGAAGAAATTTGAAAATCAGACTTATGTGGAATTTGCTAATGAGAAGAAAGTTTGCTTTGAGCGCTGGTGTACTTCTATGGAGGTCAAGGATGATTTCAACTCACTAAAAGAGATAATGTTAGTTGAAGAATTCAAGAACTGTGTTAAGGATGATGTTAAGACCTACCTTAATGAGAAGCAAGCACTGAACTTGCAATCAGCTGCCAAATTTGCAGATGAATATGTTCTCACTCATAAGTCCAAATTTCAGTCTAGCAGTAACAATAAATGGTCCCAATTTCAGAAAAAGGGTTACGGTGATACCCAAGATTCCTCACCCAAAGACAAAGACAAATCTGGTAATGGTGCTCTGAAATCCAGTAACAGGTCTGATCAAAGTGTGAAAGCTGACAGTGACAAAAGTGGTCTAGTTTGCAAGTATTGCAAGAAATCTGGTCATGTTACAACTAACTGTTGGTTCCTTAAAGCTAAGAAAGAAAAAGAAAAGGATACCAAACCAAATACCTTTGTGAAAACAAGGTTAGAAACCCCTGTAGTAGATAACCAATCTGCTAAATTGCCTGCTTCTTGTGGGGCTAAAAAGCCTAATACAGCTTACTTTGTGAGGGAGGAATTTCTTCCATTTGTGTCAGAGGGATTTGTGGCTCTGAATGAGCATACTACTCCTGTCCCCATATATATCCTAAGGTATACCGGAGCTTCTCAGTCACTTTTGTTGATGGACTCCTTGGAGTTACGTGATGAGACCGCTTCAGGGGATTTCATACTTGTACAAGGTATTGAAGGGAGGACTGTATCTGTACCCCTGCGCTCTATATTCTTGAAGTCAGATTTAATTACAGGACAGGTAAAGGTGGGACTTATGTCAAGTCTACCTATAAAGGGTGTTTCTCTGTTGCTAGGCAATGACCTGGCTGGGGGCAAAGTAGTTCCCCCTGTTCATCTTACTTCACAGCCGAGCACTGAAGATGGGGATGAGGACCCATCTCTGTATCCTTCTTGCGCAGTGACTCGTGCTATGGCCAAGAAGCCTAAAGAAGATGATGTTGTGGTGCCGTCCAGTACATTGAATAGTCAGGACTCAGGTGGTTCGCCTCATGACTCTGATTGGCCTACTATGGTTTCTCCGTTTGAGGACTTATCAGATACTTTTATCAGTTCTCTATTCAGCCAGCCGGATGGGTCTGGTGATTCTGATGTGTCTGGAGACTTGTCTCTGTCCAGAAAGCGGTTGATTGAGGAGCAAACTAATGATCCTGAAATTGGTGTACTAAAGAGGAGAGCCCTTCCTGAAAAAGAAATAGATGCAGTTCCAGTTGGGTATTATCTCAAGGATGGTGTGTTGATGCGGAAGTGGCGCCCTCCTGATATCCCTGCCAATGCAGATTGGGCAGTGGTCAGGCAAATTGTTGTTCCGAAGGTCTATAGGAATGAGATCTTAACAATGGCTCATAGTTTACCTTTAGGAGGTCATCTTGGTGTTAACAAGACTGTTGATAAGATCATGAAACACTTCTTTTGGCCTGGGCTTCGGAAAGACGTTTCCAACTTTTGCAAAACCTGTCACACTTGTCAGGTAGTTGGAAAACACCAGTTAGACCCACCTGTAGCTCCATTGCAGCCTATCCCAGCATTTGGGGAGCCATTCTCTAGGGTCATTGTTGATTGCGTTGGTCCATTACCCAAGACTAGATCTGGAAATCAGTACTTGTTGACAATCATGTGTGCATCTACCAGATTCCCCGAAGCCATACCTCTACGTAACATCAAGGCAACTGCAATCTCGAAGGCTTTGATAAAGTTCTTCACGTTGTTTGGTCTTCCCAGGGAAATTCAGTCAGACCAAGGTAGCAATTTCACTTCAGGATTGTTTCAGCAGGTTGTGTATGAACTAGGTGCAAAACAGATTCTTTCTAGTGCCTATCATCCAGAAAGTCAGGGTGCCTTAGAGCGGTTTCATTCCACTCTCAAGACAATGATGAGGACTTATTGTTATGACCGTGAGAAAGACTGGGATGAAGGGGTTCATTTGCTGTTGTTTGCAGCTAGAGAAGCAGTGCAGGAGTCTACTGGATTCAGTCCATTTGAGCTAGTGTTTGGTCATGAAGTGAGAGGACCTTTGCTATTATTGAGTGAACAATGGCAAGAGGAAGAGCCGCAAATCAGTCTGTTAGACTATGTTAGCAAGTTCAAGGAAAGATTGCGTGCAGCTTGTGACCTTGCCAAAGAGAACTTGAAATCAAGTCAGGGAAAAATGAAAACTTGGTATGATCATAAGGCTAGAAGCCGTGAGTTTAAACCAGGAGACAAGGTCCTTGTGTTGTTTCCCTTGCAGTCCAATCCATTGCAGGCTAGATTTCATGGTCCTTATGAAATTCTGACAAAACTCAATGATCTCAATTACATTGTGAAGACTCCAGATAGGAGAAAACCAAAACAATTGTGTCATATTAACATGCTAAAGCCTGATCATGACAGAAATGCTAGGGTTGCAGCTGTCACTTCAGATTCTCCAATGGTCGAAACGTGTGAAGATGAGGGGGAGTTTCAAGATGATGAACCAAGAATTAAAGCTGAAGTTCTTTCATGTAAATTGTCAAACACTGAAGTGTTGCAAAATCTTGATGTAAAACTCCAGCACTTAGAACCCTCACAGAGAGATCAGTTTGAAAGGTTGATCAAGAAATATGAGGATTTGTTTCCTGATGTTCCAAAGAGAGTTACTATAGCCTCTCATGATGTAGATGTTGGTGATGCCAAACCAATAAAACAGCATCCATACCGGATGAATCCTGAAAAGAGAAAGATTGCTGAGAAAGAGGTTGAGTACATGTTAAAACATGATATTATCAGACCCTCCAACTCCGATTGGAGTTCACCCTGTGTGCTAGTTCCAAAACCTGATGGAAGTACTAGATTCTGTACAGATTATTGCAAAGTCAATGCTGTAACTAGAACTGATGTGTTTCCAATACCTAGGATTGATGATTGTATTGATAGTGTAGGGCAAGCAAAGTTTCTGACCAAGATTGATTTATTGAAGGGTTATTGGTGTGTGCCTTTAACTGAGAGGGCCAAGAGCATCTCTGCTTTTGCCACACCATCTGGATTGTACCAGTATGAAGTCCTACCCTTTGGCATGAAAAATGCCCCAGCCACGTTCCAAAGAATGATACAGTCTACAATCGCCGGATTGCCACACACGGGTGCGTACATCGATGACCTGATCACATGGAGTGACTCCTGGGAAGAACATCTAAAAGATGTAGAGACGTTGTTCCAGCGCCTGACCCAGGCTAACCTGACTGTTAACCTGAGCAAGAGTGACTTTGGTTGTGCTACTGTCACCTATCTTGGCTACGTCATAGGCCAGGGTAAGGTGGCACCCATAAATGCTAAAGTCCAAGCCATCATGGACTTTCCAGTTCCTGACAACAAAAAAGCTTTGCGCCGCTTCCTTGGAATGATCGGGTACTACCGCAAGTTCTGCAAGAACTTTGCTGAGATTGCTCTCAGTCTAACCAACTGAAGAAAGGCGTAAAGTTCACCTGGGATGATGCATGCCAGAGAGCCTTCGATCGCCTGAAGTCTCTGCTGTGTCACTTCCCCGTGCTCAAATCTCCTGACTTCAACAAACCGTTCTCCATCGCGGTCGATGCTAGCGACCAAGCTTGTGGATCTGTGCTCCTACAGAGAAGTGACTCTGATGACATTGAGCATCCCGTGGCATACTTCTCCTGGAAGTTCAATCGCCACCAAAGGAACTATTCCACAATAGAGAAGGAACTGTTGGCTCTGGTCCTTTCTTTATAACACTTTGAGGTTTATGTTGTTACAGGACAAAAGCCAATGATTGTGTACACTGACCACAATCCGTTAATGTTTTTGAGTAAGATGAAAAACAAGAATCGGAGATTGTTGAATTGGAGTTTGATTTTACAGGAGTTTGACTTGGAAATTAAGCATGTGAAGGGTACAGACAATGTAATTGCTGATTGCTTATCCCGTGTTTGAATGTGTATGATATGTATATATAGACAAGTGTTCACTTAACCATTTTGTATTGAAAAGAAAAATTTTGCCTTTATGAGTCAAAATTTTTCCCTTTTGGAATGGAGGTGTAATGTGAATATCGGCCACTAGATGGCAGTATTTACCTTTTTTTGTTAAGCTCAGACTGGAGTCATGTTTAGACATGTCCTGGACATGTCTGGGGCAAGTCTCAGAAAATTAAAAAAAAAAAGAGGTCTAAATGTGGGTGGGGTCTGCAAAAGAGTATATAAGGAAAAGAATTGAGACAGTAAAGTAGTAGGAGAAATTGCAAGAAGATGACCAGACCTGCCATTCTGTTCAAGACCTGTGACGTTTCTTTTGTGGATTTCTTTGCCTGTGTTTGAGCATTTTCTTCATCCAGGACATCACCAAGCCACCCCACCAAAAAGGGACTGTAATTATTTCTGTTTTTTCTTATTTATCAATCTTGGTCTTTAGTTGTAGGTTGTTATTAGTCTTTGTCTTTGTTAAAAATTAAATGTGTTTTAGTTGTTAAAACTGTGTTTGTCATCCCTTGCTGTTGCTGTTGTGTTATAAATGTAATAACAAATTGGGGCCATAACAGTGGAGAGGACGGCGAGAGCTAAAGGGGCTACAATTAGACTCGGAGCAAGCTCCTCTTCTCCTGGACCGGTAAGTAACAACATAAAGTCAAAAGTCTGCTTTAATTAGTGTTACAGTAACGTTAAGCAGATGTAACTGTGTCGATTTAATTAAATTTAATGTTACAATCGTAGCATCCCTGCTGAAAATTCCAGCTTTGACCAGCCTAGGCTGGTCAGGCTGGTTTAAGCTGTGTTTTGGACAGTTTTAGTTGGTCGAACAGCCCTTCACCAGCTGACTCCAGCTGACAATACCAGCTTAATCAGCTCTGACCACCTTCATCAAGCTTTAGAGACCAGCTTTAAACATCCAGACCAGCTAATAATACAGCTCAGACCATCTTAAACCAGCTTAGAATTCTAGTTGGTCTAGATGTTTAAAGCTGGTCTCTATTGCTTGATGAAGGTGGCCAAAGCTGGTTAAGCTGGTATTGTCAACTGGCGAAGGGCTGGTCGACTAACTAAAACTTTCCAAAAAACAGCTTAAACCACCCTGACCAGCCTCGGCTGGTCATAGCTGGAATTTTCAACAGGGGGGTTAATGTCCAGAGCTTGAGTTGTTAGCAGCTCGGTCCCAACAATGGGTCAGGCGTTACGGTTGTGTTAGGTGAGTAGCCGGGCAACCAGCTAACATTTGCAATTACTACAAATCTGCAGTTTTGTGAGCATTTCATGCCTGATGTACTAAGTAATTACGCTGCGGAAATTTAAACTGGCCCGTCATTCTGCCAAATAGCAGAGGGAGAGGGAGGTGTGGCTCATGACGCACTTTGTTTTGGTTGCAGGCAGTGCACAACAGCAAACCTAGCGGTGAAATGATTTTGCTTATTGCCCCTTTAATTGCCAGCTATAGTTCTGCTGATGGTCTAGGACAGTACTCACCTAGTATGTATCATACCCCTTTGTTGTATACTCTGCTGAGTTCCTCAAATCAACATATTTTAGGTAGATACAGGCATGCAAGAATATTTAATTTTAGCCAAGACCATGGATTTGCTGGAAACGTTGTCGTTAATCGTCAGATTGTAGTGTATTTCTCACGAAAGTAGAGACAAATGATTTGATGGGACTCATCCTTGTGATGCATGATGTGTCATTACCTATTTTAATGTAGCATCACTGTTCACATTTGTTCTTGAATCCTCCTCACTCTTTTCTGTGAACAGGGACGTCACTAGGATTTAAAAACGGGGAAAAAAGCCTGAGTGCAAGCACTACATTTTTGCCCTTGCAAAATCTCTGCCCTTGCATCTTTTTGACACTGTATTAGAATTACACAACAGCCAGTGAAGAAGTCAAACTGGTAACAAGTGAAAAGCAACAGACATTATCTTCCTCCACTCTCTTCTGTTGAACAAGAGTTACTGTTATGTTAAATTTTAGCCACATTAAAGCTGCATGCTTAGAACAGGCCCCGATTATGCACAAGCGACACCATATCTATTTCATCTATCCATAAGCTAATCTGTCGATCTAAAGAATGTAATTTAATGACGCTGATTACTGCACTGTAGATTGTTTCAATTAAGTGTGGTTTTACTCAGTCGTTTTTCTGTCAGTATAAGTAGAATAGTCCAACATGGAATTGAAAGGTTACAGTGAAAACTGACAACATAAATATGAACTTTGGTCAAAAAACTATTTATTCAGGCAAAATCAGGATACAGTGTCCATTAAAAAATCCACAATGAAAAGACAGAACGGCTTACAAAAATTTTTCTCAAGTATATTCTTTCTTCAGATTATGATGCTATATTCCTAGAACTCCATGTATACTCTTCCATCAGTATGTTTATTATGAAAATAAAGACAGAAGTTGCATCAATATAAGTACCACCTGCCACCTTTCATGAAAAGCACAAGTTATAAGTCTCATTCTGTAGGTTTGCGGAGTGATTGATAAAATTCACCTGGTTTGCAGGTTAACATAATAACTTTGTGGCGCAAGCCTATGATGTAAGTTTTGGGCCAAAAATACTGATTCAAATTACTTGCAATGTAGTTATACAAAATGGAACCCAAAAATATTTTGTGTCAGATGTATTTGACAACATGCATCTCCTGGTGCTGCCCTCTTTTTAATCTCGCCTCTTCCTCCTAAATACAAGTGATCAAATAACCCGTATATGATGCACCTTGTCTTAATATTCCAACTGATTTCCATAAAATTCTGATTAGCTTGTCTGCATCACTCTTTACTGTCAAATCCTTTTACTCACCTCCGCGATAGAGGTCTCTTCCCTCTCCCTGCACACTGGCCCTGACTCAGTCTGTGCCTGGATGTCAGCAGGAGTGCCGGTGGACTGATTATTAGCGTATCATTCTTTTCCATCAGTAATAATGATAACAGACCAGTGAATGAGCTGATCTCCCTTTGTTTTCAGTGCTGATACAAGTGACAGAGATCGAATCAAGCTAACACTTTACAGGTCCAGCCAAATTAAGCAAATGGTCAATTTGACAAAAGGGGGAGCACCTAATTCATTGATACATTGGACTCACTGCTGTTAGTTAGCTTAAGTTAACTAATTACTACAACCAATAGTGATGCTGAGTCTTGGCTGGTGAATTTATGAGCATGACATTTTGCACATAACAGATGGCAGTGATCTTCCCAGCAAAATTGAGAAGTCTGTTAAACATGCAGATCATGTCCATATTGCAATTTAGACATGTTCTGCATGTCTGGCAGTCATCTTATGTTTGCTCGGTTCATTCTGGGGAAATATGCCTGGAAAGGTTAAATTCCCACAAGGCATCAGTCTTTTACTGAATCTTCTCGTTATTTGGGGAAATCAAGGATTCTCAAAGTATGTCACTTCTTTCAGTTAGAATATTTGTTCATTTGTTTGTATGTCTGTGAGTACCACTCTTAATTGTTCTAACTTCACTTTCTCAATTCAAGTCTTATTCAGCTATGTTCTGGATAGAAGCCTAGAACTTTCATGTCGCAAGGACAAAGGTCAAGGTTATCTAAAATGTCAAAAGACATTTCGGGTCATTATATTTTTACTACTTATGACAGAAACTTCTAACCGATGCCACATTTTTCCTTTAATTCTGGTGGTCCCAGCACTTGTGATCCCAACCAGCTACATTTAAAAATATGGTCCCCATAAGTTGACATTTATGGGTGTGGCCTCGCTTGAAATAATGAGCTATAATTCATGAACACAATTTCAATTCATCAACAAACTTGAGGTCCTTCATCAACAGCTACAGTGGGGAAAATAAGTATTTGACCCCTCGCTGATTTTGCAGGTTTGCCCACTTAGAAAGAATGCGATGATCTATAATTTTAATCGTATATACATTCTAACAGTGAGAGATAGAATCACAAAGAAAATTCCCGAAAATCACATCATATGAATTAATAAAAATTGATAACCATCTGATGAGGAAAAATAAGTATTTGACCCCCTACCAAACAGCAAGTATTCTGGGTCCCACAAGCCAGTTAGTCTTTCTTTAAGACACACCCCCAATCCCAACTAATTATTTACATCAAATACACCTGCCTCACCTCATTACATGAATAAAAGACACTTTCCCACTCCCAAACAACCAGATTCCAACATCTCCACCATGGGCAAGACCAAGGAGCTGTCTAAGGACATCAGGGACAAGATTGTTGACCTACACAAGGCTGGGATGGGCTACAAGAGAATCGGAAAGCAACTTTGAGAGAAAAGATCAACAGTCAGTGCAGTTATCAGGAAATGGAAGAAGTACCACACTGCCGCCAAACTCCCTCGGTCTGGGCCTCCATGCAAGGTCTCGCCTCGTGAGATGTCCCTGATCATGCGAACGGTGAGGAATCACAAGGGGGGAACTGGTTAATGAACTGAAGGCAGCTGGGACCACAGTTACAAAAGAAACAGTTGGTAACACACTACGCGGTCATGGATTGAAATCTGCAGCGCATGCAAGGTCCCCCTGCTAAAGGCGGCACATGTACAGACCTGAAGTTCGCCATTAACCACCTGGATGACTCAGAAGAGGCCTGGAAGAAGGTGATGTGGTCAGATGAGACCAAAATAGAACTTTTTGGGCTCAACTCAACTCGCCGTGTTTGGAGGGCAAAGAACACAGAGTACAACCCAAAGAACACCATCCCCACCGTCAAGCACAGTGGTGCTTTTCAGCCCAGGGGACGGCACAACTCCATTGCATTGAGGGGAGGATGGACGGGGCCATATACCGTGGAATTCTGGACTAACAGCTCCTTCCCTCAGTGAGAGAGCTGAACATGGGTCCAGGATGGGTGTTTCAGCACGACAACTACCCTAAGCACACCGCCAAAGCAACAAAAGAGTGGCTGAAGAAGAAGTGCATCAAGGGTCTGGAGTGGCTTAGCCAGTCTCCAGACCTGAATCCAATTGAAAATCTTTAGAGGGAGCTTAAAATTCGGGTTGCAAGGCGACAGCCTCGGGACCTGAATGATTTGGAGGCTGTCTGCAGGGAGGAGTGGGCCAACATCCCTGCCAAAATGTGCACAAACCTTGTCAACAACTATAAAAATTGTTTGACATCTGTGCTGGCCAATAATGGCTTTTCTATAAAATATTATCGTGCTGTTTGTCCAGGGGGTCAAATACTTATTTTTCCTCATCAGATGGTTATCAATTTTTATAAATTCATATGATGTTATTTTCGGGAATTTTCTTTGTGATTCTGTCTCTCACTGTTAGAATGTATATACGATTAAAATTGTAGATCGTTGCATTCTTTCTAAGTGGGCAAACCTGCAAAATCAGCGAGGGGTCAAATACTTATTTTCCCCACTGTATTAGGCTGCATTTCCATCAAATGAAAAATTAAATTTCTCCTCGCTTTATTCGTGCAAGATTGACCACAGGAACATTTGTATTTTCATGCTTTGATGATTTCTGGCTCTGTTCATGACAAAATTATGTTCACATCTATTGGAGGTCAGCTTGGTAGAGGTTTGACACGCGATTTCATGCCGCCAACGAAAGCAATGCAAGTTGAGCCTTGTTTACTCCTCAAGGGTCTAGAGTTCCTGGAATCACCAGGAAATCAGTGACAAGATTGTGATGCTAATGGTGCTATGCTAACGTCACAAACATTTTAAGTTATTCTCAAGCTGGCACAATGTTTATAAGACCCAAAAAGCTCTCATCATTATCAGGTGTGACCAGTTTTAATTAAGAAAGCATACATGTCAACTCTCGCGCATTTGATGTGAGTTTAAGTGGCATATTTATGTTCCTCTGCTGTAGTCAGCAATTATTCAATCAATGTGTATGTGATAGATTCTTGCGTGGAATTGAAGTTCTTGTGCATGGAGGGGTTGGAAGGAATTGCATTAAGATGTTTCAAATTATCTTGTTTCATTTGAACGATCATGAAACCCATGCATTGCTTCCAACCTCTGAGTGGGAAAAAAAAAAAGGAAAAAGCGTGAGAAGTCCGGAGTCGTGATCGGTATGCGTTATAAATGAAAACTGGTCACATCTGAAAATGAGAGTTTTTTGAGTTTCTGTTATGGGAATTTAAATGAATGATTGATTTAACACAGGTCATGACAAATCATTGATTTTAAGGGATTATTTGAGCTTTCCCTATTGCCAGTTCACGAGCTGCCACTACTACACAGGTTATTTGATACAGCTAGCTTGTAGCTAGCTAGCTCGCTTTCTGATTGTCTTAATCAATGGAACTGCGCCTTGAGCTTGTAACTATGTAGCATAGCTAGTAAATGTAGCTGCCAGTAACAATTGTTATTCGGAACACTGGTCGCAACAAATTTTCACAGAAGTTGAATATTTTCAGCTGGAGTAATATGCAAATTGTGTGCACTTGCACCATACGCGAATGTCATTTGCGCCTTTTGCATCACGTTTCCTGGCGCAAACTTGTGCCTTCTCGCATGTATTCACAAGTTGCATTCACTATGAATATGATTAGTCCGCACAAAAAATTTGTGTCACGTTTGGTGGAAATGCAACTCTATGCTGTTTCCAACATTTCTGCTCGCTCTATTTGCAGGAGTTTGACTGCAGAGTCATTTTTATTGTTCAATTTAGAGATTTGCTGCTCAGTTCACGCCGGGAATACATTCACTTCTATGGGAGAACAACTTGGAAGAGGATTGACAGGGGAATTCACACCTTTGACCAACAGCAATGGGAGTTGGAATCTCAAAGTCATCAACAAGATGGTGAAGCTAATGTTTCTATGCTAACGGCACTAATTTTTTTACTTTATGAACGCTGTACCTGCTTGAGAATACAAATATTCACAAAACTGATGTTATATCTAATGTTGAGTTGAGTTTTTTTTTGTGTGTGTGTGTGAAACATAGTCACATAGTTAGTTAGTTACCATTCCCATTATCTCAAGCAATGCAGCTAATTGCAGTCTGCATATGTGAATAGCTATCTTATTGTGGTGGAGGAGTTTGCATGCCCCAGGCATCTTTGGAGCAGTGTTTTCTGGGGCTTAGCTACTGGTTGGGTTTCCCATGGCAAATTGGTCCCAGGTTAGGGGCCAGACGAAAGGTGCTTCACCAGCCTCCTATGACGAGCTTGATGGAAATGAGAACCTTACCCAGATCAGGGACACCGGGGCCCCCTCATGGAGCCAGGCCTGGGAGGGGAGCTCGCAGGCGAGCGCCTGGCAGCTGGGTTTTTCCCAGGACCTGGCCAGGCTCAGCTTAAAGAGGCTACGGGGAGCTGCCTCCATGTGGGCCCACCACCCATGAGGAGGGGAGTCGGGGTCAGGTGCCTTGTAGACCAGGGGGCAGACGGGGATGGAGGCCCTTGCGTTCTTGGCCCCGGTCATGGAATCTGGCTCCTGGGACATGGAACATCGCCACACTGGCAGGGAAGGAGCCGGTGCCTGTATGGGAGGTTGAACGGTACCAGCCTGGTAGTCGGACTCACCTGTACGCACATCTCTGGCTATGAAACCAGGCTCCTTGATAGGGGTTGAAGTCTTGCCCAAAGTACGAGGCGGTGAGCAGACATGGGGATACTTATGTCCCCTCTGCTGAGTGCCGTTGGTCGGATTTCACCCCAGTGAACAAAAGGGTGTCTGCAATTTGCTTGCAGGTTGTGGAGGGGGATGCTCTGAGTGTTTAGCAATTCAGATTATCCAGCCTTCTTGGAGTCCCTGGGTGGGGTCCTGAAAAAGACTCTGAATGGGGATTCCATAGTTCTGGTGGGAGACTTCAACACTCATGTGGGCAAAGACAGAGAGTGATTGGGAGGAACGGCCTCCCTGATCTGAACCTGAGCGGTGCTTTGTTATCAGATTTCTGTGCTAGTCATAGATTATCCTTAACACACAACACGTTTGAACATAAGGATGTTCATAAGTGTACTTGGTACCAGAACACCCTTAGCCAAAGGTTGATGACGGACTTTCTAATCATGTAATTTTTAAAATTATTTTACATTATCACTTCACTCTTTCTGGAACACTTGAGACTGATCACCTTACGGAAGTTTCTGTTAATAAATAATGACGACCCTGTTACACTTTCTGTGAACTGAAAAACCCAAAAACGTGGAACTGGATTCTGGTGTGATGATGAAACAGGCGTTTCTATTACGCCTTGTCTGCAGTGCTGCAAAGGCAGGCAAGGTGGAAATCAAACAGAACAGGAATCTTGGTTCTTTAGCATATTATAATAATTATGCATTGAACTTGCACAGTAGAGCAGTGCCGAAGTATTACAAACACAACAGGAAGTGAAGTTCCTTTAAGAAGCTTGTTGTAATGTGCTGAACATATATACTGAACAAAAACATAAACACCCCATGTCAAATTTTTGAGTTTTTAATAACAAAAAACTGGAACTGGGATTCGTCTGTGAATAGCACTCTTCTCCAGCGTGCCAAGGGCCCTCAAACATGTGCGTTTGCCCATGCGAGTTGGTTCCCGGACGGCGGACAGCGGTGAGATCCAGACCACCGGGAGGACGCCGAGCGTGCAAGTTGGCTTCTCGCAGGCGATTATGGACTGTCTGTAGTGCGATGCGTCTGTTGTGCAGACCAACGGTCTCATCCGCTGTGCATGTCGCTGATCTGAGCCGATCTCGCAGGTAGATGAGCCAGATGTAGCGATCTTGTGCTGGTGTGGTCACACGTGGCCGACGTGGATGAGGTCGATTTGCAGTACTACCCGTCTGTCGGAAACAAACTCACAAACGGCCCACCGTCCGATAGTTAACATTCAGCTGCACAGCGACCGCTCTGGTGGACATCCCTGCATCCAATATGCCAATGGCACGTTCCCGCATGGCCTGAGACATCTGAGGCATGATGACTTTTGACAAAATTTGACATTTTGGGGTGGCCTTTTATTGTCCCCAGTATAAGGAGTGTCTGGGTACTGCTCATTCTGCCTGATCACTGCCTGGAAATGCCACACCCATGTACTGAGTGAAATCACTCTATCACTGAGCAAATGCTCACTTACTGAGAGATGGATTAAAAAATGGTACACAAATCAAGAGAAATATCCATATTGTACAAGTAAAAGTCGGCATATGCTCACTTGTTAACTCCATGTGGCATCAATATTTGACATGGGGCATTTATATTATTGTTCAGTGTACTTACGGTAACTGCGGTAAAATAGAGGTTTTACATTTACACGCAAATAAACCAATTTAAGTCTATACGGACTGGCGCTTAACAACAGGCTTACGAGACTTCGCACTGAGCAAGTGAGGCTTGCATTTATATAAGCATAGGAATGACACAGACACAATGAGAAACAGATGGAGTTGATTAATGGGACTATGTCAGCCAGCGACGAAGTGAAACTTCTTGAATACTTTGGTTCAACTATTTCAAGTTCATTCAGATTTCGTGTACGCTTTTTTCATTTGGTTTATATCATGTTCATCCTCGAGAAGCTTTATTAAATTTTTTTCTCAAAATTATCTTTATTGATCATAGAGCCTGTTATTGCTTCTAAGTTGGCCTACGTTGATTGTTGTGTCGTCTTATAGCGGCCGTCGAACTGGAAGCGGTCGCAAAAGGATCTATGACAGCTGCATGTCAGAAAAAACCGTTGCTACAAACAGGTTCTGCAAATATTAATGACATTTACTTGATAAAAATTTCCCCAAACTTCTCAAGGATGCACGCAGTACAAACAGATTGAAACTCCACCATGAATTCTCCGGTTTACCTTACTTCGCACTCCATTTTACCTTCCTTTCATCGTGTATTCGCCCAAAGAAATATGGATGAATACTATAATTTATACTTCATGGGTTTCGGCAAAGATAAATGTGGTTACTCCAGCAATTTCGCGTTTGCAGGCCATCTTCTGTATTTAAAACAGCAACGAAAGCACGCTTTACACTCATACTAATTAGCTTGGGGTTTGTATTTCTGCTCCCTTGATATCGCACTTGTGGACTAATACAAAATATCTTTTATGTCAGTTCCCCAAAGCTTATAAACCTATTCACCCAGAGCGTGTGTCTGTGTGTGAGAGGAACTGTGCAGAGGAGCAAAGTGGAGAGTGGGACAGGAATGCAGAATTCTGCCAAAAAGAAAACGCCCTAAGCGCAGTCCAATGTAGCATCAGGTATCCCGTAACTGTCCTCTCGTGACCTGTCTAAATTTGACTGGACAATACTATGTAGGAAGGCGGGAGCTGATTAGACAGTGGTTATAGGCAGATGTACAGCCAATCGATGTACAATCAAAGGACTGTGGACTATAAGAACTGAAGCCAGGGAAAAGCCCAGACAGCGCTGTCCAAACTGTGGCTAGAACATCCCTCTGTTGCTGTTTGTAATTTTTACTCTTTGTCTGCTATAAACAGCTATTTTTCGACATGTGGTCTACAATTCCTTTTTTTCAAATCTCTCCCTTCAACACGTCATATCAGACTAGACAAAATGTGAAAAAACCCACACACTGCATGTAGCAAAGTGTTTATCGACTGGACTCTACTACGCATGTGCACCAGCTGACTTCGTCCCTTTAAGTGGAGCATGGAATGTGGGCGGGTCTTTCAGGGCCAGTGATTGAGGGCGCTGGAGGCGTGGCTTTTCAGTCACTTGGTGCAATCAGCCACAGCAAATTAGTTAATACCTACAGCTGAATTTTTTGCTACATAAACTCAAGTATATTAATTGTTTGCTCCTACAAAATTTCAATTCAATAAATTTATGACAGCCCCTTCAGAAGCAACATCTCGTTTTCAAGGGGGTCTCAACACAAAACATTGATTACAATACACAAAACATAGATTGCAGTTCATGACATACTATACAATGATACAAGAGACGCATCATACAAACAGCTCATACAAACAGCTCTTCCTCAAATACAACCCCTACATACCCCCCATCCCATCGCAAACTCTCAAACACAATCATAGTAAAAAAAAAAAAAGTTAATAAAATAATAAGAATAAGGAATAATTCAAAAATGATACCACCAAGATAATAATACACATCAGAAGCATCAACATAATAATACAACATGAAGTAAAATCATCAAAAATAAAGAGATATCATCAAACAAAACAATATCATCAGAAACAAGAACAGCCAGTTTGTAAGTGGGAAAATAATTGTGATCTAAAGCTATCAAAAGAGGGAATGGATTTTAAGAAAGAGGGAAGATTATTCCAGTGAGATGGAGCTTTATACATAAATTACCTGCGATCTATTTCCTTATGAATTCTTGGCATTGTAAAAAATGGATTATTCATATGACGGAGGGGATATGGGGACAGATATGGGATCAGGAACTTTTTTAAAGATTTTGGAACACCTAAATGAACACATTTAAAAAGAAATAATAACCAGTGAAACTGACGTCTGGATTTTGGATGAAGCCAGTTGAGGGACTCATATATGAGGCAATGATGGGTTCTGAAAGGACATATCAAGCCAAATCTGCATAACGAGTTATATAAGGTGTTGAGGGGCTTGAGGATGGAGTCTGTGGTGTTCTGATAAACTGTATCGGCATAATCAAGTATGGTAAGTATTAGTCGGGAAATGATTCTTTTTCTCACCAGAAAAGAAAAACAGTTGATGGAGCGATATAGAGAATCTAAACAGCCATAAATTCTTTTGGAAATGTAATCAACATGTGGTTTGAAAGTGAGTTCTGGGTCCATCCAAAGTCCAAGGTATTTAAATACATAGACTCTATCAAGGGTAGTACCATTGCTGCAGTCAATAAATAAGTCTGGTGAGTGTGATGAACTATGTCTTGTACCAAACACCATTGTGCATGATTTTTTCTTATTGAGAACAAGTCTATTGTGCTTAAACCAGTTTTGGACAATATCAAAATCCATTTGTAGGTTATTCTGGATTTGCAATATATTAGAGTTGGAATAGTAAATGACAGAGTCATCAGCATAAAGGTGGACACGACAGGTTGAGGACAATTGAGGTAGGTCATTAAAAAAAAATAGAAAAAAGAAGTGAACCAAGTATAGAACCTTGTGGGACACCTGCTTCAACTACAAGTTGACTTGACTGGCAACCGTTAACATAAACATACTGATACCTGTTGCGAAGATATGAGTTAAACCAAAGAAGGGCATTCTGATTCAAGCCAATATGATAAAGTTTGTCAAGGAAAAGATAATAGTTAACCAGGTCAAATGCTTTGGTAAGATCAATAAAAATGCCACCTGTGAGCTGGTCAGTATCAAGTGCAGAAAACAGGTCACTCGTAAATTTGAGAAGAGTTGTAGTCATAGAAAAATTAGGTCTAAAACCAGATTGAGATGGAGATAAAATGTTAGCTTGGGTAACGTAAAGAAACCGTTGCTGAAAGATAACTTCAAAAATTTTGGCAGTGATTGAAATGATGGAAATCGATCTATAATTATTTTCATCGATTGGGTTTCCACCTTTGAAAATGGGAACAATTCGAGCACACTTCCATGTGGAGTGAAAACAATAAGTAGACAATGAGAGATTAAATAAATCAGCTAAGGTATACATCAGTATGTGAGCTGCAAGTTTCACAGATTTGGTTCCCAAACCATCTGGACCTGCACTACAACTCTCTTTTAGTTCGCAGATGGCCTTAAAGACATCAAGCAGCATAGTTTTACTAAATGATAAAGAGCTGTATGTAGGAGGGGAAGTAACATAACCGGCTGAGGCATAAGGGGTAGTATACACTGTATGGGAGACAGATGAGAAGTGCTCATTGAAGGCATTGGAGATGAGAGGAGAATCAGAGATAACATTATTATTGTCAAGTACCTGATTAATATGGCCTTTGCTGTTTTTATTAAGGAGGCTGTTCAGTTGATTCCAGAATTAACGGGGATTATGGAAATTTTGAAAGATGCTATCTTTGTAGAAATTAGATTTGGCATTCCTTGTTTTGGTTTTGCACTGGTTTCTTAAGATTCTGTATGTTTCCCAGTCATTAGGGTGTTTTGATGAGCGGAATTTTACCCAGGCTGTATCCCTCTCTTTGAAGAGGTTTATGAGATCGCAATTGATCCAGGGCAGATGTGAGCCTTTTACTCTAACAGATCTCAAGGGGGCATGTTTGTTAATAACATGAGTCACCTCAGAATGGAAAAATTCCCAAGCATCATTAACATGAGGAATTAACTGAAATCTCTCCCAATTAATATTGATTGAATCATGAATAAATAAGTCAATGCTCATCTTTTTAAATTGCCTAATTTTAATGTACTTAGGGGGAGATTGGGGAGTTTTAATTTTCCAGACAAAGTAAATAATACAATGATCACTTAGGAAGTCAGACATTACGCCAGATTTGACTATTCTCTCAGGATTTGTAACGAGTATCCAATCTAATTAAGATGACGAACAAGGATCAACTCTGGTTGGTTTCTTGATCAATTGAGATAGGCATTTATTTCATAGTATAAATCTATCATTAGTGGACAAATGGCTAAGCCAGTTGCTGTTGAAATCACCCAGGATTTTTAATTCATTATGCTTCTCAAGAGAATTGATGGTTGACAAAATACATTCAGAAGACTTGGCTGGGGCTGACAGAGGTCTGTAGATGTTACCTATGGTTAGGGTTTTGTTTTCATGAAAAATTATAATTGTAAAAAGACATTCAAAATTGACTGGTTCAACAATAGGGGTGATGCGCTTAGAATTGAGATGGGAAGCAACATAAGTCACCACGCCACGACCTCTAGAGCCTCTGTTAGCTCTATAAAGGACAAAGTTGTCCATTTTTAAGTCGTCATCTGAAATCCAATCATGTAGACAGGTCTCAGAGATGGTAATAACATTTAGCTTGTGAATGGTAACCCACCTTCTGAGAAAATCCATTTTTGGGGCAAGGCTCCTCATATTAAGGTGGATGATCTTTAAACCTTTAATAGAGTTAATTGTACCTTGAATATAAATAGCAAGCTTGAGAGCAGAAGGGTGTGGGAGGGTGAAGAGGAGGATGAGCAAGAACAGACAACATGCAGCCCACAACACACACACACACACACACACACACACACACACACAGGCACACACACATAAAGATAAAAGTAAATTAGGAGGCTGCTTAACCAAGGAGCGCATATAGTCACGAACCCAGGCTGCGTGATATTAACATTTACTTTTGTCAAAGAGGGCACTCATAATCATAATCAGCTAATAATAATAGTATCAGAAATAATAATAGTAATAATAATAATAATAATAAAGAATGAGATCAGCGGAACACATATAGTACTAGTAAATCCGCCAAACACTGCAGAAATATCTGACTCAAAAAGTCCAGAACTAAGAAGGGACAAAGTTCCGTTCAAAAAATAAATAAATAAATACTCAGAATCATTGTTATTTTCTAAATATGTGACAGTAAATGTTGCTGTTTATGTTTACCTTTATTATGTACAGTTAAACAGCTGACATAAATAAACAGCCCGCTGTCTAAATGGCAGTTGCTAGCACTGTCTCATGATGATTTCAATTACAGGAATAACATTTGCACTTAAATCTTTAAAATGTCGACAGTACCACCTGAAGCACTTCAACCCTTTTACCTACTCTTATGCATAATACCACTTAAAGTATTATTTTCCTACGGCATATTCATATCTCCCTTCTGTGTGGAGTTTGCATGCTCTCCCCATGTTTATATAAGTTTCCTCCCAAGACTCCAGTTTCCGCCCACAGTCCAAAGACATGCATATTAGGCTAATTGGAGACACTAAATTGCCCATTGTTATGAGAGTGAGAGTAAATGGTGTGTGTGCCTTGCGATGGATTGGCGAGCTGTCCAGGGTGGGTCCCTGCCTTTTGCCCAGAGTCAGCTGGGTTAGGCTCCAGCAAGCCGTGACCCTAGTGAGGGAGAAGCGGCACAGATAATGGATGGATGGATATCTTCTAAAGTTAAGAGATTTTGTCCTTTTTTGACATCACACTCAAACTAAAAAATATCCAACTGTCATAAATTAGTTCTAATTTTCAGAAGCTTGAAACTCATTTTCAACATCTTAAACCTCACATTTTCGGCAACTTGAACCTCACATTTTTGGCAGCCTTCAGCTTTCCCGCGCAGTTTCCCGATAAGCTGCACTTTTCTAGTTAGGAAATATAGCCAGTTTAGAGGTGACCTTTTTGCCTTGGTGGAGGGCTGCACCCTCCCGGTGGTCTTCCTGTTCTGCCTGGCATACTCAGAGATTTTTGCTGGGTTATTTCAGAGTGTGAACAGTCCCTCAAAACGTGACAATCAACTAATTAAGAAACATTAACTCCGTGTCAAAATTCTGGGATTGGCAATTGTTGGGAACATTTTTAAAAATTCAGTTTTATTAGTCAGTGTTTATTTATTTATTTATTTATTTACGATTTTAGGAATCAGGACTCAAGAATTACTCTTCATGTTAATAAGAAATTTTAGGACAGCGCAGTTGAATCTGATGATCAGAGTAGATCAGACAGGTTTTTGTTAGTACCCGCAACCCGAGGTTTTGTCGGCACTTCTGTTCGAGGTGAGGAATTTTCGCGGTTAGAAAAAAAATTTTTTATGGCGACGTCACATCACGGATGCTCACAGATACTGCTCTGGATTGTATCCTTCACGGTGGGCATGTCATTTCTCATTCCGAGCTCCTCCCTTGTTGTCAGAGCTCTCGCCTCACATTTCGTGCAAAGCTGATCAGCGTCGCAGGATTAGAGGGATCTGTAGCTGATGGAATTGTGTCCAGCGGACGTGTGCGCATGCTGTTAGAATTTAAATGAACACATGGTCAGCCAGTTGCAGTGAGCATATTTGCTGCAGCCTCTCAGGTCCGCGGAAGGCTGGCCACAGGTGAGTAACAGAGGGAGTTGTAATATATATTGATTCCAGATGTGAGCGTTTACTGCACGAGTTGTGCTGGTCAGTAATATCAGCGGGACAATGCAGCGAATTCTCGTTGTGCGCCAATCGTGAACAAAAAACACGTTTCCGCCAGCATGTAAATTACGGAATAAGGTAATGACTCCTGATGTGATTATGACTTTGTGACTGGCTGACATTATTTTTTTTTTGCGATTGGGTGATTGTTTTGTGATTGACTGCGTTAAGGAATTTTCGTGTAAATTGATCAGTCTGTGATTTTCTGCGGTCAAGAATCAGCATTTCTCTGGGAACATGGTATTTTTTTATGCGGAATGCTTATTCATTCATTTATATTTGCGCGAATGTGTTATTGCTATCCGGGGACGCGTGTATCTGGTTCGAAATAATGCGGAACACATCAATCGTATCATGTAACACGTGTTTGATGCGCAGTCCGAATATGTGTCCTAGCTTGCGAGATTTTCTTGAAGCACTTGCTAATGAAAGAATCCGCATGGTCTGTTTTTCATGCTTGAACCCCACAAAGGCTTTGAAGCTTTTCCTCTGCATTTTTCCTCTGTAATTCTAGGTTTAGATAATAAGCAGCATGAGCGTTCTTGCGCTTCTGATCTCGAAGGGTGTTTCTCTCTCTCTCTCTCTCACACACACACACACACACACACACACACACACACACACACAATTTTTCATGTACAACCAAAATGTTGATTTCAGTGTACCAGCAGTTTTGCCTATGCAGTTACTTGTTGTTACTCTCCAAATCTTAAAATGAAGATCCAGTCATTATTTAAATATTTAAATCACATTTTCTAATTTAGGCAGATGTCTGGTTCAGGGCTACAGCTGGATGAGCAATTTGATGAGCTGCGATGAGCATGATGAGGGAAGCTAATGAATATTCACACCTTCAAGCATAACTGGCAGGATTCCCTACTGCAAGACTGGCCTGAGGTGTGGAGAGTTTGTCTGGTTCACTTCTATTATTTCCATACTAATTTGTGGCACAATTCCTCTTATAATATTAAGTAATGTGATCATGTTTGTGATCAGAGCAACTGCAATTCTGGTACCTGTGGGACGCTGTTTGCATCCTCATCCTGCTTTGGACACTTACCGACCGAAGTGCTGTGGGACAGACCTCTCTTCTGCAGTCTTGTGCTGCTAATGACCTTTCAAATGAACAGGAATGACCTGTGTAGATGTTTTTGAGTTTGTGGTTTGGAGACTTTATTGTCACAGCCATCTTTCAGGGGTCCTCTGTCATTGTGTCTGCCCATTTTCTCTACACACTAAATTTAACTCAAGATTTAACTTCCTTTCAAATTACTGAACTGATATTTAGTTTCATATCCATTGTTTCTGATAACTGCTGCACATCAGCTTTGCATCAAGTCAACCAACTTCTGGCACCTGGAAATGGGTATTTCAGCCCAGGATGAACAAACTACATTCCACATTTAATGCAGATTTTTGGGTTTGGCTTCAGAAACTGAATTTTAATGTCACCCCTCCCTCAAGTTTTCAGACCTGGGGTTGAGGTCAGGGGATGGAGCGACCAGCTCAATCCCCTGACCTCATCACCTCAATCCTGTTTGTCTGGAACAAAGATATTGCTCACTTACTCGTGTGTTTGGAGTTGTTTGTTGAAACACTCATTCCAGGGGCATTTCCTCTTCGACATATGGCAATATAATCTCTTCAAGTTTATTGATGTTTTCAAACTGATCCATAATCCCTGGTATACAATAAATACGTATGAAAAATGTCCCCATGCCATGATTCTTGCGCCACCATGCTTCACCTTCTTTACAGTGTACTGTGACGCACTAGATCCGATAAGAACAATTTTACTCTCATCAGTCTGCAGAATAATGCGCCATTTCTCTTTGGGCCAATTGATGTTTTAACAGATTCAGCACATGCTGTTTTTTCAACAATGAAAAATGGACTGCATTTATACAGTGCTTTCTAGTCACATGACATGACCCCAAAGCACTTTACATTTATGCTTCACATTCACTGTGATGGCAAAGGCGCCACCCTGCACATCAGGAGCAGTGTGGGGTTCAGTGTCTTGCTCAAGGACACCTCAGCATATTCTCTGGTGGAGCCGGGGATTGAACCAGGAACCCTCTGATTCCAGGACATTTCATATCATCTTTGATTATTCTGGAGATGATGATTGGCTGAATCTTTTCCATTCTGATTATTCTTCAACCTGTTATAACAGTAGGGAGAAAAATGATGGAATTTTATCCTCCACACTGTTTACAGGCATGATAAAATGCAGCTGTTCTGTGACTTTAGAAAGGGGTAGAGGGAGTTATTCATCCACAACCATGATAATGAAGGTTTGTCCCTTCAATTCATTTTTTTTTAATGTTTATCGACTGGACTCTACTACGCATGTGCCCCAGCAGACCTAGTCCCTTGTACTGACAACATCCCAGCTGTGGTGGCCGGGAGGGACCAATGCTTAGTTCTGTCCAGCAGAGGGCAGCACCTGGCCTGCAAACAGGCCGGGCCAAAGCTAAGGGGGATTTTTAATGACCTGTGTTATGGCTCATTGCCTCATTAGGAACGGCTTTCTTGAGAGCTGCTGGGAACTGTAGTTCTGGGCTAGATTTCGGTTTTTTATAGGCATTCGCTGACATTAACGGGCATCTAAAGTTGATTCTCAGATGGGACATTGAACGTCCAATGTTTAAAACAAATCACTTGCTTTTGTTGACATCTTGCATTGTCACATGACCAGTTTCATTCATCAATCAATGTTTTGTGTATACGCGTAGGCAATCCTTCTATTTCGGTTCGTTTGTGCAGGTATGGCTCGCTGATTGGCGAATGAACAAAAACAATGGGAAAGGTCTTTAGATGCTCTTTAAGGTCTGAAGTTTTACTTGGCATGAAACCATATTTTGACTGTCAATTTGTTGGATTTCGGTACATTTTTAGCCATATATGGTTATCTGTGCAAATTTTTGTCATGTGCGCCACCTTATATTTCTGAATGAAATTGTTGGGTCATTCCCTGTCAATTCACCAAATTTTAGAAAATCGTCCCGCATGACCACCTTAGATTTTCTTTAAAAACTTCATGTTGGTGGATTCACTTCTTAATAGAAGAATCCCAAAATTATAGGTCTCTACTGCCAATACTTTGGCCACGAAAAATTATTAAAAGAACAAAGGTTTGGGCGATTTTTAGCATCACCTTCTGAAGTTCTAAATTTGAGCTGGAATATCTTAAAAAGTACTTCAATTTAATAATTTAATTTAAAATTTAATTGAAGTTAAAAATTCATATTGGGAAAAAGAGAAAGAACACCATCACAATTTTTGGATATATCATTAATAAAAACCTGCTCTTTAAGGTGAACTTGATTTTGATTTTATACATGGTGTAATACAACGGGAATATAGCTTCAGATTTGCAGGAAAATGTGTTTTTTTTTCTTTTCTCATTTTTGATCAGCAATAGTTCAGATGCTATTTACTTCACATTGGTAATTTTTCAGAAAACCATACACCTTGTCCAAAAGACACCTCCTACAAAATTTCAGCCCCCTGTCATAAAAACTGATGAGTTTACAGGCCTTTAAAAGTGCTGCCACAGTTCGCGAATGGAAATTTTCAACAGAATCTAGGGGCCTATTACTACATTGCATGACATTACAGGTTCTTAGCAGACGCTCTTATCCAGAGCGATGTACAAAAGTGCACAAGATCAGTACAAAAGTGCAGAGCTCCAAGGAGACAAGTACAAAACCCAAAACCAGTGAAGTTGGCACGTTATGTAAGTCGTTGATAAAAACAGAATACAATGATTTGCAAATCCTTTTCAACTGATATTCAATTGATTACACTGCAAAGACAAGATATTTAATGTTCAAACTGAGAAACTTTATTTTTTTTTGCAAATAATCATTAACTTAGAATTTAAAGGCAGCAACACATTTCAAAAAAGTTGGCACAGGGGCCTTTTTGCCACTGTGTTGCATCGCCTTTCCTTTTAACAACACTCAGTAAACGTCTGGGAACTGAGGAGACCAATTTTTGAAGCTTTTCAGGTGGAACTCTTTCCCATTCTTGCTCGATGTACAGCTTAAGTTGTTCAACTGTCTGGGGTCGTATTTTACGCTTCATAATGCGCCACACATTTTCAATGGGAGACAGGTCCGGACGACAGGCAGGCCAGTCTAGTACCCGCACTCTTTTACGAAGGAGCCATGCTGCTGTAACACGCGCAGAATGCGGCTTGGCATTGTCTTGCTGAAATAAGCAGGGGCGTCCATGAAAAATATGTTGCTTGGATGGCAACATATGTTCCTCCAAAACCTGTATGTACCTTTCAGCATTAATGGTGCCTTCACATATGTGTAAGTTGCCCATGCCTTGGGCGCTAATACACCCCCATACCATCACAGATGCTGGCTTTTGAACTTTGCGCCTATAACAGTCCAGATGGTTCTTTTCCTCTTTGGTCCAGAGGACATGACGTCCACAGTTTCCAAAAACAATTTGAAATGTGGACTCGTCAGACTACAGAACACTTTTCCACTTTGCATCAGTCCATCTTAGATGAGCTTGGGCCCAGCATCTGGGTGCTGTTAATAAATGGCTTTCGCTTTGCATTGTGGAGTTTTAACTTGCACTTGCAGATGTAGCGACGAACTGTAGTTACTGACAGTGGTTTTCTGAAGTGTTCCTGAGCCCATGTGGTGATGTCCTTTACACACTGATGTTGGTTTTTGATGCAGTACCGCCTGAGGGATCGAAGGTCACGGGCATTCAATGTTGGTTTTCGGCCTTGTCGCTTACGTGCAGTGATTTCTCCAGATTCTCTGAACCTTTTGACAATATTATGGACCGTGGATGATGAAATCCCTTAATTTCTTGCAATAGCTCGTTGAGGTATGTTGTTTTTAAACTGTTCGACAATCAGCTCATGCATTTGTTCACTAAGTGGTGACCCTTGCCCCATCCTTGTTTGTGAATGACTGAGCATTTCAGGGAAGCTGCTTTTATACCCAATCATGGCACCCACCTGTTCCCAATTAGCCCGTTCACCTGTGGGATGTTCCAAATAAGTGTTTGATGAGCATTCCTCAACTCTCCCAGTCTTTTTTGCCACTTGTGCCAGCTTTTTTGAAACAATGTTGCTGGCATCAAATTCCAAATGAGCTAATATTTGCAAAAAATTACAAAGTTTACCTGTTCGAACATTAAGTAACTTGTCTTTGCAGTGTATTCAATTGAATATAGGTTGAAAAGGATTTGCAAATCATTGTATTCTGTTTTTATTCATGATTTACACAACGAGCCAACTTCACTGGTTTTGGGTTTTGTACAAGTGCTAACCGTAAGTAACAGAACACTTTCTGTTGTTACATATCTAAACCAATAAGCAATCACCAAAAATACTGATAAGACCGAGTAGAACAACAACATAATCAAAGGGTAACAAGTCAAGTAAACAAACTCAACTGAAATATTATAAAAAACTCAAGTAAACTGGCAACAAAGCTGAGAGGAGGACAACAGAATTAAGTGCAACAAAAGGGCAGAGTCAAGTGTAACTTGTGTTCTACATGTTACACATGAGCTAGACTGCTGAAAGTTAAACTAGGCTTATGCCGTCAGAAGCGACGGCTTGGTGTATATCCCTGAAAGCCCCCAGTCCTCCAATTCCCCAATCCTTGAATAGACCCAATACAACATAAAGCCTCTCTGGTCATGACCTTTCATTTGAACTTAATTTCAGGTCAATCGGACAAATGGTTCTGAAGATATGGCCAAAATGGTAATTTTCCATCAGAAAGCGCCGCCTGGTGGCAAAATATTGAACCATACAGGTATGATGTCATCATGTGACGCGTTGTGAGGTCATGACCTTGCAGTTGCACATAGTTTCATGTCAATTGGAGAAATAGTTCCAAAGATATGGCAAAAATGGTGAATTTTATGTGACAAAGCTCCACGTTGTGTCAAAATTTTGAACCAAACAGGTATAATGTCATCTTGGGACACATCCTCAGGTCATGACCTCTCATTTGCACTTTATTTGAGGTCAATTGGACAAATATTTCCAGAGATATGATCAAAACAGTGATTTTTTTCAGTTTTTGGCCCCTGGTGGTCAATCTAGAAATCGTAAGTTGTCCAAAATCGAATCAGTTCTTCCTCTTTATGATACTTACTTATATGCAAAACTTGGAATTTCTAATTGAAATATTACTGAAGTTATCGCGTTAACACGTAAATCAGTTTTTGGCCTTGAGTGGCCAATGTAGAAATCGTAAATTGTCCAAAATTGAATCGGTTCTTTCTCTTTATGATACTTACTTACAAAACCCAAAACCAGTGAAGTTCGCACGTTATGTAAATCGTAGATAAAAACAGAATACAATGATTTGCAAATCTTTTTCAACTTATATTCAATTGAATACACTGCAAAGACAAGATGTTCAATGTTCAAACTGAGAAACTTTATTATTTTTTTTGCTAATAATCATTAACTTAGAATTTAAAGGCAGCAGCACATTGCAAAAAAGTTGGCACAGGGGCCTTTTTACCACTGTGTTACATCGCCTTTCCTTTAAACGACTCTCAGGGGACGTTTGGCAACTGAGGAGACCAATTTTCGAAGCTTTTCAGGTGGATCTCTTTCCCATTCTTGCCTGATGTACAGCTTAAGTTGTTCAACAGTCCAGGGTCTCCGTTGTCGTATTTCATGCTTCATAATGCGCCACACATTTTCAATGGGAGACAGGTCTGGACTACAGGCAGGCCAGTCTAGTACCCGCACTCTTTTACTACGGAGCCATGCTATTGTAATATGTGCAGAATGTGGCTTGGCATTGTCTTGCTGAAATACGCAGAGGCGTCCATGAAAAAGACGTTGCTTGGATGGCAACATTTGTTGCTCCAAAACCTGTATGTACCTTTCAGCATTAATGGTGCCTTCACATATGTGTAAGTTGCCCATGCCTTGGGCACTAATACACCCCCATACCATCACAGATGCTGGCTTTTGAACTTTGCGCCTATAACAGTCCGGATGGTTCTTTTCCTCTTTGGTCCGGAGGACACAACATCCACAGTTTCCAAAAACAATTTCAAATGTGGACTCGTCAGACCACAGAACACTTTTCCACTTTGCATCAGTCCATCTTAGATGAGCTTGGGCCCAGCGAAGCCGGCGGCGTTTCTGGGTGCTGTTGATAAATGGCTTTCGCTTTGCATTGTAGAGTTTTAACTTGCACTTGCAGATGTAGCGACAAACTGTGGTTACTGACAGTGGTTTTCTGAAGTGTTCCTGAACCCATGTGGTGATGTCCTTTACTCACTGATGTCGGTTTTTGATGCAGTACTGCCTGAGGGATCGAAGGTCACGGGCATTCAATGTCGGTTTCCGGCCTTGTCGCTTATGTGCAGTGATTTCTCCAGATTCTCTGAACCTTTTGACGATATTACGGACCGTGGATGATGAAATCCCTAAATTTCTTGCAATAGCTCGTTGTGGAATTGTTTTTAAACTGTTCGACAATCAGCTCACGCATTTGTTCACACTGGTGACCCTCGCCCCATCCTTGTTTGTGAATGACTGAGAATTTCAGGGAAGCTGCTTTTATACCCAATCATGGCACCCACCTGTTCCCAATTAGCCCGTTCACCTGTGGGATGTTCCAAATAAGTGTTTGATGAGCATTCCTCAACTCTCTCAGTCTTTTTTGCGATTTGTGCCAGCTTTTTTGAAACATGTTGCAGGCATCAAATTCCAAATGAGCTAATATTTGCAAAAAATGACAAAGTTTACCTGTTCGAACATTTAGTAACTTGTCTTTGCAGTGTATTAAATTGAATATAGGTTGAAAAGGATTTGCAAGTCATTGTATTCTGTTTTTATTAACGATTTACACAATGTGCCAATTCACTGGTTTTTGGGGTTTGTATATGCAAAACCTGAAATGTCTAATCGAAATATTACTGAAGTTATCGCGTTAACACGTAGGGCGGTGCGCCGTTCGGGTATATAATTATGTACAGATGTAGCACCAGATATTTGACATACAATCTTTGGAGGTCCTAGCTCAAGTACTTTTTAAGATATTCCAGCTCAAAATAAGAACTTGAGGAGGTGATGCTAAAAATAGGCTAAAAATCACCCATACCATTGTCCATTTAATAATTTTTTGTGGCCAAACTATTTGCAGTGGAGACCTACAATTTTAGGATTATTCTATCAAGAAGTGCATCCACCAATATGATTTATTTCAAGAAGATCTGAGGGGGTCGGTGAATTGACACGGAATGACCCTATTTGTAATTTTTCAATTCATGGCCCATTACATAGTCTACGCACATTTAAAAACTGCATTTTGTATTTACTTGGGTTGTTTTTGTCTAATAATAAAATTTGTTTGATGATCTGGAACATTTAAGAGTGACAAATATGCAAAAAATAAGAAATCTGGAAGGGGGCAAATACTTTTTCACGGCACTATATGACGTGATCAATTGAAAATCGATTAGGCTTCCCTGTAGTCGCTCCTGACATTGTCAGTAATTCATGTCACTTGGTCCCTGTGAGGAGGTTTACATTAGCGTTGTTGCTCTTCTCTTATTTTCCCCCGCCTTGCATTTAGCGTGGAGCGGGAGATAGTATTCTTAGTATTGGCTGATATCTCAAGAACCAGAGATCCAAACTTGATCAAATTTGACACCAAAGATGAGTATGAGGATCCCCCAACACGTCGATTTTAGTGACCTTGACCTCATTTTCAAGGCCATATAGCGAGCCTTAGAAGATTTTAACATTGAAGTTCTTGTTGGCGCGATATCTCAAAAAGCAGTGATCCAATCCTGATCAAATTTAATACCATGGTGTAATATGAGAGTCTCCAGACAGTAATCGATTTTGGTGACCTTGACCTTATTTTCTCGGTCACAGCGTGCCTTCAAAGATTTTAACATTTAAGTTCTTGTTTAGTAAAATGTGGCAGTGGGGGATATTGTCACTCTGTGACAAATATTTGTTTCATATTTTCAGTAGATTCATATAATAAACTGATTATTGACTCCAGTTATCAGTGAGTCCACGGTGGATAAATTATTGGATTCACCTGATCTGAAGTCAATCATTGTATAATATTAGACACCCTTTCTTTTCAGCCACCTCAGTAAAATAAGCCTTACATGCAGGAAAAAACAACAAAATTAAAATAGTTTTGTATATTTCCGTCCGCTGTGACCATAAAGTTTTACACTGCGTCTTTGTGAAGCATGATGATGAGAACAATCATTTGGTGACTTGGCAATAATTTCAATCATCTCGATTACTGTTTAAAAGGCATTGGCCAGGGCAAATCCAGTGTAAGTGAGTCTTATGTTTTTGGATTTTATTTGCCGCATAAGCAGCATAAGTATGAGTAGAATGTTCATGAGATTTGAATTTTATCAGATGGGAAGCAGCCTTGATACCTCAGGTATCAGCCTGGCGCTGTGGGCATCACTTACACAACCCCTGTCTGTTAAACTACCGCCCCATTTTAACCCTTAGAAAGCAAAATTTAGCTATTGTTGCTCAGTGATGCAAGATATCAAAATCAGATGCTGTTGAAAACTTATCATGTGGCAACTTGATCAAGTTGCCACATGATAGATTTTCAACAGCTCAGGATAATTACATTTTTCATTCCTTGAAAATGTATTCAGCACTTTAAGGGTGAACAACTCTGCGCATGCAGAATACCACCACTGCTTACACTTAAACAGTGCACTGGCAAACGTGCTCGTAGCCTGTTATTTTTACACAAAATGTTTTATTATTGCACATTCAATACTCTATTAAGTTAAACATGGCAGAGTAAGTATCAGCGCTCTGCTTGGATGGGGATTCTCAAATTTCATCCTTGAATCCAAATCAAGTCCTAGTTGTCCTTCCTTTCTGGCAATTAAGCAACAATTATAGCCGCTGATTGACTAGACTGACATCACTCCAGACTCAGGTGAGAGCAGGGTGGAAAACGAGCAGTTCTTGGCCCTCAAAGACTGTGATGTAGGGGAATTAAGCTTAGAGAGTTTTTATTTTTATCCCAAGCTTTGAAGACAAACTATTCAGAAAGCGTATTCAGAGCCCTCTGTTCCTCACAACAGAAGTTAGCCTGTGAGCAGAAACTATTTGGGACATTATTCCTTCCTACTTTTTTCCTAGAGCTGACTTTCTTTTGGAGTTTGTATGGATAAGTTAGGTGATCGGAGCAATCGTGTGCCTTGCAACCACAGACAAACAAACAGACAGAGGGAGGCACTGCCAGTTATATTTGTAGGATATTACATTAGTGACATCGCCATTGACGGACCTTTGCTGAAGGTTATTATTGTTGACATACTTGAGTGTAGTAGTCTATCATCGTTCATCTCACTCAATCGCCAGTCGGAAAAACAATGTTCTTCTCTGGTATATCTAGGCCTTACTCAGGTTATACAGTACATAGAGTCAGATCCTGAAGCTACGCTGCTACCATTGTCAGGCATTTGAAATTCTGGTGAAATGTAATTATTATAATTTTATTGTATTACTATCATTTTATGCCTTCTTCTCTGCCACGGATTGATGTTGATTTGAGAAAACCCACCGAGGCACCATTTCCATTCATTGAGGATATTCTGAGAGTCATTCTAAATCTGACATACCTTTGCATATTGTTGGAACACTAACTTAGTGAAAAACTGTTGGGTAGTGTTCATCCTCATAATAAAAAAAATCAATCTGAATGACATTCTGAATTTCATGTTTCGATTCATTTTCATTTAGTTGTACATAACTCCGGACAGTGAATGGTTTTCCCTGTCATTCTGAATACCTGATTTTACTGCACTGAAATCAAGCTAAATCATAACCTTTGTAATTTAAAGATAAGTCACAAATACTGCAATATAATTTAAATTGATTACCATTTTGTTCTGTCACTTAGCCTCAGTATTACGCACCAACTTCTTTCACTTGTTTTTTGAACCGATAATATATTCTCTATAATTGCTCAAGTGGTTGGTCAAAGTATTCAGCCCAGGATGATAAGAGGAGGGTAGCTGCAGAAACTCAAGATGCATCTAAATGCTTTTCAAAGTTTGTGCTGCTCAATCTTGGTGCCGTAGCTCTACTGCCCTGTAGGTTTTCATGTCATTATCCAAAGCAAATCACAGCTGACTCAGCTGAGCAAGGAACCAGCTGTTTCAACACTCCTAGAATAATTAAGGGATTTAAGGACCCAATAATGGAACTTATGTTCTTGTTGCCAAGCCTCATTCAGTCACCTTAACCTTAACCATTGGCCCACAGGTGTCACCAGGCCGGAGTGAAGATCTACAGGGCAGGATATCTCCAGTAATAGGGTTAGGCCGTGAAGTCTTCTGAGCTTTTAGATTTTTTTTCCCATTTGCTGCATGCCAGTTATAGCCATCTGTTATCTCAGCAGGGTATTTCCAGAAGGATACTCCTGAGCTTCGGTCAGCCAGGTATCTGTGATTACACCATGTGAGAGGTCTTCCTGACCAGTGGACTGCGGCAGTGACCAGGGCTAAATGGAGAAGATGTCCGCGTGTGGTGAATTTGCTGACCACTTGTGGAAACCTGGCTCCTGCAAGAACTGCTTCCACCCCAGCAGTGCGCATAGCTCCGATGCCAGTCTGGACCGCGCTATGGCTGGAACAGATTCAGACGAGCATCAGTGCCTGACCCTGACCTCTGCCTACTCAAAACCCACCATTGCAGTCAGGCCCACCATGATGAACCCTGACACGCTGGACATGTTGACTGACATCAACATGAACACTGAACAGGTCTGACCTCTGAGTGTTGTCCTGCATGCCTGTTGCATTATCTTGAGTGTATAAGGGTTCTACTGCAGAGAAAGCATCAGCTGGTCTCAACTGTCAGAATTATACCTGGTAGTTCTAACTGGGGCTGTAAAAACTATGTTTGGGAGAAGATTGGCTTCATTTTTTTCAGTTGCATACTGTAGATTTTAAGCTTACTGCATAAAAATATTTTGGCTATGGTATGAATGATGAATGTTGCTTCATGGTTATAAGTCATGGGCATACTTCACATATTGGCTCTTGCTTTTTTGTTTCAGGATAGCCGGAGGTGTGTAACAGACCAACTGAACCTTGTGGAGATGCTGGAACTTGATCCCCTCTTCAGAGGCAGAAACGACGGCTGTAACGCTCTGAAAGGGGCGGTTCTGCAAGACACAGCCTCGGAGAAAATGGAGCACCTTTGCAGATTCTCCTGTGATACATCAGCCCACAAGCCTGAGTCACTGTTCTTCAGCAGCATCCAGGGGGAAGGAGGTGGGCCCATCGGTTTGAAGGAGGGCGGGCCCAGCCGTGGATTCTGGTGTCCAGTCACTGATCCCATGACAAGCAGCTGCCACATACCGCCTGCCCCCCTAGAGTCCCAGAGAATGACTTCTTCGGGAAGATGTGAAGGACAGCGAGGCTGCATTCCTGCCAGTGAGCAGAAACGGCACGCAGGCCTGGCGATCGCCATCGACATCCTCAGCTCTTCTCCGGCCAGCCGTGTCATCTCCAGCGAGGCAGAGCCTCCTAACGCTTCTGACGGCGTCACTCCGTGTTGCTCTGCACAGGGGGGTCTTCTGCTCAACTGCCGCTGTGTCCGATCCTCAGCCGAGCCCTCTGGTGTCTCAGAGACCTGCTCGTGCCCCAGCCAGTGTCTTCATTCCTCCGGTGTGTCGGAGACCAGTTCGTGCCCCGGCCAGTGTCTCCATTCCTCCGGTGTGTCAGAGACCAACTCGTGCCCCCCCTCAATGGATTTGCCTGGTCGCTTGAGAGAGAATACCTGGGCAGACGAGCCCCAGGCATTGTTGATTCTCTCCAACTCGTCCTCAGAAGTCGAGCACTGTGCATTGAAATCTGAGCCCATATATGCGGAGAGCACCAAGCGCAAGAAGAAATCCTTTCCCGCCCAGCAGTGTTCAGCACTTGATGGGGATCCAGCAGTGGATGACCTGAGTGCTAAAAATGACGGCACAACTGGCAGCGCAGGAGAGCCGAATAGTCAGATCCTTTACCTGACCGGCTCAGGGTCGGCTGTAAGCATATTGTGGCCGCACCTAAGCTCCACCTTTGGAAAAGACTCCAGCACGTCCTCCTGTCAGAGTTGCTGTAGCAGTGGAGAGACAAATGCTGGTTCTGTCCAGTCTAGACCCCGAGTCAGCCCACCGATACCGCCCAAGAGGACCTCTTGTTCTCCAAAATTTGGGTGTTCGGGTCTTACTCCTGCATCACACCCGGAGGTGCATCTACACCCCAGTGGTGCCATGCAGTTGCCCTGCCTGGCTCGGGGTCAGAACATGGCCCAGGCACAGCTTGACACTTCCATCCCAACCGTTGTGGCTGTGGAGCCAAGAAGGTCTCTGCTCAGTGTCCAAACTGAGGATGAGGAAGAAGGTGGCAAGGAAACGGTGCCGCAACGTAGGACACCCAGATCCGCCAATCCTGCTGCTGTATTAGAGCCAAGGGATTGGAGTCCCGATACGCTACACAACAAGGGGCTCTCCCAACCTGGCGCTGCTCAAACTGGCATCTGCCAGCTGTGTTTGCACAAACACAAAGAGAGCCTGTTGGTTCATGGCTCTGCCTCTGCTGTGGCCATGTCAGAGGGGTGGGGCTTGGGCCCGGACACCACGCCCCCTCCACCGCCTCCTAAGAAGCACTACAGGTGAGACTTCCATCTTATGTAAAGGTTGTTTACTCTGATTTTTACCAAAAATGTGTATGCTATTACCCACACACTTCATAAATCACTGAACACATTTTAAAACATGACACAGTGATGCTTGTTATTATGTTACCGTGTTATTTGTTCATTTAAGGCACTTTTTGCATCTACTAGTTCTGGTGGTGTTGTTAAAGTCAGTGAAATCACAAACTCGTGAAACAGTGAGTCTTTTTGGCTGAAAGCCTTGTCTGAAGCTGAACTGTTGCCACCAATTGATTTCCCAGCCTGTAAATGTTCCCAAGCACAACACCTCAGAATTATAATAGGGGACAAAAACCAAAGCTGGAGAATTTTAAAACAATTTTCAAAAACATCCCACTATATTTATATTTTTTAACCCTAACTGTTACTCGTCCTACAAAATACTGTAGAAGTCAATGCAAAGACAGTGTGTGCTCAGTATATAAGATGGGGGAATATTTGAGAGTCATTGGGAAATATAAGATTTGAAATTTGTCTCTTTTTTTTTTTTCAATTTCTTTGAATTGTTCTTAAAAATGAAAACCTCTCACATGCCTGAGAAATAATATACAGCTCATGTATTAGAGGAGGGACCTTAAAGTGAGCTCTTCTCTCTCCTTGTTGACAAGATAGCTGATTACAACTATCACAGATTATTCCCAGATGATGGTACAAATTTCTAAATAATTCATTGTTACCATAAATTAAGTTTTAGCTGTAAATTATTTAGCAATCGCAGCTCTTTCCTACACACGTTTAAGATCTATGGCGTAAACCTGCTGGATAGCTTACTCGGTTAAGGCACTGCGTTGCAGTGCAGAAGTGACTATCACGTCGCGGGTTCGAGCCGCGGTTGTACCATCCGGCAGTGGTTGGCAGCTTTTTCAGCGTAGCACACAATTGGCCATCGCGCTACAGGGTTTCAAATTGGGAAGGGACTGCTGGGTAAGGGAAATAAATAAACAGCTTTGTTTGTTGCTCAAGCGCCTCCTGTTGGCCAGACGGGCGCTTGTCAGGAAGATTCTAAGTCTGTTCATGTACGGGTATCCTCTGCCCTCGTTCTGAACTTGCGAAGATTCAACCAATGGGTGTATAAGAAGCAGTGGCTGACGGGCACGTGCTTCGGAGGAGAGTCATGAACTGTCTTCACTATCCTGAGTTGGCAGCAAGGGGTCGCGTATGAGCAAGCTTTGTACATAGTTCACCAATTGGGAATTCCAGATTTGGGGTGGGATTGGAGATGCCAAATGTAAAAAAAAAAAAAATGTTCAATGGCTTATTTGGGCTTCTTCCTGAAAACAAGAACAAGGTTTTCCTTCAGCAAAACAGTCGCTACTTGATTCTCTGGCAAGTTATTCTCATAGCCACTGTTCCATTACCTTAGTGACTGTAAAAGATATCCTCATTACTGAGGGATTTGATCTATAATAGATGATGTCTTGTGCTGTGAAGGTTATGTGTTCTTGGCACCCTGGTACAACATCCACAGTCAAATATTATGCGAGTTATGCCTACATCACGAAGGAACAGCTTTTGCAAGCATCATAAATAATGGGTGCTAAGGGATTGGTGCATTGCGTCAGAAGCAGAAGTTTATGTACTCTTGTAAAGCATGTAACGCTAAGATCGTATTTCTGCAGTTAATGTGGCTGGTGCTCCATTACCCGCTCCCCAATCAATCTGATCATTGTCCAGAGAGTGATAGTTGCAGAGAAATTTTAATTTTGTCTCCTGTTGGAATAGTTATCATTGCAGGAATTTGGTGTAAGTTAAATTGTGAATCTAAACTTCTTCTGTGAAGATGAACAAGGCTCTGAGCTAAGTGGCTACATTGAGCATTAAGGCTAAAAACATGGTGAAAAGGTGTCTTTTCGAGTCGAATTTGAATGTCAGGGCTTACAGACACTTGGATTACACCAAACAAGCAGTATGGAGGAATTTTGTGTTTTTTAATATTGTTTTTTACGCTTGAAAAAGTGGTCACCAATGACTTCAGTTGATTTGGTTTTGCCTTAAATGAACTTCAAAAGTGTTTTGAGGACGAAAGAAATTCAAGGACCCTTTGATTAGCCTTGGGGTGTGTAGATCATGAGTGAATTTCATTTTTGGGTGAACTATCCCTTTAAGGAGATAAGCCCCAGCGAACTTTGAGCTAATTAGTGATACCTTGCAACTTTAAACAACCATATCTCTGAATTTATGGCACTTAGAGAGCTGATTCTGGTGTCATTTTGAAGCTTTTCTTCAAGCCCAAGTAGTCCACTGTACAGGCTGCCTCTTTAGGCCAACTGAAACTTTCTCACAAATTATAAATTTCAAGGATTCACTCCAAAAAAAAGATAAATTTAAATTTTTTCATGTTATTCATGTCAGAGGTACTTTATGATGTAATGAAACTTTGCTGAGTGTGAAGTATTGCTAATTAGCTCAAAATTCATTTGCATGTATGTCCCTAATTAAGAGCCTTAGAGAAAAAATTTTACCAGTTCCAACCATTACTCTTGGGTCTCAATCGTATTTCCAAATTTGAGCAGTCCAGGAAAATTTTTGGTTGATTTGACATGGGATGACCCTTGTATGACATGACGTATTTTGTAGGTTCTGAACCTTATGCCCCATTAAATAGAGCTATTTAAATCTGTAACCACGAGTCACAGTTATACAAATAAACTTACAGTGGACCAGAATTTTCAAATCATTTTCGGTAAACAACGTAAGGTTCGATACTTCGATTGCATTAGGACAGAGTGTCATAGTTGCATAAAAGCGAGAAATATTTTCATTGGCAGCATTTCCATGATTCGGTTCTTTAGGATCTTCCCACATGGAGCTCATGTTGTATTTATCCACATTCACATGTTTTGATTGGCAGAATAGATAGGTGGCATCAGAGGAAGTGCTGAAGGCTGAGTGGAACAGATGGTTATGGAAAGTTGCCATCTCAAGCCTCCTCACTCACTTGGGTCTGACTGGGAACAGACGGCACACACTGGGCATATAAAAATAAAAGCTGGTGTTGCTGTTATGCAAAGAAGCTTCCGGACATGAATATTCAATTCTGATTTCGCTGCTTCTCATATTTTACTTTGATTTTAATCCTACTGGTGCACATGAAAGCAAATATGTTCGGTATGGGAACTTTTTGGTCTGTGTAGTTAAATATCAGACCATATCTGATAAACTCAAACACACAATTCAAAATTGTCATTTTATTTATACTATTGATTCATATTTTATATTTTTCTGTGATGATAATGTAGTGAATGGCTCCATTCATGTGCTGTGACATCTAGCATTTGAATTAGAGCAATGCTACAGACTATTGGTTTGGAAAAAATTCTGTCAGTATTGACTGCTGTGTAAGTCTGTTTTTTATTCTTATTCTGTGGTAATTTACTTTACTCCTGTCTACATATTGCCACCTTTGTATCAAAGGGAATGGGCCTCTCTCATAAGCTGCTTGTTCTCTTGATGAAGTCAGCAATGCAGGCCTTGAGGCTGTGAGCTGTGCAATTGTGAAGGAGCACGCTTTGTTACATTTGAATGGCTCATCTATTTTTATCTATTTTACTTTTTTAAAGATTATTTTTGCTGACAATTCAGTGCGTGCTTTTGCTCATGCCTGTGAGAGGAATGATTTATTGAAGCCCTGGTTGAACTGAACTGCTGATGAAAAATCGCTGTCTGAGACTCGATCACAGCTCCTCAGCCTTCATATCAAGGTCCTCAGTCTACTGCTTGAGAATAGCCACCATACAGTCAGGACAAACCTCACGACACATCGTCTACTGGCCACATCACCGGTAATTTATCTCTGACGGAGATAATTACAGCATCTGGATTCAGTTTTGAGATTTCATTGAGGGTCATTCGTATAAATATTTTAGCAAATCATCAGACACTAGCAGAAACCTCAAAAACACAGTGTACTACGCATTCCTGCTGTGGAATTTAAAGCTTTGATTTTTTAAAAATCTTTTATCAGTCACAATTTGATTTTTTGGGGAAATAAAAGGACAAGTTCTGTTTTGTTGTTCATGACATGCACCATTTGGTCTGCAAGCCAAATGGGCAGGTTTAGAATTGCCTGCAGTAGAGAACAGTTAAATATTTGGGTGTATTATCTACTGTACACTGGGCGACTGAGGGTTCCATTCCTTGTATGAATTATTGGAAATGATTGCATGTTGAGGATACTGAGAGAGCCTCATTATCTCCTGAGATACAGACTGTCAGGGAAGGTGAACATGGCCTCCTCAGATTTGGAGAAGACCATCAGCAGTGACTCCATTCAGGGCCTGGCCCCGCCCCAGAGAATCCTGTCTGGAGGATTCCCCGCTTCTTCCACTGATGGCCTCGCCTCCATTCCCAGGATCCTCTCTGATCGTGGTGAGTGAGGCCTGCATCACAATGGGCGCGTTCCGATTGCCCTATAGTTCCCTGTGAAGTGGACTGGTCAGGGTGGTCAGCCATGTTAAGCAAGATTCTAAACCAAAGTGAGCAAAGAATGTTCAGTTCAAAGGGAACTGCAAACTGCGTAGGGAAGAACTGAACAACGGTTCATTACTTCACCGGACGTTCACAACCAAAGTCAACCAATTAATCATTGCGCCTCGCTGGACCGCGAAAATCAGTGCGCTACAATGGTGACGGCGAAGGAGTTCGTGTATGTTGGTAAATAGGCTACACTGTCATAGTTATTATCACAAATGATGTTACCATTTTAGTGGTTAAGTCAAAACAACAATACGCATATAATTTAATTATCAAATACTGAACTTTTTTTAGGGAAACAAGCTATTGTTGACTTTCAGAACATAGGTTTGGTGAGTTTGTACGCTGTTAACCTTAGCAAGCTATTTAGCTAAGCTACCAGCTGTAAGCTCAATATTGATTTGGCTAACATGACTGTACGACTTCGTGTAACTTCAGTATTACAACAAAGGGTGACGTTAGTGGGCAGCAAATTTAACTGCCGTAGTTGGAAGTATAAGCAACGCCTACGTTTCCATGGAAACGCACTGAGGAAATGATGTATACGTTAGTGACGTTTCAGGATGTTCCGAATGCAAAGTGTTTTGCCGAAGGAAGTTCCCTTCACCGACATTCCCTCCACAGGGAGCAGGGAGTAGGGTGGATCGTACTGTTCACTGTGGAACGGAACGCAGCCAATGTCCTTTGGCTGATCACATGACCAACAGTTGGAGGCACCAGGCTGACTCTGAATGTCAGACTCCATCTGTGCTGTGCACGCACTAAAGAGCAACCACAGCATGGGTATTGAAGTTTGTGGGTTATAGATGGGGCATGTGAGGGTGTGTGTGTGCATGCTGACTGGTATAGGCCTAAAAATTCCCGTTAGAGCCCAATTGTCTATCTTTGGAAAGCTAATGGTGAGTCCGCAGGAAGTGGACTACCCCTTCTCTACTTGTCTCCTTCTCCTGTGAGAAAGTATGTATGGAGGAGATAAGGGGAGGGAGAGAATGTGTGTTGGGGTACTGGGACACACCCCAGGTTTCAGGGGATGGTGTAAGAAAAAGCCATTCATGTGTTTTGTCCACTCATGAACCCAGCTGCCAGATTTCAACCTCATGGCTGAGGAGTGGTGCCAGAAAATATTTGCAGTTGGAACAGAAAAATTGGTGGGGATTTTTACTCGCCAAACTCGGATTTCCCTCCTCAAGAAAGGTTCTGGTGAACAGTGTTTGGTTAGAGGTTAAGCTGATGTCCTGTAGATCTCACATTCTCACCTTATTCGTCCATCCATTATCTAAACCGCATCTTCCTCGCTGGGGTCGCGGGGGAGCTGGAGTCTAACCCAGCTAACTTGAAAGGCAGGGACCCACCCTGGACAGTTCGCCAATCCATCACACGGCGCACACACACCATTCACACATCATTCACTCTCACACTCATGCCTACAGGCGATTTAGAGTCTCTAGTTACCCTAACATGCATGTCCTTGGACTGTGGAAAGATACTGGACTGCCCGGTGGAAACCCATGTGATTGCAGGGAGAACATGCAAACTCCACACAGAACGGCCGCAAGCCGGATTTGAACCCACCCAGTGCTACCCAATGCACCACCATACTGCCCCCTTCCCACCTTAAAGTGGTAATCCGTAAGATTTGAATTGGCTTGTTTATATTGACATCTTTGGCAGTAAGATGTAATTGCAGATGCGCTTCTGGACCTCATGTCCCATAACTCTTGTCGAGACCCAACAGTGTCGCCTGAATGACGTTGGTAAATTAACGGCTCTTACCAGTTCCACGCCTGCTCAATTCTCATGCAGAGGGGAAAGATGCTCTTTGACACTGCAGTTGAACTCAATAAAAGTAAAAATTATGTGACGTTTGTCATCCATTAGCGTCATCTCATTCCAGTAACATGTTAGGCTATTATGATGACTCGATTAACTTAAAGGGCTGCCAACTCTCACGCATTCGCCATGAGAATTTGTGCTTCATTCACATTCCCGTGCTGTAGTCAGCAATTATTCAATCAAAGAAATGCGTGTTTCATGATCGTTTGAATTGTTTAAATGAAATAAGACCATTTGAAACATTTTAATGCAATTCCACTGCTTCCAACCCCTGAGTGAAGAAAAGCGTGAGAATTCCGGAATCATAATTGTTCTCATATTACTAGCGGCGAAATCCACCGTAACACATGTGAAACTGATAAACTTCAATGCACAAGGACTTCAATTACACCGCAGAATCTCTACAAACAGTCTGACAGAATCATTTCTGACTACAGCACTGGAACGTGAATATGTCATTTATATATGAAAGTTGATAGCCCTGTGTAAATAATGAAAACAGTAGTTGGTTAACAGGTAATGTTATAAATTTTTTTTTTCTAAATAAAAATAATTTGTTGAGGAGATTAACGTAGCTTTTTACCCGTTTGCTTCCTGAAATTGCTTTATAATTTTAGTTTCAGTAGTAGCCTCAGCAGAGACTCAGCTGACGTTAGTTTCTACTCTGCACAGTATAGCTACACTGTATGGTATTTGCCATTGCCATTGGGTAGACATCAGAAGGGATCCAGTAACGGTACTTTCCGCTTCATGGACGGCTGCATTTTTAACAGTCCTCCCTTAATTCCATCCGTAAAACTGACATATAGTGTAAGGGACAAGTGAGATTTATGGTTAGGGGATAGAGCCAAGGTTCAGGTTAGGGAAAGTACTGCTACTGGATCCCTTCTGATGTCTACCTTGCCATTGGTTCTCCCGTGTTCCTTACTTCCGTCAAGCTCGCTTGCGGCTGCTCCTACCTTCTTGACTGACCCAACACTGCTTACTGACGTAAAAAGCATCACTAGATGTGCGCCTGTATTTGAGTATAGTGCGGGATTGTCACCACAGACACACTGATTTGCTTTACCTAGCAAAGAATGAAATACCAGCGCTTTCATTAGTGGGTCACAGGCCTAATCATCATTGTTTTAGCCCCCCTCTCTGATACACACTGACTTAACAGACAGTAACGAGATGGAAATCTTATGGATTACCACTTTAAATGTTTCCAAACAGAATTTGGGTTTGAAAAGTAATTGTTGTGAGCTGCGATCTGCCATCAATCACAGCCTCTGACCAACTTGAGATGTGCTTTTGTCATTTCATTCAGTGCTGTTCGTTTGCTGTCTGTTTTGGACCTTTTTCTTCAAATAACTCCCTGCACCCTTTAAAGTCATATGTGAAGACCCTTTTAAATTGTTGCCCCGATGCTTTTAAGTTACCCTTTAGAGACCCACGGACCTAGATACTGAGCCGCCTTGATTGATGACCTTGATTCCCGATAAAAAGGGAATATATTACCAGATGCAGTGTCATTACTGTATCTTTTTAAAGGCCATCTTGGCCCTGTTCACTCAGCTGGAAACCAGCGCTGATCTAGTCTCCTGAATGAGGCTCTCTGATGTTCTGTGCTAATTCAGTTCTGCCCATCCATTGCTGCTGTTTCAGTCAGAACTTGGCTCTACAGTGGTTCAGTTATCAGAATATGGCTGTCGTGATAAGTCAGTGTGTTCCATTAGCATTCTCTGTGGTTATGCTGCCCGCTCTGGGCTGTTCGATGCTGCTTTCACCACAGGGTTCTCTTCAGATGTAGCAACGGGGTAATAATAGGGACAGGCTTCTTTAGAAGCTACACAGATGGTGAACACATTCCCAGTAGGACTGCCAAAGAGGCGATTAGAGGTCCTTGCATATTGAATTGAAAGCTGGTGCTGTTCTTCTACTACACTGAATTTTTGAGTAACCTATACAACCATTTCACTCCTCAAATTGCAAAGAATTTTGCAGTCTATTAACTAAAACCATCGTCATTCAGGTGCCATGTCTGCTGCAGACATTGGCGATCATGGCCTTCTACTACTTTCTTTCATCAGCAATACAGATGAAATCCATGGTTTTCATTTTTCCCCCTGTTGTCAGGTTGCTCAGGGACTGTAAGATGGTCCCTACAGGGACGCTGTTCTTATGGAAAAAAATTTGTATGATCGTGATGTTTGTTTCATGTTAAATACATATAGTGGTTTGCAGTTACCTTCTCTGCGAGGGCAGTGCCCATATTGAGCAGTTGTTCAATTATTCCATAGAGGAATCTCCTGCCTAGCAAGGTGAAGATCTAAGCATAACTGGAAACTGCACTCCAGCTGCCCATCCCTTCATCCATCACATGCCTGTCATAACTTCACGTAACCCTGATCCAGAGACTAAGCAGGCACCTCCACCTTGCCCAAGGGTGCCCTGCAGACTCATGGAAGGAAGGAGGTGTTAGACATTCTCCATCAGAGAAGATGTATCTATCCCACTACCCAAAGCCAAAAACCAATGGTTTTTTTTAAGTTAAAATGGTGGCAAGAATGACTCTGTTTCACTGTTATATTTGTGGTGGTAGGATGACAGCAATGCTGGATGCTGTCCACTATATAGACGACAGCACCTAGCCTACAAACATGCAGGGCCTAAACTGAAGGGACTATAGAATTAAAAAATGTAAAACGCTGAATGTCATCGGGTCCTAGTGATTTGGAATGTAATAATAGCGGGCATCTTGTATATTATGAACCGCAGTAACCGACATTAGGAAGGTAAGCCCACAGAATTCAACACGCGGAGAATTAGAACAAAGGTCTGCACCCAGACCGGCCCTTTCTGCTTAAGTGTAAGGACCACAGCTCTCATGGTGGCTTCCAGCACTATGCATTACTTCACAAAGAAAAGCTCCTCTCAAACCAGTCATACGAGTATACCAAAACGTTCAGTGTTCTTTAATGGCCTCATTAGTCACCATATTTGAATCCACAGAATACATTTGGGATGTGGTTTCATCACTGTTCAGCTGACAACTTTGCAACAATATGTGATGCAGTCATGTCGACCCGGGCCTCATTCTCTGTTTGCAAGATCTTGTTAATCCATGGCTCCAGATATATGAGGCTGTTCAGAGCATAGGGAGTTCAAGTCAAGTCAAATTTATTTTATAAAGCACATTTAAAACAGCAAATGTTGAACTAAAGTCCTGTATAATGATAATTGGCAAAGAATGAAATGGGGAAACTAAAATATCTATGAAACCAATAAATCTGTAAAACAAAATCACCTTCAATAAAAGAATGCACATTTAAAATCAAGCGGAAGTAGATAAATTAATTTAAAAAAAGGCAACTCGAAATGCATGCAATTAACCTCTTAAACTCGATCACCCCCCGTCCCGGGGGCAATCATTACGCGTCATAATTACAGCTTGTTACTTAACATCGTCATGCGGTATATCCACTTTACGGGAAGAAACTCGGCAAAAAGTTGAAGATTTTTACCTCAACCGAACACAATTCCAGCTCAAAGCAAGTAAATAAGCATGTAGCAAAACAGGATAAAATAATATCAGCGCTCAATCGCTAGCATTTCCACTGAATTTGTGCTACACATACAAACGATACATCAAATGACGGAGGAAAGTCTACAGAATCCAAGGATATAAGCATTGTCATTTTAAACCGACACCAGACTCAAAGAACGGCAGGCATACGCTTTACATTCTACAGAGATGAGCTAAGAATTTTTCTGACCTTTGATATTTTGTAATACACTGTGTTCGAGGGTAAATCTGCACTGGCTATTTTTCGCTCAATGTTTCCGTGTTGTATCGAACCTAGATCTTCCTTCAAGCATGTTTTTATCGGGGCACTGCTTCAAAGGATTTCAGCTCCTGAGCATTCTGCTTGTTCATAATGTATTTTCCTCTCTGTGATCAGCTTATGAAGCTGTCAGTAAGACTTTGCTGGTAGCCGTTGATTCTATGGGCTCTGACTTTCCAACGAGCCCTAAACCACCTTAATCGCACAAACCAAGCCTGAGATTGAGCAATGAGTTCCTGGTGCGTCAAACTTAGTCTATGAGCCATTAACATATTCTTAAATAGGGCAACAATATAAACGTTTAACTGGATTGTTTGTAGTATTTTCGGCATAATTATCCTCTAAATATTCGGCAGTCATTTTATAAGTCATTTTCTTTTTTTTTCCCCCTGAGGGGTGGAGGGGAAAAAAAAAAGAAAGTCATTTTCTGGCTGGGAATCCTTGTATCATTCTGCGCGAATACTGAGAGCACAACAATACATAGCATAGTGGTTAGGGTGATGCGTTACATCTGTGGCAACCAGGGTTCAAATCCCTGCGTGGCAAGCGCTTTTTTTAGGCAGCAATAGTATTTTTGTTCTGTAAATAATTGTTGGTTTTTTGTTCTTTTAATTCGAAAAATTAAAAAAGTGGTTGTATTTGGATGGGATGTATGCCTGTAATGACATTCGTGAAATTAAATGAGTTTAACAGTTTGGTATCTGAGAAATATGAAAGATAATATGGAGTGGCCACCTACAGTTTGGAGTGGCCTCCGAGACGTTCCCGAACTAAAACCAATCTAATTTTGCTCTGATTTACATGGTTAGTATAAACCTTGGCACACACAATGGTGAGCGTCTGTGCTGTAATTTTTTTTGAGGTTTCAGTTTGCAACTGAATACATTCAAAAAAGATAGAAGTAAAACTTTGCTAGGCACACATGAGATGTTTCATTTATGCTGTGTTCCATCTTCATTTACTCTGACTCAGTGTCATTTACACTGATTCTTACACTATGGCAAAAATCCCCAAGGTGTTACCTTTATTATGATGCCAAGATTATTCAAGTGGACTAAGTAGTCGCAGAGATATACTCATTTCATTTTGGGCATGTCATTTTCGAGCGAGAGGCTCCGGGCTTAAGAGGATGCAACAGTTAAAACACAGAACAAGCAAGACAGGAAAACCGCACAATAAAAACTTGACTCGACAAAAAATGAGAAAACAGGCAGATCAAAAAGCAGGAGAGTACAAATAAGTTTTCAAATGTGATTTAAAAAAGGCAATAGAAGATGAAGACCTGATTTCCAGAGGCAGTGTATTCTACATTGAAGGCCATGATTAACTTCAGTTGAATACTTTTTATTTGTGTGTCATAGTGTTGCCCCCCCCCCCACCAAAAAAATGCCTGCTGCACCCTTATTAGCCCGCTTCAGATTTATGAGTTCTCTGCCACAGTGTATAGGTGAAATTTTTCCCATGTCATATCATGAACTCCATATGAATCTTCATACTTTGTCTTAAGGGAAAAGTGAAAAAATAATTCTCTTCAAAATCATTAATTGAGTTGGTACTTGCACACAGCACCACAGTATTTTAAGGTACATGAAGAATTTCATTGCAAAACACAATAAACATCACTTTTGAAAATTTTTTCAATCACTCCTGTGAGAAGATTATCAATGGTGGGTCAGTAGTCATGCCAAGTTCAGCCCTTAGCAATGTGCAATATACCCCAGTGTTTAGCAAAACATCAGCTTACATTCCAAAGCACAGATAACACCAAACCAATTTTTCCGCTAGTTGCTATATGTCCACGCAGCCAACGAGCGCAATGGAGAATCCCTCACTGCCTTGTTTTGGGCAAAACAAAAATGAATGTAATTTTTATGCTGCAAGCTCTGGGGAAAAAAATTCCCTTATCTATCTGCTGAGAATGTGTTTCCCATCAGTGGACATAGTTTCCTCCTTGCTTACAGAGTTTTTGTCCAAATTGAGGAGCACATTCGCAAAAGGCCAGTGTAGTACACGTGGAGGGGTATTACAAATTATTCTGGGAAATGGAAATGTTTACGTTGATTTGTTTACATCTAAGATATTGACTGGCATGCCTTTAACTTCAAATTGCACCACTGTGGATATATCGCATTTTGTCAAAGAAGATCACTTTCTCTGCATAATTCATTATTCATAGATTTCATTGTAGCTTGGTGCGGTGTTTTAAAATGTTTTGCATCACTTTTCCCATGACAAAAATTTAAATTTTTCTTAAAATACTTCAAAAGGATATATTGCGTTTTGTGATTAAACTGTTCCTGTTTATGATTCTTCAGATGTGGGACTAATTAATCAAATGTATCTCTGTTCTTTTCCAGGTAAACCGTGTGCCCCTTTCATGCCCAATCTATCCCTGTGCCTGACATCATCTCTGGTGCTGCCCCTTCCTGACCCAACTCCTGGCTCACTCCAGGGCATCAGTCCAGCTTTACCGCAGCACCCACCTCCTCTTCCTGAGAAGAGACTGATGAACCGCACGCTGCCTGTGCCCAAAACCGAGATGGAGAGGTGGTTCAGCGCGAAAAACCCTCATTTCCTGCCGAGCCGACCTGAGAGCGACATATGCGGTTCAGACAGGACCTCCTCTGTGACTGTAGCACAGCTGAGCCCGTACTCCTCCGCTAGTTCCCAACAGCTCAGCGCTGTTACAGCTCTCCGACCCCTTCAGTCACGCGCTACGGACCTGCTGCTGCAGAACGGGACTCAGTTCTGCAGGTCCTCCCCTTGTACTTTCTCCTGCTCCTCCCCCCAGCTTGCTGCTCCATCTGCAGGCTCCTCCCCTCAACGCACTGCCCTGCCCGCAGGCTCCTCCCCCCAGCTCGCCACTCTGCCTGCTGGGTCCTCCCACCAGTGCGCCACTCCATCTGCAGACTCCACCCCTCAGCTTGCAGCACCACCCACAGGCTCCTCCGCTCAGCTCACTGCTCTGTCTGCTGGGTCCTCCCCCCAGCTCGCCATGCCATCCGCAGGCTCCTCCCCCCAGCTCATTGTTCCGCCTACAGGCTCCTCCTCCGAGCTTGCTGCTCTGCCTGCAGGCTCCAGCCTCCACCTGCAGGTGTTGCTCAGCCATACGGACAGTCGGGAGGGCGTGTACTCCAAGCTGGGCGGGCTGTACGCTGAGTCGCTGCGGCGGCTTGCGCTCAAGTGCGAGGAGCACTTCACTCGCAGCCAGAGGAACCCTCTTCGCTTTGATGAGAGCAGCTGGTCCCTCTTCAAGCTCACCCGCAATAAGCCCTGCTGTGAGGCGGCCGACGGCTTCTACTACGCTGCATCCTGTGCCCTTGATCCCTTGACCTCCTATGCTGTGAAGGTAAAAGAGTCAGTTCCCTGGCCAGTTCATACATGCAGTCACAAATATAAAAGCCACTTCCTGAATACAGTTACGAATTTGTCATATATCGTGATTTATGGTCTTTGAGTGCCACCTGTTCGAGTTGAAAGACATTACATGTTAGTGTCACTAGAGGACGTATGAGACGTATGTTATGAGAGAAAAGTATGAGGAACGCAATCAAGCTTGTTACAGCTGAAGTTGTATCTCCGTCTGTTCTTTAGTATACGTTGGAGTAATACTAACACGGACATGACTGAATTAAAAGCCACTTCATTAATACATGCAGTTACAAATATAAAAGCCTCTTCATGAATACAGTTACAAATATAAAGGTTGTTTCATGAGTATGGTGGCATCCTTCTATCTCTGAAGACAATGGATATTGCCTTATGGGGTTGGCTACTGTAAGAGTTTAGCCAGCTCCTTCAATGACTGAAAAATCCAGTCCACTCTTCCGCCCTTGTTGCAGGTAAAGTTGAGGTCACTTGGCAGTGGGGGAGCCATCATCTGAGCTTTTGCCTTTCTTCCACAAGCTCCCACTTGCTCCTGCTGACACCTAAATTCACTGCCGTTCTGCACTGACCACGATGCAATCGTTGTTGGGAGAGTAGAGCAAATGTAGTTGGAATGCCTGCTTGTTCAAGGACGCTTGTGTTTGATACGCAGTCTTGCCATGAAATCCCAGAGAATTGGTGGAGGATGCACATATGGAAGAAGTTTACGCTGTTGCTGAGAGTAAAGAGCTCACGTCCCACTGCCAAAAGAAGTGTGCTCAGCATGCGGCTTGGTAAACATTTATCTTGGTGCTGGTTGACAACATGGGGTTGTACCAAACTCTGTTCGCCAGGCGGGATATAGCCGTGGCTGCTTTACCAGTCCACCTGTTCAGCTTGACATTTACGGATAATTTACTGGAGATATTAGAGCTAAAATATGTGAAGTCCTCAACAAACCTAGGGGTGTGGTCATCAGTGGAGATGCTTGGGATTCTGCACACATCTTGGGTCAGTATTTTAGCCTTTTTGAGGCTGATGGTTAAGCCAAATTTGACACATGCATGAGCAAAACTGTGTGTGAGCCGCTGTGGATCCGCAGAGTGAGCAGTGAGGGCTACGTCCTCAGCATACAGCAGCTTTGAACTTTGGTCTTCCGTAACACTGCCCTATGAATTTTGGTCTCCCATAACAGAGCCCGATGAACTTTGGTCTCCCGTAACAGTTCCCTATGAACTTTGGTTTCCCGTAACGCTGCCCTATAAACTTTGGTCTCCCGTAACAGTGCCCTATGAACTTTGGTTTCCCATAACAGTGCCTTATGAACTTTGGTCTCCCGTAACAGTGCCCTAAGATCTTTGGTCTTCCATAACACTGCCCTATGAACTTTGGTCTCCCATAACAGTGCCCTATGAACTTTGGTCTCCTGTAACGGTGCCTTATGAACTTTGGTCTCCCGTAACAGTGCCCTATGAACTTTGGTCTCTTGTAACAGTTCCCTATGAACTTTGGTCTCCCGTAACAATGCCTTAAGATCTTTGGTCTTCTGTAACAGTGCCCTGTGAACTTTAGTCTCCCGTAACAGTGCCCTATGAACTTTGGTCTCTTGTAACAGTGCCCTATGAACTTTGGTCTCCTGTAACAGTGCCCTATGAATTTTGGTCTCCCGTAACAGTGCCCTATGAACTTTGGTCTCTTGTAACAGTTCCCAATGAACTTTGGTCTCCCGTAACAGTGCCTTAAGATCTTTGGTCTTCTGTAACAGTGCGCTTTGAACTTTACTCTCCCGTAACGGTGCCCTATGAACTTTGGTCTTTTGTAACAGTGCCCTATGAACTTTGGTCTCCCGTAACAGTGCCCTATGATCTTTGGTCTTCCCTAACAGTGCCCTCTGAACTTTGGTCTCCTGTAACAGTGCCCTCTGAACTTTGGTCTTCTGTAACTGTGCCCTATGAACTTTGGTCTCCTGTAGCACTTCCCTATGAGCTTCGGTCCTTCGTAACAGTGCCCTATGAACTTGGGTCTCCTGTAACACTGCCCTATGAACTTTGGTCTTCCGTAACACTGCCCTATGAACTGCGGTCCTCCGTAACAGTGCCCTATGAACTTTGGTCTTCCGTAACAGTGCCCGATGAACTTTGGTCTCCCGCAACAGTGCCCTATGAATTTTGGTCTCCCGTAACAGTGCCCTATGAACTTTGGTCTCTTGTAACAGTTCCCTATGAACTTTGGTCTCCCGTAACAGTTCCCTAAGATCTTTGGTCTTCTGTAACAGTGCCCTATGAACTTTGGTCTCTTGTAACAGTGCCCTATGAACTTTGGTCTCCCGTAACAGTGTCCTATGATCTTTGGTCTTCCGTAACAGTGCCCTCTGAACTTTGGTCTCCCATAACAGTGCCCTATGAACTTTGGTCTCCTGTAACACTGCCCTATGAACTTCGGTCCTCCGTAACCGTGCCCTATGAACTTTGGTCTCCTGTAACACTGCGCTATGAACTTTGGTCTTCCGTAACACTGCCCTATGAACTTTTGTCCTCCGTAACCGTGCCCTATGAACTTTGGTCTCCTGTAACACTGCGCTATGAACTTTGGTCTTCCGTAACACTGCCCTATGAACTTTGGTCTTCCGTAACACTGCCCTATGAATTTTGGTCTCCCGTAACAGTGCCCTATGAATTTTGGTTTCCCGTAACAGTGCCCCATGAACTTTGGTCTGCCGTAACAGTGCCCTATGAACTTTGGTCTCCTGTAACACTGAGAATGGAATGAGTACATTGTTTTTATTTTTGCAGGAATTCCAGTTATGCGACCCACAGTCATTTGGCCACATAGGCATGTCCTCCATAGTAGCTGGGGCCTCCACAATAAAACCTCTGTTGTTCGGCCATTTTGCAGGGCTGAGCTAAGCCTGAGGGTGTAGAATACTGAAATATATCTGCTGTTCTGGGTTGCAGGTATGGCATGGCGGAACAAATCTACTCTTGACTGTGGACATGGAGTGCTGTATCACATCTGCTATTGTAGACAGCGGATGTGGAGTTCTGTGATATATGCTATTCTAATTCTTTAAAAGCATTATTTTGCTTTTTTTTTTTTTTTTTTGCTCACAGGCCATTTATTTTCATTTTTGTTACATAAGTTATGAATGATTTTCTGCCAATACCTCCCAACGTTACCTGCATTCCTGTAGCCTGCAACAGGTGAGGACAAATGAAAGGAAATAGTCAGTGTGTTTAGGGTTCATTGCGTGGTGTAATGTAAAAGAATGGACAACTCACTGAGCCCCAGCTGCCACTGTAATGCGGAGGTACTAAATGCCCTGTGTGTATTAGGCATCTCATCCTTCACTCCATTTTACTGGAGTTTCTGTAAAAAACTGAGAAAGAACACGAGCCACTGCACTGATGGGCATTTAACCCTTTAAGCCCAATGATGTAAAATATAAAAATCATATGCTGTTGAAAACCAGCAACAAGTTGTCCCACATGATACATTTTCAACAGTTCGGGATAATTACATTTTTAGTTCCTTTAAAATTTATTCAACGCACTAAGGGTTAACAAAAACTCTTATGACATACAGCTGCAGAGCCATCATCTGAGCTTTTGCCTTTCTTCCACAAGCTCCCACTTGCTCCTGCTGACACCTAAATTCACTGCCGTTCTGCACTGACCACGATGCAATCGTTGTTGGGAGAGTAGAGCAAATGTAGTTGGAATGCCTGCTTGTTCAAGGACGCTTGTGTTTGATACGCAGTCTTGCCATGAAATCCCAGAGAATTGGTGGAGGATGCACATATGGAAGAAGTTTACGCTGTTGCTGAGAGTAAAGAGCTCACGTCCCACTGCCAAAAGAAGTGTGCTCAGCATGCGGCTTGGTAAACATTTATCTTGGTGCTGGTTGACAACATGGGGTTGTACCAAACTCTGTTCGCCAGGCGGGATATAGCCGTGGCTGCTTTACCAGTCCACCTGTTCAGCTTGACATTTACGGATAATTTACTGGAGATATTAGAGCTAAAATATGTGAAGTCCTCAACAAACCTAGGGGTGTGGTCATCAGTGGAGATGCTTGGGATTCTGCACACATCTTGGGTCAGTATTTTAGCCTTTTTGAGGCTGATGGTTAAGCCAAATTTGACACATGCATGAGCAAAACTGTGTGTGAGCCGCTGTGGATCCGCAGAGTGAGCAGTGAGGGCTACGTCCTCAGCATACAGCAGCTTTGAACTTTGGTCTTCCGTAACACTGCCCTATGAATTTTGGTCTCCCATAACAGAGCCCGATGAACTTTGGTCTCCCGTAACAGTTCCCTATGAACTTTGGTTTCCCGTAACGCTGCCCTATAAACTTTGGTCTCCCGTAACAGTGCCCTATGAACTTTGGTTTCCCATAACAGTGCCTTATGAACTTTGGTCTCCCGTAACAGTGCCCTAAGATCTTTGGTCTTCCATAACACTGCCCTATGAACTTTGGTCTCCCATAACAGTGCCCTATGAACTTTGGTCTCCTGTAACGGTGCCTTATGAACTTTGGTCTCCCGTAACAGTGCCCTATGAACTTTGGTCTCTTGTAACAGTTCCCTATGAACTTTGGTCTCCCGTAACAATGCCTTAAGATCTTTGGTCTTCTGTAACAGTGCCCTGTGAACTTTAGTCTCCCGTAACAGTGCCCTATGAACTTTGGTCTCTTGTAACAGTGCCCTATGAACTTTGGTCTCCTGTAACAGTGCCCTATGAATTTTGGTCTCCCGTAACAGTGCCCTATGAACTTTGGTCTCTTGTAACAGTTCCCAATGAACTTTGGTCTCCCGTAACAGTGCCTTAAGATCTTTGGTCTTCTGTAACAGTGCGCTTTGAACTTTACTCTCCAGTAACGGTGCCCTATGAACTTTGGTCTTTTGTAACAGTGCCCTATGAACTTTGGTCTCCCGTAACAGTGCCCTATGATCTTTGGTCTTCCCTAACAGTGCCCTCTGAACTTTGGTCTCCTGTAACAGTGCCCTCTGAACTTTGGTCTCCTGTAACTGTGCCCTATGAACTTTGGTCTCCTGTAGCACTTCCCTATGAGCTTCGGTCCTTCGTAACAGTGCCCTATGAACTTTGGTCTCCTGTAACACTGCCCTATGAACTTTGGTCTTCCGTAACACTGCCCTATGAACTGCGGTCCTCCGTAACAGTGCCCTTTGAACTTTGGTCTTCCGTAACAGTGCCCGATGAACTTTGGTCTCCCGCAACAGTGCCCTATGAATTTTGGTCTCCCGTAACAGTGCCCTATGAACTTTGGTCTCTTGTAACAGTTCCCTATGAACTTTGGTCTCCCGTAACAGTTCCCTAAGATCTTTGGTCTTCTGTAACAGTGCCCTATGAACTTTGGTCTCTTGTAACAGTGCCCTATGAACTTTGGTCTCCCGTAACAGTGTCCTATGATCTTTGGTCTTCCGTAACAGTGCCCTCTGAACTTTGGTCTCCTATAACAGTGCCCTATGAACTTTGGTCTCCTGTAACACTGCCCTATGAACTTCGGTCCTCCGTAACCGTGCCCTATGAACTTTGGTCTCCTGTAACACTGCGCTATGAACTTTGGTCTTCCGTAACACTGCCCTATGAACTTTTGTCCTCCGTAACCGTGCCCTATGAACTTTGGTCTCCTGTAACACTGCGCTATGAACTTTGGTCTTCCGTAACACTGCCCTATGAACTTTGGTCTTCCGTAACACTGCCCTATGAATTTTGGTCTCCCGTAACAGTGCCCTATGAATTTTGGTTTCCCGTAACAGTGCCCCATGAACTTTGGTCTCCCGTAGCGGTGCCCTATGAATTTTGGTCTCCCGTAACAGTGCCCTATGAACTTTGGTTTCCCATAACAGTGCCTTATGAACTTTGGTCTCCCGTAACAGTGCCCTAAGATCTTTTGTCTTCCATAACAGTGCCCTATGAACTTTGGTCTTCCGTAACACTGCCCTATGAACTTTGGTCTTCCGTAACACTGCCCTATGAACTTTGGTCTTCCGTAACACTGCCCTATGAATTTTGGTCTCCCGTAACAGTGCCCTATGAATTTTGGTTTCCCATAACAGTGCCCCATGAACTTTGGTCTCCCGTAGCGGTGCCCTATGAATTTTGGTCTCCCGTAACAGTGCCCTATGAACTTTGGTTTCCCATAACAGTGCCTTATGAACTTTGGTCTCCCGTAACAGTGCCTTAAGATCTTTGGTCTTCCATAACAATGCCCCATGAACTTTGGTCTCCCGTAACAGTGCCCTATGAAATTTGGTCTCCCGTAACGGTGCCCTATGAATTTTGGTCTCCCGTAACAGTGCCCTATGAACTTTGGTTTCCCATAACAGTGCCTTATGAACTTTGGTCTCCCGTATCAGTGCCCTAAGATCTTTGGTCTTCCATAACAGTGCCCTATGAACTTTGGTCTCCCGTAACAGTGCCCTATGAAATTTGGTCTGCCGTAACAGTGCCTTAAGATCTTTGGTCTTCCATCACAATGCCCCATGAACTTTGGTCTCCCGTAACAGTGCCCTATGAAATTTGGTCTCCCGTAACTGTGCCCTATGAACTTTGGTTTCCCATAACAGTGCCTTATGAACTTTGGTCTCCCGTAACAGTGCCCTAAGATCTTTGGTCTTCCATAACAGTGCCCTATGAACTTTGGTCTCCCGTAACAGTGCCCTATGAAATTTGGTCTGCCGTAACAGTGCCTTAAGATCTTTGGTCTTCCATCACAATGCCCCATGAACTTTGGTCTCCCGTAACAGTGCCCTATGAAATTTGGTCTCCTGTAACGGTGCCCTATGAATTTTGGTCTCCCGTAACAGTGCCCTATGAACTTTGGTTTCCCATAACAGTGCCTTATGAACTTTGGTCTCCCGTAACAGTGCCCTAAGATCTTTGGTCTTCCATAACAGTGCCCTATGAACTTTGGTCTCCCGTAACAGTGCCCTATGAAATTTGGTCTGCCGTAACAGTGCCCTATGAACTTTGGTCTCCTGTAACACTGAGAATGGAATGAGTACATTGTTTTTATTTTTGCAGGAATTCCAGTTATGCGACCCACAGTCATTTGGCCACATAGGCATGTCCTCCATAGTAGCTGGGGCCTCCACAATAAAACCTCTGTTGTTCGGCCATTTTGCAGGGCTGAGCTAAGCCTGAGGGTGTAGAATACTGAAATATATCTGCTGTTCTGGGTTGCAGGTATGGCATGGCGGAACAAATCTACTCTTGACTGTGGACATGGAGTGCTGTATCACATCTGCTATTGTAGACAGCGGATGTGGAGTTCTGTGATATATGCTATTCTAATTCTTTAAAAGCATTATTTTGCTTTTTTTTTTTTTTTTTGCTCACAGGCCATTTATTTTCATTTTTGTTACATAAGTTATGAATGATTTTCTGCCAATACCTCCCAACGTTACCTGCATTCCTGTAGCCTGCAACAGGTGAGGACAAATGAAAGGAAATAGTCAGTGTGTTTAGGGTTCATTGCGTGGTGTAATGTAAAAGAATGGACAACTCACTGAGCCCCAGCTGCCACTGTAATGCGGAGGTACTAAATGCCCTGTGTGTATTAGGCATCTCATCCTTCACTCCATTTTACTGGAGTTTCTGTAAAAAACTGAGAAAGAACACGAGCCACTGCACTGATGGGCATTTAACCCTTTAAGCCCAATGATGTAAAATATAAAAATCATATGCTGTTGAAAACCAGCAACAAGTTGTCCCACATGATACATTTTCAACAGTTCGGGATAATTACATTTTTAGTTCCTTTAAAATTTATTCAACGCACTAAGGGTTAACAAAAACTCTTATGACATACAGCTGCAGAGCCATCATCTGAGCTTTTGCCTTTCTTCCACAAGCTCCCACTTGCTCCTGCTGACACCTAAATTCACTGCCGTTCTGCACTGACCACGATGCAATCGTTGTTGGGAGAGTAGAGCAAATGTAGTTGGAATGCCTGCTTGTTCAAGGACGCTTGTGTTTGATACGCAGTCTTGCCATGAAATCCCAGAGAATTGGTGGAGGATGCACATATGGAAGAAGTTTACGCTGTTGCTGAGAGTAAAGAGCTCACGTCCCACTGCCAAAAGAAGTGTGCTCAGCATGCGGCTTGGTAAACATTTATCTTGGTGCTGGTTGACAACATGGGGTTGTACCAAACTCTGTTCGCCAGGCGGGATATAGCCGTGGCTGCTTTACCAGTCCACCTGTTCAGCTTGACATTTACGGATAATTTACTGGAGATATTAGAGCTAAAATATGTGAAGTCCTCAACAAACCTAGGGGTGTGGTCATCAGTGGAGATGCTTGGGATTCTGCACACATCTTGGGTCAGTATTTTAGCCTTTTTGAGGCTGATGGTTAAGCCAAATTTGACACATGCATGAGCAAAACTGTGTGTGAGCCGCTGTGGATCCGCAGAGTGAGCAGTGAGGGCTACGTCCTCAGCATACAGCAGCTTTGAACTTTGGTCTTCCGTAACACTGCCCTATGAATTTTGGTCTCCCATAACAGAGCCCGATGAACTTTGGTCTCCCGTAACAGTTCCCTATGAACTTTGGTTTCCCGTAACGCTGCCCTATAAACTTTGGTCTCCCGTAACAGTGCCCTATGAACTTTGGTTTCCCATAACAGTGCCTTATGAACTTTGGTCTCCCGTAACAGTGCCCTAAGATCTTTGGTCTTCCATAACACTGCCCTATGAACTTTGGTCTCCCATAACAGTGCCCTATGAACTTTGGTCTCCTGTAACGGTGCCTTATGAACTTTGGTCTCCCGTAACAGTGCCCTATGAACTTTGGTCTCTTGTAACAGTTCCCTATGAACTTTGGTCTCCCGTAACAATGCCTTAAGATCTTTGGTCTTCTGTAACAGTGCCCTGTGAACTTTAGTCTCCCGTAACAGTGCCCTATGAACTTTGGTCTCTTGTAACAGTGCCCTATGAACTTTGGTCTCCTGTAACAGTGCCCTATGAATTTTGGTCTCCCGTAACAGTGCCCTATGAACTTTGGTCTCTTGTAACAGTTCCCGATGAACTTTGGTCTCCCGTAACAGTGCCTTAAGATCTTTGGTCTTCTGTAACAGTGCGCTTTGAACTTTACTCTCCCGTAACGGTGCCCTATGAACTTTGGTCTTTTGTAACAGTGCCCTATGAACTTTGGTCTCCCGTAACAGTGCCCTATGATCTTTGGTCTTCCCTAACAGTGCCCTCTGAACTTTGGTCTCCTGTAACAGTGCCCTCTGAACTTTGGTCTTCTGTAACTGTGCCCTATGAACTTTGGTCTCCTGTAGCACTTCCCTATGAGCTTCGGTCCTTCGTAACAGTGCCCTATGAACTTGGGTCTCCTGTAACACTGCCCTATGAACTTTGGTCTTCCGTAACACTGCCCTATGAACTGCGGTCCTCCGTAACAGTGCCCTATGAACTTTGGTCTTCCGTAACAGTGCCCGATGAACTTTGGTCTCCCGCAACAGTGCCCTATGAATTTTGGTCTCCCGTAACAGTGCCCTATGAACTTTGGTCTCTTGTAACAGTTCCCTATGAACTTTGGTCTTCCGTAACAGTGCCTTAAGATCTTTGGTCTTCTGTAACAGTGCCCTATGAACTTTGGTCTCTTGTAACAGTGCCTTATGAACTTTGGTCTCCTATAACAGTGCCCTATGAACTTTGGTCTCCCATAACAGCGCCCTATGAACTTTGGTCTCCCATAACAGTGCCCTATGAACTTTGGTCTCCTGTAACACTGCCCTATGAACTTCGGTCCTCCGTAACCGTGCCCTATGAACTTTGGTCTCCTGTAACACTGCGCTATGAACTTTGGTCTTCCGTAACACTGGCCTATGAACTTTTGTCCTCCGTAACCGTGCCCTATGAACTTTGGTCTCCTGTAACACTGCGCTATGAACTTTGGTCTTCCGTAACACTGCCCTATGAACTTTGGTCTTCCGTAACACTGCCCTATGAATTTTGGTCTCCCGTAACAGTGCCCTATGAATTTTGGTTTCCCGTAACAGTGCCCCATGAACTTTGGTCTCCCGTAGCGGTGCCCTATGAATTTTGGTCTCCCGTAACAGTGCCCTATGAACTTTGGTTTCCCATAACAGTGCCTTATGAACTTTGGTCTCCCGTAACAGTGCCCTAAGATCTTTTGTCTTCCATAACAGTGCCCTATGAACTTTGGTCTTCCGTAACACTGCCCTATGAACTTTGGTCTTCCGTAACACTGCCCTATGAACTTTGGTCTTCCGTAACACTGCCCTATGAATTTTGGTCTCCCGTAACAGTGCCCTATGAATTTTGGTTTCCCATAACAGTGCCCCATGAACTTTGGTCTCCCGTAGCGGTGCCCTATGAATTTTGGTCTCCCGTAACAGTGCCCTATGAACTTTGGTTTCCCATAACAGTGCCTTATGAACTTTGGTCTCCCGTAACAGTGCCTTAAGATCTTTGGTCTTCCATAACAATGCCCCATGAACTTTGGTCTCCCGTAACAGTGCCCTATGAAATTTGGTCTCCCGTAACGGTGCCCTATGAATTTTGGTCTCCCGTAACAGTGCCCTATGAACTTTGGTTTCCCATAACAGTGCCTTATGAACTTTGGTCTCCCGTATCAGTGCCCTAAGATCTTTGGTCTTCCATAACAGTGCCCTATGAACTTTGGTCTCCCGTAACAGTGCCCTATGAAATTTGGTCTGCCGTAACAGTGCCTTAAGATCTTTGGTCTTCCATCACAATGCCCCATGAACTTTGGTCTCCCGTAACAGTGCCCTATGAAATTTGGTCTCCCGTAACTGTGCCCTATGAACTTTGGTTTCCCATAACAGTGCCTTATGAACTTTGGTCTCCCGTAACAGTGCCCTAAGATCTTTGGTCTTCCATAACAGTGCCCTATGAACTTTGGTCTCCCGTAACAGTGCCCTATGAAATTTGGTCTGCCGTAACAGTGCCTTAAGATCTTTGGTCTTCCATCACAATGCCCCATGAACTTTGGTCTCCCGTAACAGTGCCCTATGAAATTTGGTCTCCTGTAACGGTGCCCTATGAATTTTGGTCTCCCGTAACAGTGCCCTATGAACTTTGGTTTCCCATAACAGTGCCTTATGAACTTTGGTCTCCCGTAACAGTGCCCTAAGATCTTTGGTCTTCCATAACAGTGCCCTATGAACTTTGGTCTCCCGTAACAGTGCCCTATGAAATTTGGTCTGCCGTAACAGTGCCCTATGAACTTTGGTCTCCTGTAACACTGAGAATGGAATGAGTACATTGTTTTTATTTTTGCAGGAATTCCAGTTATGCGACCCACAGTCATTTGGCCACATAGGCATGTCCTCCATAGTAGCTGGGGCCTCCACAATAAAACCTCTGTTGTTCGGCCATTTTGCAGGGCTGAGCTAAGCCTGAGGGTGTAGAATACTGAAATATATCTGCTGTTCTGGGTTGCAGGTATGGCATGGCGGAACAAATCTACTCTTGACTGCGGACATGGAGTGCTGTATCACATCTGCTATTGTAGACAGCGGAGTTCTGTGATATATGCTATTCTAATTCTTTAAAAGCATTATTTTGCTTTTTTTTTTTTTGCTCACAGGCCATTTATTTTCATTTTTGTTACATAAGTTATGAATGATTTTCTGCCAGTACCTCCCAACGTTACCTGCATTCCTGTAGCCTGCAACAGGTGAGGACAAATGAAAGGAAATAGTCAGTGTGTTTAGGGTTCATTGCGTGGTGTAATGTAAAAGAATGGACAACTCACTGAGCCTCAGCTGCCACTGTAATGCGGAGGTACTAAATGCCCTGTGTGTATTAGGCATCTCATCCTTCACTCCATTTTACTGGAGTTTCTGTAAAAAACTGAGAAGGAACACGAGCCACTGCACTGATGGGCATTTAACCCTTTAAGCCCAATGATGAAAAATATAAAAATCATATGCTGTTGAAAACCAGCAACAAGTTGTCCCACATGATACATTTTCAACAGTTCGGGATAATTACATTTTTAGTTCCTTTAAAATTTATTCAACGCACTAAGGGTTAACAAAAACTCTTATGACATACAGCTGCAGAGTTCAGCTCTCATGTTCCCTGCAATTCTCCTTCAGGCTTATATTGATTGTGGAAGACGTATAAAATTGATGTATGTTTTTATTTACAATTCACTTTTTATCTTAATCGTTAATATTATTAGTAGTGGTAGACCAATCAAAATCATAATTCTATTTTGTCATTTCGAATCTTTATTGTTGTCATAATTATGGATTTAAAGTAACGGGAACCGTTAACGGACCGGAATACACAAAAAAGGAAAAGGGAGTGTACTTTATTACCTTCGCCAGCGACTTCGCTGACGAAGGTAATGTTTTGATCCCCGTGTATTTATTTGTTTGTGTGTCTGTCTGTCTGTGTGTATGTATGTGTATCGAATAACTCAAAAAGTACCAAACGGAATTTCATAAAATTTGGTGGGTTGATTTGGCATGACCTGAGGATCAATCGATTAGATTTTGGGAGTGATCGGGTCAAAGGTCAAGGTCAAGGCCACGAAAAGGTCAAAACCGACTTTCGGCCATATCTCGGTCAATTTTTATCCGATCAGCATGAATCCAACGCCAAAATGTGCAGAATTATATACCCGATCCTGTGGCGAGGTATTCAGTGGCGTCGGCGAAGGTATGCGCTCTACCGAGTGCCCGTTCTAGTATCATAAATGTAAATATCTTTTAGCGCCCCGTCATATGGCAACAAGGTATGGTTTATTGTGTTATCTGATGTTTTAGTGATTGTGATTGTGTCATTGTTTTGTGTAAATATTGATTTGTATATATTTTTTGTTTACAGTCAAGCTCTTACGGTGTTGGTGGTGATGTTAAGGATGGAACGGTATCCTATTAAAAGAGCTGATAATCAAAGGACATCTTATCAATACCTGTCAACGCAAAAACCAATGATTGACTGGGGACCGCTACATTGATTATTGGGTAACAAGCTAAAGTACCCCACAGTACAGCCATTTCAGACTCTCACACTGCTGTACGGACACCAGTCCACAGTCGCTGTGTCTGGAGACCTTTTGCTTTCACAGTTAAATTGGACTTGAAGCACATACCTGCAGACCCTAATACAAGGGTACGTACACTCTTACTATCACATTTTACATGATGACGATACCATTTAGGGCAGAAGTGCCTTCAAGCAAATCTATAGTTACTTTTCCTCTTGTGGTTGCCAAGAAGTGGCATGAGCGAAAAAGTAAAAAAAGTCACAAAAGAAATGCTGAGAGACGCGTGAACAGCCCGTGTATTTGACTGCTCCTGTGTGCGGAGAGTCTGTTTATAGGTAAGGTTTACTACCCAAGACAGAGACCAGGAAATGCCCCCGAAACAACATAACTTAACACAGCTCACATAAATTTATTAGCTTTTGGCTTAAGAGTGACATTTTTTTCTGCTAATGTTCATAATTTGATAGACTTATAATGTTTCCCATTTTAAATGTTTTCAATTTAACCCTAAAAGCACTCAGAGAGCGCAGACCTCCGCCAGGGGGCAGCAAAACCCAGAAGCACGGCGATTGGAACTCCGGCCCATTGGAAAGACTTGAAATCTTGAGCTTTGGCGTATATCTCAGCAGTACTTTGGCCTAGATATGCCAAAATTTAATCACCTGTTCTTTGACTTAATAGCCACCTTCTCTGAAAATTTCATCAAAATCTGTCCATTACTTTTTGAGTAATGTTGTACACAAACAAACCAACAAACAAACGCCACCAAAAACATAACCTCCTTGGTGAAGGTAATGATCTAGGTGACATCTTAAAATAAATTACATTGCTGAAAAAAATTCTAAAACAGCAGATAGAATAGTAAGTTTGGATTAATTATTTGTAATATTGCCATCGTTAACATCACATGTAATGCATTTGAATGGTCATTGTAGCCTATTGATGATCTATTTGTTATTTCTTTCTTGATAAGCCTGTAATGATTAATAAATTATGTGTAGGTCTTGATTATTCAGTACTGTTTGATCGTTAAACAGGCATTTTTTTAACTCCTAGAGCGCTAAATGCCGCTATTGTTGCTCAGTGATGTAAGGCAGGGGTGTCCAATCTTATCCATAAAGGGCCGGCGTGGGTGCAGGTTTTTGCTTTATCCCAATGCCACAACACCTGATGCCACTAATTAATAGATCAGGGGGGTCAATTAAGACCTCGATGAGTAGAATCAGGTGTGTTAGCGTTGGGGTGTAACGAAAACCAGCACCCATACCAGCCTTTTGTGGATTAGAGTGGACACCTCTGATGTAAGGTATCAAAATCAAACGTGTTGAAAACCTATCATGTGACCACTTTAATAGTTTATCTTAATGGGAACAGGTTGACCGCAATTGTGCCTGAAACGGCGAGAGGTTTCTTTACCTCTGACAGCATGCCAGAGAAAGGCCATCTAAAAATCTGAGGGTGTTTGGGATGAAGAAGTGAGCGATTTGAGCTCCTAAGTACATTAAAGGACATGCCAGTGAACACAGTTAGTCATGGCATCATCAAAGGCATGTAAAGACTCTGCTATGCAGAAAGGAGGCCAAGTATCATCAGAATTCGGAAGCATCTTTAGGGCTCGTGCTGATCTGAGAACGAGAAAGTGGAAAGCAGTGCTGTGGTGTGATGATTCCCTCTTTGAAATAGTTTATGCAAAGAATCGACATTGTGTTTTCAAGGTAAAAGTGGAGAAAGGACTGTTCTGACTGTTACCTGCGACATATTTAAAAACCAGCATCTGTCATGGTCGAGGGCTGCATTAGTGCTCTTAGCAGAATTGTGAAGCCAAAATCCACACTATATGTGCCTTCCAGATGTCATCTTTTTTTCAGGGACACAGCTCCTGCTTGCAGCAAGATAACACCAAACCACGATCTGCACATATTACAACAGCATAGCTTCGGAGACACTGAATCCGCATTCTGCCTGCAGCCTGGTCATCTCTCCCATTGAAAACGTGTTGCAGATTATGATGCACAAGCCAGGACACTTGAGGCCCTGTTCTGCTCACCACGTGAAGTCCTATATCAGGCAAGAATGGAAAATAATTCTGCTGTCAGAACTCCAACAAGTAGTGACTTCATTTTCAAAATGAAACCTGAGCGAATGGACATCTTGAAAGGATTCTGCGTGATAAATTGATGTGTTTTACGAATTATATACAACTAGCGTGTTGCCCGTGGGGATCCACGGGTTTTAGATTCAACCCACATAGGGCCCCTACATGGGGCCCAATTTTCAGCCCATTTATCCCCATCCCTTAATTTGAGAAGCCACTCCGCAAAGGTATTTTCACTCTTGTGTATGAATTTGCGTGGTCACGTGATGTTTTTATGGAAACACCATAGCAACGTGATGACGACATAATGGTGCACATGATGACATCGTAATGGTGCATTGTTCACTATAATATAGTAGCACTGATTGGCCGGACACACACGCATGCACGCACGCCGAGTCCACTTCGCTATTATATTATAGATTAAATTAATGAAGTGATTGACCTATATACGTCCCATTACAGTTGATTAACTGTTAGGGGACATTGGGTTTTGAGAGGATAAAGATACATATTGGGGATATTTTCCCAGTGTCAGCAGGTTTGGCCTGTGATGCTCCCTCCAGCCCCTCTTGTATCGGAGTTTGAGAGTGCGCACCTGCTCTGCGAGCCCTGTGTCCTGTGGATCACCATCCCGGTTACTCATTTTGAATCGGTCTCCTCCAGCATTCGCAGCCTGACCACCTCTGTTCCTCTTTGCTCCCGCTGGACTTTGGATCATCTCCTGACAGGACTCTTCACTGATTCCCTGTATGCCTGCATTCTAGAAACCATACGGCTCATCTTCTATCCTTGTTTGTGGAGATTCTTGCAATCCTCTGCTATTAAAGATGCCTGAAATGACTCATCTGTGATCTGCCTGTGGTTCCTCTGTCCACATTGGTAACAGCAGTGTTGTATTAGTTAAGACTACACAGACCTAGCCACTGCTAAGCAATATTGCTGACTCTTGCCATGTTATTTCCGCTCCATTTGCAGATATGCAAGAACTCAACTCGCGATGCGACTCATGGTCACCTGTACGGGTTGTCAGTGCAGCAGAGTATCCCCCCCCACTTCAGCCTGCAGCAGGACTGTGGACATTTCATCGCCCGCATTCCCCCCAGCATGCTGCCAACTGAGGAGGCAGACAGGCCTCTGCACTGCGGAGACCAGGAGCGTGTGGTGGTCATCACACGGGAAGTGCCCCACCAGAGTGCTGCCCGGTTCGTCCAGGACTGCGCAGCCTTCCACCAGTTCCAGCCGGAGGTGTACGAGCGACGGGTCTGCTTCCTGCTACTGCAGCTGTGTACCGGACTCGAACACTTGAAGGAACACGGAATCACCCACTGCAACCTCTGCCTGGAGAATTTGCTACTGGTTCCTCGCGCACACAAGCCAGGCGGCGGCTGCAACCAAAACCACCTTCCCCGCCTGCTGTTGAGCAGCTTCGCCAAGGCCAAGCGCCACTCCGCAGAGCACCCTGCTGATGACCCCCTCCTGTCAACGGACCATTCGCGGCTGGCCCCAGAGATCCTATCGGCCAGCCAGCACTGCAAGATCGATGAGTTTCAGACGGGGATCCTCATCTATGAGTTCTTGCACCAACCCAACCCCTTCAAGGTGCGGCCGCAGCTGAAGGAGTGGGATTACCGCTGCGAGGACCTCCCGTCCATCCCGACGGCGTCCCCATACTCCGCGGGTCTCCAGCGGCTCGCCCGGCTGCTGCTCCACTCGGACCCCGCCCAACGTATCCACATCCAGGAAGCCAAGCGAGCGCTGCAGAGCCTGCTGTGGGGCCCACGACAGGAGCTCCTCGAGCAGCAGAGGGGCCGGCCCGCTGAGGGTCCCCACCACGAGGGCCTGCTCAACTGGCTGGATGTGAAGCGTGCCCTGCTCATGATGAAGTTCGCAGAGCGCTCCCTGGAGCCGGACCAGAGCGCCGAACTGGAGGACTGGCTCTGCTGCCAATACTTCTCCTCCGCTAATCCAGTGTACCTCTGCAGTACTGCAGACCTGCTTTACTCTAACTGATTCACCCACCTCTGTCACACTGCAGACCTGCCTTACTCTAACTAATTCACCCATCTCTGTCACACTGCAAACCTGTTAAATTCTAACTGATTCACCCACCATTGTCACACTGCAAACCTGCTTTAATCTAACTGATTCATCCACCATTGTCACACTGCAAACCTGCTTTAATCTCACTGATTTACCCACTTCTCTTACACTCTGAACCTGCTTTACTCTAACTGATTCACCCACCATTGTCACACTGCAAACCTGCTTTAATATAACTGATTCACCCACCATTGTCACACTGCAAACCTGCTTTAATCTCACTGATTTACCCACTTCTCTTACACTCCAAACCTGCTTTACTCTAACTGATTCATCCTCTTCTGTTGCACTACAAACCTGCTTTACTCTAACTGATTCACCCACCTCTGTCACACTGCAGACCTGCTTTACTCTAACTGATTTACCCACCATTGTCACACTGCAAACCTGCTTTAATCTAACTGATTCACCCACTTCTCTTACACCCCAAACCTGCTTTACTCTAACTGATTCACCCTCTTCTGTTGCACTACAAACCTGCTTTACTCTAACTGATTCACCCACCTCTGTCACGTTGCAAACCTGCTTTACTCTAACTGATTCACCCACCTCTGTCACAATGCAGACCTGCTTTACTCTAACTGATTCACTCACCTCTGTCACAATGCAGACCTGCTTTACTCTAACTGATTCACCCACCTCTGTCACACTGCAGACCTGCTTTACTCTAACTGATTTACCCACCATTGTCACACCGCAAACCTGCTTTAATCTCACTGATTCACCCACTTCTCTTACACTCCGAACCTGCTTTACTCTAACTGATTCACCCACCATTGTCACACTGCAAACCTACTTTACTCTAACTGATTCACCCACCATTGTCACACTGCAAACCTGCTTTAATCTAACTGATTCACCCACCTCTCTCACACTGCAGACCTTGTTTACTCTAACTGATTAACCCACCTCAGTCACACTGCAAACCTTATTTAACTAATTCATCTACTTTTGTACCTCAGTCACACTGCAAACCTGCTTTAATCTAACTGATTCACCCACTTCTCTTACACTGCAAACCTGCTTTAATCTAACTGATTCATCCTCTTCTGTTGCACTACAAACCTGCTTTAATCTAACTGATTCACCCACCTCTCTCACACTGCAGACCTTCTTTACTCTAACTGATTAACCCACCTCAGTCACACTGCAAACCTTATTTAACTAATTCATCTACTTTGTACCTCAGTCACACTGCAAGCCTGCTTTACTCTAACTGATTCATCCACCTCAGTCAGACTCCAAACCTGCTTTACTCTAACTGATTCACCCACCTCTGGCACACTGCAAACCTGCTTTAACTGATTCACCCACCTCTGTCACACTGCAAGCCTGCTTTACTCTAACTGATTCACCCACCTCTGTCACACTGCAAACCTTCTTTACTCTAACTGATTCATCCACCTCAGTCACACTACAAACCTGCTTTACTCTAAATGATTCGCCCACCTCTGTCACACTGTAAACCTGCTTTACTCTTACTGATTCACCCACCTCTGTCACACTGCAGACCTGCTTTACTCTAACTGATTCATCCACCTCTGTCACACTGCAGACCTGCTTTACTCTAACTGGTTCATCCACCTCTGTCACACTGCAAACCTGCTTTACTCTAACTGATTCACCCTCCTCTCTCACACTGCAAACCTGCTTTACGGTAACTGATTCACCCACCGCTGTCATACTGCAAACCTGCTTTACTCTAACTGATTCACCCACCTCTATCACACTGCAGACCTGCTTTACTCTAATTGATTCATCCACCTCTGTCACACTGCAGACCTGCTTTACTCTAACTGATTCACCCACTGTCATACTGCAAACCTGCTTTACTCTGACTGATTCACCCACCTCTGTCACACTGCAAACCTTCTTTACTCTAAGTGATTCATCCACTTCTGTTGCACTTCAAACCTGCTTTACTGTAACTGATCCTTACCTCTGTGACACCACATACCTGCGGCACCTGCTTGCCAATCATGAGACATATGCGACAGGTTTCCTTTCAGATTTGGAATGGACTTACTTGCTAAAAATGGAAAATTTGAGGCACATTTATCTGCTTACCTGTTTACCCTGCTTTTGCTGTGAGTTGTTGTGTGCTTCACATATGTGTAAGACATCTACAGTTCTTGCTTAAGGCTTGTACTTAATATTTGCAAACACAAATTTCATGATGTTATAGCAAAATAAACGTAGCTCTTAATAACATTTAGAGTCATGAAAATCGAAGAACAAAATGGCAAAGCAGAGTTTTAATTGGACCAAATGGTCAAATGAATATATGTAGTTAGTGGTCCATGGTGCCATAATTATTTTAATTTGTATTAAAAGGTACAGTGCCTTTATTTTTTTGGTGCCTTATGTGGCATTTTGTTATTTCATTGCAGAAATCATAAGCACCCAAATGTAAATCAAACATAATGTCACTATGATCTGAATTAGAGCATTAAGGCTATTGTATTTGTAAAAGAAGTTGGACCTGTAAGTGTATTCAATTGACAACTACTTACACAAGTCTAATTTTAATAACATGGATGAAATCCATGTGTGGCAGTTTTACATAGATGTTTGCAGGAGGACCTGTTTCAATAAATTTCTGCATTTTTTTACGGTTTACAAGAAAATTAAGCCACGAGTGGACTCTCTCGCTGGTCTTTCTCTCTCAATAGAAGGGTGAGTAATGATGCCTTCCATTTGTCCATTTGCACAAAACCTGTGAGGGAAATGTTTCTGACATTAACCCTTATAGTGCTTAACTACTTTTTTTTTTAAATATAAATGTGCTTATCGTGTTCTGTAGAAAACCGATCATGTGGTGACTTATTTAAAAATAAACTTATTTATTTTAAACAAGTCCCAACATGATAGGTTTTCAACGGCTTTGATTTTGATATCTCACATCACTGAGCAACAAAAGCTGCATTTTGCGCTCTAAGGGTTAATTTATGGAATTAATATTCTGTCAGCTTGTTGTTTTTTTTTTTATTGATTTGTTTATTTTTGGAATGGGAAATCTGATTACGCATTGTGGCTGAGGATGCTTCCGTTGCAGATACACATTTGCACAGCTGTGAAGAAAATTTTGTACCAAATCTAACAATATTTACAGGCTAACTGTTTCAGACTTAGTCAGCAATGTAAACAACTGACGTTCATTTGTGATGAAATATTTTCTGGCTTCAGCGGCTGTGTCTAGTAAATGGTACATCTATTTTTACATCGTAGTGCCTTCCACTATTTTTTGAAGATGGCAAATTATTAATCCCTGTATGAGACTCCAAGAGCCACAATAAACCTTCTACCAGAAAGAAAATTTTATTTAAATTCATGTTTTCATGGGCTCTCAATAATGGTATTTTCTGCACTGGAAAAGTCAATCTGAGCCATTATAAAAAAGATATTGTTGAAAGAGTGCTATGATGATCTAACATGAATTTCACTATTATTTTTCTCTCTGTAGCACTGTGAATTTGAATGTTAGTGGTCACATCAATCATAATTTTGCTCAGATGAGTATATTTTTGTCAGTTTTTTTGGTCATCAATTTTTAAAAATATTCCCTATGCTGTGTGTGGTTCTCATCAGCTAAATGCATCATACGATCACTTGCTTGAAAAGAAACATGCTGCTACCTGGCTTAAAATCACATTGTGCTATTACTAAAATAACAAATTAAATACATTTAATATGATCAATCTGCTCCTGTGGCTGATATCTGCATGTTTGTCTGTGTGTTTCTGAGACTTGTATCGTGAACGTGGGCTAAACGTGAGTCTAAATATTCCTACTAAGTAGTTTGAGTCCTGTCACTGCTATATGAGAGAGAAGCCCCTCCCTCATTGCTCGGTGGCACTATCAATCAACCACCCTCTGAGAAAGCTCTTGTGTCATTGGAGGAATGTGTTGCTATGGTGCGCTGACCAATGGGGGGGGGGGGTTGCGCCACTGCACTGTGCGGCTGAAAACCTCAAGGCCCCCTGATATTTGAATGGCCAGCAGATCCCTTTTGTTATCTTAATGACTTTCGGCAATTTGTCTTTTCAGAAATTCCTTGCTAAAAAAGCAAGATCGCCAGTATGGCAGTAGAGTGTTCATTTCATGATCCATCTTATTGTCCTGCCCAAATACCTGTTGCTGGATACAGATTTTCATTGCTACACTGTCGCTCAGCATTGTGAAAAATTATTTTCCCCGCTGCAGATTTCTTCTATTTTTTGCATATTTGTCATATTTATGTTTCAGACCATCCAACTAATTTTAATATTTGACAAAGACAAACAACACAAGTAAACACAAAAAAGCAGCTTTTAAATGCTCTTTTCATTTATTAAAGATTAAGAATCGTTCAAAACTTATATCACAACATGTGAAAGAATTATTGCCCCCCTAAACCTAATAACTGGTTGTGCCACCCTTGGCAGCAACAACTGTGATGAAAAATTTGGAAAAACTGGCAGCGGATTTTTTTATATCACTGTGGCGGAGTTCTGGCCTTCTCTGTTCGGCAGAATTGTGGTAATTTAGCCATATCGGAGGGTTTGGGGCATAAGCTAGCTGTTTTAGGTCATGCCAAAGAGTCTCAATTTGATTCAAGTAAGGACTTTGACTAGGTCTCTCCAAAACCCTCATTTTGTTTCTTTCAGTCATTCAAATGTAGTTTTGCTTGTGTGCTTCGGATCACTATCCTGCTGCATCACCCAACCACACTTGAGCTTTAGGTCACAAACTGATGGCCCAGCATTCACCCTCAGGTTTATCTGGCTGGGAGCAGAATTCATGGTTCCATCAATTATGGAATGTCATCCAGATCCTGAAGCAGCAAAGCAGCACCAGACCATCACACTACCACCATCATGATTTCTTATTGTGAAGAGCTGTGTTAGCTGCACGCCAGATGTAACAGGACCTATGTTTTCCAAAAAGTTCTACTTTTGACTCAGTAGTCCACAGAATATTATCTTGAAAGTCTTGTAGGTCAGCAAGATGGTTTTTAGCATATTAGAGACAAGTCTTTGTATTCTTTTGGGTCAGCAGTGGGCCATTTTTGCTCAGTCTCTTTCTTATTGTGGACTTGTGAACAATGACCTTAACTGAATCCAGTGAGACCTGCAGTTCTTAGATGTTAGCTTCTATTTTTTTGTGGCCCCCTGGATGAGTGGGAAATGCGGTCCTGGAGGATTTTTGCTGTTCGGCCACTCCTAGGAATGTTCACCCCTTTTCTAAAGTTTTCTCCATTTGTAGATAATGACTCTCACCGCGTTTCACCTTCGTACACTATTAGTGTCACTATAATGTATATAATGTCACTAAGTGTCACAGAGTGTGTCACTAAAATCGAATGACTAAATATTTTCCTTTAAATCAGTGATCTTAAAATCTTGCTCCTGAGATGCCGAGAACTGCTGGCTTCCCCCTCCTTTGACCTGGCATTCAGGTGTGAAGACAGTCTGGCCAATCAGAAGCACTACTTGTTAAAGGGGACCTATTATGCAGCATTTCCTAGTTTATATTTTGATCTTGGACTCCCCTAGAGTACTCCTGATCATTCAAAGTCCAAAAAATGATCCTTATTTATCTCATACTGCTAGCCTCAAAAAACCCCATTTGTAGTCCATTGCAGTCTCTGCCTGAAACACCTCATTTGGGTGGTTCTTCTGCTATGGCCCCTCCTCCCCGTGTGCCCACTTTCTTCTGATTTGCCAGCTCTGTGGAGGGCGGAGCTAGGCGGGACTCGGCAGAACGCAGTTTTCCGGGTCCACCTCCCTACTGCGAAACGTGAGACGCGTCTGCCTTCAGAACTACGGAATTTTGCAATCAATCATGCATTCGTGAGAGCGTTTACATGAGATTAGAAAAAATCTGATTACTGAGTTAGTTCGACTATAACCGGACTATTAAAATGCATGTAAACAGTCTGACTGGCATCGTATCAAATTTCTCCAATTCGGACTAATACACTCAGATAATGCGGTTACTAGTCATATTATTCCTCCATGTATACGCTTGAATCGAACCGCACTGGATGTGCTTTGCATATGCTCCATAGTTCATTGTACGCAACTTTGACCCAGAAGCCTTGTAGACTTGTAAACACCTGGGAGAGATGAAAACCAAGGCTGGATTTGAATTCAAGAGTCAGATCCCATGGATACAGAATTTGCAGGTCTGTAGTTTTAGATTCAGGTTGTATAATTGACCACAATACCATTAGGGAAATAATATTTTGGATGTACATGCTCGGACTGCAAAATTTATAACTTGACTGGTGCCGACTTTCATACATTAAAAAATTTAAGACAACTTCGGTATATACATAAACTGGGTCATGCAGATGGTCAGCGGGAAAGCTCTCAAACAAATGTGTCATTTATTCAAAACTGCTTATTGCAAATTTATTTCAAAGGCTGGAAAAATAAGCTCATGAAGCAATCCCCACTTAGAGGGCATCTAAAGTCAATTCTCAGACGGGACGTTGACCGTCCAATGTTTACAAACAAATTACTTGCTTTTGGTGACATCTTGCATTGTCACATGGCCAATTTAATTCATATAAACCAATGTTTTTGTACATGCGTAGATAATCCTTTTATTTCGGTTTGTTTGCGCAGGTGCGGCTCACTGATTGGCCGATAAAAAAAACAATGGGAATCGACTTTAGATGCCCTTTAAGACAACACAACGTCATGTCTTGAAGCTACCTGCCCAGACGTCGATATACGAGGCAGAAGGAAGCTTTTGGCGTCATTATTTGAAGGTTAGGGTTAGGGTTCGGATTAAGGGTTAGGGGTTAGGGGGTAGAGATTAGGAGTTAGGGGGTAGGATTCGTTTTACACAGGCGTCGATAAGGGACGCTAAAACTGACCTTTTGCCTCGTATATCGACGCTTGGTCTGGTAGTGTCAGTATATGATGTGTCAGAATGAGAATGGGCTCTTTAAGATGACAAATTCTGTGTTTCACTTAAAACTATAAAAGAGACTTAAAAACTCCATAGCGTAAAAGTTTAAATTTAATGTAGAATTACGGTTGTTGATGCTAAAAGAAGAGACATAGGTAGCTTGCTCTGGATATGTAGTGAAATATTTTAAAAATGTTATTACATTTTTTTCAACAATTTAGGAGAAACAAACAAAATAGGTTCTGCAGTGAGATGTGGTCGGTAGAGAAGTTCACGCTGATAACTTCAATAGTTTCCTTGTTTTGTATTTGAAATTGATGTTAAGGATAACAAAGTACTGAAAAGACCCGGGGGGGACAAGTTCACTGCCAGGCTCTGATGTGATAAATCTAAGAGTACCTAAGGAATCATTTTCTGTTTGAGAATTTCAGCACAGCTCTGAATGGCAGGACACTACCTGGGGAAATAGCAAGAATTGTTGTATGAATTGCTGGGTTACTAATTGCTGGGAATTGCAAGTCATCTCTATACCAGAGGAGAAAAATGCACGTTGCTACTTATTGCCAAGACATTGACAGGTCAGGTAAACTGCCAACTTATATCTCCCACCTTTTATCTTATCTTACAAGCAACTATTGTATCTTGCACCTGCACCTATCGCCTTAAAACCCCCAGGACGAAGCTTCACGCCATGGGGGATCGGGCTTTCAGCTCTGCAGCACCCATGTGCTGCACCCATGTGGAGTGCCCTCCCAGACCACCTGAAGGCATCTCAGACCAGTGATTTTTTTTTTACGTGGCTTGAAAACCCACCTTTTTAAGAAAGCCTACTTGTGCTGAAGCTTTAATGTTGTTTATATTAACTGTATGTGCTGTAGCACCTTGAGATTATTTTATAATGTAAAGTGTGTTTCAAATAAAATTTCTTCTTATTATTATTATTACCGCAAACGTAGATCCTACAAATTGGATTCTTTTGAATGTGCACTCAGAGCTTGGTAAAATTGCTTTCGCCTTTAATGCACCCTGGGTATGGAACAAGCAGCAGAATACCTTGGGATATTCCCTTCTTGAAATTCTTTAAAGTCTTTTGCAAGCTGCCCTGATGGAAATATGTGGCTGTTTTACATGATCTGTGATTTGTGGTGGAATGTGCTACCAATATCTCTGCTATGGCCTGTATACCTCTCCTCTCACTGCTTTCTCTGCGCTGCTTTAATGTGTTGGCTGTGTTGAAATGTGAATTTTTTGTATGTTTATACAACCCCAATTCCAAAAAAGTTGGGATGCTGTGTAAATTGTAAATAAAAACATAATGCAATGATTTGCAAATCTCATAAACTCACATTTTCTTCACAATAGAACAAAGACAACATATCAGACGTTGAAAGAGACGTTTTACCATTTCAGGAATAATATTAGCTTATTTTGAATTTGATGGCAGTGACACATCTCAAAAAAGCTAGGAGAGGGGCAACAAATGGCTGGAAAAGTAAGTGGTACAAGTAAAAAACAGCTGGAGGAGCATTTTGCAACTAATTGGATTAATTGGCAATAGGTCAGTAACATGACTAGGTATGAAAAGAGCATTTTGGACAGGCAGAGTCTCTCAGAAGTAAAGATGGACAGATTAAAAGAAGAGTGGATACAATACAATGGTAAACATGGCCCCATCTCAACTTTTTTGAGATGTGTTGCTGGCATCAAATTCAAAATGAGCTAGTATTTTTCAGGAAATGGTAATATGTCTCAATTTCAACATCTGATATGTTGTCTGTTTTATTGTGAATAAAATGTCCGTTTATGAGATTTGCAAATCATTGCATTCTGCTGTTGTTCACACTTTAGGCAGCATCCCAACTTTCATGGAACTGGGGTTTGAATGCTGCTGTCCTGACCGGGACTCCCTGGAAGAGGAGATCTTGTATCTCAGTGGGAACCTCCTGGCTAAATAAAAGATAAATAAATACATGATTAAAATAAAGAGGCCTTTTAAAAGCAAGTTATTCAGTTTGAGTAACAGAACTGCTATTTCCTCTCAAACAAGAAGAAACAGTCAGGAATCGAGATATTGGAGATAAAAGGTCAAGGCCTGACAGAGATTATAATTATATAGTTATAACTTAGTTACATTGTGCCCAATCCATATAAACCTTTGAATACGGGTACTTACTTTTTTGTGTCTTATAATGTTTTCCCTGTTTATTGTAGCTATGTGTGCCAGGAACCCAACAATTATTGTTTGCAGCTATTTTCTGCATTACAAGCACATCGGCATAGGATCACTACAGAAGCTAGCAAATACTACGAGTGGGAATGTACAAATTATTTGTTTTCTGGATTATTTTTACCACAGAAAAACAGCAGTGTAATATACAGGAGAGGGAACACACAGATGTAGGTCCTACAGATCGGCCACATGAAGGAAGTACAGCGCAGGTCCACAGTGAGCATCACACAGGTGATCACCAGCTGCGTGTGCAGCCAGCCCACGGCTTTGTACAGTAGTCTCCTCGCTGGAGAGGTCAGGAGAGGGAGCACGCGGCGATGGGCGCTGCGCTCGGCCTGCACCGCTGAGCCCCACATGAGGAACCCCAACCCCTGCGCCGGGTGCAGCCCGTGCCACCATGCAGAGAACCCAAAGGTCATCCACAGAGGAGCCACAGTGCACCTGCAGAAGACCAGCCTGCGCAGCCAAGCCGCCGTCGTCCCATTCCAGCGGCGAGTGAACTCCGACAGGCGGGTGGAGGTCTCCAGTGTCCAGGGGTTCCCGTCGGACAAACCATCCCAGAGTGGGGCAGCCTGGCCGCTGTAACCGCTGAAGCCCAGGCCAGCTGCATTGTTCAGGGCCTCGCTCAGGGCCCAGTGAGAGTAGTAGCTCAGTCGTAGGACCAGAGAAACCCCCCACAGAATCAGGCCGCTGTGTACGACACAGAGGTGGTCCACGCCGGCAGAACGCTGCTCTATAAGGTCCACCAGAAGATGTCTGACCCACTGCAAGCCCACGGCCACACCAGCCTTCAGGCAGACAGCAGGGAGAGGATTCGGCGGAGGACTGGAGGCACCGTGCTCCACACAGGAAACAAAATGCCGAAACGAACATAGCGGTCCGCCCAGTAGAGCAGGGAAGTAGAGCATATAGCTGAGATAACAGAGCTTTGATGCGGAGCTGCCCTCGGTCTGAGTCAGTTTGTCCTCCTCGACATCCAGTGACACCGATGTCACCCTCTGCGTGAGGAGCATCAGAGACGAGACGGCGAGCAGGAGTCTGAGATAACGAGTGTGGACAGATAAAGGAATAATCATTACGCTCATGATACTTCTGACAATAGGGGGTGAGCACCCCAGCATGATTATAAATGCGATTCAGGTGCCACAATGGGTTGATTGTAATTATATTTTGGATGGAAAAGGCAGAAATCAAAATTTTAGCAGTACTGCCACAAAAACACAAGGGTCATAGATCATCCCCGAATGAGTGAAATCGCTTCTTTTGGACATAGTTTGCAGCTGAGAATGTAGAGCCCTGAGCTAATGCTACAATTTATACGTGACCCGCAGAAATCTGGGTCCTTCTTCACAAAGCATCCGTAGCGAACGGATCCGTAATGACCTTAACGGAAAAATTTGTTTGCGCCGTACTCACAGAAGGTTCCGTTAAACCTCCGTTACCTGCGGAAATCCGTTAATGTATAGAGGTCGCTATTCGACAAAACACGCCTACGCTTTGGAAATTGCAATGTACTGAACACATTAAATGGGTATAGGGTGTGTGCATTGTTTGATGCATACAGTATACCGGCTGGTGATTGAGAACATGGCCATCATGAGCTCAGAGGAGGAGAAAAAAACCGGCAAGAAAAAGTTTATTGAACAAGAGAGCAACAGATTGCTTGAAATCACTGAGAAGAATAAAAAAAAAATCCAAGTTTTTCTTGTTGAATGTTCCACGTCATCTCTAATGTAATCAATCACTTCAGTCAAGACATTCAGTATCTTTATATCAGATCTATATCGTCGTAAGTGTCTAGACATGTCAAGACAAGTCTCGGCATTTGGCATCTATTTATCAGATCTGTGTCGTCGTAAGTGTCTAGTGACTGTAAACGGTCAGGAAACACACTCTCGCCGAAGAGCCCGCCCATTTTCTTCCTCATGCATTGGGAGAGCAACTGCCATGTTCGCTGTGTGAGCGTCTCCGTAAATCTCAACGGGTGCTCTGTGATTTTTGTTAAAATATGCTTTTAACGGAGGCGTTCTCTGGACGTGCTAATACACAGATACTTTGTGAATACCAAGTAAACTGTAGCAGGGGTTTAACGGATTCATAAAGCCCTTCGGACGCTTTGTGAATAAGCACCCAGTTTACAATCCGGAAAAATATTTCAGCTTCTGATAAATCTGAATAGCATGTCCCCAAATCTCATTTTAACAAGAGCACCAGGAGCTGGTACATTATACGCCGCCGACATTTTGGTATAAATTTGACCTTTGACCTCGATGTGTGAAAATAAGTTCTTTTGGTTGATACTCCTTGTCATACCTGTGGTATTTGAAAGTGAAAATTAATAAAAAATGTTATTTTGCGATTTTATTATGACAAAAACAACAACAAAAAAGCATCAAAACCATGAATAAATGTTGATCTGATTACTATATATACTTATGTAAAAGGATGTGTAATTATTTGCAATATATCATATTTGGTTTGTGTTTAATTGGTCAATAAATATAGGGGTTTGTATAAGTTTCAAGTTTATTTTCCAGATTTCACAAGGTCATACCACAGTCCCAATAAAGACAATGTTATTGAGAATAGACATGTGGAATCTACATGTGGTAGTCTTCCTTTACTGAAAATTTCATGCATTTAGCTCGAAAACCTACTGAAAACTAACTTACTGCACTTTAAACTTTGCTGCATTTTAAGACTATCGCGAAATGCACCAAAAACTGCAAGGAGGGGGGGTACCTTCAAGAATTTTTTTCTTTAGATATATTTGATATATCGGTCTGAAATTTTGGCTGGGCTAGTTTTCATGGTTGAACTTCACATGGTAAAAACTTGAAGCAAATCCAAGATGGTCGAGCAGGGGTTTTTTTCTAAACCCGTTGAATTGAGGTGGAATGACCCTATAGTAAATGGATGGTTTTTTTGCCACCATAGTGTAGTGTTACCATAGTTATTCACTCTATCGCAATACAGTTGTGTGGACTATAGTAATATCATGGTACTGCTGACTGGTAATACTATAGTTATAATGTGATGGCTATAGTACTACTCTGATATTACTATTGTTTGCATAGTATAACTATAGTTATGCCATTAATTCAATAGTTTTACGAAGAAATAACTCTATATTTTCATAAGGGTCCTTAGCAACACTGCGAGTCTTTAATAAAGATGGGAGGAATCGGGTGCTCAGCTGGGACGGGACCCTGACCCACACTGGCCCTGTTTAAACAAAGTTAAGAGCCCCGGTCAGAAAATTACAGCTTTGCTAGCCTGTTAGCCGAGTCCTTGTTCTTATATCATAAAATATTATTTCATAATATGCTGCTTCAGAATAAAATTTGTGCCTGATCGAGCAGCCATACCTGTTGTCAGCGGGCTCTTGGCACCAGTACTCTTTGTACTGAATGAGAAGGTGCCAGAGACTTTGCCAAAACATTTGGGCCCCGAAAACCCAGGCATGGAGGTGTTTCGCAGGCCGTTTGGAGACAAGCAGCAGCACGGAAGCGACAGCAGGGACAAACACTAACCCACAGTACGGGCCCATGCTGACCGCACCCAGGACACATCCTCCTAACGTCAGGTAAATGTACCTGAGAACAGAGATGCGCAGCTACAATCAACTCAGTAATACACTAAAAACAGTCATTCAGCTGCTGATCTGAAATAATAAATCTGATATTAACCCTTTAGAGCATTGAAAAAATTTAAATTATATATTAATTCATATATTTTGTGCCGTTGAAAACCTCATGTGGCGACTTGTCTAAAAGAGCTCCCGCAGGGTTAAGTTGAATAGCCATGACACAAAGAAACTGTAATAATCTTCCAGTCCAAAACTGATGGATCTTACCTGTTTGTGAAAGTGATGTATCCTTGTCTGGTCAGGCTATAATATATCAGCGCAAAAGGAATTGAAAAGGCCTGATAAATCAGGTGTGACTGTTGCTCAAAAACCATCCATTTCAGATCCATTTTAAAAACCATTTCACCCAAAATATTACTTGAAGAAAATCTAATGTGAGTTACTTGCTCCAATATCCTGCAATCTTCTATTAGATTTTTTTAATATGTAGACTGTATTAGCACAAATTTAAAAGCAACACATTGTTAATGGTATGCTCATTCAATGCTCATATTCTCCCATAACTGCTGATGGCTTACTAATGAACAGTTATACACCAATTCCCCTGGACTGCAGCACTTATATTAGTGGATTATCTGTCTACGGAGATATTTTATCTTAAATATTATTGCCAACCTTGTTATGTACACATTAATATGCACAGTCCTGATACAGTGTGTTTACATAGTTATTACATTCTCTTTTCTCCCCATTGTAGATTAACAGTACTTGCGTGTTGCATGACCACTGTTTGTTTAACACAGACAACAGTTTTTAAAAAGGGTCAATTTGAAGACTATATTCAAATATTTGAGTCACAAGAATAATATTTCACTGAGTCTATTGCGAAGGCTAGCTTAGACTGTATGTTGCTTCACTTTGATGACGTTGTGTGTAAAATGGTCCACCCTAAGCCCAGCCACAATTCTTACATCATGATCATGATAAATGGTTGAGAAATGTTTTTAGGATAATATGCTAACTTTCCACAGTGTCGCACTGGTAGGAATATTGTTCATTTCATTTTCCTTGATTTAACCAGGTGAAGCCTCGTTGAGATTAAAATCTCTTTTTCAAGAATGACCTGGCAAGAGCAGCAAAGACAAAATTACAAACAATACCAGCAAATAAAAATAGAACTGACATACATTGCAGACAAATGCTCAGAAGCATTCTTAAAGAGTAGATCACTGTTATCCAATAAAGGTAAAAAACGTTTCTGATATTAGGTGCTTTCTTACCTGGAATGAAAAGCAAGATTTATTCCTAAAAAAGAAACTTAATTTAAGTTTCAATTTGGAAACAAGTTTTTCGATGTGCAATTTAAATGACAAATTCTGGTCAATAAAGATAAGTACTAATATGCTGTGACCATTTCAATTTCAACGCCTTGAGCTGTTGTGATCCTGGGCAGATTAGTTGCTACCTCTTTGCCATTTGAAAAAAGCATAAATTCAGTTTTGTTTGCATTTAATACCAACTTCAGCTGGGATAAATGAGACTGAACAACATCGAAAGCAGACTCTAAAAATTGAAGGGTTTTTACTATTGAGGAGCAAGAGCAGTAGATAACTGTATCATCTGCATAGAACTGGAAAGCTACATTAGAGAAATTATCACAGAGGTTATTAACATAAATAGAGAACAGTAGTGGTCCTAATATGGAAACCTGAGGGACACCTTTTGATAAAGTCAGGAAGGAGAAGGAAGATCCAGCAAACTGTACACATTGTGTTCTAGCTGACAAGTAGTTTGAAAACCATCTTACAGTATGTGCCGATAAGCCTATACTGTGGAGTGGATTTGCTAAAATTTGCGTGATCAACCGTGTCAAAAGCCTTCGACAAATCAATAAAAAGGGCTGCGCAGTATTTTTTGCGGTCCAATGCCTCAATAATGTCATTCACCATTTTAATGGCTGCAGTTATCGTGCTGTGCTGTTTTCTGAAGCCTGATTGATGTTGTGATAAAATGCTATTTGTGTTCAAAAATTCTTTAAGTTGTTCATTTACAATTTCTTCTAATTTTTTTTCTTATAATTTACAGATTGGCCTGTAGTTATTAGCAACTGAGGGATCCCCTTTTTTTAGCAAAGACAGAACATAGGCAGATTTCCATTTTTTAGGAATCTCATTGTTATAGAAGATTAAATTGAAAACATGGGTCAGAGGTTCTGCAATAAATTCAGCAGCAGACTTGAGAAAGTAAGGCTCAAGCTTGTCGGGACCCGCAGATTTGTTAGAGTCCAGCAGCTTTAAGGCTCTATGGACCTCTCTCACTTCAAGAGGAGTAAAATTGAATGGCTGAACCTTAGAAATAATTCGGGAAGGTGAAGAGTGAACCATTTGCTCATTAGGCTGTTTTGATCTGTATGTAAAGACTCAAACAGAGACTCCGAAGAGACAAAATGCTCATTTAAACTGTAAAGAAAGGCTGCTTTTCAGATAAAATGCACAAATCTTTTACAATGTAGGCTGGCAACTCATTTATGATTATATCCCCAAATGTGGATTTTACTACTTTCCAAAATTTCTTTGGATTAGTTAAGTTATATGTAGTGAGAGAAATGTAGAACTCAGATCGAGCCTTTTTGACAAGAGTAGTAAAACGATTTCGAAGCTGTCTAAAAATCAGCCAATCAACCTTGGATTTGGTTTATCCTGCTTCTGCCCAAGCAGCATTCCTTTCTTTCAGTAAAGTTGAGGGGAAAACCAAGGATTATTACGACCTTTTACTCTAAATTTGCGGATTTACTCTAAATTATTATACAAATAAAAGCATCATAAAAATATTTCCATGCCAGTTCTATGTCAGTAATAAGAGTAATCTTATTCCAATCAAATGCCCACAAATCATGAGAAAAAGCTTGCTCACAGAAATTCTTTAAGTCACGTTTGAGAATAATTTTTGGTTTTGATTTTGGGAGCTTACCCTGTCTGACTGCAGCTATAACGCAATGGTCACGCACATCATTTGCAAAAACACGAACACCTGAATATTTATGAGGTGAGTTTGTTAAAAATAAATCAAGAAGTGATGATTTTTCTGGACGTTTAAGATTTAATCAAGTAGGGTCTCTGATTAGTTGAGCAAGATTAAAAGAATTGCAAATAAATTTAAAACTGTCAGAGACCGGGGACAACCAGTTCCAATAAAAATCTCCAGCTAGGAGAATCTCATTATAATTTAGGGTAGATAGTTGTTTACTCAGTTGTTTATTGTTGGAGGGTATCTAAAAAGGCAGAATGAACCGTATGTCCCTGTTGTCCCAGTACTTTTAAATACCTTCAAAGGTGTGCCCTGTTGGTTGTTCAAAACCTAACAAGCACTCCAAGAGTAAACGCAAGCAAGCCACAATCTAATTTTTAAACTCATGAAATGACATTCACGAATGCCGAAGCCGGCCAGCTAACTCATATTCGTAATGCTGAGTCCAGCCGTTAGTTGTGTTGTAAAATGCCTGATGTAGCAAAGTAAAAAGAAAAATACATGCAACGTGCAAATATAAGATAGATACTAACGTTTAAATGCTCGCCTACTTACCTATCACTTCTGATAACAAGATGCGACGGATAACCCAGTCAGCATTCATTCTGCAAATGGCACCGCGCGATTAATGGTTCTCGCCAAAGGGTCACCCAATCAGCCAAGAGCAGAAAACATGAATATTTATATATCCAGTTCATTAGTGATGTAAGGGCTGAACGCTGGCCTACCAACTGAGGCCAGACTGTATCAGCAAGTGCCCGTTGGGAGCGACCAAAGCTGGATGACAGAAATGACGATTGCGTGTTGACCTATGGAGCGACTGGCCATACCTGGCACGGTACAGAGATGATAGGTTACCTCACCTTAGCCACATTCATGTGCCTCCGAGGGTTTGTTTTAACATTCTGACATTTACTGGCCCAGCGGAGTCGCATGCTATGCCATTGACAAAACCTGCAAAAATGGAAATTGCCAGACACCACTTGTCTTCTACCGCAGCTAGCGTCAAAAACTTTCTTTTGTCTTACCTTGGGTCTGGTATCGGCGTAACAACGACATATTAAAGTTTTGTTCAACACCAACCATTCATCGTAACCCCCTCTCGTTCCAAAGAATAAGTCTGGAAAAGGCAAAACTTTACGCCTGAAATCTAAATTCCTGCCTGGAATCGTGTAAATTGTGAATAAAATCAAAATGCAATGACTTTCAGATCACATGAGCCAATATGTTATTTACAATAGAACATTGAAAACATTTCAAATGTTGAAACTGAGACATTTTACATTTTTATCCACAAAATGAGCTTATGTAAAATTTTCTGGCTGCAACAAGTCTCAAAAAAAGTTGGGACACTGGCAAAAAGGGGCTGAAAAAGCAATTAATATATAAGAGAATCAGCTGAAAGAACATTTAGCAAGTAAGTTAACTGGCATCAGGTGTGTAACATGATTGGCTATAAAAGGGATATCTTAGAGAGGCTGAGTCTCTCAGAAGTAAAGAAGGCCAGAAGCTCCCCACCCTGCGAAGGCTTGAGTAAAGAAATTGTGGAATACTTTAAAAACAATGTTTCTCAATGTTAAATTGCAAAGGCTTTGAAGGTCTCATCACTGACAGGGCATAACATCATCAAAAGATTCAGAGAAACTGGAAAAATCTCTGTGCATAAGGGACAAGGCCGAAGACCTTTACTGGATGCCCTTTATCTTCGGGCCCTCAGACGCCACTGTATCACTCACCGGCATGATTCTGTCATTGACATGACTAAATTGGCCCAGGATTACCTCAAGACACCACTGTCTGTAAACACAGTCTGCCGTGCCATTCACAGAAGCCACCTAAAACTCTATCATGCAAAAAGGAAGCTATTGTTGAGCATGATCCAGAAGTGCCGCCGCGTTCTGTGGGCCAAGGCTCATTTAAAATGGACTGTAGCAAAGTGTCAAAGTGTCCTGTGGTCAGACGAGTCCAAATTTGATATCCTTGTTGGAAATCATGGGCGTTGTGTCCTCCAAGCTAAAGAAAGACCACGCCTCCTGTTATCAGCGTTCAATTCAAAAGCCAGCATCTATGATGGTATGGGGATGCATTAGTGCATATGGTGTGAGACACTTGCATATTTTAAAAGCACCATGAATGCTGATAGGTATATAAAGGTTTGAGAGCAACATATGCTCCCCTCCAGATGACATATTCCAGGGAAGGCCTTGTGTATTTCAGCAGGACAATGCAAAACCACATACTGCAGCTATTACAACAGCATGGTGTCGTAGGAGAAGAGTCCGTGTGCTGAACTGGCCTGCCTGCAGTCCTGATTTTTCACTGACTGAGAACATTTGCCGCATAATCAAATGAAAAGTCCATCAAAGGAGACCCAAAACTCTCGAGCAGCTGGAAGCCTGTATTAAACAAGAGTGGGATCAAATTCCATTGGCTAAACTCAAGAAACTTGTCTCCTCAATGGCGAGACGCCTCCGCTCTCTGTTAAAAAGAAGAATAGATGCTACACCATGGCAAACAGTCCCCTGTCCCAACTTTTTTGAGACCTGTAGCAGCCATCAAATTTGAAATGAGCTGATTTTGTGGATGAAATTGTAAAAATTCTCAGTTTTAACATTTGCTGTTATCTCTGTTCTGTTGTGAATAAAATACTGGCTGGTGTAATTTAAAATTCATTACGTTTTGATTTAATCACAATTTACACTTTGTCCCAACTACTTCGGAATTGGGGTTGTACAAGCATTGTAGCATGATGCCCCACCTGACTGTGGTGCTAATATATGGCTTCTTTTGTGTCTTACAGTCTTGGGCTGCGGGTGAATAACCAAACAATTGTCTATTGTCTACTTCCTAACTACAATGGAAAACATCATAAGGTCAACCCTTATAGTGCTAAAAGCAGCCACTGTTGCTCAGTGATGTAAGATATCAAAATCAAAGCTCTTAAAAACCTATCATGTGGCGACTTTTTTAGAGCTCTTTTAAACAAGTCACCACATGATAGGTCTTCAACAGCACAAGATAACAAAATTGATATATTTTTATCTATTTCAGTGCTCTAATGGTTAAAGAAAGATGTAAAGAATTCATAAGGAGTAAGAAAAAGACAATTGTGGTGCTGAGAGGATCTGACTGCACGTACACTCGTCGATGTCATCACTCATTTCTTACTCGTCATGTTCGCTTGCTTTCGGGAATATCCACATGGACGGTGTGTCATTTGAAATACTGCTGCTGCGAGAAATAATGGGGCAGTATTATCTCCTGTGCTATTGTAAAGGGTGGTTCAGTGACCCCTATGCTAAAGGACATGAGTAAGGAAGCACTGAGGCACCTTTCCTTAATATTTGGAATATTCGAACAACACTTATCATGGCTGCCTCATGAATATTTCCAGGTCATTTCTAAGGAGTTAGGAACTTTCCTAATCAAAATAGACTATTTGCACATGGCCTAAACTTGGCATTGGATGATGTTACAGAATGTTATGAGTTCACTGACACAGATCATCTTAAAGTACTTATGCACCCATATGGTTATTTCCATGAGAGAGGCATGATGGTTCTGAATGCTGTGCCATCTGAGGTGTGGAAGTTGATGTGAGCCCATGGACTTTAAGGGGAACACTGGAGCAGTTTGTTCTGGGAGATCCATTTGAGCAGAGGGAGGGACTGGGGTGATATGAGATTCACTCCTCTAGTGACTGACAACCATCCCATCGACACTTCTGTTACCCTGCACTGTCCTACAAGGCTGTCTGTTAGAAACAACAACAGCAGCAATATTATTATTATTATTATTATTAGTGGTAGTAGTAGTAGTAGTTGTTGTCATGATGTTATTCAGCATTCTGAAAATCTCTGCCACACCCAGTGCTGTCCCAATCTGGTTTATGATGGTCCCAGCTGTGGACACTTTTGGACGCCTCAAGCTGGTCTGTTGGGGGTCAGAAGGTGGTTCAGCTGATTTAGGCGGTAGAGTAACCTGTGCAGCTGTAAGTGTGCAGAACACAGCTGAAGCCTGTTCGATCAGCTTATACTGTTTATAGCAGGAATTTTACACAGGCAAGATTACTGCAGTTCTCCTTCATCCTACACTCCAGGTTACATGCAAAATAAAACTGAAAAGGGCTCTTGATTTATTTGTCGCTCCTCAGGTTAACAAGACGTTTTGCCCTAAAGGTAAATTCTGTTCGCAATCATAGATAAAGGCCACTAGATGGCCCCCATGCTCCTAATGTGGAAACCTGGCACCACTCGGCGGCAGTACGTAGGGACAGCGACGAAAACCGGGCAGTTGAGCGAATGTGTATGGCCAGGGTTATATTTTGCATTATGTTCTGCTGTGGTATAGTGTCCGTCATCATCTGGATTTTTTTTTTTCTGGAGTAATACAGAAGTTATATGGGAAAAAATTGATCACAATTATTTGAATTAACTGAAAAATCATGTCCTAGATGTAATGTTAAACATTAAACATTACATGAAGAATTTAATAAACTAACCCATACTCATATTCAAGTAAGAATCATTACATTTCATAATCATTATTTTCAACCAGTATCAAGACCCAGGGGTGCAGTTCAGGTGAGAATGGGTTGAATGCTTGAATACAAGTATACTTCACAGAAAAGGTTTACAAGGTTTTGCAAGCACTGACACTCACATGAACAAGTGAAAACAACAACCTCTAGAGAGTGGAAGGCAAACAGACTGATCTGTGTCCCTCAAAAAATGATTGGTTCCTTCCTGTGGCTGATGGCCATAAAGATGGAGAAATACTTTACTGATTCCGTGGGGTAATTTATCCTCGGCGTTTGACCCATCCTGGTCACTAACGTGCAGGAGTGTTCCTATTAAGCATGTCTTTCTAAAGCCAGAGCCTTGGTCAGGGACACTGGTAGGAGTGTGTCTATAGAGCATGTCTTTCTAAAGCCAGAGCCTTGGTCAGGGACACAGGTAGGAGTGTTTCTATAGAGCATATCTTTCTAAAGCCAGAGCCTTGGTCAGGAACACTGGTAGGAGTGTTCCAATAGAGCATGTCTTTCTAAAGCCAGAGCCCTGGTCAGGGACACTGGTAGGAGTGTTCCTATAGAGCATGTCTTTCTAAAGCCAGAGCCCTGGTCAGGGACACTGGTAGGAGTGTTCCTATAGAGCATGTCTTTCTAAAGCCAGAGCCTTGGTCAGGGACACTGGTAGGAGTGTTCCTATAGAGCATGTCTTTCTAAAGCCAGAGCCTTGGTCAGGAACACTGGTAGGAGTGTTCCTATAGAGCATGTCTTTCTAAAGCCAGAGCCCTGGTCAGGGACACAGGTAGGACTGTTTCTATAGAGCATGTCTTCTAAAGCCAGAGCCTTGGTCAGGGACACTGGAAGGAGTGTTCCTATAGAGAATGTCTCCTAAAGCCAGAGCCTTGGTCAGGGACACCGGTAGGAGTGTTCCTATAGAGCAGTGGTTCCCAAAGTGGGGGGCGCGCCCCCTAGGGGGGGCGCAGAGCAATTGCAGGGGGGGCGCGGGGTGCGGGAGTTCCGGACACCAGCAGAAAATCATTTGCATACAGTCCATTCGCTGCCCAGAATTCTTCGATTACATCGTAAATGCCCGCCTTACTCTCAACATAACTGTTCGCCAAATCATTCATCTAGCCTGCCATTTTCATAAATAATTTATGAATGTAGTTGTTCAAATATTTGAAGCCGGTAATGTAGTCTCGCGATACCCAACTCGCTGCTTTTTATCCTGCACTGATCTGGCATATTGATAATAAAATGGTAAGTGACACCGAACAAAATCCGATGAATACAAAGCAGAAATAACCGAGATTGCGTCATCTTATTCTCGATAATATGAATGCTCTGTATGCCGACAGATTATTTTTATCTAGCCCACCAACTGAACGTTACAAACATATCGGCAGGTTCGGCAAGTGGTGTTCATGAATTTTTTTTCGTACTTCGCTGTCTTTCTGCATCATAGAAACATAATTTTAAGTAGACGGCTATACTCAGGCAGAGGAGTGTGATACAGCCTAATGATTTTATACTTTAAAAGAGATTTTGCATTATTAAATTTTCGTGTCCTTAATTGGAAAATAACTGTGGCCGTTTCCAAACGTGCCAATCATTTTTAATGTTCCCAGCTAGGCTGGACAAAAATCATCTGTGCAGAGCATTCATATTCTCTATAATAAGCTGACGCGATCTCGGTTAACGTATTTCAACTTAAAAGTGCGAGGCCAGTGAAGAGAGGAAAATGTAACTGTCTCGAGACACTCCTTCAGCGGTCCGCACAAGGTCGCTGATTGGCTGTATGCAAGTAAGTTTCTGTTGGTGTCCGGAAAATGCATAAATAGCAATGTTGTTGTATATTAAAAAAAATAAACCTGTTACACTGAACATAATTACACAGTTAAGGTGCTTGAAAACAGTTTCACTTAAAATAATTACACCGCGGTTGTTTGTTATTTTGCTATTTCCAATTCTAAAAGTAGCCTAGTTTTAGTTTATGACAATCTACAGTTTATGACCGTTGACTTACATTTTTTCCAAAAAGGTTGAGGTTTATATAAATTACAATGAGTGAAATAAACTGCAATGGTCTCTGAAAACAAAATGTGCGTATGTATTACCTATTTTTTTTGGGGGGGGGGGGCGCAAAAATTTTTTTATGTACCAAAGGGGGGCCCAGCAGAAAAAGTTTGGGAACCACTGCTATAGAGCATGTCTTTCTAAAGCCGCAGCCTTGGTCAGGGACACTGGTAGGAGTGTTCCTACAGAGCATGTCTTTCTAAAGCTGCAGCCTTGGTCAGGGACACTGGTAGGAGTGTTCCTATAGAGCATGTCTTTCTAAAGCCAGAGCCCAGTTCAGGGACACTGGTAGGAGTGTTCCTAAAGAGCATGTCTTTCTAAAGCCGCAGCCTTGGTCAGGGATACTGGTAGGAGTGTTCCTACAGAGCATGTCTTTCTAAAGCTGCAGCCTTGGTCAGGGACACCGGTAGGAGTGTTCCTATAGAGCATGTCTTTCTAAAGCCGCAGCCTTGGTCAGGGACACTGGTAGGAGTGTTCCTACAGAGCATGTCTTTCTAAAGCTGCAGCCTTGGTCAGGGACACTGGTAGGAGTGTTCCTATAGAGCATGTCTTTCTAAAGCCAGAGCCCAGTTCAGGGACACTGGTAGGAGTGTTCCTACAGAGCATGTCTTTCTAAAGCCGCAGCCTTGGTCAGGGATACTGGTAGGAGTGTTCCTACAGAGCATGTCTTTCTAAAGCTGCAGCCTTGGTCAGGGACACTGGTAGGAGTGTTCCTATAGAGCATGTCTTTCTAAAGCCAGAGCCCTGGTCAGGGACACAGGTAGGACTGTTCCTATAGAGCATGTCTTTCTAAAGCCAGAGCCTTGGTCAGGGACACAGGTAGGTGTGTTCCTATAAAACATGTCTTTCTAAAGCCAGAGCTTGGTCAGGGACACTGATAGGAGTGTTCCTATAGAGCAAGTCTTTCTAAAGCCACAGCCTTGGTCAGGGACACTGGTAGGAGTGTTCCTATAGAGCAGGGATCCTCAAATCTGGACCTCGAATCCAAATTTTTTCTGTTATCCCAGCCAAGTAAATGAACATTTAGTGCCTCTGATTGGCTAGACTGTGTTAACACCTGACTCCCAGGTAAAGGGAGGGTGGAAAACCAGCAGTCCTCAGACCTCGCAGGGTATGATTTGAGGACCAGGGCTATAGAGCATGTCTTTCTAACGTTAGCGGAGTCTCTGTTGAGGCTACTACTGAAACTAAAATAGAAAAGTAATTTCAGGAAGCAAACGGGGAAAAAGCTATGTTAACCGCCTCAACAAATGATTTTTATTTATAAAAAACTTATAAAGTTACCTGTTAAACAACTACCGTTTTCATTATTTACTCAGGGCTCTCAACTTTCACATACAAATGACATATTCACATTCCCGTGCTGTAGTCAGAAATTATTCTATCAGACTGTTTGCAGAGATTCTCAGGTGTAATTGAAGTCCTTGTGCATTGAAGTTTATCAGTTTCACATGTGTTATGGCAGATTTCGCCACTAGTAATATGAGAACAATTATGATTCCGGAATTCTCACGCTTTTCTTCACTCAGGGGTTGGAAGCAGTGGAATTGTATTAAAATGTTTCAAATGGTCTTATTTCATTTAAACAATTCAAACGATCAGGAAACACACATTTCGTTGATTGAATAATTTCTGACTACAGCACGGGAATGTGAATGAAGCAGAAATTCTCATGGCGAATGCGTGAGAGTTGGCAGCCCTTTAAGTTAATCGATTCATCATAATAGCCCAACATATTACTGGAATGAGATGACGCTAATGGATGACAAACGTCACATAATTTTTACTTTTATTGAGTTCAATTGCTGTGTCAAATTGAACTTCATACAGGCGTCATACAGGCGACACTGTTGGGTCTCGACAAGATTTATGGGAAATGAGGTCCAGAAGCGCACCTGCAATTACATCTTACTGCCAAAGATGTCAATATAAATAAGCTAATTCAAATCTTACGGATTACCACTTTAAGCATGCAAAGTTAGAGTGTTCTACCAGAGAATTTCTTACTCGGGAGAACTCACACTTGCAGAACTTCCTGTTTTATAGGGGACGTTTGCGAAATAGTCCCAATTTATTTATTCATTTATTGGATTTTGGCATACATTTTTCATGCAATTCATAAAGACTGGGCAATGCAAACAAAGCTTTGCAAAACAATTTTGACAGAAGGACATGATGGTTCCAGAGGATCCTCAAAGCTTGTCCCCTACACCCAAATAGAATAGAATAATGCAAACATTATTTTTTTTAAGTTTTGGTGAAGGAAGCATAGGTGCTACCAATACAATCAGGATTTGTGCAAATAACTAAATAACATTAAATTTCACAAATTTAATAAATGGAAGCCTATGGAGCTATAGCCCTGAAATTGATAATTTCATGGCAATAATCTTTTTTTCCAAGCAATTTTCTTTTTTTTTCTATAAAAGGGGTTGAGAAAATAGACATAGTTCCATTTTTGACTTTCCTGGTTGAAAATTGTAATAGAATACATTTTGTAAGTATTAGTGACATCACGCAACGCAATCCACTTTAACCCCTGTGTGCAGAATACAAATTATGCAAATTTTTCCTGTTGCGCATGAGCCTACTTAGGCTTTATAACCCAGTATTTGAGTCACAGAGACTGTGGAACATTACTCCAGTAAAGACATTTGGAAATTCGATTACAGAATTATCTGGGAATTGAATTTCGGAATTTACGGACACCGGCATCTATATCTGTGCAAAAGAGGCTTTCCCCCAGCCGCTTGATAGCAACAGACCACGCAGCACATGCAAGTTTTAAAAAAATTTCCAACCACATGCCTCATGCCGCGATCGTTCAGGAAATACGTAAAGAACATGATGAGCACAAAAGCCAAAGCCATGATTATTACCTCCGCCAAGGAGACTATGTTTTTCCCGACGTTGGTTTGTCTGTCAGATTGAGTACAAGATCACTCAAAAAGTAATGAACAGATATCTCAGAAATTTTGGGAATGACCCACGTGGTTTGTTTAAAAAAAAAAATCTATAAAAATTATTGTGGTGAAACGTGAAATAATTTGCTGTTGTATTTCTTTTAACGTATTACAGGTCAAAGAATGTACAAATCACTGCTTACTGTCATATTTCTACATGCCGTCACAATGTTTTAAAATAATTTGGGTTTGCAGGTTAGAAATTCTGGTCAAAACAGATAACAACTATGTGAATGCTTTGTCATGTAGACTATCCAAACGAACGTAAAACGCACTCTAAACACGACGTCTTGATAATAATCTTGAATGAAATGATACGGGGGCAAAAAGCAGAATTCGATTTAGCATGCATTACACAAGCGATAGTTCGCCATACTGCATGGAAGTACATACAGAGGTAACGTTAGAGCGCCCCCAGTCCTCACAACTCAAGCACGTGAGAAAGTTCGGGGCATCGAGACGGGGGCTTGACTCTGCGTTTCTATAATCGATTGGCTGGTTCCTTGTGTAACGAGGAGGCGTATATATCTGCGAGTCACTTTTTAAGAAACTTGGCGGACTTCTTCTCCAGAGTCATACAAATAACCCGAGGAGGTGGCGCCGACGGAACATATATATCCATATATTTCACTATTCGTTCAAAATGCAACGCTGTGCAAAATCCTGGGGTCTCATCTCTAGGTCTTCCAAGGCTCATGCACCTTGTATAAAACTAGGTGGTAAAAGTGGCGCTTACAAAAACCCTCAAGCAAGCAGCCTCTTCAGAGAAAATGAGCACGTTTTCATGCCTTCGCGAGGTCTCCAGTGTTCGGCTGTTTCATTCGCATCCAGACAGATCGAGAGAATATTGCCGAGGCACGATGATTTCGCCGAAAGACATATTGGACCAGGTGACAAAGAAAAGAGAGAGATGCTCGACACACTCGGGGTTAATGTAAGTTTGACAGTCATCAGACAATGCGTTCATCGATCTTCTTGCTGTAATCTGATCGAGGACAATGAACAGTGGTTATGAATCGCGCGGATGAAACTGCTGATGTGTGTGTGTGTGTGTGTGTGTTTGTATACATGTTTGCATGCGGGAATGTTTCTAACATCACTTTACTGTTTCTTTTCAGACCATCGCCGAATTGATAGAAAATACTGTCCCGCCCTCAATCCGCTTAAACAGAAGTTTGAAAATGGATGACCCAGTTTGTAAGTGTAAATTCCTGGCTTTGGCGGTACTGAATATGCAAAAAAATTTTTCTTTCTGTTATTTCACCAGATGCCCGCTTAAAATTTAATTGCTGTTTTAAACGGAGAGAAGTTCGGAAATGTTTTAAAGCGAAACAGAAAAGTTGTTCGCATGATATCAATGTGGCATAACTCGCGTGTGCACATTAATGTCGAACGAACTCGGCGACTTAGTACACTACTAAATAAATGTAACGTTACAATTTTTTAAACGCTCTTACCCGAACAAAGGAATCAAGAAAAAAAAATAAGGTGAAATGTAGGTTACACGCTTATTGTCGAGTCCTCTATGGCGTGCGATCCCGTTAAGTCTTCCTTTGCACATATTTGGAGTTGTTTTTGCGAAACCCACCGAGCAGCACCAATCTCCTGTTGGCTGCAGCCGAAGCTAATTGGATGGTAATTAGAGTGTAAAGTTCACCCTTGAGCTGCAGTCGCAAGTCCAGTTCAATCTGGTTGGCGTTGGCGTTACATCACGGTCGTAAAGTGCTGTGTGCAGTACGTCGCCTACGGGCGTTGAAATAGTTGGTAGTCATATGTGAACAAATATAGGATGTCGGCATGTGTTCCCGCGATTTCGCGTTTGCGATTCGAGCAGAAGTCAATGGGTCGTCAACTTCAATTTCATATGACTGGTTTCCTGTAAAATAGAAGCCTGCAGAACTTTGTGACCCTTATGCGAGGATGAGACGTGCATCTATCATCTGTCAAACTCATTACCCGCAAGTTTAATATCGAGATGAATAAAAATGAATATGGTCCACAATACAAGCCTATCGAGGAAAATCTGTGTTGGTTGAAATGACTGCTGTCCGCCATCAGTCTCACGAGTAGAATTCGCGGCGGCGACTGAGGCGGTGTTGGCAGAAGTACTGGGTGATTTGAGCTGGTGGAAAAATCGTGGGACCTTATAGGAAAGTCTGTACAAGAGCCATACGTCTTCGTTTTCTCTTTAATTACGATTCCCTCATTTTAATCAGTGTGTGGTGGAGAGAAGCACACTGAGTAAGTGGTAAAAGTCTCATTTTAATAACTTTTTCTTTATTCGCCGAGAAGCGATAACTGACATGTGTTTGTGTCAATTTTTGGCATGAATGCGACGCCAATTTTCTGCGTCAAGTTAGTTAAAATGGCCAGTGTAGTGACATCTGCAGAAAAGCCTTGTCCAAGCTGAGTCACGGGCCCACTAATGATAATTATCATTTAGTTGTCATCGGGTATTGCATTGTTGAATTTTATCTGGCAAATGAATGAAAGAAAAATTTGCATTGTACTGAATCATAGTGCCAGATGCTGTCTGATCCTTTAGTATCTGAAATGTTTGGTTCACTTTGGTGATAGGAAAATGGTGAGCTTAGCTGGGTAGAATGGCCTGTTCTTGCTGCTTGTTATGTCATGTTAAAAGTCATCTTGCAAAGGCACAAACGCTCCAAGTCCACGATGGTCTGTTGAAAAGCTGTCGAGGGGATAAGTAAGGGAATCACACCAAGAAAATGCATTAAGTGGCAAGAAACATGAAGACCAACACAGTGACTTCAAAGAAATTCATGAGCTGGAGTCAGTTCCACTTTAACTTTCAACAGTGTGGGAAGTGCTGCCCTCCACCTCCATGAAAAGTTGTCTTTTTGCATTTGGAAGGTGCATAATCAATGAAAACCATACCAATACTTTGTGTGATAAAAAAAAGATCCAGCAGGTCTTGCTCCATTTAGTAAACCTAAATCAAAAACACAAACTCTGAAACATTTTGGCATAAGTATCTGATAAAGTTCAATTTTTAGTTCTTAATCTCTCTTCCATATGTGCTCAAATTATTTACAAACCTTCTAAACTTGGCCAAAAAATGCCTACATTACATTATTGTTAATTGACAGGCAGACATATCTGGAGCAATGTTTAATGCAAAGAGCATTTGAAGGAAGAAGGACTGCGGAGAATCTATAAGGAAGTAACATTTCAAAAGCAGAAGTGACAATGTACAGAATGGGATTCTGTAGAATTCTTAACACCATTTGGCTAACTGAAAATGTTGTCAGTTGAATACCTAATCCTAGTACCAGTTGCCTCCACCACTACAAATGTCTCGCAGAGCTTTGATTCAACATTTTCTTGCTTGGAAATTGCATTTTGTCCTGTAGCTTACCCTCATAAGAAGTCTACAAGTTAGGGTGGAAGAGAATACAATTGATCCCCTTCTCTAGAGTTTGGAGTTCAACCCCATCTGCGTAGCCTCCATTTTTCACTCTGGAATTTTGTTGTTCCCTTTTGACATATGTGAGGGAACATTGGGGAGAAAGTGGCAAACATGGGTCCAAATGCAGTCATTGATATGTTTGATCCGAGAAAAGTAAAGAAGATGGGGTTCCAAAGAATATGCCATGCCAGACTTTTTTATGGTGCTGACATTGCAACAGTACAGTGGCTGATAGGGGCACATGCGCTGCAGCGGTCTAAAACATCGCTAATTGGAGAAACGTGCTGCATAAAAAAGGAACGATGCAAATTCAAAAACACGCAAACCGCAAAAGCAAATGCAAGAGAAAAGTGCTGCATACCTACGTCAACACGGCCCAAAACATCTCCAGTTGGAGAAACATGCTGCAAAAACAGAAAACAAACGCAATGCAAACTCAAAAACACGCACCACGAAAGCAAATGCGTGAGAAAAACACTGCATATCCATATTGACACAATGGAAGTGCTCCCAGCCCAGTGGCAATGGCAATCATGTTCATGCAAATCTGTGCCGTTTGTATTGTCTTAATAAACAGCTCTACTCATTCAACTTAAAGAGTAAACGAATCCACCATTTGATTGCTAATCAAGCAATGTAAACGGGAACGGGTATACTTTTCTTAGAGTTGCCTGATTGGTTAATAGGTGTCGATTTTGCGTTCATTTGCTTGGCTCCTTTCAGCATGTAGCTGAAAAGACTGGAATCAGTATAAGTTTTTTCTCGAAGCATTTCCCATGCCCTTTGATGTTTGGCACTTTTGCTCAAGACCACACGGGGGTTAATAAAGGAAAAGGGAAAGCTCGGATGTTCGATCCATGTTAGCAGGTGGTGTTACTACATTTGAAAAAAACCGCGGTTCAGAATTGTTACACCCCTATTTCCCAGACATCTTGTAGTTGTGTCGGTGGTGCCTGATTGCAATTTTTCGCTTACCGGCCCTATGGGCCGATAAGCTATTGTTGTGGTGTGGCGTCCGGAACATTTATTATCTTTCTTTCGGCTTGATGAATTTGTGTGAATTTTCCATAACATACTACTAGGCTATATCCCCAGACGTTTTTTTTTTTTCAGATTTTTGATTGAATCATTTTTGTCCATTTTATGAGCCCTTGAAATTTTGGCTCCAATGTTAAAGATAGAACTGAGAAATTAAAAAAAATTATTTCTCAAAAACCGTGTGATAAATTGTTTTCTAAATCAGGCAATCAACTTCCCTTGGTACCATCAATGTACAGTGCGAGCGCCATTTTGATTGAATCGACGGAAGTGGGTCTTGTGGGGGCGCTGTACTTTATGAATTAGCAAGATGGGCTGTGGAGGCCAAATGGTTGCAGATAGAGATTAAGTTTGTATATTGACATACAGGAAGTCATATATGACCTATACATTGGCTATGTTGAAGTTGACCTCAGATGACTTTGAAAGGTTAAACTTGAGGTCAAGGAAAATATTATCAATGTTAAAAGATAGGGCTTGAAATTTCAAAAATTATTTCTCAAAAACCGCGAGATACATTTTTTTCTAAATCAGGCAATCAACTCCCTTGGTACCGTCAATATACAGTGTAAACGCCATTTTGATTGAATAGATGGTAGTGGGTCTAGTGGGGGTGCTGTACTTTATGAATAAGCAAGATCATCTGGGGAGGCCAAATGGTTGTAGATAGAGGTTAAGTTTGTATTGTCGACATATAGGAAGTCATATTTGACCTATAAATTGGCTGTGTTAAAATTGACCTCAGATGACCTTGAAAGGTCAAACTTGAGGTCAAAGCAAAATGTTACAATTTTTCCTTCAAGGCTTGAAAATACTGAAGATTGTGAACAAAAGTGTATTAAATACTTATAGGGGTGTTGGTAACTTAATAAAAAACCAAGAACGTTGTCCCGATGAAGAAGTAGACCCGGTGTTCGTTGCAAAGCAGGAAAGAGTTCATTACACAGCCGGCCGTGAGAACAACAGCGTGATGCAAAGTTCTAAAATTCCTTCATTTTGTAAGAAGCTTTATACATGTTAAAGTACAGACATTTGCATATGACTTCTTTAATGTTATCAGAAGTTGTTGCTGATTGGTTCCAGGGTTTATACATTGATAAAACGCAGTACTCTACAATTGGGCCTCTCCTGAACCATATGTGGGTATACGGAGCCTCCAATTAAAAGGTGCTAGTGCCTATTGTCCTGTTGGGACTGAAGACAAACGGAGCTCCCAGCTGGGAGTGGCAAATAGACGATATGTCCTTTCAGGACCTGATGGCTTCTCTTTATCACCTAATACACATTCATTACCCATTGACCAAACCGTCTGGCTCAACTCATATTGCCAACACCCAAAAAATCCTGTTTCCCAACAGGGGCATATATCAAATTTCTTTTGGTGGTCTTGACCTTGACCTTGACTTCTATCACCAAAACTATCGTTGATAGAGCTTTGTATTGTGGGTGTATAGGAAGTCATGTATGAAGTTTCATTTGGTGACCTTGAACCTGACCTTCAGTGACCTTCAACAGCCAAACTTTACAGTGAAATTTTACTGGCCTATATCATCAAAATCTTTACAGATAGAGTGTAGGTTTATATTGGAGACATAGAGGAAGTCAAATAAGAACTTTCATTTGGTGACCTTCATATTGACTTTTGAAGGCCAGACTTGACCGAGTGAAAATTCTATGACTTCTATCACTAAAAAGGTCACCGATAGAGCCTAAGCTTGTATCATAGACCTAAAGGAAGTCACACATGATCTTTCATTTGGTGACATTCAACTTGACTTGGTGAACTTTCAAGGTCAAACTTGACGTAATACAATTACAATGACTTGTATTTCCAAAATGGTCACCGATGGAGTCTAGGTTTGTATTAGAGATGTGTAGGAAGTCATACACTGCCCTCCATAATTATTGGCACCCCTGTTTAAGATGTGTTCTTTAGCTTCTAATAAATTCAGCTTTTTTCTAAATAATATAGGACCACAATTTAAAAAAAGAGGAAAATCCAACCTTGAATTCAAGTGCATTTACTCAGTGGGAAAAAAAATCCCACATTAAGAAATTATTCTTTTACATCAAATCATGTGCGCCACAATTATTAGCAATTATTAGATGTTAATACTTTGTACTACCCCCTTTTGCCAACAAAACAGCACCTCATCTTCTCCTATAATGTTTCACTAGATGGGAGAATACAGAAAGAGGGATCTTCGACCATTCCTCTTTGCACAATCTCTCTAAATCATCCTGCGAACTGGGTCATCTCCTCTGCACTCTCCTCTTCAGCTCACTCCACAGGTTTTCAAAGGGGATGAGGTCTGGGGACTGAAATGGCCATGGGAGGAGCTTGATTCTGTGTCTGTGAACCATTTCTGTGTAGATTTGGCCACATGTTTAGGGTCATTATCTTGCTGAAAGACCCAGTGACGACCCATCTTCAGCTTTCGGGCAGAGGCCAGCAGATTTTGATTTAAAATGTCCTGGTATTTCAAAGCGTTCATGATGCCATGCACCCTAACAAGGTTCTGAGGGCCTCTGGAAGAGAAACAGGCCCACAGCATTGCCGATCCTCCCCCATACTTCTCAGTGGGCATGAGGTGCTTTTCTGCATACTCATATTTTGTGTTCCGCCAGACCCACTTAGAGATTTTTGGCAACAAACACTATCTTGGTCTCATCTGACAAAAGCACACAGTCCCAATTGAAGTCCCAGTACCACTTTGCGAACTCCAGACGTTTGCGTTTATGATTGTGAGTGAGAAAAGGTTTTTTCGATGCATGCCTCCCAAACAGCTTGTTGGCATGTAGATGGCGCCTGATGGTTGTTTTGGTGACTTTATGACCCCAAGATGCTACCATTTGTTGCAATTCTTTAACTTTTTATTTCTCTACCGTCCTCCTCACTTTGCGTGGTGGCAAAATAACCTTGCGTCCTCATCCAGGCTTGTATACTTTCTGTTCCAGTTGTTTTAAACTTCTTAATGATTCCTCTGACAGTAGATATGGGCAGGTGCAGGCGAGTGGCTATATTCTTGTAGCCATTGCCTGACTTGTGAAGGTCGACACACATCTGCCTTACTTGAATGGTGTGTTCCTTTATCTCTCCCATGTTGAAGAATGCATAAGAGAAATGGCCTCTGTGTCACTTCATATTTATACCCCAGGGAAACAGGAAGTGATGAATTACTAATTAAATGTTCCTAGATACTCAGATCAACTTTGTAAACTACTGTAGAAATGACAGAAATACTTCAATTACATTTATTTCCAAGGAATTGTTAGGGGTGCCAATAATTGTTGAACCGGTGATTTCATGAAAAATAATTATTTCTTAGTCAGGGATTTTTTTTTTCCCTTTAAAATTTATTTGAGTTCAATGTTACATTTTCCTACAATTTCCAGTGTGAGAGTATGCTTCTGCAATAAAAATTGAATTTATTTTAAGGCTTTTAACACATCATAACCAGGGGTGCCAATAATTATGGAGGGCGCTGTATATGAGCTTTCATTTGGTGACATTCATATTGACCTTTGCAGGTCAAATATGACCTTTTCAGTGAGTTTAAGCCTTAAATCATCCAGATTTGCTGGAGGTGTGGTGAAAACCTTATCTTTCAGATGACCCCTCAGGAAGAAGTCAGAGGGGGTAAGATCTGGGGATTCCTGTGGGGTTATCTGAAACATGAGGTTTTCGCCACACCTCCAGCAAATCTGGATGATTTAAGGCAGAAGATCACCCAGGCAGTTGATGACTTGCGCCATGATGACCAAATGATCCAACAAGCTCTCCGCAACATGGTCAGACGATGCCAGCTATGCATTGATAGGAAGGGCGGTCATGTTGAGGGGCCAGGGCCATGAATTTACTCTGGGGAACATTTCCCTGAATAAATGAGTAATCTTCATCAATCTTTTTGTTTTATTTCTCTTCCCAATTCTTCTTAATGAAGAACGCAACATTTGGTACAGTAAGGATCTGGGTGCCCTTCAAAAGATACATTGCTGCTCATTCACCCGTGGAAATGAATACATGTTCTAGGCATCATTGGAAAGAGCTCAATCAGCCCTTTCCAAAGACATATTACACTTAAAAAAAAATGAAGTTTATTTCATAGAAAATTATGATTTTATTTCGGTGTACTTTTTTTAAACCCCCTGTATAAAGTTACGGCCTTAATCAAAACGTTTCAATCGCAGCAGAGTTCACACACTGCAATTCGCTGCATATCCCGAATACATGCCCTGGATAAGTGCTCCAGAATCATAATAATTCACAAACCTTGGTTTAAGTTTAATTGTTTAGTAATTAGGCTTCAAGAAAAACCATTTGAATTTTTTATTCAATGTAGTTAGTTTAATATGATGTCTGAAGGTAAAGGAGCCATCAATGACCTCACACCCATTTCTGGAGTGGAGAGGAAAATGCTTGAAGTTGAAAGTGCTCTGTCAATAATGTGGCGCTTTATCAATGAAATATTTATCACCAACATTACTTTGAAAGACCATTTATTCGATCCATTAGGTAAAATCAGATTGTGAAACAGGGTTTGCGTGCCCTCTAAACCTCTGAATTGATTAAATCGTAAGACCTGTAATTTGAAGTGGGTGTCCAAACATAAAAAGTGCCTTTGTTTCTCCTCGCTGGATGTACAGTAGTGCTAATGGACGGTAACCGTTTGCCTGCTTCATCAAATTCCTGCGTGTTACTGGCAGACGCTGCAAAATGGCAATGGAATGAGAACATTGTGGCTTCTGTTTGTCTAACTGGAGGCACTACGTTAGCCATGCCTGCAGGGGATTCTCTCTTCAACAATAGATGTGCTGGATCCTCTCAAATCAGGCCGATAGACCCGGTTTTTGCTGCTTTAGGGCATCTGAGACAACTGGAAAACCTGGCCGAGTGAGCGGCGGTGCTTTTAATTTTTTTAACATTGGGAGAGTGATTGAATTGTTAAAATGATAGCATGGCTTTTTAAACATAAATTCTGTCTTGCTCTATGACTAATCCTTCAGGAAATTTAAGCTCAATTTATTCGTAAAGATTCAGTTCTCTTGAAATGCCATTCACTCTTTAACTATTAATAATGCAAAGACGTGCACCAAATGTATCACTGTGATTCCCTTGTTAGAAGAAGCTCCTCACGATATAAATAATGAACTGAAAAATGGTAGCAGGCATCTTGACGTTGTAGTTTTTACAGAAATAGCGTTGGGTGGAGGGCCAGACAGGTCGATCCCGGAATGCTGAGCGGATTGCATCACAGCAGTGCAGTGCCTGAGGGAGTACAGTGTCCCAGTGCACACCTAGTCTGCTCTCCTCGGCACTGGGAATTCAACTGGATCGCGAGCCATTGGGAACAGGGCCATATGTTACCTCTGTCATTCTTCTGCTGAACCGTAGACAGCAGTGCTAGCATGCGGGCACACACGCCCAACACAAACCGGCACATGAGCACACATACACAAGGGCGCACATACACACATTCATGCGCGCGTGTCCATGCGCGCACGCGCATATGCATGTGAACACATTCACATGCACGCATACAAACATACACGCATGCACGCTCAGGATATTTACATTTTTAATTCCTTGAAAATTTACTTGGCACTATAAGGGTTAATGTCCACTTTCTGTCTGGTTATATGTCAATTACATTTGGCTGTTAAACTGTAAATCTCATGCAGGCCTTAACATTATTGAAGTCTAGCTTAGTCTCAGGTTCTAATGTGATCTCAGCTTTAGTTCACTGCTCCCAGACTTCCAGCTTGTCTCCAGAAGTGTCTATTAGCTTAGGTGAACGTGGCTCAATTTTTATTTGCACTATGACTGTTAGTAGGATTTGAAGAGGAATTATTTTTGGGCTGGGCCGAACAGCGGCCTGGTCCCTATAAACGCAAATGTCGCTGAGTGAGCGAGTGAGTGACTGCCTAAGTGATCAAGTTCAATGATTGGCTGGCCGGCGGGTAAGAAGTTTGAGGGTTGGTTGGCCGACGATTGGCTGGCTGGGTCTTCAGTGATTGGTCGACCGGCGGGAAGAACTTCAACGATTGGTTGACCGACGATTGGCTTGCTAGCTGGCCGGGCTTTCACGTCGGTACGGTGGAAGTGGTACTGGCATTATTATGTTTAAGTATTTTCAAGAATACTGGTATAGTGCCCAGACTAGTTTCCAAATTTACTTATACCCTTGCGTGCTCATGAGATGGTTCGCTTGAATGGAAGCAGTTGTGGTGTCTGCTTTGATTGTATCTATGACTGCGACTGTAGCGGAGACTGGGGTCCGAGGAGCCATGGGGACCAATGAGCTACATCTCTATTTTGCGATCAATCGATGCCAAAGGTGTTTAAAATAGGCAAAATAGTGATGGCTCATTTATCCCCTTGACTCATCAGTCAATGGTCAAACATTTTACCTATTTTAAGCAGCTCTGTCATCACTTGATTGCAAAATAGTGATATGGCTCATTGGTCCTCATGGCTCATCGGACCCCAGTCTCCCCAAACCGACACCAATGGAAATGATAAATTTATGAAAATATCAAGTTTAAAAGATCGCGCCAAGCTGGATTCAACACCCCGTAATTGAAGTAGCTACTTCTCCACTACGTTGTTGTACCTGCTACGCCAATGTAACACGACCAGTACTAGAATCCAGTCTAGCAATAGACTGCAATAATCAGGAAAATGTAGGCAACTGTTAAATTTAAACACGTTATTGTACATATACAATGTCCACAATGTGCAATTTTTGACGCCAATGAATGTTTCTTGGCAATATTGGTCGCCATTTTTGAAAAATTAATGCGTATTCGTAATTGAAGTAGCTACTTCACTACGTTGCTGTACCCCCTAGCCAATGTCACACGGCCAGTACTTGAATCCAGTCAAGCAATAGACTGCAATAATCAGGCAAATGTACTGTTAAATTTAAACACATTATTATACATGTATACTGAGTCAAAAAAGAAACTTCACACTCATAAATTTGTAAATATTTTCTTTAAAGTTTTAGTAAAAGAGTTTTTATTATCACTAGGGGTAAATGCGTTGTCAAAGACATCATGACACACATCAGCTCCGACGTGTACAGGTATGTAGCACGTGCAAGCGTACTTTAAGCTAAAACCATGTTTTCTCATGTTTCTTGTCAAGTGACCATATGAGAGATGTGCAGCTGAGCTCACGCTAGCACGTTAGAGTGACATCTCGGAAAAACAAGTTTTTACAGTTAATTGTTCGTTGATTTTCAATGCCATGGCTGTCAAACATTCAGCGTGAACGTGCCATTGGCATGCTGAAAACGGGAACATCCGTCACTGATGTTGCAAGGGTTATGGGATGCAGTCGACGGACTATCAATGATCTTCGGACACGTCTCCAACAAAGTGGCACCACAGCTGACCGACCTCGTTCTGGTGGCCCGCGTGTGACGTCAAAAGCAGAAGACCGACAAATTGTCGTACTTCATTTGCATAATCAATTTGTCACTGCAACGTCCACTAAGACTGAATTGTTTAGAGGTCTTGTGACTGCCCAAACCATACGTAATCGCCTGCGCACTGCTCTTATTAAAGTTGTAATTTACCTTTTTTTTTTTTATCCCCCCGGCATATAATGCGGGGGGATATTGCGATAACCATGTCTGTCCGTCCGTTTGTCCGTAATCATTTCGTTTCCAGAGCATAACTCAAAAAATGTTCAATATTTCTTCATGAAATTTGGTGTGTAGATCTGATATATCATGTAGATGTGCCTTTTGGTATTTAGGAATTTCTTGAGCAGTTGATCCATGAATGTGGGGGGCCGGGGGGATACACCATTGCCAGATGGCTCTTGTACTCTTGGACATTTCCGTAGCATTACTGGTGGACCTGGTGGCATTATGGACATTATTTTTATGATATACCATCTTTTATGAGTACAGAAATGAATAAAATCATTATTTAAAACCTCATTTCTTGTATGTTTAACTTATCGACCTCCAAACGAGTGTGAAGTTTTTATTTTGGCTGAGTATACAATGTTCTTAATGTGCAATTTTTGATGCCAATTCTTGGCGATATATTGGTTGCCATTTTTCAAAAATTAATGCATATTTTCTTCTAATGGACAGCAAAAGGTGGATTAATATTCACAGCGGATGCATATGCTGTACTTGCCCTAGCTAGCATCCCGATCTTTTAAAAAGTTCCATTTGATTTTGTTGCATTACGAGCACAATCCGACCATTATTACGCTAATCTTCTTTCACGCTATATTGCTTCAGTTTGTTTCAGTCCTCCATTCATGTTTTCTCTGGTGCTGGTTGCGAGATTCCATATTAGATGGAGGAATGTAACACATCTTACCAATCTAGCGTGAAAGAATCATCACAGTGGTCGGAATGTGTTTTTAATTTCCAGATTCAATCTCGCAACTGATACAACAGTTAACAAGCATGGAGGACAGTATTGGTTGCGAGATTGAAAAGAGAAATTGACAAGAGGCTTGCCAGCCTAGAGAGCTCCGCTGAGGATGACTGAAATGTTCATATCATAACTTAATTTCAGAAATCCTTGAAAACTATTGCAATATTAACACACGACACATTAACGAAGGACTGAAAAAATGAGCATAAACACTGATTTTTCCAAAATGCTGGATTTCTCAAAAACCGGGATGTAGAATTTTCTCATTTTTGCAAGAGATATTCAGAACATCATAAGAAAGTCTCGCAACAAATTAGACAAAGTTATATGACAGTTTTTGAGATATTAATGAAAGACTGAAAAAATGAGCACAAACACTGATTTTCCAAGTCCGAAATGCTGAATTTCTCAACAATGGGGACATGGCGTTTCTAATGTTTGCAGGGGATAATCAGAACATCATAAGAAGGCTCACAACAAATTAGAGAAAAGATATTGGACAGTTTTGGAGATATTAATGAAAGACTGAAAAAATCAGTACAAACTCTGATTTTCTCAATCCAAAATGCTGAAACTAAACTAAAAGCTCGCACCAAATTAGAACAAAAGTTATCAGACAGTTTTTGAGATACTTTCTTTTTGAAGTAAAAAGTTGACGCTAGATGGACAGACAGACGGACGCCGGACGACTCGGCATTAGAAAAGCTCAGGTGACTGCTGACTATGGTCACAGCGGAACAAAAAAGACAGTTTTTTGTGAAATGAATGAAAGACTGAAAAAATGAGAAGAAACACTGATTTTCTAAGTCCAAAATGCTGAATTTCTCAAAAACCAGGAAGTAGAATTTTCACAGGGGATCGTCAGAACATCATAAGGCAGGATCACAACAAATTTGGACAAAAAGTTATCAGACAGTGTTTGAGATATTAATGAAAGACTGAAAAAGTGTGCACAAAAGAAAAAGACCTATTTCTCTTCCAAGAGACGACGGTAACAGAAATCAGTGAGTAGCTTTTTTTGTTTGCTGGCAGCAAGTACCGCGGCCAAAGCGAACTTTAGCTGCTTGTGCTCAGCATTTCACCAAATACAGCTTTGTTAATAAAGGATAATTCGACACTGGACAACCGTTTCAGTTGCTTCTGAAACCTGAAGCAGCTGCATTGATCAAGCGCTCGGTGCCACAAGCTGTATGTAATGATATAACAGCAAATAATGTAAGCGAAGCTAACGTGTTACGGGTGGCTACTGGCTAGCAGGGCCGCTAGCGATGGTTAGCACTAACAACTGGCCTCAAGCGCAGGCTTTCTAAAATATCTGAAGATAAATCCTGGCTCGGTTGCGACTGTCCGTGACTCACAGACACAGATGCTGCAAGTTGCTTTTACTGCATAAGCCAACCTGATGTGATAGCCAGTTGATTGTGGCTGTAGCACTGCGGCTAAAGTATCCAAATTACTGTTGGTAATGATTGTGTCCTAAATATGCAAGAGTAATATCAGGGGAAATTCTACAGGAGGTGTGTGAACATAAACCTCATTTGAAGCCAACTTTTAATACTTTTTTGTAATTTGGATGGTTGGTACTGTCCACAGTAACGGAACTTGCTGTCTGTAAAGCCTGTATTGCAAGGGTTTGTCTCTGTGGTTGTTATGACCGCTCGGCTACCAGGTACTCCATGTTAGTTTGCGTGCCATGCTAATTAAAAATGCTCCCGGTTAACTTATATGCAGTAACTCTGATTGCTATGCTTTTGTTACTTGGATAAGTATCTATGTAGCAGTTTCATCATGACCTTGCCTGATTGTAGCCACTTCAGTTGAAGCTAACCGGAAAGGTGCTGTATGACTGCTGTCGGGCTGAAAAGGCTGCAGTTAGACCAGACATAGGTTTTGCAGAGCTTGGGATACATGTTTGGGTTAGTTTACGGCTGCTTGTGATCGCTTCACTTATCCATGACCGGGATCAGCCGAATACTTCACAAATGTCTGGGCAAGCTCTCTGGTGCTACCGTGAAAGCAATGCGAAAGGCAGAAGCTCTACCAAGTCTGGTATAACAAATGATTTCTCTGCACTACCGTGACATAATTTCATCCCCCTTTAGAAGTTGTTGTGGCTAATAAAAAGCAGAAAAAGGTGGAGATTAAATAGGAAATTATTTTCTGTAGAAAATTCGCTAGCTCCACATAAGCAACTTGTCCGCGCTAACAGAACTTGTGGTCTGTAAAACCTGTATTATGTTCATGACATATCCGAGCTCTCTCTAGCTGTCGCGTTCTAGACTATTCATAAAGCTGCTTGCACATCAGATGCGAAAATAATTTTTTCTACTTTCACTGTACTACATATAAAAGATTAAAAATATACTTTCACTTTGTTACTTTGACACTGGCCATTTTTGCAACCACTTCAACTACAGTGAGCTAATGGCAACCCAATTAGTAGTTTAGGAAAATCAGTTTTCTGAAACAAAAATTTGACATGGTATTGATACTATGCAATTCTACTATTAATTGTAGTCAATTATAGTGGTTTTTAAACTGCCAGTAAACTCAAAGAAGAAGAAGTATATAAAGGAGAGACTGCCTGTTTGTTTTTTTATTTTAATACTGTATGTTTCATTCACCTGAAAATTGATTAAAAAGCACAAGGGAAGAACAGAGTGGTTGCTTTGCTTCTTTCTATACGTACCATGAAAAATACTGTGTCGTTGTACTCCACTTTTGATACTTAAGTCTATTTTTTCACAAAATATTTTGGTACTTAAGTACATTTAACATGAGTTACTTTAAGACTTTTACTCAAGTAATTTTCCTATGGGCGTTGCTCTTTTCATTTTTCTAATTTCTTCAAAAATTGTTTATGACAATGCTATTTGCCAAAAATGAATTTGAAATTGTTGATTAAAATCTAATGTAAGCTACTTTAATGTCATGGATCCCACTTAATCTCACACTCTCCCACCCTCCCCACCCACTTAATAAATAATTCATCAGCTCCTGCTCATTACTAAACTTTTCTTGGGCCCACATTCTCATACAGCACTTGGTGGGAGGCCCAGACATATACTAGGTTGCACCTAGTCTTGTTTTAATCTTTCAAGTCTCTTAAATGCAGAGACTTAATCTGATTCTCATTTGGTCTGTGTTCTGCAGGTGAGAACGAAATCCTGGAGGACCTACAGAAGATCGCCAGCAAGAACAAGCTCTGGAGATCATATATCGGCATGGGCTACTATAACTGCTCCGTTCCTCCTGTCATACAGAGGAATCTGCTGGAAAATTCTGGATGGTTTGTTCTCAGTCTTTCCTTATTCTGACACCCGTGTTCATCATGTTACCCCTCAGCAACCTTGGGCCTCTGGAGAGCTGCTGATCACCCCACTTATCACTAACAAAAACACTGTTTGGGTCGAAATATGTTAGATGTGCTTGAATGGTTTACTGCATCTCTCTTGACTATGCAAATATATTCAATATATTCAAATATAAAGAAATTTCCGGCACAGATAAGGGCTGATACCTGCCGGTGGTCTGACAATTATACGTTATTCTGAGATTATTGCCTTGACAGGTTCGCATTGACCCAAGATAATTTTAAACTAGGTTCCATGGCCATTTTAGATCTGAATGACTTTCACAAGGTTTATTTTTTGAAGTATTTATTGGTAAAGGTTAGCTGTTGTGGAGTTAGCAACTTCAGCTTCCTTTTCATCGATTATATATTTCAATATGCATTGATTTCTGCTGCCCAGCAATGAGGAAGCTGCACTTAGTTCTAGTTTTATGTGTGTTTATGTATCATATCATTTATATATTTTTATATACAGCCAAATAGAATAACGTGTGAATATTTTGCTGTGAACCATCTGTCTGACCATGTTTTACTCCAAGATTTTTTTCCACCAGCATTTAAAAAACATGTTCTGTCCCTGGTTTGGAATGCCCAGTGATGCTAACATCGTGACAACTAGTGATTTCTCCTGTGTCAGTTTATCAGACTGAAGCATATACTGTTCTGCAAATTACATGATGGAAACTGCCACTTAACCACTGCATTCCATGAGCTGTGTTTGCAAGGTTGCATTTCATGTGCATCCCAGTCGGAAAACTCGCCCAGTTGGCCAGTGAGTCACTGGTGTGTGATTATTCTGTGACCCCGTTTACAGGCGCTCCTCCATTATTCCTGGAGACGCTGGCCAATTGTGTCACCCTGTAAAGCTGCCAGCCACAGTCAGCATTCACACAGTCTGGACTGAATTTGGACTGAACACCGAGGTTCATTCATGCCTCCAGTGTCCTCTCCGGATGAGCAATCCAAAGCCTTATTCCCATCCACTCGGAGCTTTTGTTACACTCTGGGAAATTCATGACGATCACCCGCGATGCTGATGTTGGGCATCCTAGATTTTTTTGATGTACATTTCATCTTTTATGCTTATTGGCTTGTTTTATGGATTATAGCATCGATATAAGTGTGGATTTTTAAATATATAAATGTTTTGTTACATTAATCTTCCAAAAGTGTCTCTGTTAAAGAGGTTTATGAATTTCATTAAAAAAAAAATTGGCGTAGCTGGTGGTTTTAATTGCTGATGGCGAGCTATGGTCTCGGTGTCTTTAAAACAGTCTGGGACTAACAGGAGAGTCAGGATTAAGCAACGCAGCCAGGGTGCAGAAGAACTGTAGCCAGTGTATCAGGCTACCAGCTGAGTTTAACATAAGAATTTAGACCAAAGTTTGATATTCAGTGCAACCTTTGGTACATAATATTATAATTTCTAATGGCAGTTATCAGCAGAAAACTCAGTTTTGTCCAGGACTTAACCTTTAGAGTGCTGAATGAATTCCAAGGAATTAAAAGTATAATTATCCTGAGCTGTTAAAAACCTATCATGTGGCAACTTGCTAAAAAGATCTCCCTGATGGGAGCTCTTTTAAACAAGTTGCCATATGATAGGTTTTCAACGGCTTCTGATTTTGATATCTTAGATCGCTGGGTAACGATAGTTTCATATAGCGCTCTAAGGGGTAATCAATGACTATGAAACAGGCCGATAGTGTAAAGTGGGGGCTGAGCTCTCGGTCTCTCTGCTTTTAGGGTAACCCAGTACACTCCCTACCAGCCGGAGGTGTCTCAGGGTCGGCTGGAGAGTTTGCTCAACTATCAGACCATGGTCTGTGACCTCACGGGGATGGCGGTGGCGAACGCATCGCTCCTGGATGAAGGCACAGCCGCCGCCGAGGCCATGCAGCTCTGTCACAGGTGAGTGACCTTCTGCCAGTCTCAAGGTCAAAGGTTAACCTAAAGACAACCTCTGTTTTCCTTGTGTCATATGTTTAATGTTCCCAGAAGCTCTTTGACTATTTTTCACTCTCTATTTTTAGGCAGAATAAACGGAGGACATTTTATATCGACCCTCGCTGTCATCCTCAGACTATTGCTGTTGTACAGACCAGAGCCAAGTAAGGACTGCTATTTTTTTTACCTGTGCTCGTGTTCTGTTACTGTTGAATACTCTGTGGTTTATGTTGTCAATCTTCTTATTGATAATGGTTTATGAGAAATGATTCATTACCTTGCTTGACTGAACTGGGATTCAGGAATTGAAACTGTGTTCAGCAGAAGTGCAGTATGTCTTCGTCTGCTATTTTATGCTGTGTACCTTTTTATGGCGACCGTTTGTGTCATCATTTGAAGCGTCACTCGAACTGTCATCAACAGCTACATCGGTGTGAAAACTGAGCTGAAAATGCCTCACGAGATTGACTTCAGTGGAAAGGACATTTCGGGCGTACTGTTCCAGTATCCGGACACTGAGGGGAGAGTGGAGGACTTCTCTGGGCTGGTGGACCGAGCACACAAGGCTGGGGTGAGTCTCATAGTCTCTGGAAGGTGCTACGCCCTGTGAGTCACTTCGGCCAATATCAGTGCGTCACAGGCCTTGGTCTAAATCAGCAAAGGCCATTAAAAACGGCTTTGACTGAATAGCTGAGGACATGTTTAACCCTTAGAGCACTACATGCAGCTATTGTTGCTCAATGATGTAAGATAGCTGTTGAAAACCATCATGTGGCAACTTGTTTAAAAGAGCTCCTGCAGAGGAGCTCTTTTAAACAAGTGGCCACATGGCATGTTTTTAACAGCACAAGATAATTTATGTATGATTTTAAAAGCTTATTTCAGTGCTCTCTGGGTTAATGGAGGCCTTGAACCCATTTTACATTTTCAGAATATTTTCAGTAATGATTCATGAGGAGCATAATGAAATAATCGGCCTGGTTTTGAATGATATATTTGTAATTTGCCTTTGTGGGATTTTGATAATGTTGAAATATTTGATGAAGACTTCAGTTATTGGATCTCGGTCAATGGATTAGAGTGGAGGATGGAGATGCAGTTTTATTCTATAGTCCTGTGCTGCTGTTGAGCCTGGTGACGCCTGAGGCAGGTCGCAGGGGAGAATAGGGTCAGGGCAGTCAGTGGGCTTTTAGGAAATTTTTGTTTGATGTGGGTAAAAAACAGTGGAAAATGCGAATGTTTCGTGGTATGGTGCTCGAGTTCAGCCCAAGATCATTTCAAAGCTTCTGTATCCTCATTAAAAATTCTCTCCGATGGAGGAGAACATGCTCGTCCTGCTTAGTTTAACACTGGATTGGTTTCTTCCTCTCAAATTCACTCAGACTGATGACTCAGCAAATTTCTGCTTATTTGAACTTTGCACATGAGCCAAGTCAGCCTGAGGCCTCTCTGTAATGAACTTGGACCACTTCATGAAGGGGTTTCAGTGCAGCTTGTTTATGGCTCTAAAGGTTACTTAATCTGCATGGTGAGGGCAAAGCTTTCCCAATGCACCTTGTGTTTGGCTCAGCACTTGAGTACCAGGAGGCTGCCATGGACTGATTTTGTAGTGAAAAGAAATGGCACTCCTCCTGCATTAGCTTCCTTATACTGCAGCATGGGCAAAAAATAACCAAATTTGTGCAGTCCATCTTAAAAAAAAAAAAATGTGTGTGTGTGTATATATTTGAGATATTAGGGGTGGGAAGGATAATTGTTTTGCAGTCCTGTATTTTTGTATGTTTTATCTCAGTAAGTTCCTGTGTTATGTGGGCCTATATGTGTCATTGAAAAGCCATCAGACTTGTTGCTTCATTTGTTTCATGACTTCAGCCCGACTCCTGCTGATGCTGGCGTTACGGATTTTCAGTTGAGTGCCGTCAGATGGAGGCCTCTCACCACCTATACACGATGGATCACCACTTGTCCTCATTTGAGATCAACTGATTAACAATTAAACCATTTATTTTCTGAACTAGCAAGACCAGTAAACATACAATGATTAAGAAATTATTTAGAAAATGCGTTGGATCTGCATAGATTCAACTATGCAATCAGGCAGTGAACAGTAATATCTCTTTCTGAACTAGACAGTTCGCTCAGCTTTGACCGCATGGGTGTAGCCCCCGAAAGCTGGCTTCTCCCCATTTTTGCGCGTTTTTCAGCCAATACTGTCGCTATGGCAACCGAAATCGATAGGTGTCCTAAGTGAAGTATGTCACATGCCCATACCAAATATGAAAGTAATCTGTAATAAAATACAACCTGTACTGCGTCCAAAATCACTGTTTTGCCATTGATTTGCATATTATGTACTCAATACTGTAGCCATGGCAACCAAAATCGATAGGTGTCATAAGTGTAGTGTAACGCATGTTTGAAAGTAATCGGTCAAAAATTGCAGCATGTACTGCGTCCGCAAGAAAATTTCTGTTTTTCACTAATTTGCATATTATTCCGCCAATACTGTTGCCATGGCAAACAAAATCGCTTGGTGTCCTAAGTGACGTATGACACATTTCAATACCAAATCTGAAAGAAATCGGTCAAAAATTACAGCCTGTTGAGCATCCACAAGAAAGTGTCTGCGGATGCGGATGCAGTGGCAGCGGAGGAGACGACACAAGTGAATCCATAATTGCTTCCCGACTTCGTCCGGGGGCTACAATAATTCGCTAAGGCTGTACGCTAACTTTAATATAGTTCAATTTGTGCGCCATTTCATAGAGGGCAACAGAAGTACGAACTGTCCGAATGAAGTCTCTGCTCTGATAACCATCCGCACGAGGATAGCGTGAAAACGTTCTGGCTTCAGATGCACAGCTGAACGACATCGGTTTCCGTCTCCACACAACCATTCAGCCATTATGCTTTTTAATTAAAAAGTTACTCGCCGACAAGTTGCAGAACTAAAACTGAAATGGAGTGTTTATTCTGTTAACGTCGTATGACTGCACTTAAGTGGCTATTTGCACGTAAATAAGTTTCACTCATTTTTCATGATACAATATTTATTTAGCTTTTATTTTTTTTGTAATTTTTATTTTTTACTTTTTTCTGTCCTCAATGCATTCATAGTTCGAGACAAACCGCCGTCCTAACCCTTCCCCTCTGCCATTATCCATTCAGTGGACTGCAGCTATGCTGATAGGCGAGGCCTGCCCTGGCTGCTTCTCTCTATGAGAGGAGTCTGGTTCACTGCAGTGACCTGGTGTCAGTGACTCCTGTTGGGGTGCTGTTCAATTTGGGGGAGCTGCCCATCATTCCAAGGCCCCTGCCCTGCACCAGGGCACTGCGTCCTGGTGGCCATGAGCCCGGGAATGAGTGACATTCGTCACTCCCTTGGAGTTCCAGGTCCTTGCTTTATTTTGTAAATCAGGCCTTTTTATGAGGCTTCCACTGCTGGAGGGTCGCTGCCTGACCAGCATTTCTGAGTGTCAGTGATTCTTCCCAACTCTGCCCTCCTGTTAGTGGGGCTCTGTTTGCACCGTCAAATGGATCGGCTGTAAATGTGCGTAAATTTGCATCTGTTTCACCCTGTATCTCTGGCACAATGGTTTTGAAATACAGGGACAATGATGGTAATCAGAGTCTGGGTCTACTGACATGAAAGGCTTCATTTAGGGGAGCAGATTCCCAATTTTCATTAACCCTTTGAGCATTAAGTGAAGCTATTGTTGCTCATCGATGTGAGATATAAGCTGTTGAAAAAAACCTATCAGGGGAGGGGGAGCTCTTTTAAACGAGTTGCCGCACGATAGGTTTTGAACGGCTCTAGGTAATTAAATTTATATTTTTTTTAAATTTATTTCAGTGCTCTTCGGGTTAATGGAGGATAACAGTTTGTCCTTTTTGCTCCTAACGGGGGGGCTGTGAGGTGTAGCCCGTAGGCAGTGAGTGACAGGATCACAGTATGAAGTGTCTTTTGTGATTTTTGCCCGGCGAGGTTGATAATTTGTACGACCCTGAGCAAAAATTGTAGGGAATCACCACACGTAGTGGATGTTAATCCTGCTTTTTTTGGTTCATATATTTTTTTCATAATCAGGCAGAGGAATAAAATATGGAATCACTCGATGGTGAGAATAAAATTACTTTTTTTTTTTTTTTGGAGCAATGCCAGAGAAAAGTTCCTGCATCATGGCCTCGGCCAGCGCAGATTCGTGATTTATCACTGAATATCACTTTAATCCAGTCATCCGGACTCTGTGATAGCTTCTCTTTAACCCACTGTAACCTTGCTGTCTTCTGTTGTTGCTTTTCTATATGTAAATCCCATTTCATTCGGCTGATTTCTTACAGTTCTGTCACAGACCTGGACTCATATTTCTGCCCATTTGTTATTCATTTGATTTGTTGTGAACTCTCCATTTTCAAGCGATATTACTTTGAGTTTTCTGTTCTCTGAATGTCTTCTGTGGTCTACCTGTTTGTTTTCCTTTAATGATCTTCCCCTTTTGTTTGTACTCACAACAAATTTTTGACACTGCTGCCTGGGAGCAACCAACATCGTTTGCCACTTTCCATATTCAATTTCCTCCTTGGAGCAGTTTTATAATCCTCTCCGTGGATTCAACTGCTTGTTGGTGCCATCTTTCCTCTCAATTATCCAAGTCCAACACCTCTTAAAGGTCTGCAAGCACTATGTTTTAACTGCCGACTAATTTGCTTATGCAGATTTGTGCTGTTATTTTTTTTTTTTTAGAAATGCAAATTATGATGTGATTTCACAATTGTTTCCTTAACATTGTCTGTATCCATATTTTTCCTCTACTTGATTTTGAAAAACATAATGTTTTAATTAAAATAACCTAATTTATTTGAGGTGTGTTTCATGAATGCTGAATGTTAAGCCAATAAACTAAAATTGTTTTGTGTCATATCCTCGATTTCTTTTGTTTGTTATGAAGTGTAAAAAGCCGATGAGTATCCCCTGTATGTGGTGATTCCATCATTTTTTCCGGAGGTTGTAGGAGGGCCAGCTGACCTAGAGACTGTGATCGAACACCTCATTCTAAAAAATGTACAAACCTCAGAAGAGATGCTTATTCAGTTCATTTACAGATTTTGGGAGATTGACACATTTTTTTTGCACGCATAATGGATACTGCTCGTTTACCTGGCTATTATGTTACATTAAATTCTTGTGAGAGCCGGACAGCCTGCCATCCCGTTTAGAGGTATTTTACAATATTCTGGACAAATTTAGTCCTTAAACATCCAGCTGCCATTGACTGACTGCAGAGCTGTTTCACATTCGGGGCTGTTCTCCATTGCTGGAATGTGAGTGGGATAGTTTTGCCTTCATAGTTCTATTGTTGTAAAATGACTGCCGAAGGCGGTTTCAGAATGACCTTAAACTCCCTTGTAATTTACAATGCAGCTTTCCGACTATCAATCCAACCCTTCTGGAATGTTTTGTCATCATTGCGGTCTCTTCTCCTATCAGTTTCAGTCCAGCCCATGTTCTGTACAGGGCTGCACGATTTGGGCTAAATTTCCAATCCCGGTTTTCATGCCAAGTATCTTTATAACTACACAATATGACAATGGGTCAACTCTTTTATAATTTTAAGTGTAGCAACAGTTATAAGTAGACAGTCTACAAAAATGGCAAAAAAATACCAACTGGATGTAGAAAATGCTTTTACTTCACAAAATATTCCAAAATCAAGCATTTATTGTTTAAGTCCTAATATTAACAAGCATATAAAGTTAGCATACCATTGTGATGTGTTATAATGTAATAGATTGAAATGTAACTGTGCTGACTGTAGAATATTTCGATCACGAAGACTCCGGAATTAAAGGAGAAAAGATTTATTGACTATGAAATGAATTCGATATTATCTTTGGCGATGACTCCGTCCTCGAGGATCCTTCAACGAGGTGGGGTGCAGATCTGCAGGTGTAGCAGGCAGAGGCGAAGCCATCTCCTGTTTGGAAGGAAGGGTCATCTGATGAACAGGGAAATGGGTACGATGCTAAAGAGTGCAGAGCCAGAAGTTGGTGGCGCTGGGGAGGTGGCGGGTGATGCGAAATCTCTGCTAACTGCAAACGGAAACACGCTGTGGGTATTTAAACACAAGACCTGCGGTTGCAATTGGGTGAATGAAATTGAAGCACTGATTACTAAAACCCCACAAGTCAAGTCAAGTGTGACTTACGGGGTTTTAGTAATAGGTGCTTCAATTGCCTGGGCGCTCCTACGTCTCGTGATTGACTTTTCGTTTACACTTTCATAATGCTGTTTAATGTCCTCTCCTCCACAGGCTCTGGCCTGCTGTGCCACCGATCTCTTGGCGCTTTGCGTGCTGCGCCCGCCCGGCGAGTTCGGCGTGGATATCGCCTTGGGAAGTTCGCAGAGGTTTGGCGTGCCCCTCTGCTACGGCGGCCCTCACGCCGCCTTCTTCTCCGTCAGAGAGAATCTGGTGAGGATGATGCCGGGACGGATGGTGGGGGTGACACGGTGAGTGTATTTACCCCTCCTCCTCTCGTCTCACGTACGGTCTGATTAATACTTTTGTCTTGCATACTACTATACAGCTTCATTAAATAATGTTTAAGCTCGCTTAATTCATAATTGTTCAGAATTCCCATGCCATATATTGGATTGCATGTGTGGTTTCTATTGCCTTTCAATCAGAATATTACCTTGCATGAGTAACATGGATGCAGACTTAAGTTGTTGGGTATAAGGTTGGGATCTGAATGCTAGGGAAGTTAACATTGTCAAATTTGGCTGCCGGAAATGTTACCATTTGTTACCATTTTGCAATTGGCTTTGACCCGCAGTTTGATACCTCTATGTGGAGCAGGTATCTACTGGCATTCAGTGTAAAATCTGCTATGTCTATTTTTTGGAAAAGAATCTCTGGAACTTTATCCTCTGGTGTGAGAGGTACATCATGAAGCACACAATCCCAGTGAAAATGGTCTCCTATCTCCTTCATTAAGAGACTTATCTGAAATAACCTTGAAAACCTTGAGCTGTTATCATAATAATGCAAGCTTGCAGGTCCAGCATGGTGCTTCGATGTGAGTGAAGCTCGCAAAAATGTCATCGATTTAACCAATTTACTGGTTTCTCCTTAAGGCCTGTAGTAATGGTTGGTCGAATTTCATTAAAATTAATATGAATAAAATGAATAAAATTAAATATTAACCTACCTAAACCTTTGGTTCATAAAAATTATTTGGAGACAAATCAGTACATTTGGTTTAACGTGGTCATTTTTTATTTTCCTAATTTGAACGTTGTTCGTAATAATGATATTAGGCCTTCTTGCTGAATGTAAATTTTTATTTTTTTTTTCATACTTATTGAAAAGTTCTTTTTTTTTTGCACTTGGCTGTGAGGTGGTAGCATATTGAACCAGAGATGATGTGGTAAAGGGTTATGAAAACAGGTTTCTAAAAAAATAAGGATGTGGGGGCACTCCTGTGCTAGTGCTCCGGGACGGCTCAAAATGGCAGGAGAAACACAAACGCACTTTTTTCTTTTTCTTTTTTTTTTTGTACATTCAGATTTTTTTACTACCTGCAAAACATTTGGAAACCAGTGTTGGTACACATTTCCCCACAGGGTTCAATGAAAAGTATTTATGTTTTTTCAGAAACTACTAAATGTAAAAAAAAATGAGCAGAGGGGCAGAAGGTTTGGGAACTATTCAGATTAAAGGAGCTGTGTCGCGATTACTGCATATGCTCAGACATTACATCCTGAGAAAGTGAATCTGCTTGACCGCGAGTCATTATCTGATTCCATCCTTGTCACTTGGTCTCAGTTTTGCGTCGTATTTATATATTTTTGTTACCTCTGCATCATGCTTTTTATATTTTTGAGCTTTATTTGGAAATTCAAGGATTCAAAGCACTATTTTAAGCTTTAGCCGAGGTATATGAGGAATGTAAGCTGGTTTACCAATCTCCAATAATCATAGAAGAAAAAAAAATGCCCTCTAGATTTTGACTTGCAATTGAGCGGATTTACTTTGTTCAAAGTTGTGCGCATGCACAGTGATCATGACGCAGCTCCTTTAATATTTATATTCCCATGACGCTTTTCTTTATGTCCTCTTTTTTTTCAAATCCTATGGGACATGATTGTGGCCAGTTTTAGCTAATTCTGCTGATTACTTCAGTCATATTGTTCCATAATCATAAGCCCCATGCAAATGGTCTCTTTCATGTGTGTCTGGTGTGAATACCTTGGTCTTTGTGCTCTGTTACCCACTCCTGTGGCGATGGAGGTAAGACCACTGCATGCTGACATGGCTCCATTTCTGACGCACAGGGATGCCACCGGTAAAGAGGTGTATCGCCTGGCGCTTCAGACCCGAGAGCAGCACATCCGCAGAGACAAGGCCACCAGCAACATCTGCACAGCCCAGGTGAGTCCCGCTGGGACTGCTGCAGAATTCAGCTCAAAGAAACATTTATTTTAAACTTTATATAGTGGCTCAGTGGTTAGCAAAAATGCCCCAATAAAACATTAATGTGAGTCTTGATTAACCCAGATCTTCATTTATTCTGGAGTGACGTTTATTTGCTCATTGCTGTCCCTCCGTGTGCCTCCAGGCGCTTCTCGCCAACATGGCCGTCATGTTCGCGCTGTTCCACGGGCCGCAGGGCCTGAAGCACATCGCTAGGAGGACGCACAACGCCACCCTCATCCTTGCTGAAGGTACGTGTGGTTTCCTCTTCTAAATGTGTTATGTGATATACTCATTTTAAACATTGATTGTCACTACATATTTTTCAGTTGTCAAATGGTTATATTAACCCTTATGGTGCTAAATGCAGCCATTGTTGCTCAATGATGAAAGATATCAAAATCAAAGCTTTTGAAAAGCTGTCAATTTGCAGCTTGCTTAAAAGAGCTTCCACAGGGGAGCTCTTTTAAACAATTTGCCAGGTGATGACTTTTCAACAGCACAAGATAGTTACATTTATATATTTTTAAATTTATTTCAGCGCTCTAAGGTTTGATTAATCTCATAGTGGCCCTAAATGGAATTTTAATGCTTTTGAGAAATGTGAAATGAACTGAGGGTAGGTGGCTGTGTGTAACGGTGAACAGTCTGTCATGAACCGATGACAATAAAATGGCCCAGCGAAGATCCCTTTACTCTCTCCAGGGAAACACAGGCATCTGATGATGAACAGTCACTGACTAAAATTCATACATCTGTGGATTATACACTCCGTTTAATAACTTCTTTAAGAATGATAGCAACTCGGGATACATTCATACATCCATACAACCATTATCTTTCCAGCTGCCTCCTCATTGGGCTCCGGGGGGCGCTGTAGCCTGTCCCAGCTGACTTGACACATGGCAGGAACACACTTGGGATTAAATGGGGAGCTAAACTGACTGTTTCCGTTCACAAGTTCAGCGAATCACTAAACGTTTAACAGCTAAGGAAATGAGAAAACAAGCAGCTATCACGTATAAAAATCTTTGAATAATGGTGACCGATTAGAATCCAGGAAACCAGCAGCGGTATGAAGGTTTCGCCTCGTAAGGTTTGCCAAAAGCCTTGAAGGAGCGTGAATGAGAATACAGACGAGCTTTGTGATACTGCAGCAGACCATCAGACCCATGTGACCCAGCCGTGGTGAGTTGGGTTATTGCTGACATGTTGCTGTTCCTCACACTTGTTTCCCTGTCTCAGGTGTGAAGCGAGCGGGGCACAAGCTGCAGCACGAGATGTTTTTTGACACGCTGAAGGTTCACTGTAGCGTGGCGGCCAAAGACGTCCTGGAGAGGGCAGTACAGAGGCAGATCAACCTGCGTGTCTACAGCGAGGGAGTGGTGGGTGTCGCCCATGCGTTTGTTTGTCAGAGCGTTGGATCTCTTGTCCTGGCCTGTCGGTCTGAGCCGGAGTTTTGTACAGGAAGGAAGCCCCTCCCCCATCATTCCTCCCTTCCCCTCCCCCATCATTCTGTGTCTCCACCTGCCTCACCCCACCGCCCCCTTCTACTGTCATCCCAATTTCCCTCCAAAACCCCCTTCGGGTCATTTATTGGTTTTCCCCTCCGTCTGTGTTTCAATATGAACTGCACCGCACAGAACAGCCCGCTGTGTTCTGGTATAAATTAGTAAGGGCCCGTTCGAGGGAGTGTTTGTTCTGGTGTTAGGGGCCACAGACTTATGCTTTGGTTATTGTCTGTAACTGTTGTGAAATTATTTCCTCTCATTATGACCGCAATTATTTGATTAAAGACTATCATAGGGTAGGTGGCTGTGTGTAACGGTGAACAGTCTGTCATGAACCGATGATAATAAAATGGCCCAGCGAAGATCCCTTTACTCTCTCCAGGGAAACACAGGCTTCTGATGATGAACAGTCACTGACTAAAATTCATACATCTGTGGATTATACACTCCGTTTAATAACTTCTTTAATTACTCAGTTCTACAACAGTGCTGTATTTCGTCACCTTCTGTTAGTCTGATCCTGGGTACTGTAGCCGTTTCGTTCCCGCCTGTTGGTCTGAGTGTGTGATAGATTCACTGACCTTAATGAAGAGCAGATCTTCACTCATTTGTGCGGTGTGGGTGTTTACAGCTGGGCATCTCTCTTGATGAAACCGTGACGGAGAAGGACTTGGATGATCTCCTGTGGGTGTTTGGCTGCGAATCCTCAGCTGTGAGCTTTTATACTTTACTCTCCTCGCATAACTAGAACATTCACACACTTCATAAGCTCAGAACATGTATTTACGATCAGCTTATTTACTCTCGGGTACCAAAATCTCCGAAATTGTTATTAACAGGAGCTGATAGCTGAGAAAATGGGGGAAAGAGTGAAAGGTATTCTGGCGACTCCTTTCAAGAGGACCAGCGACTTTCTCACGCACACAGTGTTCAACAGGTCAGTTTCAGGACCTTCTGACTAAACTATGATCCAAAGATTCATCCAACTCTGTTTGATTTTGCAGTTTATTCTTATTTGGTCATGTTTAGGCTTGGAGCCCAGCAAAATAATCCCGTTTCCTCTGAAAAGTCATCAGGATTTCTATAGTGTTTGGATGTATTTATCCACACTCGGACTGAAGTTCACCTATAAAACCAAATGACACAAGAGAGTCTTGCACTAGAAATTTGGTCACCAGAAAATGGCTCCATGATAGCCTAGCATGCTAAAGTACAATTTGATTTCCCAAAATGTTATACATGGACTGTGTAAACATTTTCATGTGATTGCGTGATCACTTGCCACTTCGGTCAATGGATATCTCCAAATGTATGGTGATGTTTACTCACCCTTGTAATGATTTCAAGTCTCAATATTTTGTGCATCAGTGATACAGTATTCCATTAATTCACAGCTACCACTCTGAGACCAACATCGTTCGCTACATGAAGCGTTTGGAAAACAAAGACATTTCTCTTGTACACAGCATGATACCTCTGGTAAGTATCGAAGAATATGTTGCTCGTCGAAATATGCCGATATTTCAACATCTTGTATTACATCAAAACTGGTTTTCATTGTGTTATGATGTGCTTATATTAACCCTAAGAGCACTTAATGCAGCTACTGTTACTCCATGATGTAAGATATCAAAATCAAAGCTGTTGAAAACCCTTCATGTGACAGGTTTTCAACAGCACAAGATAACTTAACTTAATTTATATTTTTAAAAAAGTTTATTTAAGCGCTATTAAGGTTAACTTAGTGCCCTTAGCCGTATTTACTCGCAAACAACTGCCGGGCTTCTGGAGTTCTGGATCCGTCTATGAACGATAGCTCATGCGAGTCGTGTTTTTTTTTTTTTTTTTTTAATTAAATTTGGCATCTCCAATCCCACCCGAATCTGGAATGCTTAATTGGGGAACTATGTACAAGTCTTGCTCGTATGCGACCCCTTGCTGCCAATTCAGGAGAGTGTAGACAGCTCGCGGCTCTCCTCCAAAGCACGCGCCTGTCAGCCACTGCTTCTTATGCACTCATTGGTTGAATCTTTGCAAGTTCAGAACGAGGACGGAGGATACCTGGACTTGACTAGGCTTAGAATCTTCCAGATGAGCGCCCGTCTGGCCAATAGGAGGCAGTTGAGCAACGAACCAGGCAACTATTATTTTCCCTCCCTGGCAGTCCCTTACCAATTTTCAACCCTGGAGTGCAATAGCCAATTATGCGCTACTCTGAAAAAGCTGCCGACCACTGCCGGCTGGTACGAGGCAGGGATCGAACCCGCGACGTGACTGTCACTTCTGCTTCGCAACGCGTTGCTTTACCAAGTGAGCTATCCGGCAGCTCACGAGTTGTGTTTAACAGGGCAGCTGTGAGTGCTGTCGTGCGTGCTGGCCCAGATTATTTTCACTGATGGTCGTTGGCGTCATGGGTGATAAGAACTGTTCTGTTTAGCATCTTAACCATCCAAACACTGACTTGAGTTCATACGATATGGATGAAATCAATTACGCTATATACTGTACATCTTTTACTTACATAGAAACAGATTGCGAGGTAACAGAATGACAGTATAGGAAGATGGGAGCACAGTTCAACGCATAAAGGAATCTCATAACTCACGCACATGTAGTGTGACTCTTTCCTTACACCGTTCCTCGTGCAAACTACACAAGATTCGCACAGTCTCAACTTTTTCACAGTCGGTGGGTGTGAACTAGCCTGTTGATCACTGCGATCGACTCCGCTCATACTGTAGTTACCCTACAGCAGGGCCAGCATCAGTTTGTTTGCCTGTGACAATGTGATCACGGTGAAAATGAATGAAACTAAATTTACAAGCTGAAATGCTCGTTACTTCTTATATCACCCAAGACCAGTCCTAATGTCACATGAACTCAAACCATTGTCTGTGTTTAGACGCAAAGCAAAAAGCATTCAAGATAACAATTCCGCGTGTTCAGATGCAAAGCGAGTAACGTGATAAAACGCGACTCTGGGACTCGAGCCGGTGGGCAGTAATATGTTTCCGGGCAAGTTCGATAAGCCAACTGATAAGCGATTGGGCTGGCGTGAGTTGTGGTAATGTAAATATACCGGAAACGAGGTTAATTATAACTTTGTACTTTTTTCGTGGATATAATGAAATTGAATTTGCTCAATTTCAGGGCTCCTGTACTATGAAACTGAACAGTTCCTCCGAGCTCATGGTGAGTTAGTGTACGTTTCTGGTCTCGTTATCATTTTTAATTTTAAACATTTTGCACTTATCTTAGTGTACATTTCTGGTCTCATTATCATTATCATTTTTACTCCTATACATTTTGCACTGATCATAATCCTCTCCGGGATACAGGCGGCCATTTTAGGCTGCTTATTATGGATGATATGGCTGGTGCATCACGCATGTTCATCATGCTCAGTTCACTTGTTATGCCGCTCAGACTTAATTCCCTTATTGCAGCCTATCACGTGGAAGGAATTTGCAAACATCCACCCCTTCGTGCCCCTGGATCAGGCTGAAGGGTACCAGCAACTTTTCAGGCAGTTGGAGAGAGATCTCTGTGAGGTGACTGGATATGACAAGATCTCCTTCCAGCCCAACAGGTCAGTGTTCCCTTATTTACCATCATGGCAATGTGAGTAACTGTCTGAGATGAGAAAGGGCCTAGTCCTTGTAACCTGCCAATTTGCTTAGCAAAATCGGTTTGTGATTCTGCGTGCAAAACAATTTGACTGATGTGGGTGGTGGAATCATTGATCGCATTATAAATGCACAACATGGCTGCATCTGCTTGAGTGGGTGGCCTGTATTGCTTGTATCTTACGCTAAGAGGTGCGCTTTTAGTTTTACAGATTCATGAATCCACTAGCACCCGCTCAGTCGACTAAAATTTATATCAGGATGCAGAAACTAATCTGAAATTATTTAATCCTCCAGTAATTGAATGGTTTTGCATGGTGTGAATGTGTGTTTGATATCCTAGTCTTGGTAGTATATCGCAGACATGTATTTTTCCATGGGGTGGTGTAGAAAGCCTGTGTGCTAATGGTACATGCTCATTCACTGCAGCTATTTTGCAGTCACTCGCTTTTTTTGAACTGCAGTAACCTTTCATGGCTCTGCAACATCTTTGTAATTACTTTGACTACACTGCTTCTTTTAATCATACCCAGTGACGAAAATGAAAAGCAACCTTTTCATTGCAGATGTTAATTTATCAATGACCTTCGCTGACTAATCTTTATTATTGGTTCTCTTATAGTAGACTGAGAACATGACTGTGGTCTATTGATTATTAGGTGCAGCTTAATCTTATCACTGCTAATGAGCCTATCTCCCGTACGCACTGTGCGTTATTTGCTTGCGAAGCATGGTTGAATAACAATACAGTGGTTATAAAAGTGACTACTTTGGCTCCTCCAAAGAAAAATCGGGGGCCTGGCCGATAAACAGGAGTGACGGACTTACACCATTGGCTGGTTGAGTGATGATGTCATCGGGAGGCTTTTACACCAAGGCACAGCCCATCTTCTGATACGTCCTCATAATCCAGCCTTATACCTGGCTTCGACATAGTCTTGTCTCCTTAGTTGTACTTCGGAGCAAATTGTTTTCCAAAATCATTAGTTGGGTCTCTAATTTCAGCTTTTTTAGTACATTGCTTCTTTAGTACTTCAGATTTCAAATGCCTCAATGCAAATGAAGTTCCTGTAATTGAAAGGTTCAGAAATGCACCTGCGGCTGAAATGAAAAGCTTCTCCTCACACTGAATTGTAAATAAGGGCACACTGGGCTTAGATCCTGTGAACACGACTGAGAAGGTGCTCTTGAATCCAGTGAGACCGAAGTCAGTGAATATGTGCAGCATAATTACAGAGGAACCTTGAAGGAGCATGTGCGATGATGCAGCAATTTTAGTGGAGACGTCATCAAATTTTCATTTAAAATATACTCAGCCAAAATAAAAACTTCACACTCGTTTGGAGGTCGAAAAGTTGAACTTACAAGAAATGAGGTTTTAAATAATGAATTTATTTAATTCTGTACTCATTAAAGATGGTGTATCATAAAAATAATGTCCATAATGCAACCAGTTCCACCGGAAATGCTACGGAATTGTCCAAGAGTTAAAATGGTAAGTTACAACTTGAATAAGAGCAGTGCGTAGGCGATTACGTATGGTTTGGACAGTCACACGACCTCATTCCTAGTGGACGTTGCAGTGACAAATTGATTATGCAAATGACGTGAGATAATTTGTCGGTCTTCTGCTTTTGACGTCACGCGTGGGCTTCCAGAACGAGGTCGGTCAGCTGTGGTGCCAGTTTGTTGGAGACGTGTCCGAAGATTATGGATAGTCAGTCGACTGCATCCCTTAACCCTTGCAACTTCAGTGACGGATGTTTCCGTTTTCAGCATGCCAATGGCACGTTCACGCTGAATGTTTGACAGCCCTGGCATTGAAAATCAACGAACAATTAACTGTAAAAACTTGTTTTTTCCGAGATGTCACTCTAACTTGCTAACGTCAGCTCAGTTGCACATCTCTCACATGGTCATGTGACTAGGAACACGAGAAAACATGGTTATAGCTTAAAGTACGCTCGCACGTCGTACCTGTGCACGTCTGAGTTGATGTGTGTCATGATGTCTTTGACAACGCATTTACCCCTTGTGATCATAAAAAGTCTTTTAAAGTTTCAATAAAATATTTATGAGTGTGAAGTTTCTTTTTTGACTCAGTATACAAAGATAATGGATTGGCTCAAGCTAAGTATGGCTCTATAGGCTCTGTAATGCTGTTCTGTTTTAACTGAGCGCCGTTTGTTGCAGTTCTTGCTGAGTGAATGAAATTGTTAACCCTTAGAGCGCTGAAATAAATTCTATAAAAATATATATATTTAATTACCTTATGCTGTTGAAAACCTATCATGTGGCGACTTGTTTAAAAGAGCTCCCGCAGGGATATCGCCACATGATAGGTTTTCAACAGCTTTAATTTTGATGTCTTACATCATTGAGCAACAATAGCTGCATTTAGCGGTGAATATGGTTTGGGTTACTGCCCGTATTACTGTCCTGATCATGTGCTTGGTGGGTCGCAGAATGACGTTATTGGTGTTTCTTTGTCTTCCAGTGGTGCTCAGGGTGAATATGCCGGCCTGGCAGCCATCAAGGCCTATTTGAACTCCAAAGGCGAGGAGCATCGGAAGGTAAAGTGTTGAACAGAAAAATCAGTGAGCAAAAATCACTGCTATCGTGTGATTTTCGTCAAACGTTTTCCTTACTCTGGCAATAACAACTGGCACATTCCAGCAACTTATGGCTGGAAATTGTACCTGATAAATCAGGTTGAAGATTGCTGTGCCAGTCACACTGGGAGCTGTGTTTTGCGGCGTGATTACAGCCCCCTGCTGTAGGGAAAGGATTAACCCCACAGTCTTGGATACCGGCCATGTCTGTGCTAACTGGGACTTGCATTTGCTTCTCCTCTTGTATTGAATATTTAAGTCAGTTATAGGTCAGTGTTTTTTCTACAGTAGAAGCTCCCGCCAGTCAGCCAAGGATCTGTGGGCTACCTGGACTAACGAAGCAGATTTGTCGTTTGCTCTGGATCCAGAGGAAATGCATTTAAATATCGGATGTTTTTTCTTCTTTGACATTATTTTCTAAACATTGAATGAATGGAAACAGACATCATAAAATCATTCTTTTTTTCACCAAGTATGAAACATCTCGCATGTGCTCGCAGAAAGATAGCTAGTGTGGGAAATTTGTTGAAATCTGTTGTTTTTTCCAGTTTAAACTGAATTTCATGTGGAATTTATGGTAAAAAAAAATGTCATTGTTTTTTTTTTTTTATTCACCAATAAGTGCATGTGACTAGACAAATAAATGGGTAGTGAGTTGTGGAGTTGATTTACAGAGTAATATACATACAATAATATTAGACAAAGACATCAACAAAAGGAATAGAAAAGAAGAGAAAATAAAATAAACAAAAAAAGGGGGGGAAAGAAGGAGGAAAAAAAAACCACAAAGGAAGAAAAAAGGAGAGAAAACAAATGAATAATAACAATAATAATAGTAATAATTATAATGAAATAGGGAGATAAGAGCCGAAAGAAAAGGGAAAAAGGGAAACAAGGCAAAACAGTGTATTTTGGCAGTTATTTCATGATGTGTTTGTTATAGACGTTTCCTTAAAGATTTATACAGATTAACTGATTCCAATTCCCCAAGTTCTTTTTTTTTTTTTTTAAATATCCCTTCTCCTCTCCGTGAACAAGCCTTTGTATATCTATGCTGTGGCATTAACTCACCGGCATCGAGAAAAGGGAGGGAATTTAAGAAATTCAAGGGGAGTCATGATCATGTTTAAAAACAACTTTAATTATACTCTTCAAGCTTTAGAATCAGACCCTCAAGGAAGGTGGATCATTTTAAATATAGCCATTGAGGATAAACAAATATGTTTAGTTAATTTATATGGTCCAAATAACGATGAGCCACATTTTTTTGAATCAATTTACAACATCATAAAATCTTCAAAATTCACAAGTAAATACCTCATAATGGTTGGAGACTTCAATACAGTACAGAATAATTTAATAGATCGTAAGGGAAATAATTCAACTAATAATCACCCACATGCTTCAGCAGAAATCACATCAATAATGAATACAATGGATCTGGTTGATGTTTGGAGATTAAGGAATCCGGAATTACGTAAATATACCTGGAGAAGACAGAACCAGGCAAGCCGAATAGACTATTTTCTTATTTCCTTTTCTTTGTTACCTAAAATAAAAAAGGCAATAATTGAAGACAAATTTAAATCTGATCACCAACTTGTATCGCTACATTTGGTTTTACATGAATATCCACGAGGACGGGGCTATTGGAAATTTAATCAAAAGTTACTGGAGGACCAGACATTTGTAGAGCGTACAAAAGAATTTATTACAGATTTTTTTACACACAACATAGGATCAGCAGACCCACATATTGTGTGGGATACTTTTAAATGTGTTTTTAGAGGCCACGCAATTCAGTTTGCTTCACGAAGACAAAAACTTTTAAGATTAAAAGAACAAAATCTTAAAAAAGAAATTGAGATTCTCACATCAATACTGGATAGCTCACAAGCAACTTGCGATGTAACTGACAAATTGGACCGAAAGCAAAAAGAATTGGAACAATTAATTTGTGACAGGTCAACTATAATGCACTATAATAATAAAGCAAAATGGATGGAGAAAGGAGAGAGATGCAATAAACTATTTTTAAGCCTCCAATATAGAAATACAGCAAAGAAAAATATACAGAAATTAAAAAGGATTGATGGGACGATTCTCATCTCTCCTACAGATATTCTGAATGAGGAAGAGAGATATTTTACAGAGATATTCTCCCCCCAGTTATCAGCTGTTTCACTATGTAATACTGATAGTAATTCATTTTTCCCTCAAAATCAAGTTAAATTATCAGAGGAACAGAAAGCAACATGCGAGGGGCTAATTACAGAAACTGAGCTTTACAATTCAATCATGTCCTTTCAGCGGGGGAAATCGCCAGGGTTAGATGGTATCCCAATAGAAGTCTATCAAACGTTTTATGAACAGATTAAAAACCCCCTGCTCACATGTTTTAATTTTTCATATGATCAAGGTATTCTCACCGGGACTCAGCGAGAAAGTGTAATTTCTCTGCTCTTAAAACAAGAAGCCAGCGGCCACTATAAAGATCCGGTCCACTTAAAAAACTGGAGGCCACTCACTCTTCAGTGCTATGATGCGAAAATATTAGCAAAATGTATAGCATTGCGTATAAAGAATGTCCTGCATGATATTACACATCATGACCAGTCTGGTTTTATACAAGGTAGAAATATTTCAAATAATATAAGACAATTACTTGAAATTATAGAATATTATGATAAAATAAAAAAACCAGGTTTGATTTTTATAGCAGACCTTGAGAAAGCCTTTGATAAAATCAGATGGGATTTCATCTACCAATGTTTAGAATTTTTTAACTTTGGTAAATCTTTAATACAGTGGGTTAAAGTAATGTATCATAACTCCGTCTCCAAAATTATAAATAATGGTTATCTCTCAAACCCCATTATACTCTCTCGGGGAGTAAAACAGGGCTGCCCGTTATCACCGTATCTGTTTATTATGGCAATAGAAGTACTTGCTATAAAAATACGAGCAAATAATAATATTAAAGGTCTAGAAATGCCAGATCTAAATACAAAAATTTCAATGTATGCCGATGATACCATTTTTTTACTGAATTCTGATTATGAAACACTTCAGTGTCTTACAAAAGACCTGGATGAATACTCAAAACAATCTGGGCTGAACCCTAATTACGAAAAATGTCAAATACTGAGACTTGGTTCCTTGAAAAATAAAAATTTCACTCATCCATGCAATCTACCACTTCACTGGACAGATGGACCGGTCAATGTTCTCGGTATACACATTCCAGAAGATATTAGTGAAATTTCAACGGTTAATTTCAATAATAAACTGAGTAAAATTGAAAAAATTCTGCTCCCATGGAAAGGGAAACATTTGACCATTTATGGCAAAATAACTCTGATTAATTCATTAATTGTATCCCAGTTTACATATTTATTCATGGCATTACCAACTCCTAAAGAATCATTTTTCAAAATGTATGAACAGAAGATATTTAAATTTATATGGAATGACAAACCTGATAAAATTAAACGTGTGTATTTCTACAATGATTATGTATCTGGTGGCCTAAAATTATTAAATTTAAAAGCCTTAAATCTTTCACTGAAGGCCTCCCTTATTCCAAAATTCTATCTCAATTCAAACTGGTTTTCCAGTAAGTTACTTAAAAGTGTCCATCCTATGTTTGAAAAAGGATTCTTCCCATTCCTGCAGATTAAACCTGTGCATATTAAGTTAATTACTGACATGTTTTTTAGTGTTTCCACCTTTCTGGAAGAAGCTCTACAGAGTTGGTTGCAATTTCAGTTTCATCCACCAGAAAATACAGAAGAAGTTCTGCAACAAATAATATGGTTAAATTCCAATATACTTGTTGATAGAAGAATGATTTTCTGGAAACGCATGTTCGATAATGGAATTATTTTTTTAAAGGATATAGTGAATGAGGAAAATAAAATTATGTCCCACAGACAATTAACTAGTGTTTATGGAACTGTCTGCACACTGCAACAATATAATCAACTTATTGGAGCTTTACCAAATACTTGGAAATCAAAAATTATTAAAAGACCAGGAGGACATTTAGTCTGTCTGCCTCAAATGAAAATGGTACAATGGTTAAAGAAAATAAAGATTAATAAACATATATACACATTTTACTTAAGAACAAAGAATTTAGTTGCGACACCATATAGAATTCTAGATAGTTGGGAAAATTTGTTAGACACACCAATTCCATGGAATAAAGTCTTCAAAATTCTTTACAATACATCACTTGATCCGAAGATAAGATATTTTCAATATAAGCTGATATATAAGTTTCTAGCAACAAAAAAGATGCTAAATATCTGGGGAATTGAGCCGTCACCCCTCTGTCGATTCTGTCAAGAGGAAGCGGAGTCAGTAGTCCATTTGTTTTGGTACTGTCCTGTAACAGCCCTTTTTTGGATAAAGGTGCAAAATTGGATATCTCAGTATAATAGTATACAACTAGATTTATTTAAGGTATTACTGGGTGATGTAACTAAAGAAAAACACCAAATATGTAATATAATTGTATATCTTGCAAAAATATTTATTTTCAAGTTGACATCTGTTGGGGAGTTAAGACTTGAGAGATTCAAGAATTTTGTCATGTATTACAGTAGAATTGAGTGTGCGATGGCCTATGAGACGGGTCTTGTAATTTATGCCAAAAGATGGGATAAAATTCGGGAGGCTGAAGGTTGGGAATAACAAAGAGATGGAATGGATGAGCTAATGGTTACAAATGCCAAAAATATAAAACTCTGTGAATGTAATCCTTATTGTATTGTATTTTTTTTTTTTTTTTTTTTTTTTTAATTTATTTTTTATTTTATTTATTTATTTATTTTTTTTGTTTTTTGTGGGTGTGTGTTTTGTTGGGTGATGGTAGGAGGATTCATACTTAATTATATAACTGATTAAATTAATAAAGTTGTCCTCCAAAGTGGGGGGGTGGTGGCAGGATAGAAAAAAAAAAAAAAACTCACCGGCATCGAGATGGCAGTGAGAGTTGTGGAGTAGATGTTGTTGAATTCTTGTAATTGATTCTTTTGGGTTGCTGGTTGTTGTTCCATTGATATATGTTGAGTATAGAGATCTAACCATTGTGTTGTCATTGACAAAAAATGTCATTGTTGGCACTTTCAAAACAGATGTTGACTGGTGTCAGTTTAGCACCTCCTGCTGCATTTAATGGGCACTGAAACTTGATAAATGTCTCCAGTCCATTCTGTGTTTGATAGACTATTTCTTGCGGTGGCTATTAAATAATCCATTAATAAAAGTGAAAGATGACTTTCGAAAAATTATTAAATATTCTGCTTATTTTCTGTGGCCATACTGGTGTAATGTACATTTATCTTGATATAAAACGTATTAAATTTGCTCTCATTGTGATGGTAGTAATGGAACAAGGATAAAATAAATTTGTTTTTTGGATATATAGGTTTAAATTAGACATTAACTGCAGAACTACAAACAATTCAATTTTATTTGTACAGTCATTTTCACTCATGTGCTGTCCCAAAGATTATGTCATCATGGGGTAGAGCCGGGCCAGAAACCCCCAAAATAGTAAATAACATTAATAAGCTCCCTGTGGGGGAGAAAAGCTCAGAAAAGAATTTAAATTGTGCGTTTGTAATGTCTAATGACATTCATTCACTACTCATAACGTGCACAGTGGCAGGGCTCACTATTCACACTGCTAATTGGGCACACGGACAAAGTCCAGCTGCGGAAGACGGGGCAGCGTAACTCTGGAGAGAAGGACTCAGATAAGCGTGGGGGGCAGGAGGTGATGTGCAAGATAAGGCCAGCTGGTGGAGCAGCTTGAGAGTTTTGTAACCTGCGTTTTGTTTAACAACTCCCTTATAAGCACATCTTAGATAGGGGAGAGAGCTCTTGCCCCAGTCAAGGTCCAATTTATCTGTGTTCAGCAAACAAGGCGGGGAAAAAACTGTGATTCTGAAGGCTACTGGATTGTGGATGCATATGAGGAACCATATTTGGTGATTTTGAATCCTGAAGAACATTCATCCATTGGTGGGCTAGTACAAGCCTCCCCATTTCCATGCAATACGCTTGCATGTTACCCAATATTCGAGATGCAATTACTTCTTGCAAAACATGATTGTAATCGCTATCACCATACATCCCTGTACTTCCACCCTTTTTGTTTGATTATGGAACAATGCTGTTGCAAAAAAACTTTGTACCTTCTGATCTAATTACAAAATTTACATTCAAACCTCTACTTTGTGGCTTTTATGTGATTAAGTGTTTGTTTGGCAGTCAGACATTGCCAGGTGACCTGTCTTATGCTGTGCTCTCTGTCAGGTCTGCCTGATCCCAAAGTCAGCCCACGGGACTAATCCAGCCAGCGCACAGATGGCAGGGATGAAAGTCCAGGTTGTGGAGGTGGATCGGGATGGGAATATTGACGTGGCACATCTGAAAGCCATGGTAGGAACGTCTGAATTTCCAGGAGGTCTTCAGCTTCGCGCTGAATTACACTAAAGCTGCAGGCTAGCACCCTGAATTGCAGTAAAGCTACAGGCTAGCAGCCTGAATTATGGTAAAGCTATAAGCTAGAACCCAGAATTACACTGAAACTACAAGCTAGCGCTGTGAATTACACTGTAGCTCCTGGCCAGCACCCTGAATTACACTGAAGCTACAGGCTAGCGCTATGAATTATCTTACTCATCAGGCTAGCACCCTGTGTTACACCAAAGCTTCAAGCTAGCACTCGGAGTTTCACTGAAACTACAGGCTAGCACTCTGAATTATACCAAAGCTATAAGATAGCACCCTGAATTACACTAAAGCTACAGGCTAGCACCCTGAATTACACTAAAGCTACAGGCTAGCGCTCTGAATTATCTAGCTCATCAGGCTAGCACCCTGTGTTACACTAAAGCTTCAAGCTAGCACTCTGAGTTACACTGAAGCTACAGGCTAGCACTCTGAATTATACCAAAGCTATAAGCTAGCACCCTGAATTACACTAAAGCCACAGGCTAGCACCCTGAATTGCACTAAAGCTACGGGCCATCACCTTGAATTACATTAAAGCTACAAGTTAGTACCCTGAATTACACTAAAGCTTTAAGCTAGCACCCTAGATTACATTAAAGCTACAGGCTGGCATCCTGAATTACACTAATGCTCCCGGCTAGCACCCTGAATTGCACTAAAGCTACAGGTTAGCACCCTGAATTACTCTAAAGCTGCAGGTTAACGCACAAAATTACTCTAAGGCTACAAGCTAGCACCCTGAGTTACACTGAAGCTACAATAACTAATGTAGTCTAAAGACAGAGGTCTGAAACTCTGTTCCTCTAGGGCCATTGTGTGTACAACTTTTTGGGATTTCCATTCGATGAGCAGTGAACTCAGGCCTCATAAACAGGGTGTGCAGACCTCCTAGCTCATCAATGACTTCAAATTAGCAATTACATGCAGGAACAAACCACACCGCAGTGACCCCAGCAGCCCTCCAGGATTAGAGTGTGAGACTCCTGCTCTATAAGCACCCTGTCATGTATTTCACTGTTGAACTTGAGTCGCACTGACTGACTTCCCTGACCCTTTTCCTGTCTGCAGTCTTTCAGCTGCCTCAGCTCACGCCCTCCCCCCACCTGCAAAAAGCCATCAGGCTGGCCTGACACTGCAGGGCCTGTGCTGCGATTGCATACATGTGTTTCTCACTCTAAATAGGGCGCGTGCAGTACATGCAGCATTTCCGCGTTACTGTGCTAATGTAAAAAACACAAGATCATTGTATCTCCCTCTTTGTAAGTCCTGATTGCTCAGTGTATAATGCTGTATGTTTAGTGATTCTATCCCATGATCCATTTCGCTCTACCACTGTCTGAATATAGAGCCATAATAGAGCAGCCAGTCTCTTCTCTTAAATGATGTTGGCATCCGGTCATGAAGACTATCATCAAGAGCATCAGTTAGTGCCCACAGCATGAAGCACTTAAGGCAAATTGACTTCCTGTTGGCATTATGGTCGCATCACTATTAATGTTTGATGGCTTGCATACTGGCTCAGTATATTAGGTTTCAATTTTAATTGAAAATTTTAAAATTAACGTCTTGTTGGGACTCAGGCAAAGGGCTATTTGTTCTTCAATCCATTGAATATTTGCCCTTAGATCTGATGGAAAAAATCAGGCCATTTCCTGCTTCTTCATGTGACTGGTTTTCCTAAAATAGATTTTTTTTAACCCCCCCCATTCCCTGTCAGAAGCTGTTTCTAATTGGGTACCATTTCCATGTCACATGTAGTGATCCTAATTTTGTATTGGTAAATGATATGCCTGCTGTGTCCTCGTTTCGCACTTTATGCTTTTTTCTTTAAATACAGCTGGCGTTGCATCTGTATGTTCTGCGTGCGATACACCACTGCATATGTACAATGCCTGTCCAAAAAAAAGTGGGATATAAATAGGCAAATAGCATGACTGGAACATGATTGTAACAGTGATTAATCCGTTTCAGCTGGCAGTAATTATTCTAACCCTCTCTGATGAAATGCACAGCTTCTCTGCATGTCAGGAGGCGTAACCCTCGGTGAGGAAAAAAATGTTAGTGTTTCAGAAGAGGTGAATTATTGGCCTGCATCTAGGATAGAAAACAATGAATGTGGAAAACAAACATGAGGAATCATTTTCATTTACAAATTGGCCACCTCAAAGTCCTGACTTTAACCACACTGAAGGTTATTAGGAATGTGCTGGAGAAGACTGCAGAGTGGCTCAAATGTCTTGCTGTTCAGACTGGATCTTCAAGCCAGAAATTAATACAGCTCTGCTTGAAAATTGATGTTCTGAGGTTTCATATGATTGTCAATTCAGACAAGGAATTAGCTCTGTAATCCAACATATTGTGGTTCCAATTAAATATTTGATTTTGCGGCTTTTTTTTGGCCAGGCAGTCTGTAAGTCACCCCTCGCTGCACTGTTGTCTATTTGAGTAATTAAATTATAGGCCTACTGCTGGAACTTTCCGGAAAGGAAGTGGTTTTGTTGAGTGGCAGTGGTACCATGCAGTGCAGTGATCTGTACAGTTCCTCTTTCTATGTAGCGAAATTAGCCAAACTTAGAAAACCTGAAATGCTCAAGGAAACACACACATAAACGCGTACATGTGCGCGCAAGCACACAAATGTTAACACAGTAAGCTTTGCCCTCTGATCTCCTTATGTCTGGTTATATTACAGTGCTGCCATCAGATGACATTTTGCTCGCGCTCGCTGTGATGCGCGGACGCTGTGATGTGCGGACGCTGTGATGCGTGAATGCTGTGATGTGCGGATGCGGTGATGCGCGGATGCTCTGATGTGCGGATGCGGTGATGCGCGAATGCTGTGATGCGCGGTTGCGGTGATGTGCGGAGCCAGTGATGTGCGGTTGCGGTGATCTGCAGATGCAGTGATGTTTGGATACGGTGATGCGTGGATGCTGTGATGCGCGGATGCTGTGATGTGCGAATGCAGTGATGTTCGAATACGGTGATGTGTGATTATGGTGATGTACGGATGCAGTGATGTTCGGATACGGTGATGTGCGGTTGCGGTGATGTGCGGATGCGGTGATGTGCGAGTGCGGATGCGGTGATGTGCGGATGCGGTGAGAGTAGACTTGAAGAGTACAGAAGATGTTGATACTCTTTGATGACCTTACATTCTCCATTGCTCTGACCTCAGGTGGACAAACACAAGGCCAACCTGGCGGCCATGATGATCACGTACCCGTCCACTAACGGTGTGTTCGAGGAGAACATCAGTGACGTCTGTGACCTGATTCACGATAACGGAGGGCAAGTGTACCTGGATGGAGCCAACATGAACGCACAGGTCAGGAGAGCTTGGGCCGGAGCTGACCATCCGATACAGGCAGCACCAGCTTCGCCTTTCATTGCCGTTTTTCTATCGATCTCAACTAATCCTTCACCTCAATCCAAACATTGATATAAAATGATATGGAGAAGATAAGCTGTGTGAGGTTTAATCTGTGGTAGAGGGGATAATATTGGGTTGATGAATTTGTTGTCCTTCCCCTCTATGTATCTGCTTTACTGAACAGGTGGGCTTGTGCCGACCAGGTGACTATGGCTCAGATGTGTCACACCTGAACCTCCACAAAACCTTCTGCATTCCCCACGGGGGCGGCGGCCCAGGGATGGGACCTATCGGAGTGTGAGAGCAACTTCCTGCTTATTACTGCCTCAGCAGGAGAGGAAGTGATGTACCTGCTGATATACAGGGATGATGGAAATAGCTGAATCATTTTGAAATTTTCATTGCTAATATGGAAATAAAATAGTGAATCTCCTATTTTTAAAGTAGTCTCCTGGTTGAAAAGATTCACTGAAACCTTTCAGGTCAACAGTCCTGAGGTGCGCTTCCCAAAAGCAACTTGCTAACGTGGTAAAAACTAACTTGCATAGTTGGGACCACTAACTGTGAATGGATGAACTCAACTACGCTTTTGGGAAACGCACCCCTGGACTGGTTTCTGTGTCCTGAGGACCAGTGGCTCTCAAACTCCGTCCTGTATTTTTCCGAAATGTGGAGCTTTTACTGCGGGAGTCCTTAAACTCTGAAATCACATGGTCAGATATACAGTAGTTGGTTACACACCATGAAAAACATCTTATGTGTGCCTGTCAAACTTAGCTAATCTAAACTGCAATCAGCAATTATATTTCAGTATGCACAGAATTGTATGTAGAGGTAAATTGTCCATACTTGATCAAATTAAAGGCTCTGGGCAGTCAGTTAGTCCCCAATTAGGAAACCTAACCCCCTGGAAGATGATGAAGAATTTTGTTGGTGAATTAATTTTATGAATTCATAAAATAGCGAAGATGGATAATTAGGATTCATTTATCTTGATAATCATCTCAGGGGGCATCAGTTTGGTGCCGCAGAAAATCAGGAAATTTGGTCATCTCATTGAATTATTTTGACTGAAAATACTGAAATTAAATCCATAACTAGAGGCACTCGTAGAGTGCAAAACTCCGGCAAGGCAACGCAATCCAAATCTTCATGAGTGGGAGCAAAGCTGAGTTATGGCGTGTCCTGTGATTTCAAGATGGCTGCCATCGCGGTGAAAATCAGTATGGTCCATCCTTGATGTAATAGCAATGCACCCACAAAATTTCAGCCAAATCCATGCATTGCTTTTTGAGTTATGTTGTTCACAAACAAACAGACAGACAAACAAATAAACAAACGGGCGAAAACATAACCTTTGCCCCAACTTCGTTGGCGGAGGTAATTAACCCTCAGAGGTGCGGAAATAAATTTTCAAACGCTTAAAAATTTTAATATCTTGAGCTTTTGAGAACCTATCATGTGGCAACTTGTTGAGAAGAGCTCCATCAAGTCACCACGTTTTCAAAAACTTTGATTTTATTTCATTATGTCAGACAGCGAGCAGAAAATGTTGCTTGAAGTGCTTTAGGGGTTAAATAAATCATTATTAATGATTAATCAAGATATATTTAAACCAAAAATGTAATTAATCTGATGGAATTTTGGAATTTTTAGTGGGCTGTTTTGACTCTGATTTTCATGTTTATACAGCACCAAAGCCCAGTACCACATTCATGCAGCGTCCTGTGATGTGCTCACCTGCTTGTGTGCCTGCTTCTCCTCCTCAGACTAAGAAAGATGGCAGACTGCAGGATAGGGCTAAGCTGTATTTTGAGAATTATAGTTTGGCCTGTTTGTGGCTGGATAACTCAGTTTTGCTACCACAAAGTACTGAAGGGAGATTCTAGCTTTGGCTCGTTAGCAATTTGCACAACTCTTCTGGTTATCCATTTTACTACCATTTATACTACAGCAAGCATGTTAGTGTCAGAATTAAAACAGGGTTCTCACGGATCCTTAAAAAGTCTTAAAAGGCATTAAATTCACAAATCTAAAAACAAGGCCTTAATTGGCATTAAAATGTCTTAAATAAATCTTTCAAAAGTCTTAAAAATGTGAACTCGTGATGAATTAGTGAACACACTGAGAAAGCGCCACAAAGAAAAAATGGCAGAATTTGCAGAGGTGGAGGAGGATCTGAAAAAAGCAGTGCCATATCAGTAAACGATATCGGCTTTAAAATTAAATATCGGACATCGGCCATTCTGCTGATATCTGCCGATATACATACCCAAAACCAGTGAAGTTGGCACGTTGTGTAAATTGTAGATAAAAACAGAATACAATGATTTGCTAATCCTTTTCAACTTATATTCAATTGAATACACTACAAAGACAAGATGTTTAATGTTCAAACTGAGAAACTTTTTTTGTTGTTGAAAATAATCTAATAATAATAATAATAATAAATAAAAGGCAGCAACACATTGCAAAAAAGTTGGCACAGGGGCCTTTTTATCACTGTGTTACATCGCCTTTCCTTTTAACGACACTCAGTAAATGTTTGGGAACTGAGGAGACCAATTTTGAAGTTTTTCAGGTGAAACTCTTTCCCATTCTTGCTTGATGTACAGCTTAAGTTGTTCAACAGTCCGGGGTCTCTGTTGTTGTATTTTATGCTTCATAATGCACCACACATTTTCAGTAGGAGACAGGTCTGGACTACAGGCAGGCCAGTCTAGTACCCAGACTCTTTTACTACGGGGCCATGCTGTTATAACACGTGCAGAATGTGGCTTGGCATTGTCTTGCTGGAGTAAGCAGGGGCGTCCATGAAAAAGACGTTGCTTGGATGGCAACATATGTTGCTCCAAAACCTGTATGCACCTTTCAGCATTAATGGAGCCTTCACATATATGTAAGTTGCCCATGCCTTGGGCACTAATATACCCCCATACCATCACAGATGCTGGCTTTTGAACTTTGCACCTACAACAGTTCGGATGGTTCTTTCCCTCTTCGCTCCGGAGGACACGACGTCCACAGTTTCCAAAAACAATTTGAAATGTGGACTCGTCAGACCACAGAACACTTTTCCACTTTCCATCAGTCCATCTTAGATGAGCTCGGGCCCAGCAAAGCCGGTGGCGTTTCTGGGTGCTGTTGATAAATGGCTTTCACTTTGCATTGTAGAGTTTTAACTTGCACTTGCAGATGTAGCAACGAACTGTAGTTACTGACAGTGGTTTTCTGAAGTGTTCCTGAGCCCGTGTGGCAATGTACTTTACACACTGATGTTGGTTTTTGATGCAGTTCCGCCTGAGGGGTGAAAGGTCACGGGCATTGCTGTACAGTTGTACAATGCACTTCATACATGTTCCTTGTGAATAGAGGTAAAATTGGTTGTGGGTGTTGTCATAAGTCTGTTTTAAGTAGGACAGGCTGCAAGTATCTTATTTGTTTTGTTTAAAAACAATTGTAATGAATAAATATGACATGTTGTAAATAACGTAAATTGAGGTATTTTTCTTATTTTGCACAAGGAGTGATTACTGATGTTACATCATTTTCAGCTTTGTCTTATGTCTGCATTTGCCAGCAGGCCGACATGATGAAGAGTCTGCAGAATAATTCTGTCTGTTAATTCCCCTGCAGAAACTAGATGATCACTGCAATTAGATGTGGGGGAAAAAATATCGGTATCAGTATCGGATATCGGCCAAATGAGTTGTAAAATATTGGCATATCGGATATCGGCCAAAAATCTAATATCGTCTATCCCTAGTATTAATGTTTTTCAAAAAAACGTTTTCATTTGATCAAAATTTCATGTTCAAATAAACATTTGGGCAAAATTGTCCCGAATCCTATGATGAGGTGTTATTTTTCCATTTGTGTTTATTATGAAGTTGGTCTTAAATTTAATATCAAATGGCATTAAAAAAGTCTTAAGTCTTGAATTTAACTTGCCCGAAGCTGTGGGAACCCTGTAAAAAATTAGCCAGAGAGATTACACATGCGGCTGTACTCCATCTGTTAATGGCTCACTAGCTCATTAAAATAGGAAAATGGACTCAAATGCAAGTGCTCATTAACACCAGATGAACTGAAATTCAGTAAATGCAGTGAAATGCAGCAACACAAGAAAGACAGCCAAACTGTCTGGCAAGTTTAGTCAGTCTGACTGAGATCCATGTAGCCTTGGTTACTGGCCATGATCCATTGTTCAGTGCAGTCCTGGCGATATGATCCTGGCGGGGATTTTCAGTTTTGATGTACTGATCCGAGGGCCTTTGTCCATGTGCACAGGAGCAAATAAGGGACATTAATATTTTGAGATTGTTTGCGGTGCATCCAGTCACACAACAACATTTAGGCATTTTTATTATTTCAGTTAGCAGACCGCGAAGAACACACTGACATGGGTTGTTTTAATCTGCAGAATGTGCCAGAAACTGCAGAAACCCCCGGATTGACCAGTTTGATTCTCTGTGATTGGCATGTCAGTGGCCAACGTGCTGATTGGCTTGTCTGCTCAAGCATAAAACAAAGGGTCAAATTCCGGCTTGTAGCTTGTAGCCTCAGTGTTGCTGCACAGATAGGAAATTTGTGTCACTTTTGAAAATTTCCTAGAAAAATTTTAATCGCACATACACAAAATATTTCTGCAGCTACGGAAATGTTATTACACATGCAAAGTATACCTCCTAGCTCAAAATGTTTTCAAACTTGCAAAAAAAAAATTTTTCAGCGACAAAAGATTTATTTATTTTTTTACACATGCAGATTAAATAAACTTTTTTGCAAACATGCACATAATGGGTCAACAGCTGCATTTTACAAGCTTACAACATTAATGACCCTTACTGGCTTCCATACAAGTGCAGTAGCGATGCTATTCCACTGTATAGTTTGCCGAAAGTGATTCGGCAATAATAGTTAATTTTTCACTATTTGTTAAAATTTTTTACAATGTGTTTCCATGATTAGCCTGCAGCAGCATCCGATGTTAGCTAGTGTAGTGAGAGACTCGCAGTCTCGTATTTTAACAGAGTTCTGCGCACTCTGGAGATAGTAGGGTCACATGGATCTGCACAGCGTGGGCGAGTCCCTGACACAAGAGCTGTCCTTAGTCATGGTGTGTCTTAGCTGGAGGAGGAAAGAGTGAAGAGTATAGGGGCTGGAGAGAGTGAATGCTCTCCTTATTCTGACCTGTTTTACACACCTCTGCTGTGTGATGAGGATTAAGTGTGGCTTACGGTGGTGATTTCATCACGTGAGCTGCACGTGCTTGAAGAGGCGGTCGCTGTTCTGTATGGACTGTCAGCTGACCCTTGGTACTGTCAATATAATGACTACACGAAGGGTAATGAGACACTCCTGCTTTGCGATGATTTATAATCTTAATGTTCTCCAAAAGCACTGACCACATTCGCTCCGTATTTCGCACGAAGCTGCCATGGAACCTTGTCTCCCAAGTTTGCTCTCAGTTTTTAAACATTTTCATTTTTCAATTTTTACCAATTCCTTTATGATTAAAATTTCCCCATTGATACAACTGTGCCCTCTAGTGGCTGGTCAGTGCCATGTGCCACAGTGAGATTCACGAGTTTCTGCTTGGACTTGTTCTGAGTGTCGGCTGGTGACTGGCGAGGCCTTTGGTTCTATGTATGTAAATATGTGCCTTTAATGCAATAAGCACAATATAAAACCGGGATCTTAGCGGCATGGCAAAGCTATGTCAGGCGTACTGTTTAATTAGAAGGAAAATTAACGTACTAAATATAAAACACACCTGATTTGTTCAAATTAACAGCTAGGTAATATTTTGGAATTGCAGTTGCTGTGGAAACAAGAACCAGCATACATGGGTCTCAAGGACTGAGTTTGAGGGCAATTGCCTTCAACATTTAATTTCATGTACCTCCTCTTGTGGATGCGGCCAATGCTGGTGCATAGAGTTATTAAGGCAGAATGTCCCACCTGGGTCTGTAAGAAGAAAGTCAAGTGAAAACCTCCATCTTCCCCAGTGTAACTGAGACATCTCTCCCTGTTCTGTTTGTTGCAGGAAGCTGCATCTGGCCCCCTTCCTGCCCAGCCATCCTGTGGTCAGCATGAAGTCAGAAAACACAGGGTCCTCTCTGGGCACAATCAGTGCCGCCCCCTGGGGATCCAGCGCCATTCTGCCCATCTCCTGGGCCTACATCAAGGTACAGCGTGTTAATGCAGCCAGAAAACATCACATGATCACAAGCATCAAGCTACGGCGTGTTAATGCAGCCAGAACTTATCACATGGTCACAAACATCAAGATATGACATGCTAATATAGCCAGAACATATCACATGATCACAAACATCAAGGAACATCAAGGATTGGTAGCCTAATGGCGCCAGAACTTGTCATAGAGTCACATAAGGACCTAAGACTACTGCGCTAACTTATCTGTAGCACTTAACCTGGGGTCGCTGAGTGACCCAGGATTATATTGTTGATGTACCTGTAATGTATAATATGGCCTTAAATAAAGAGCCATGACTGTAGTGATAATGTAGCAACTGTGCTTAAGAAGCTTGCTACAGAAAAAGAAAAAAAGAAAACCTGTGCTGACACTGTAGCTACAAGAATCCACTTAAAACCTTACGGAGAGAGTTAAGACTGTAGTACGTGAACTAGCATTGTAAGTCTGTTCCTTCACAATGAATTTCAGTAAATTCTTATTGAGTTTAAAATATCTAATTGTCTCCCAAATGCATCTAAAATGTAAAGGGTGAGTCCCTGTAAAGTATTATTATTCTAATGGCTGTGGTATTCTTCTGAAATGGTTTCCAGTTCACTAATAGAATTATTGTACTTGAAATGGCAGTGTTGGTCTCTTGATTTGGCAGATGATGGGTGCCAAAGGGCTGGTTCATGCCACCGAGGTAGCTGTTCTCAATGCCAACTACATGGCCAAGAGATTGGAGAACCACTACAAGGTGCTCTTCAGGGGCATCAGAGGTGAGCGTCAGAAACTGCCCCAGAAAATGATCCAGGATCATCATCACCTTCCATACTGGTATTTTTAAAGTAATAGAATGACACATCAGGCTGTAGTATAATTTTCATACCGCGAAGAAAAATTAGTCTAGCTTTACACTCAGAGTCTTCGAAAATTATGTGCTTCTTATGTAAACTGTGAAAATGTACTTCACCAAGACAGAGGCACTTAATCGTGGACTTGTCTGAATGAGCAGGCCCATATAGGAATCGTCTTTATTCAGTGTTGCCAAATATGTGCTGGGAGACAGAATTTTTCAGACCCTAGACTCATGTCGAAAAATGTCTGAAAACGTCAGAGCATAATTCTTCTCTTTGGTCACAGGGTTCGTCGCTCACGAGTTCATCCTGGATGTCAGACCATTTAAAAAGACTGCAAATATCGAGGCAGTGGACATAGCGAAGAGGCTCCAGGATTATGGTTGGTGTTTTTTACATCTGCAAGTTGATAACATGACATGACATGACATGAATGGCGATAACAGGCCGTTTAGCCCAACAACGCTCGCCAGTTCCTTTATACTATTGTGAATATATCACTTCAGATACTCAATGATTCAATGGTATCTAGCTTAAAGTCAAGCCTGCTCTTGAAATCTCCCAAGGTCTCTGCCTCAACAATATGGTCAGACAAGCTGTTCCACATGATCTCATAATTGTATGCCCCTGGTCTCAATTATGTCTTGGATATTTTGAAGGAGAATTAAAGAGAACAACTAAAAAAAAAAAAAAAAAAATTTTTATGGTAATCACAGACAAAAACGAATAAAAGTATCCCCAAAAAACCTTCAAAATCCTCCAAGCAGTGGGATGTAGAATTATGTTTTTTGGGGAAACTTATTCAGTTTTGCCTGTGATTACGGTAGAAATCTTTTTTTTAATTTTTTTAATTGTTTTCTTTAATTCTCCTTCAAAATAACCAAGACATAATTGAGATCAGGGGCATACAATTATGAGATCTCCTCTGTTTATCCCACTTCTCAAGTATTGCTCAAATGGTTATCTCAACTCAACTTCCTTTGTTTCAGTGATGTCTTGTGTATTTTTAGCTTATCTCTTGCTCCTGAGGGACTTTTAGGAGAAGTAACTCAGAAACTAATGATCACAGAATGATACAAATATGAGAAGCTCAAATTCATCTCAAGAGACAAGATTGAGCAAAAGATGAGCAAGACACTTTTCCTGGTCGAAGGAATCCTACATAATTCACTTTGTTAATCCCTTTTACATATTTAAAGACCTCAATCAGATCACCTGTTAGTCTCCTTTTCCTATGACTAAAGAGATTAAGATTAATTATCTACAGCCTATTCTCATAGCTTTCATCTTTTATACCCAGAATTAGCTTAGTGGCTCTTCTCTGAACTTTCTCTTGAGCCTCTGTCTTTCTTAAAGTATGGTCCCCAAAAGTGTACACGATACTCTAGATGTGGTCTGATGAATATGTTGTACAAAAGAAGCATCACCTCCTGCCACATTTCTGCCTAATTCTGGATTCTATCCAAATCATCCTGAATCTCTTTAGTGGACTCTAAACTATTTGCCAACCCCCCAATTTAGTATCATCTGTAAATTTAACTAATCTGCTCTCAATATACCTATCAAGGTCATTAATGTAGATGAGGAACAGCCGGGGTCCCAACACTGATCCCTGGGGGACGCCATTCTTCACCATACCTAGCTCAGATGAGATACCACTGACCACCACTCTGTGTTTTGTCCTACAACCAGTTTTGAATCCACTTCAGAATACCTCCTATAACTCCATTGGAGCTCATTTTAAGAATAAGTCTCTTGCACGGTACTGTGTCAAATGCTTTCTGAAAATGAGTGTAACTAGTTCAGGCAGGAAACTCAAGAAGAGCTACATCAGCTGACAGCAGCCTGGTAAGCTACCAGCACGTCAGCATCAGCAGGCACACAACTGGAGACACATCACAAGGTCAGACAGCGATCTATTTGAAAGACGTCAAGCTCACTTACTTCTGCTGCTGTTTGCAATGACTTTTCATGCTATGCAACATGCTCTTTGGTTTTTTGCTTGCCGCCTCCACCCCAGCCTCCACCTGTTTGGTTCTGCTCACATCGGGGGGATTTTGATTTCTGTTCATGACTATGTTTGTATGTTTTCTGTGCCTTGGTAGGACATTCCTTCAGAGCAGAACCACCACCAAAATACAATGTAATGCTTATACTCATGAATAAATTGTTCTGTTTTATTGAAACATGAGTTTTCCTGACTGAAATCCAAATATATGATGTCATAAACCCTGCTCCGGTCATAAGTCTTGGTGGCGTCTTCAAAAAATTCCAGAAGGTTTGTCAGGCATGACCTTCCCTTACGGAAACCATGTTGGCTATCCTTCAAGACCTTGTTAGTTCAAGAAATATGTCAACTCATCTTTTATCATAGATTCTGGTATTTTGCACGCAATGCAAGTTAAACTGACTGGCCTGTAATTTCCTGGCTCAGTACGGTCCCCTTTCTTATACATTGGTATTATATTGCCCTGTTTCCAATCATTTGGTATTTCTCCAGTTTCTAAAGACCGTCTGAAGATGGCGGATAGCGGCTTAAAGATGATCTCACTAACTTCCCTGAGCACTCTAGGATATAAGCCATTAGGACCCGCTGCCTTATCTGCCTTTAGTTTATGTAAATTGTCTAATACTTTTTATCCCTAACCTCAATTTCCGCTAAAAAATCTTGAGCATTGGACATGCCCTCTGGCCGAATAAAGACCTGCTCTGAGGTAAAATTCTCTTAAAAGTAACTGTTTAAGGTATCCTTGTTATCATATAGCAGCAATCCATTTTTATTCTTTATGCATTTAACCTGCTGTTTGACTTTCCTTTTTCTGCTACAGTACTGAAAGAGGCGCTTAGGGTTAATTTTTGCCCCCTCTGCAATTTGTCTTTCATACAGTTTTCTAGCATTTCTCAGCTATTTTTTGACCACAATCCGCATTTTACAGTATTTAGCCTTAGTAATCTCAATGTTATCCTTCATGTACATCTTATAAAGAATCCTCTTTTCCCTCAAACTCCTACGAATAGCTGTGGTCATCCACTGAGGATTCTGCTTTTTCAGCTTAATTTTGGATACCTTTGGAATGAATTTGCATTGTGAATCAAGTAAAACCTCCTTAAATCTTTCTTTATGCACTCTTGTATACCTGTCAAGCTGGTATGCACTATGCACATACACATTCGCAACAGAACAACAAAATGAAGTTCGGCTTTCCTCCACTGTTGTAAACTTACTGAATTTAACAGTTAAATTAACGCATTGTCTCCTTGTCATATTAACTGTAAGTGGAGTCCTGCGCGCATTTTACTGTTGTTTAAACTGAACATGCACTGAACTCTGTGGTAAACTTATTGTAAAACTAGGCTTATGCAGTCGGAGACAACGGCTTGGGGTATATCCCTGAACGCCCCCAAGCCTCCATTTCCCCAATCCTTGAATAGACCTTGAATAGACTTTCATTTGAACTTAATTTCAAGTCAATCGGATAAATAGTTCTGAAGATATGGCCAAAAAGGTCATTTTCCATCACAAAGCGCCACCTGGTGTCAAAATCTTGAACCAAAGAGGTATAATGTCATCGTGGGACACATCCTCAGGTCATTACCTTTCATTTGCACTTGATTTGAGGTCAATCGGACAAATGTATCCAGAGATATGATAAAAACGCTGATTTTTTCAGTTTTTTCCCCTGGTGGCCAAACTGGAAATTGTAAATTGTCCAAAAACAAATTAGTTCTTCCTCTTTATTGTCCCCCGCCGCGTGGAACGCGCGAAGCGGCGGGACATAGTATTCACGACCGTCCGTCCCTCTGTACGTCCCGAATCCTTGTCAGCGAGATATGAACGAATTTCCTGAAGGATCTGAAGGATTTCCTTCAAATTTCTTGTCAGCATGTATTAGGGTGATACACCAGCGCCAGTCGATTTTGGTGACCTTCGCTTCACTCTCAAGGTCACACCGAGAGACTGCTCATTTTGACACGATTTCACATCTTGTGGCGGGGGACAAAGACACGTTAGTGGCAAATGCTTGTGATACTTGCCTATATGCTAAACATGAAATTTCTAATTGAAATATTACTGAAGTTATCGTGTAAACACGTAGGGCGGCGCGGCGGCAGCGGTCGGACCAAAAGCATAATATCCCAGAAACGGCGTTCGGGGATATAATTACAGTTAAAATAACTGGCAAAAAGGTTCCTGATAAATGACCTGGCAAAAAGGTTTCAGTTTATTGTTTTTTCAGTTTATTCAGCTGTGCACATGGGTTCTTTACTATCCAAACTTACTCCTTCTCCCTTCGAGGAATACACAGAAAAAAGTAAAGTTACCCCCTTCAGAAAGCTTCATATTGCCCCATTTTTACCTCAAATTTTCAAAAGCTTTGCACCACAGAAGGGGTGGAACCGCCCCCCCTTTTGCACCATCCCACCTGCTTGGTCGCTCCGCTCCCTTGCCAACAGTGTCACCCCCATATTAAATTTTTCTTGAAAAACTCCTGAAAGGGGTAATTTTCTTAGTGAACTACTACCTAGGGGTGCGTTTCCCAAAAGCACAGATGCTTGCTTACTTACTTACAGAGGTTACTCCTCTGATATTCCCAGGGTTTTTTCTCTGTAATTCCCGGGGTTATCCCTCTGATATTCTCGGGATTACTCCACTGATGTTCCCGGGGTTACTTCTTTGTTATTCCCTGGGTTACTCCTCTGATATTCCTGGGGTTACTCCTCTGATATTCCCGAGGTTACTTCTCTGATATTCCCGGGGTTACTCCTCTGATATTCCCGGGGTTACTCCACTGATGTTCCCGGAGTTACTCATCTGATGTTCCCGGGGTTACTCCTCTGATGATCCCGGGGTTCCTTCCCTGATGCTCTGCGATTGCATCTGTCGTTTGCCTCAACACTCTGAGGGGTACAGCCCTGACATTAATATCGTGCTTTTCCACTACATGGTACTCGCTCTAGTCTACTCAGTACCGGGTACTTTTTTGGGGTTGCTTCTCCATTAGAGGATAGTACCGCATCTGTGGTACCTGGTCGTCCTTGTGATGCAGCATGTTACTGCCACGACGGCATCCTCAGTTATATCAAGTTTACTTTTATTCTGTCAATTTTGTTAAATATGTATGTGATTAAATCAGGGGACGCACACTACTGTCACTAGACCCTGCGTGTCACTGTGGGTGGATATTTCTAAATCTCACTTTCAATGTACACCCACAGAGACACTGTTCGATCCATTCACTTCAGGCATACTTTTTCGCTCTGCATCTTAAACATTTTCCCAACTCTTCAGATTGTAAGTAATCAAACGCACATACCTTCCTAGCTAAGACGGCTAGACTCAGCCGCGAGGTCACGCAGGTAGATGCCTTCCGTGCAGAGATATGAGCAAAAAATTCTTCTGAAACTACGGTTCAAATGCTTGTCCCATGTTTTCTAACATACTAACGAGTGGTTAGTACTGTTGCCTCGCAGCCAGAAGGTCATGGGTTCGATTCAGGCCTGGGGGCCTTTCTGTGTGTAGTTTGCATGTTCTCCCCGCGCCGCTCTGTGGCTGCCCACTGGTCCTAACTGTAGGATGGGTCAAATGCAGAGGACAAATTACCCCACGGGGTTCAATAAAGAATATCTAAATCTCTTCTAAATTTAATGGGAATTCCCTGGCCTACTGTTGCATGTCAGGATTAGAAAAAATGGCGACAAGTGTTTGAACCGCGTCGCTCCAGAGGAATTTTACCTGTTTGGCCGTACTTTGGAACCCCAGGAGAGCAGGTACCAGAAAAAGTACCTACTAGTACCTGGTACCAGGTACTTTTTCCTAATGGAAAAGCAAAAAAGGCGAGTAGAGTAGAGCCGGTACCTTGTAGTGGAAAAGCGCTTTTAGACCTTTCCCATACTGAAGCTGCTTTATGTCATGGCCCAGCCCGATGTAGTGAAACAGAACTCAGGATCCAAATTTGGTTCCACAGTTAATGCTCTGAGTCAGAATCCACTTGTAGCTGTGCAGGGCTGTAATAACGGCCTACAGCATGACTCAAACCCCCCTGTTTCTCTCATCCATGAAAGGTTTCCACGCCCCCACCATGTCCTGGCCCGTGGCAGGAACCCTGATGATCGAACCGACCGAGTCGGAGGACAAGGCTGAGCTCGATCGCTACTGCGATGCGCTTGTGAGCATCCGTCAGGAGATTGCAGATATCGAGGAAGGAAGGATGGACTCTCGCGTCAACCCACTGAAGGTCAGGCCTGAGCCAAGAACATTGTGTGTGCAGTGGGGTCTTGCAAAACCCATGTGGAAATGAGTGCTTGTGTTACAGTAATTTATGTGTGTAACAGTATAATGTGAGTGTTTGTGTTACAATAATGTGAGTGTGTGAGTAACAGTACAATGTGAGTGTTTGTGTTACAGACACGTATGGAGTAACAGTATAATGTGAGTGTTTATGTTAGAGTAATATATGGTGTAACAGTATAATGTGAGCGTTTCTGTTACAGTAATGTATGTTAGTAACAGTATAATGTGAGTGTGTGTTGCAGTAATGTATGTGAGTAACCGTATAATTTGAGTATGTGAGTAACAGTAGAATGTGAGTGATTGTGTTGCAGTTATGTATGTAACAGTATAATTTGAGTGTTTGTGTTACAGTAATGTGAGTGTGTGAGTAGCAGTATAATGTGAGTGTTTTTGTTTCAGTAATGTATGTGAGTAACAGTGTAATGTGAGTGTTTGTGTCACAGTAATTTATGTGAGTAACAGTGTAATGTGAGTGTTTGTGTCACAGTAATGTATGTGAGTAACAGTGTAATGTGAGTGTTTGTGTCACAGTAATGTATGGTGTAACAGTATAATGTGAGTGCCTGTGTTACAGTACTGTTGAGCCTGTCCATGCTGTGTTCTCTGTGCTTCAGATGGCCCCTCACTCTTTGGCCTCCATCGCTGCCTCCGCATGGGACCGGCCGTACTCACGAGAGACAGCTGCCTTCCCTCTGGTGAGTGCTGTTTACGCTTTAAACTCTGACTGTCATGTAGCACCATGGAACTCTGGTCTGCTCAGCCATTACAGCTGTGTGCTTGCTCAAGTGATGGTACTACAATTACACGTCTGTCGGCCCGTAACTGCTACAGGTTTTTTTTTTTTTTGTAGTTTCAATGAATTTTTGCCCTCAGGTTAACAATTGAAGACCCCAGTGCTAAAATTTCTTTTGCCACACAATGAACATTTTTAAAAGACTTTAGGCAGTGGACTGAGGAAACTATAAAAGAGCAGGGATGTGAATTATTCCGATAATTTGCGGAATTCCGCTTTTTTATCTTCAAAATTAAAAAAATAAATAAAGTTCTGATTTTTCAGTCATAAAAATCCGATTTCATATCTACAGCATTCCGACTTTTAGTATTTCCGTAACTGAATTGATCTTATGCACGATGCATTCTACAGAACTTCCGTTTTCAAATTCACCAGCCAAGGCACTTCAAATGTCATGTTGTGTGGGCAGGGGCCACGGTGGCAAGTTTCAACACTGCGGAAAAGAAACGACTTTGATATTGCGGATATTCGAGACGACAGATAGCTTGTAGTATGGTAATAATTAATAGTCTGTATACCTGTATTTTGTGTAGCCCATTCGGCTAGTGGAGCGAGGATGAAGCAGTCTTGTAGCCTAAGTTTCAGGGGCATGAGTGGTTGACGGCTGAACACTGCTGCGTCCCTTTATGTAACTTGTCGAGACAAATGCTGTACACCGCTGGTAAGTTGCGTGGTTGGTTCAGTGTGTATCAGTATCCCCCGGGAGTGCGAGCGGGTGCTCATCTTTGCTCTTTGAGGCACCTTCGCCAGCTCCCATTAATGGTAGTATGGCCAGTCAAACCATAACATTGCATTATGTAAGCTTATCAACAAACCTGATGGACCTTTATTTTCCTACCTCACTTTCGCACACTTTAATATGAAGCATTATCACCCTATTTTTTGACTTCGGTGATGCTGAATTAATTGGTTACTATGGCCAGCATACGCGCGGGTTATCAGTGCTAACGCAGCTGGGCATCTAGCTCCAAAGCTAAATCATGGTTATTTCATCAGCTGCCCATGACCTTTAGCAATATTAGCGAACAATACCACTACGACACGCAACTTTTCTTCCGTGTCGTATAATTAAAGGTGCTTCAGAACCTCGACGAAGAGCCCTTCCTCATAGTTTCACCTTTATTTTTTAATGTAAATGGTGCGCCACTGGACACCGAATATAACCGAATGCGGCAAGTTAGTGACACTGTTTTCCGTTGTCGTTTGGCTTATTCACTCGGTTAATATGTAATGCATATTCCCGGGAGTTCCATCAGAATTGTGTTTTAGTCAGTAACTGATAGCTGAAAATACTCACAGAACTCATAGATGGTTTCTACAGATGATTTGATAAAGATAAAAGATTTATTAGTGATGTGTATCTACAGTGATTATGTGATTATTTTTCATTTTTACTATTACACAGTACATTCAGGGAAGTCTAAATTCATAAAATCCAATGAGCGTGTGACATTGTGATATGATTTTGGAGTTGACTAAGAAGTCGATGATTTTATTGATATATTGGCTATATTCAATAAATGTTACTTGACTTTTATCTGAGTGCAATAGGGGCAGATTAAATTCTTTACAAGCTTGGAGCTTGTGACTAATTTTGACTTGATTTAGAATTCAAAGATTGCCTGTGTTTCTTGGCTTGAATATACATTGGATAATAATTCTGTTTTTTATTCTTTTATTGAATTCTTAGTACACTTAGGGTACTAAAAATCACTAAAACCTAGGAGCTTCGGGGTGCTTCGACCCCCCCCCCCCCTGCCCCCTGCCCCCCGTATCCAGCGCCCTGGACCCCAGCTAAATTTTCAGATAATTTCACTTCACCCAAATCACATCCCTGTAGAAGAAGTTTCCCATCTTTACCACTCGGTGTGTGAAAATGTGACTAAGGAGTTTTTAACACTTGATTCTCCGATTACACCTTAATTCTGTAATATACACAGAGCTGAAGGATAATAATTTTTCAGTAGTGCTTATTAACACAGTGTTCAGCTGGAATTTCACACATTTGCAATGCATGAGGGTGATGCAACACATTAAGATGCACAAGATTATGTTGAGTTACATGCTACACTGATCAAGATGAAATTCTCTTCAGAATTTCCAATATTTCATTCTTCAAACTTTGAGATTCTCTGCACAAAATTAGACGATTTGAATGTATTTCGGACGAGGACATGAAATGAATCTCACTCAGTGCAGTTATTTTGTGTATTTGAAAAAGGAGCAAAACCATTCTAGTCGGCAAGTGAAAAACATCTGGATTAAAAAAAAACATCTGGTTTCAGAACATCTGGTCCTGAAATAAAAACTGCGTTCATAATCTGCTGTGCTGGAGTGAACTAGCCAGCTAATGTCCCAAAGCACTCTTATTGTAGGTACCCGTTTGGTGGAACTGTCTCTAAAAATAAAATGACTATATTTGAGGGCAACGAGGATCTTGCATGGGGATTTTGCAAGAAGTGTTGCTCACTCATAATTGGGTTGAACTCATACAGCATGACAAATTAGTAGTGGAAGACTGCTCTTGACATTGAACCTGTATTTTCTGTAACACCTTTGTTCAGTTGATGCAAATTCGTCCTGGCTTTTGAAAGTAATTCATGTATGAGTGATCTTTTTTCTTCCAGCCTTTTGTAAAGCCGGAAACGAAGTTCTGGCCCAGTATTTCGAGGATTGATGACATATACGGGGACCAGAACCTAGTGTGCACCTGCCCCCCCATGGAAGTCTACGAATCTCCGTTTGAAGAAAAGAGAGCCTCGTCATGACATCACACCCGCAGTTCGCCCGCTCCATGGCGCCTCACTCAACACAACACAACATCTGAACGACTGGACCTGTCTCTCCTGCAGTCGTGTTTCGCTCATGGCACCTGCTTCGTGCCTCAGGTTTCTTACAGGCTGTACAAATGCACGTAGTTGCCTTGAGACTACGCCACATTTTTGGTCGCTCCCTGTACTAAAAATTCATCATTTAAATCTTAGTACTGTATCTGTGCACTCTTTGTTTATAGTTATTTCTCTGTGAGGAAAATTTTAGCAAAAATATTGTCTGAAATGTGTGTCCATGTGTCTGTGACTTTTATCCGTCAGCCGCACAAATGCTTTTTAAAAGAATCCAATTTTTAAAAAATTTGGGAGGTTTGTGCTTAACAATTATTTTCTAATTAACTTTTTAAGTCACTGTTAATCAGTCTGCTGTAGAAATTTAATAAATGTTCTATTTGGCATTATACATAAAAAGGTGTTTGATGGCAAATGAGCTGAAGTACTCTTCATGTTGGTTGCGATTGTTCATTTGATTAATTGTTACAGGTTTATACACTACTGTGTCAAATGATGTTATTTTATGGGGTCAGAGAATAGTCAGTGCTGGTTTTGCTAAAATTATCACCAGGTTACTTAATCAAATGGTGCAGTGGATCAGTCCTGAGAAAAACCAAGCCTTTGGTGTAGAAGTTAAGTCTGCCGTGCTACTCATGAACATTCATGTACAAATCTTTTTTGTGTATTACATGTAGCAGAAGGATAGAATAACAAATTAATGAAATATCAGCCTAGTAGGACAAAAGGAAAATGAGCAGCACAAAAAAGAATGTCTGGTGTCTGATGTATGGACCCCGCATGGAATGATGAGGGTTAACTGATTTTGAACATTTTTGACCATTGAAAACAGGAAAATTACACAGAACAGCTAAATGAAAATATCAGCATCCATTTTCTGCGTGTGTGTGTGTGTGTGTGTGTGTGTGTGTGTGTGTGTGTGTGTGTGTGTGTGTGTGTGTGTGAGAGAGAGAGATGCACGCACTCCTCAACTTCACACTGATACACGCAGACACATGCTGACACTCACAATACCTACCGTAATATGAGCTGGCTAGTTTTACCTTGCTGAAAAGAAAAATAATTTGATGATCCATGATAAAACTTACCCTGACACATCAGTCATGAATGTGCAAGTATAGTGTTGAAATATATCAATTTGATGACAACAAATATGTTCTGAGGTAAACAAGATCATTCTTGCATTTGTCAGATCTTGCTGTGAAAAAAAAAAATCATCCTAGGGGGTGACATTCTTGATATAGCCTGTGTTCCACTGTAAATATATTTCTGACAGCCATCGTTGGTAAGAATCAAAGTTTTCTTTGAGATTCCATAAGAAATGCGTTCGGGTCATTTTACACCCACTTATGGAAGCTTGGGGTTATAATACAAAAACTACAATTTGTAAAAAAAATCAAATAAAAATAAGTACAAAGATAACTGAAAAATTTAAAAGGCTTGATATCAAAAATATTTTTTGAGCAATAGCTGGAATATGATATGATAACAACTTTATATAATAAAGAAATTGCCAGAAAAACACCCCAGGTCGTGTTTGACCCATGAATGTATCTAAGGGTTAAGATCCTTTTTATTCACTTTAGCACCTCCTGAGCTCCGGACCATCAGAATACCTCCACCACGCTTGACAGATGTACAAAACTACTTGGTTCTATACAATTGTGCTCAAAAGTTTTCATACCCGGGCTGAATTTGTAAAATATTTAACATTTTTAAAGAAAACATGAATGGCCAGGCACAACACATTTCTTTTATTTCTTATAAGTTTCATATCCAACTGTAGGCCATGTAGAATGGCACAATCATCAAATAAAACATAGCGATAAGGGAAAAAAATAGCCTTGTTCAAAAGTGTGCAAACCCGTAGGGCTTAATACTGTGTATTTCCCCCTTTAGCACCATGACAGCGGTGCAGTCTTTTGTGATAGCTGTCAATGTGGCCCCTAATTCTCTCAGGTGCTATAGCTGCCCATTCTTCCTGGCAAAATTCCTCCAGCTCCTACATATTCTTCGGTCGTCTTGCATGAACTGCACGTTTGAGATCTCCCCAAAGCGGCTTGATGATATTGAGATCAAATGACTTTGATGGCCACTCTAGAACCTTCACCTGTATCTTGGGTAATCACTGGAGGGTCAACTTGGCCTTATGCTTTGGATCATTGTCATGCTGGAAAGTCCAAGTGCGTCCCATGCGCAATTTTCGTGCTGAAAGTAATGCAAATTGTCTGCCAGTATTTTCTGATAGCATGCTGCATTCATCTTGCCATCAATTGTCACGAGAATCGCTGTGCCTTTAGAGCTCACACACCCCCAAAACATTAGAGAGCCACCACCATGTTTTACAATGGGAATGGTGTTGACTGCTCTCTAAACATTACGCTTATGGTTGTGACCATTAAGTTCTCTTTTGGTCTCGTCACTCCAAATGACAGTATTTCAGAAGTTGAGGTGTTTCAAGGTCTTGTCTGGCATATTTGAGACAGGGTTTTTTGTGGGATTGGTACAATAATGGCTTCCCTCTAGCAACTCGACCTTCGTTGATAATTTCCTCTGTAATGGCTATCTATTAAAGTTAAACGAACCAGCCAGACGCCAACCAGTGTTTCAACACACACCTTTAGATTTATCTTCTTACTGTTTCGCTGAACTTGCTTGCAGACCCTTTGTGGGTAGTTGTAGAGGCGAGGCGAGTGTGAATGTGCTTGTAGGGTTGTTTGTGTATGCGCAATGTTGTGAGACGCCCTGTAGTCACGTTTCAAAAAAACAAACGATTCAACAAACTTAACGTAACATAAATCAAACAAACGGTAAACAAATAAAGATAATCTAAAATAAACTTAGGAACATGCGCTGCTGCAGGTGCGGTTGAGAGATAGTTGCTCCTCTGTTGGCATCCTACCTTCTGCGCACATCTGAAGACAAATTAAGGTAAAAACTCTACTCCCACATGGGCTGCTGTTCGCCTAGCCACTAGTTGGGGCAGATCAAGGACAAACATAACGCGTTGCTGAATACCCCTCGACCCGGACAAGATTTCTGGCCTCGAGGTCACAGCGCTAAGGTCAAAGGTGAAATCCCCAAAAAACGTGACCTTGCACATCCATGTGTCACAGTGAGTTACCATACCAAACTTGGTGAAGCAGCAATCAGTAGTTGCTGAGTACTGACCCGAACAAGATGTCCTGTCTCAAAGTCACAGCACTACGGTCAAAGGTCAAATCCAGCAAAAAAACATGATGTTGCACATCTATGTGTCACAATGATTTACCATACCAAATTTGGTGAAGCTGCGATCAGTAGTTGCTGAGTACTGACTCCTACAAGATTTCCTGCCTGAAGGTCACAGCACAAAGGTTGAAGGTGAAATTCAGCAAAAAACCTGACATTGCACATCCATGTGGCACAGTGAGTTACCATACCAAATTTAGTGAAGCTGCGATAATTACTTGCCGAGTACTGACCCGGACAAAATTTCTAGGGTCAAGGTCACAGAGCTAAGGTCAAAGGTCAAATCCAGCAAAAAACCTGACATTGCACGTTTGGGTCATGGTGAGTTATCATACCAAATTTGGTGAAGCTGCAATAATTGGTAGCCGAGTACTGACCCGGACAAGATTTCCAGGGTCAAGGTCACAGCGCTAAGGTCAAAGGTGAATCCAGCAAAGAAATATGATGTTGCTCATCAATGGGTCATAATGAGTTACTGTACCAAATTTGGTGAAGCTGCGATAATTAGTTGCCAAGTAGTGACTCAGACAAGATTTCCAGTGTCTAGGTCACAGTGCTAAGGTCAAAGGTCAAATCCAGCAAAAAACCTGACATTGCACATCTATGGGTCATAGTGAGTTACCAGACCAAATTTGGTGAAGTTATTAGTTACTGAGTACTGGCCTGAACAAAATCATGGACGGATAACAGACGATGGACGACAGACAGACATGCATGTGACGACAATTCCCATCTGGCCAGAGTCGACTGAGGAGTAAAAACGGCTCCAACAACCTCCTTATTATGCACTTTGAAATGACCACACCATCTTTTTCCAAAGCATCCTTTATTACTCTCGAGGTAGCTTGTGGATTTTTATTTGTGTCCTGAAGAAGTCTCCTGGCAAACTTGGCTGAGATCTTTCTTGGCTTAACTGACCTTGACATGGTATCAACATATCCGCTAAATTTCCACCTGTTAATCACAGACCGAACAGTACTGACTGAACAGTACTGACTGGCATTTTCAAGTCTTTGGATATCTTCTTATATCCTTCCCCATTTGCCTCATTACGAAGGTCCTCAGACAGTTCTTTTCCGCTCCCCATGTCCGGCCAGATCTGTGCATCCACTGGGGAGCTGACAGACTCAATGAATTACTCACAGACGCTACATGCAATTTAAACAGCCACAGGTGTAGAAAATTAACCATTAATAGCCATTTAAACCTGAGCGTGTCAACAAGAGTATGTAAACTTATGATCAGGGCAGTTTGGGTGATTTCAGTTATCATTATGATTTAAAAAGGAGCCAAACACTTACGTGATGATAAATGATGTCACATGATCACTATCCTGAAATAAAAGACGATTTTTTGGGGGGTGATGAGTCATATTTTCAAAGTAAATGGCAACATTTTGCAAATGCAGCAAGAGTATGAAAGTCAGCAATTAATTGGACAGAGTGACATAAATGAGAAGAAAATCAATGACTGAACTATGGGGGATTTTGGAGGTATTTCTAATGATAATGAAAGGGAGTAGTGAGGGAAGACGGGTGCAAGAAGAAGACGGTGGGGAGGTGAGCTGAGAAATGCTTCATTCCTCCTCAATAACTGGTGAATTAGTCAGTTCTTGACGTGTTTGAAGCAGAAAAATGAGGCATGTGTAAGGATCTATCGGACTTTGACGAGGGCTAAATTTTGGTGGCCACATCGGGGTCAGAGTGTTGACGGTGAAACAATGCCGTACGAAGCATTGAACCCTCTTTTGAGTCATTGCATTGGTTCATGCCTCAAAGCTTAATTCATAGTGCTCCAGGGTGACATCTGCTGGTAGAATGTATGTTCAGTAGTTAGATGAAGCTGCGCTCTCGTGTCTGTGTTGGACTGCACCACCCTTAGAAAAACAATACATGAGGGAGTATCCTTTGGGGGATAAATACTGCATACCTTCAGTAAAGTTTTAAATTTGAAGACTGTGATCTGGCAGCTTGCGGGGGCCGAAGACCTTACTAAGACTCATTTATGTTGAAGTTAATATTTCCATTGATTTGTCACCCGTATGTGTGTGTGTGCGCGCGCGCACATGTGTGTGTCTGTGTTTGTGTAGGCCGTGTTTTTCAATCAGGTGTGAGTTCAATCAGCTGCAGGCATGTATGCACATTTTATGGTGCATTTAGGTTTGAGGTAAACATTTCAATGGCTGCAGATTACAATGCCTCTTTATTCCCCGCACTGGATAAAAGAATGAGTGTTGTCCTTCTGTGTGTCCGTCTGTCTGTCCCCATGTCCATCCGTCATGCCATGACTTTCTCAGGCCAGAGCTTCTTTGGATGTGTATAATTTATGTCTCAGAATGCTAGGTCCCTGTTGAACAGCTGGATGTGAAAACTGTGCAGAAATATGTTTTTATTTGATTTGCCCCGAAGCCATAGTTTTACTGATATTAATATATGAATATTTCAGTTTTTAATTATCTGTTTACCCGATTTTGAGCAGATTAGTTATATGAAAGCTGAAAGCTTTTACGTATGTCCCTATTTGGAAAAAGTGCCTTATTGCAACCTTATTTTTATTATTTATTTATGTATTTATTTATTTTAGATTATTTATTTCTGAACAGGGGTGTTTACTGTGCGTTTTGCCATGACCAGAAGCTGGTGCCTATATGACCAAGGCGGAATGCACCAAGAATAAGGAGCGTTTGGTCTATCATTGAACGACACTTATGTCAGCGACGAGGATTCCCCCGAGGACAAGTGCAGAAAGGAAGTCAGCAAGGGCAAACTAAAGAGGTGCATCTCAAAGCGTAGGCTGCATCCTTTGAAGTCTGCATTTTTAGGGGTCGTCACTTATTTCCATCCACTGAACTGATGTGACGTCATTTCATCTCCGTTACACAGCTTTGGTTGAAGTGAGTCATCACTGGTTTCCCTAACCTTAACCTTAACTCTAACCCCTAACCCTAAACCTTGCCCTAAAACTAACCCTAAATTTAACTTGCACCTGACCCAAAATAGTTTGGGGGAAGGAATTAAGGGACGACCCCTAAAAATGCAGCTTTCAAAGGATGCAGCCTCCGCTTTGCACCTAAGGACTATTGATGCTCAGCCATAGACTGTATAAAAAGATGGACGAAGCAACCTTGACGTCATTGGTTTCAGGCAGCATACCATTGAGGAAGCCTCGATTTTGGCAATTTGAATTGCTTCATTTTGACATTTTGAAACCGGAAATAATTCATATCGGACGAGAACGTGAATTGAATATCCAGGGAGGAGCGATGGGTGGATCTACATGTGAATCTGACCGTATCAGACAAGGACCAGAAGATAGCCACGCCCCCAAAAGCATATACTAGCTTTATCCTTTATTCTATTCTATTTGGGACTATAATTTACAAAAAGCAACTTCATGATATATCGAAGGAGACTTAAAACTTACGATAGATACAATAAAGTAATGTGGAAAATCACTATTTAAATTATAAATCAGGCGGGAAAATATGGTCATTTTATAATAGGGTCAGACTTCTATAGGATTGAACTTCTTTCTGCAACCACCGACATCGCCATCTGCTGGCCATTAAATTGAATGCAAATTTTTGAGATTTCCGCATTGGCTGCAGTTGCTGTGATTCTGCCTTGTTGTCATGTTTATGTTCATGTTCTGTGTGCATGATTTTGTCTTTTATTTATTCTTTTTGGTCATTGTAATACTCAGGTTTTTAGTTCATTCCATTTCTCAGTTTCATTGCACTTGTCTCCCCTGTCTTGTGATCGAGATGGTTCAGTCCATCTTCCTTGTTTGCGTGCTCACTTACTTCAGGTGATTTAAATGAATTCCGGTGTTTAATATATTCCTTCGATTCTCGTTTAATTCCTTTGTCTTACTGTTCTGATTACTAACAAGACTAACATCTGTATTTTGTATCATAGTCTACTAACACAACTAATCCTTGTATATAGATTACTAACTTCCTAACGAGCACTCTTGTTAAATCTGTAAAGTTGCACCGCTACTAATTAATACTAATTCCCTCTCAGCAATCGCTCTGTTCTAGTCTCCACCTCTTGCTCAGCTGTACCTATCTTCCCCTGAGTTTCTGCGAGATCTCTCGCACATGCTTCATTACTTTCCTGCGCTCGTTATCTGTGCTCTTAGAACTCCTTGACCGGAGCTGTTTAAATGTCATAGGCTGTCAGTGTGATTCCCGTCCGTGTCTTGGCTTTTGCCAATTTTCGTGGTTAGGGTTTCCCTCATGTGATTCTCCCGTTGTAATAAGTCTGATCCAGTTCACCTGTTTTCTGCATAGCATGTGACTTCCCTCTCGTCTATTTAGGTAGTCTTTTCACAGCCAGCTCCTTGTCAGACTGTTGATCAATATTTCATTGTGCAGAGCGCTTTGTATGCCATTGAGTATTGTTTTTCTTCAACTGGTTTGTCCGACTTCGATTCTTGCCTTGCCGTTTTTGTAATGTTTTGTCTTTTTGGATTTTGACCCTTTTTGTATGACAACGATTTCTGTGTTTGGATGTCCTGTGTTTCCCCTTGGATTTGTTCATCAACTACGACTTTTTGCCTATCGTTTTTGCACCTTTGCTCATCTGTCTAACTGGTTCTGACCCCAGCCTGTCAAGTCGACACTGCTTTTGGATTTCGTATTGTGGCTTGGCGATTGTTTATTTGGCTTTGACTCGGACTCCATTAAAGGCATACGTTTTTTGGATTACTGTCTCTCACGTGTGGTTCCTGAACTGTACCTCACATCAGTTTTCAGACCCGAGTTCTGGGTCCATCTTTTTAAAGAGTCTGTGTCCTCAGCCTATCTTTCCATGACGGAAATTGTCAAGGAGTTCCAAACGGTAAATGCAATTATCATCTTCTTACTAGCATTCGCCAGCAAATGTCAGGGTAGGACAAATTGAATTTCTCAAATGACTATGTAATGGTAATGCGCCCATAGGCCTTCAGTTAAAGGGCAGGCAGGTCGAGTAAGCCCTCGCTGCGGAGTGCAGGAAATCAGTCCCAGCCCCCCGTGACGTCCAACCCCGCCCCCTGATGTCCCAACACTGAACATTCCGTTCCATTTGGTGGTGGTAATACCTCTAAACGTTGTCAATCGGCCCAGGGTTTTTCCCGAATTTCTGAAGAACGGGGCTGCCTCCGAATAGTCTTTTCGCCAAGGAAAGTTCCTAACTCCCAATAAATGATCCTGAAATAATTACGTGGCAGCCATGACAAGGGGATTCGAATTCTTTATATGTTAAGGAAAGGTGTCCAAGTGCTTCCTAATTTATCACCTTTAGCATAGGGTACACAGAACCATCCTTTTTGAAAAGAAAGGAGATAACGCTATCCCACAATTCTGCGCAGTTGCAATATTTAAAGCGACGACCATCATCTGGCCAACCGCGTAAGGAAAGGTACAACCCCAATTCTGAAATAGTTGGGACAAAGAGTAAATGGTGAATAAAATCAAAATGCAATGACTTTCAAATCACACCAGCCAATATTTTATTCACAATAAAACATAGCAAGTGTCGAAACAGAAATTTTACAATTTTATGCAAAAAATGAGATCATTTCAAATTTGAAAGCTGCTATAGGTCTCAAAAAAGTTGGGACAGGGGCCTGTTTACCATGGTGTAGCATCCCCTCTTTTTAACACAGAGTGGAGGCATCTGGGCATTGAGGAGACAAGTTTCTTGAGTTTAGCCATTGGAATTTGATCCCACTCTTGGTCAATACAGGCCTCCACCTGCTGGAGAGCTTTGGGTCTCCTTTGTCGGACTTTTCATTTAATTATGCGCCAAATGTTCTGAATTGGTGTCAGTTCTGCAGTCAGGGCAGTTCAGCCTTAGACTTTTCCACTACGAAGCTATGCTGTTGTAATAGCTGCAGTATGTGGTATTGCATTGTCCTGCTGAAATACAAGACCTTCCCTGGGGCATATGTTTATATTCCTTTCAGCATTCATGGTGCTTTTTAAAACATGTTAATGTCCCGCACCATATGCACTCATGCATAATAATAATGCATCAATTTTATATACCGCTTTTCTAGGCACTCAAAGACACTTCACAATGGATACATTATTCATTCACTCACACAATCACGCCCTGATGGTGGTAAGCTGCGTTTTTTAGCCACAGCTGCCCTGGGGAAGACTGGCTGCCAGTCCGACCACCACCAAACATTCACACGCAGCCATACATCCTACATTGCATTGTGGGGGAAACCGGAGGAAACCCACGCGAACACGGGGAGAACATGCAAACTCCACACAGAAAGAGACCCACGACCTTGCTGTGAGGCAGTAGTGCCAACCACTGTGCCACGGTGCCCCATACCATGCATGCTCTTTAGCCCAGAGGACACAATGCCCAAGATTTCCAACAAGAATGTCAAATTTGGACTCGTCTAACCACAAGACATTTTGCCACTTTGCTACAGTCCATTTTAAATGAGCCTTGGCCCTGTTATAGCCCCAATTTGTTATGACATACAAGGGATGACAGACAAAATTTTGAAACTTAAACAGGTTTAATTAAACAAAGACTGACAATTAACCTACAATTTACACTACTGACCAAGATTGACATATACAAGAAAAAAAAATATTTACAGTCCCTTGAGATGGGGTTGCTTGGTGATGTCCAGGGACAGGGAAATGCTCCAACACAGGCAAAAATCCACAAAAAATCTTCACAGGTCTTGAAAAGAGTGACAGGTCTGGTCAAATGTATCCTTCTCCTTGTAATTTCTCCTACAACTTTACTCTCTCAAATTTTCACCCTATATACTCTTTTGCAGACCCCTCCCACCTTTTAGACTTTTTTTTTTTTTTAATTCTCTGGGACTTTCCCCTCTCAGACATGCCCAGAACATGCCCAAAACCTAGCTCCAGACTGGCTTAACAAAAAAAGTCAATACTGCCATCTAGTGGCTTCTTTTTTTCCACATTACAGCCCATAGAATACGGCGGCACTTCTGGATCATGAGCAACAATGGCTTCCTTTTTGAATGATATTTTTAGGTGGCATCTGTGGATGGCACGGCGGACTGTGTTTACAGACAGTGGTTTCTTCAAGTATTCCTGGGCCCGTTCAGTAATGTCAATGACAGAATCATGCCAGTGAGTGATGCAGTGGCGTTTGAGGGCCAGAAAATCATGGGCATCCAGTAAAGGTCTTCGGCCTAGTCCCGATTCCCTTACGCACCAAGATTTTTCCAGTTTCTCTGAATCGTTTGATGATATTGTGCACTGTCAATGAGACCTTCAAAGCCTTTGCAACTTGGCATTGAGGAACATTGTTTTTAATGTATTGCACAATTTTTTTACGCAAGTATATGAGTATATGTACTTCTTGCAGTCGTCCAGCAGATGGTGCTGTTCTTGTCATTAAATACAGTGGTGCACGCACATCAAATGAATACAGAATACAAGAACAGGAATGCGTCATTGGACACATATTGTCGTTTGGTAGAACATGATGTAAGGACTGCACTCAAAAACAAAAGGGAATACAAAACATTTAATAATTTACCCAAAAAGGAAAGGGATGCTCTTACTGAGCTACGCAATGAGAAAACTATCATTGTACGCCCTGCAGATAAAGGTGGTGCTGTCGTTATTCAAAACTTATCTGACAATGAGTCTGAAATATATAGACAGTTGGATGATACCAAATTCTATATAAAATTGTCTTCTGATCCTACAACCCGGTTTAAGACTATGGTTTATGATAGTGTAGAACCTGTAAGTTGATTTGGCTTACAACATAGGCCAAAAATCCTAGTGTTGGAACACATGCCCATTACGCTGGTAAAACCTCAATGTTTGGGTGATCTGACACAATCCAGAGCAAGCAGTTAACTTTTATAATCCTACAGCGAGCCGGTGAGAGTGGCATCCTTTGTTCCCCACGGCGGGGGGTGGGAGCCATCAAGTCTAGCAGGCCCAGCATCTCTGGAACTCAAACTCACTGGTTTCATTGAAGTTAAAGTGCAGCTACTTCAATTGGCTTAAAACAACCTAAACCTCTATCAAATTCATATTTTGTTTATGTTCAATATCCTAAAAGGAACCTCTTATATACTGATAACACAATTGGGCCAGAATACTCCATTTTAAGGCTTTTCCATGACAACTGCATCATTTTAGCGCATATTCCTATCATGTTTGGTCTTTTTATTCTCAGAGAAATCTAAGGAATTGAATGGAACATGTTTCATTTTCCTTGGAATTATGGTTTATCTTGTTTGCAAGATTCATTCGGCAACTACCCTAGTCTCCTCTCTGCAAATTAGTCTTATCACCTAGGCCAGTAAAACTCTGATTCGGCCACCCCTTCCTCTACCTTGTTCGGAGGTGTGGTTTGGAGCCTTTAAAGGTACGAGATCTTAAGGGGGCGCTCGCTTCTTTTTCCCGCTTCTTCTTCTCTGCTTCTTCTCTTCCTGTCTCTTCTTTGTCAACGTCTTATGGTAAGTAAATGGGGAAAAGTCACATGGCTCCTTGCTCTGCGGAGCGAGGGAGCATTTGAGTTCTCCCCGACCACGTGGAGCGACTTTAGCTCCACGTGGTCATTCATCTTTTCCAGGTATGAAAATACTCTAAATCCTTCTAAATTATATGTAACGGTAATTGGCTTATCATTGATTTGTTTGATTCAAGTTGTGCCTACCTGGTGAATTAAATTATTGTTATTCCTTTTTCAGCTTGGGTGATTTTCCTTGATTTGTAACATTGAATATTCTAGCCTTGTTGCGACCGGGACTTAAGGGGAAATTCCTACCAAGACATGTGTAGGTAACGATACTTCTAAGTTAGATTGGGATTATGTTCTACCCCTTAAGGATTTATTGAATACTGGCTCTTAAGGTTTAGCTATTAAGGATACCCTTGGGCGTGTATTTTATTTATATGCCAGTGTCTGGTTGATCTTTCTAAGGAGCCCTTGGGTATATATATATAATCTGGGTTCTTGATACGTTCACGCTCAGTGCTTTATTTAAGCCTTGATGCTGCTATCAAGATAGTCTCGTTTAACCAATGGAAGTATTGTCGAATTGATTCCAGGACAGTTGTGTTTAATTAACCCTGGGGACGTATTTACTGAGCAATGATGGTTTGCGCTGCCGTGTCTGATGGCAGGTTTGTCTCGAAATCCACGCAGGTGTTCCCTAAATTATCTATTCTAATTCTAATTTGGAGTCAGAGCTTTAACGAGGTTATAGCTAAATTTTGTATTCTACTTTTTCTATGGAGTCAGATTCATCGTAACCATTGCGTTTTCATGCCCCGTCCTCGGACGGTGAAAAATATCCATTATATTGTGATTCACTCCAGCCAGAAAAATGCTCTAATTAAAGTTAGACTAAGAGAACACGTAAGGCCTTCAACCCGGGCAATATCCGCCGTTGGAATTGTCTTGTTGGGGTTTTACAATAGATTGAAAGTATGGCTGGATTCGGGCGACCTTAAGAAATCTGAATATGATTTAATGAGGAATGACTTTCCTATCACTCCTGTCATCTATACTCTGCCCAAGATCCATAAATCCCTAACCACTCCTCTCGTGGGCAGACCCATTGTCAGCAGCATAGGGTCACTCACTTCTAACATCTCTACCTTTGTGGATCAGTGTCTAAAACAGTGTTGCCAAATCAGGATTGCCTTCTTGCTACGTTAGATGTTACAAGCCTGTACACTAACATTCCGCATAGGGGTGGCTTAGATGCAGTGGCCTTTTTCCTTAATCAACTGCCACCCATGAACAAACCCAGTGTTGAATGTGTTACTGACTTAACTGAGCTAGTTTTGACCACTAGCTATTTTCTTTTTAAAAATGATTTATTTTTGCAAACTAAGGGGACTGCTATGGGTAGCACCATGGCTCCCAATTATGCAAATTTATATATGGGTTTCTTTGAAAAGAACGTTGTCTTAAATCCAGAGGTAAACAAGTATTTTTCTAATATTGTTTTATACCGACAGTACATAGATGATATCTTTTTAATCTGGACTGGCTCTGTTGATTCTCTTGTGCAATTTCATCATCATTTGAACTCTGCCAATGAACATCTGAATTTCACCCTTGAATTCAGTCCAGTAGAAATAAGTTTCCTGGATGTTATGGTGATAAAGCAAGACTTTAATTTACAGACGGATCTATTTAGGAAACCTACTGACAGGAATAACCTATTGCGTGGGGATAGTTTTCACCCCACTCATCTCATTAAGAGTCTTCCTATGAGCCAGTTTCGTCGGGTTAGAAGGATTTGTAGCTCTGATACTAGCTATGAACACCAAGCCAACAATTTAAAAGAAAGATTCTTGGAGAGGGGCCACAAGACACAATGGGTTAATGCTGCAGCTAATAAATTCAGGACTGTTACTCAGGACGAATCCCTACAGCCCAAGATAAGACTGAATAAGACAACCCCCCCTCTCTGTGTGACTAAATATTCTCCTATGGGGTCGGAGTTTTGAAAAATTATACTAAAACATTAGTACAAAGTAGAATCTGATCCAAGACAAGGACAGGTTTTTAACGAGCCACCAAGACTGGTATTTAGACGCCCTCCCAACATTAGAGACCAGGTAATGACAGCATATACACCCGAGAATAAATACACTGGTGCCATCAATATCCCTGATGGTAACTACAAATGTGGGAGTTGCGCACAATGTGACTACACCACTAGATGCAAGACATACACACACCCACATAGTGGCAAACACATCAGGATCCGTGGGGCCATTACTTGTAACACCACTTTTGTTGTCTATTTGATCAAATGCCCCTGTGGACTTGCATATGTTGGTAAAACTTCTAGAGCTTTACGCACACGCATCAGTGAACATCGCAGCAACATAAGATGTGGAAATGAAAAAAACCCAGTAGCGGCACATTTTAAAAAAGCTGGACACAACATAAGCTCCCTACTTTATGTGGGCATTGAAAAAGTAGAGCGGCCACCTAGGGGCGGCAACCATGAACGCCTTCTCTTACAAGACGTATCACATATATGCCCTCAATACCATATCCCCCTATGGTCTTAATGAGGAATTTGACATCAAGCCATTTTTATAATTGATTTTAATCATATTTAATTGTTTCTTTTGTTTTTTTACAGTTGGTGACTTTGATATAGTCAGTGGTTCACATATACCACCATCGTCTCCGTCTCTGTGATCAGTTCTCACTGAAGCCCATATGGAGGCCTTTTTTCCCTTTTTCCTTTTCCTTTTTCTTTAATTCCTTTTTTGGTGATGTGGATCTGTGTGGCACTTGTACAGACTCTGGGGGGTTGGGATATTTAAATTCTATTATTAATCATCATTATGTCTTGCTACATAATTGCGCATATGCACTGGACATTTTTATGTTCTGGATATATCGAAAACTGAAGTGTATGTTACTTCTGTATACTTTACTACTCAATACATTAATACTCATTGGTTGAAGGTCATCACGCCATGGTCTGGTTGATTGGCTGCCTGGGAAGAATGCCTTCTATATATGTGTTTACATATATCCCCTCCTACCTATGTGTTCTGTTAACACCTGACGAAGACCATTCTGGTCGAAACGTTGTGGAATAAATCACTGCGGGAGCAACAGTGACAGTGTGCGGGTATCTTCATTCTCTCTATTCTCTTGCTGTTCTTGTCATTGCCATAGACCACACCTATTGGATGTCCGTCCCCGTCTCTGTCCGACCCCGCCTCGTTCCGCGGCCCGAAATCAGGGGTACTTGGGCAGGTCTGATGCTGCTGATGATTCCGGGAGCACACAGCCGGGAACATTTTAATCTGATTACTGAATCTGGTAGTCGATTAGTCCCTGGGCCCCCTGTGTATAATGGATTTTATTTCAACAATAATGGTGATCCCAGAATTTCACAAAGCTTTTTTCTCAGAGCCCCCATGTGAAAGCCTACTGTGGCTCCTCCCATTCAGCAACTCGCGCATCCATTAGAAGAATGACTGGTTTGTCTTGCGTGCTCCTGTGATATCCAGCTATGCGTTGTTTCATCATTACTTCACCTCTTGAGTGTGATAAATTTATACCTCCTCCTTTGACTGCCAAGTTACCGGATTGTAGTTTTCAATGTGTTCTTTGAGCAAGTCTATGATTAATAGTAAAACTCTGTCTTTTGGAGGTAAAATGTTAAATCTTAACTGGTACAGTTAACAGGAACAAGCTCCCAGGCCTTTCTCACAGTTTCCAGGATTGAGACCATGTTTACGTTAATGCTTTCCCATTTCTTCTTCTGTCCAGAGTATTAAGGTAGAATGCTGCTATTAAGCATGAAAATCTTTATCTCATCACTTCCATACATTGCTTGATTGATATGAGAAGCAAACATTCAAATTAGCAGGGATGGAGCTGATTTGCACAAAATATGCAAATTAGGTGTCCAAGATGGTCCCCACAATGGGGCATATCATGACAATTTCAAAACACCATACCTCAGTAACTAATTGATATATCAAATTCTTATTTTGCACATAACTTGACTGATCCAGCATCTATGGGCTAAACCTCTTAAAATTGGATACTTTAACAAAATGCAAAGGTTTTTTGAAATTTTGCTCTTGACTTGTAAATTCTCTACCTCATTATATATTCAGCACCCCCTGAAATTAAAAGAGTAAAAAAAAGGCCATATTTTTTAGGTTCAGGACAACCATCATGCAGTCAACTATTTATGTTCCAAACTTGCCTGGCAGTCTGCCAGGCAGTCATTCCGGGAAGCCTCTGGCCGTAGATTGGCAAAGCCGACACTGCTTCACACGTAATATCTGAGCTGAACTGTAATATCTGCTTCTGGGCTCCATCCCACTCTCACTGTACTTCTATCGATAAACCCTACAATTGGTTTGTACTGTGCCTCTGTACTTGATTCTTGGTCTGGATCATGATCATTTTATTTTCTTAATTTATTGCTTAATTAAGTGTCACAGGGCACTCCGTTCAACAATGACCTCAGGAAAGCTCTCGCCTCATGACTCCACTCATGTAATCAGCCCTGAGCTTTGAGAAGGAACCTCAATATGAGCTTCCTCAGTAGTTCTCCACAGTAAGTGCAGCAGTTCTTGGGTTTAAAAATCCAATAGTTTCATCACTACGAGGAGCTGGTCTCTTACTGGTAGGAAAGGTGGATCTTCAGGTACCAAGCCGGCATTGTTGGACAAACTGTCGAAATGTCTGAAGTGATGGAATCAGCGGGATGATCACTAGCCCCTCAAACTTTTCACCAAACTTCTCCCTTAAGTAGGTTCAAAGTCAGAAAAAGACATGTTTCATATTGTAGGACCATTTCATGCGCATATTCTGTACCTGAACCTCCAAACCATCGGTCAACGATCAAGCTTTTTTTTTTTTTAATTGCATCATCAGATCTGCGGCCGCATGTCTTGGATACTCAGGTGAAGAGAGGGGCAGAGCTGTGAACTGATCACCACCTGCTGTTGAGCTGGATCTGATGGAAGACCGTTTAACATCCTGGCAAATCTAAATATGCAGTGAAGGTTGACTGGGAATGTTTGGTGGAGGACCCTGTCATTTATCAACTCATGGCTCTGAAAGAGTTTTTTCAGAATCCCAGGTGAGGCTGGAGACATGGAGTTTGAGTGGACCCTGTTCAAAGTCTCCATTGTGGAAGCAGCTGCCTTGAGTTGTGGCCTGGGGGTTGTTGGTGCCTATGATGGCAGCAACCCAAGGACCTGTTTGTGGAATCCAGCAGTTAGGAATGTTGTCAAGCTGAAGAAGGTGACCGTTTATACTTGTTTGGTTAACAAGGCTCCGAACACAGCAAACCAGTATGGGCAGGCTAGAAAGACTGCGGCCATGGTGGTTTCAGAAGCAAAAACTCAGGTTTGGGAAGAATTCCGGGAGGTTACAGAGTGGGCCTTTCAGGGGACCTCAAAGAGGTAATGACTACCAAGATAGCAAGCACCTCCGCTTCAGATCTGCCCCTTCTCCGAGCCGGATCAGCTGGAGTCGGCACAGAACCAGGGCAGATCCGGAGCGGAGGTGCTTGCTATCTGGGTAACCATCAGATAATCCAGAAGGGGAGGCAGGGCTTCAACCAGGCTGTTTTGAGCTGGGGTGGGGAACTGCTGACTTTAGCTGAAGACATTGTCTGGCAGTGACAGGAGCTTTTTGCGGAACTCCTGAATTTGGCGGACTCTCCTTCTGTGGAGGAGGCAGGGATGGAGGACTTAGCCCATTTCCCTGGTGGAAGTCATTGAGGATATTAAAATAGCTCTGCAGTGGCAAGTCACAGGAGATGGACGAGATTGACTCTGAGATGCTGTAGGCTTAAGATGTTGTTTGGCTGTCTTGGGTGATAAGCCTGTTTAACTTTGCTTGGATGTCAGGTACAGTACCCTCGGATTGGCAGACTGGTGTGGTGGTTCCCATTTTTAAAAAAGGGGATCGGAGAGTGTGCTCCAACTCCCAGGGAATGTCTATGCCAAGGTGTTAGAAAAAAGACTTCACCCGATTGTTGAACCTTGGATCTAGGAGGAGCTGTGCGCATTCTGTTTTGGCCATAGAACTATGGACCAGCTGTTCACCCTTGCATAGATATTGGAGGGATCTTGGGAATTCGCTCATCCTATCTACATGTGTTTTGCGGATTTGGAGAAGGCTTGTGACCTTGTCCGATGAGGTATCCTGTGGGGGTGCTTTGTGAGTCTGAGGCTCTAGTGCATTTAGTTTGAGGCATCTGATTCCCGTTCAACCATACCCCAAGTTGTGTCCACATTCTCGGCACTAAGCTGGACTCTTTTCCAGTTGGCATTGGACTTTGCTAAGGGTGTGCTTTGTCACCTATTTTGTTCATGATTTTCATGGACAGGATATTAAGGCACAGCTGAGGCTTAGAGGGTGTCGAGTTTGGTGGGCTCAGGGTTGCATCCCTGCTGTTTGCATATGATGTGGTCCTGTTAGCTTCATCGGGCTGTGATCTTCAACACGCACTAGAGCAGTATGCAGCATGGTGTGGAGCAGTTGGAATGAAGACCAGCACCTCCAAATCTGAGGCCATGGTTCTCTGCTGAAAAAAGTTAGATTGTCCCTTCCAAGTGGGGGATCTCGTACATAATTTCATAAACAATTCCCTGTAATTCAGAAGGACATATTTTGGATTGTTGGGAACTTCGATGAGAATTTAAAATAGGCCTGATGTTACATAGGTTTGAAAACAATAGCTGTAATTAGGGGTTTATGAAGTTAATCAAACATCATCACAAAATGAGCATGGAGCTTTTTATGCGAATTGAAAGATGTCGAGAGTTTTCTTTTTCTGCTCATGAAACCTTGAACCAGAACTATATTAAGTCAGCTGGATTAATGCTTTTAAAAACATATACCGCGTTTCAATTAAAATATAATCTAATCTTGATGTTGAATTTCAAATGCAATTTGATGGAGCAAAGAGCCGTTAGAAAGTTATGTCACTGCCAGAATGCCTGGTCGTCAGTTATCATCTTACAACTATACGGGCACAAAATAAAATCATCTGCGCGAGCTCATTTTCGTCTGCGCATACATACACACGAATGAATGAATATTAAACGGTCTATCTATGGTAATATCTGTCATTTCAACCAATTAAAACCAGATTTTTTTTAACAGCGGCTGACATTACCAGATTCTCAACGCATGCGTCACATTCTTCTTTTCTCTGCGAGTGAAATAGGAAACCGCTTCCTGTTCTTCAAAATTGGACGGCAGACCCTGCCATGCGTTACTATGAAAACGAAGTTTTCAGTCATTCAGTATCGGGTACAGAGAAACTGAGGATACTTCACTGGTTTTCAAGGTAGGCTAGTGCGTGTTCATCTGCGATTTAGCTGGCAAGCTTGTGTAGCGATTGGAATTCGAAGATGGGCATGGTGAACATCTCTATGAAGCATTGCCCAATCTTGATAAATCTTGAGATCGATTGAGATCAAGAAAAAGCAAGATCATTCTACGAGTGTGCTATTGATTACATTTTTCAAGTATTCCGGATTATTAGGATACTTTGCGTCACAAACAGTAATGTGGTTACTCAGGCACATACATATATGTAAAACAACCATAGGCTGAAGGCTAAGGTTACTTTTTTGCTAAGGATGGAACCTATACACTAGCTGACAATCGTTTAATTTCTACGTCGTGAAGATTTGTTTGAAGTGAATTTGTTTTATTTCCATGGAAGAAAATATTGACTTGTTTTCGTTTTCAAAACTCCTGTCACGAAGCCGAATGTATTTCAGTTGTCAGGATGTTTCCTTTTACCGTACACGAGCCAGTAGTTCGCTTTATTGTCTGCTTGAAAACCAGCTACTTTATTGCGATGTGTAATTAGGAAGTTATTTTTAAGCTACCTATTTCCTTGTTGTACTTTGGCATCTAGTTAGGCCTATAGCCTATACGTCTTGGTGAGATTCAGTAATCTCGTTTCGAATATGGAGCTGCATTTAGAAACATATTTACTAAACGATATATTTATTGTCTCACTGATACACAAAACTTAGTCGTATTGTTTATCAGTCCTCAAAGGGGCGGGACACAAGAACATTCTGTGACGTGAAGCAAATTATTTTTCTTACGAGAAAAAATGTTAACTACTGTATCTGTATGAGCTTACAGCAGTGAGGTACCACTTTTCTATGAGTAAATAGCTTAGAACTATGTATAATTACAGCCCAATATTTTTAATTCGTTAATCAGGTAATTTTTCCCTGGCAGCTCCCGTCTTGACGCAGGATGACAGACTGCGCTGCCGCCGGTTCTGAACAGGACCTTCGCTCCTCTCGGATCATCACGGTGGTTGTCATCACTCTGCTACTGGACCTGCTTGGATTTACTTTAATTTTACCTCTTTTCCCGTCTATTCTGGATCACTATGGACAAACTGAAGTAAGTAGGCCAGCACGTGTCTGACTATGGTTTTGAACTAGATGCTCAGTGTTTTAAAGCTGGAGGCAGTGTGTAATCTGGGAGGAAACGATCTGCGAGAAGCTTTATTTCCTCGAATTTTATCTGCAGTGGTGCTGAAGACCGAACTGGCTGTGAGCTACAAAGGGGCTGAGTGTAGCAGGACGGAGCTAAGTTACAGCAAGCTCAAACAGCCTAAGTATGTGTACAGCATCAAAGATTGCTACTGACCCTGAGAGACAGCCTGGAAATTACCGATCAGTTTCAAATACAGTTATGTCTTTGTTCTTTTACGTAAATTAATATTCACCCTATCCGTCCATGCTCCCTCAGCAATGCCTTGTGACATGTCATCTAAATGTTACATTTGGAAAATGACGTGTTCGAAAACATTCTGCAAACATTTGTCTTGACTTGAGACATCATGCAAACATGTCAACAAAGTGCTGTAAACATGATGGACACTCCATCATGAGAAGATTGCTCTTGACTGCTATGACTCCTGACTTAAGCTTGATACATACTCCACAAGAACAGATAAATTTTTTTGTTATCGAGGCTGCAAGAACAAAATGACGTCATTTTGTTCTTGCAGCCCTGGTTTCGTAGTTTTTGCAGCTTGTTCTCGACATATCATCTGGGCAGAACTTTTTTCTCGTGTGGTGTCCGAGAACTGTTGTGCGATTGGGAGTTATGCACTTGAGTTTCTTGTGAAGTATGAAATGTCCCGGTCAAAAGGAACTTTGTTCTTGTTCTCGCAGTCTTAAGAACAAGAACAAACTTCTCTGTTCTTGTGGAGTATGTATCAGCCTTTAGTCTAGCAAAACTGGGCCGGGTACTCAGGTCAGAATATCCAGGACAGGTTAAACTAATGCATTCAATGGTCTTAGGGCCTTGTAGAAAGACATTCAAGATTTGTTGAAATGTCCCAGATTGAGAGCTGGATATCTGATGTGCATCAAGGCTCTGGAGTTTAGCTGAGAAGTGTTTTGAAATGGAAGTATTCAGTTTAACAAGAAAGGATATGCGTTCCCTGTTTAAAACTGAAGTCGCTCTGCATAGTGCTAGTGTGACGATATTAGATAGGTACAGCAGAATTATTGCTTTTGCATGATGGCGAGAGGATTTCTCTATGGCAAATGGATGCTTATTAGGGGAAGCAAAAACTGAGGTGTTTCACAGTCATATTTCTTTGTATTATCCCAGTGTCTCCATGACGGCACAAACTCCTGGTCTCTTTTTACAAAACCTGGACCTGATGGAGTTATCTCATGTGATGATGGCGTTATCCCATGTGATGATGGGGTTATCTCATGATGATGGGGTTATCTCAAGGGAACATTATGAGCTAATGCTCAAAACTGCTATTTCACAACTCCTGTCCCCTTCGTTTCATGAACAAAATTATTGTTTTTTTTTGTGGCCCCATCATAGAACAAATTAACCTCCACCATTTAGAAGTGCATGTGGTTGCATTTTCCACAATTTTTAACTGTGAATGGAATAATGGTGTGTACTCTTGAAGTGATATTCCTTAAAATTTTCAGCGCTACAGAATTGACATTTAGACATTTTTTTAAAATAAGTTTTGATAAATTGTTCCATTATTTTAGTCTCATTGAAGAGGAGTGTCTGTTGTTTGACTTTTTTTGTTCCTTTTTTCCCCCAACAGGACACTGTGTACCAGTCACTGCAGAGCCTGGTGGACTGCTTCAGAGAAGCTATTGGTGCTCCGATTGAAACTAAATACAACACAGTTCTCTTTGGAGGTAATGAGAAGTCAAATTGTGATCCACAGAAATCAGCTGCGTAACTGAGAGCAGTTTTTAAGTGTAATTACCTTACCTTGAATTCATTTGCTGGATAGGGTTCATGGCATATAAGAAAAGCACTGTGAAATTCATTTGGAAAAACTACACATATACAGTCAGTCCGATAAACAGCAGTTTGCAGGACCTGTCAGTTAACTTAGTAATGTCCATTAAAGCTTTGATGAAATTTAAATGTAAGCCATGTTACCTAGGGCAGGGGTTCCCAGATTCAGTCTTGGGGATCCACTTTGCTGCTTTTTATTTTGACAAAAATTGCAATCTCAGAATTTTAACTAGTCGGGACATTTCATGTCAAATGTCTGAATTTCAGAGAAACTTCTCATTTGAACATTTCAGATTTGGCTGTAAAAATTTCCAGCGGGTGCATACACCTCCTAATAGGATCAATCCAAAATTTTAGCTTTCAACTCCTAATATTTTTGTCTTAAAAAATAGTTTTGCAACTAAGTTCTGGCCTTTTTTGAACAGAGATTTCTGTGGAGTCACTTTCACGTAGCTATATCTAGAAAAGTATTTCAGCTAGGTCCTTCAAATTTTCAGGTGTGAAAATCTGCTACTCTAACTTGAGGATTATTAACTTACGAATGTGTCCCTTTTGTTCATCATATGTTTCTGGGTGGTTAAAGTTGCTTGAAAATTTTACTGTGCGCTCTGCGGTAGCATATTTGAAGGACTGTAAAAAGCCGAAAACAGTCAATTTGATGTTGGTGGATGGTGTCATTTTTTGGTATTAAATGTGAAAAACAGCACAATTTTTTTTTCATTTCCAAGTCTTAATATTTTCTAGATTATACATAAGAGAGGGCTAGAATTAGACTACAAAATACACAACATATATGGGAATCTGTATGTGCAAGATCAAATCCCTGTCTTTGAAATTAGGCTTTTTACAGTCCTTCAAATATGCTACCGCAGAGCGTAGAGTAAAATTTACGAGCAACTTTAAGCACCCAGAAATATGTGATGTACTAAAAGGACACCTTTATAAGTCCATATTCCTCAAGTTATAGTAACATATTTCCACCCCTGAAAATTTGAAGGACTTGGCGGAAATACTTCTCTAGATATAGCTACGTGAAAGTGGCTCCTCAGAAATAACTGGGCTGGACCCTAGTTGCAAAAATATTGTTTTATGATGAAACTATGAGGAGTGGTGAGGAAAATCTTTGGATTTACCCTATTAAGAGGTGAATAAATCTGCAGGAATTTTTTCTGCCAAATCTGGGATGGTCGAGTTGAGAGCTATTGGGACATTTGGCATGGAATGACCCAGCTATTTCAAGCTAGAGAGAAGTATCGCCGTCTTAAACCATGTTGACAGAAATTGCTGTGCATTCCATTATGCCAAAAAAATTCACAGTGCTTTTTTATCAATCCTAGTAAGCAAGCCAACCCAAAGTGGCAATATATTGGACTGATCAAATTCAAAACTGTGGTAATGACTCAGCAAGCTGCTAATCAGGTTTTTGAAAGCAGGTGTTTAAGTTCTTTCTGAGTGTTCTTTCCTAAAACCTGAGAATCAACACCAAACCTGTCTAACTCATTATAATTTGCCTTGTCTTTGAATTCTTAATTACCTAATAAATGGTTAGTTTTAGTGACCAGGTGTCCAAATTTCAACAATTAGGAGCCAGTTGAATACTCATTTTAAAGAGTCACAATTTTCTCCTCTTTTCATGCACCATAAAGTTATTTGCGTTGCAGTACAAGATGGTGCAATTTGAATAAGCAGATCTTCAGGGCATGCATAGATAATGTGGCTTGAGGGCACACCCAGTGGGATTTTTCAAGAAAAATTATAGGGTCATTCAAAAATTCCTCTCAGTCATCACTGATGGTCAATTACAAGTGTGTGGTGGCATCTGTATCTTCGTGGCATCCGGTCAAACATTGGGCAGTTAGTGCAAAATCTCCAGCCAAAAACAGTGGGCAGGCGACTTGTTTTCCTAAGAGGAAGCAAGGAAAGTAACGAACACAGCACAGAGAAAAGCAAAATAGCGAGATGTAACGCTAGCTGAGAGTAAACCTACTTTGACCCGCTAGCAAGGCCATTAGGAGGTGATGGAGATGAGGAGAGACACAGAATTGGGTTTTCTTTTGGACAGGAAAATTTCTGCCGTTAGCTTAGTTAGCTTGCAAAAGTCTCTGCTTTCCCTTCGCTGTGAATGTTTCAATCCGAACATATAAGCTAGCTTGCTAACTGGCTGTGCACTTTAACATGCAAGCAGTGTACATAGTCCTCCTATCAACCAATAACTTTACATATTGACAAAATAACCCTTGAGGTATGTAGTGCTGAGGTTTATCTTAACTGTCGTTGGAGGCTCAAGGCTATGTGTCAGTAATGAGCAGGTAACTTTCATTGGCTGACTGATGATAACTAAAATTACTGGTGTATTTGTATAACAATGCAGAGCTGGCATAGCAACGTACAGAATCGGCTCAGAATCAGAATACAGATTAATTTTGAGCTAACTAAAATTACATTTGCGCAAGCTAACACAGAACACTAACTTGTTGGCATACGTGTATTTTTAATAGGTGTTTTTAACAGTTCCACTGATGTGTTTGTAACATGTTGTGTTTATGTTTTAATGTGTTTTAAATGTGAATTGTGTATTCTGAGCCTTGTCAAAGAGACATACAATAAACATACAATTAAGACTATCTACAGTACGGTACAATAAAGACTATCTATCTATCTATCTATCTATCTATCTATCTATCTATCTATCTATCTATCTATCTATCTATCTATCTATCTATCTATCTATCTAATATTTCCACAGGCTAATAGTTTACAGCGCCCTCCATAATTATTGGGACCCCTGGTTAAGATGTGTTAAAACTCTTAAAATAAATTCAATTTTTATTGCAGAGGCATACTCTCACACTGAAAATTGTAGAAAGATGTAACCTTCAACTCGAGTGAATTTTAAGGGGGAAAAAAATCCCTGACTAAGAAATAATTATTTTTCATAAAATAAGCTGTTCCACAATTATTGGCACCCCTAACAATTCCTAAGAATTAAATGTAATTGAAGTATTTCTGTCATTTCTATAGTAGTTTACAAAGTTGATCAGAGTATCTAGGAACATTTAATTAGTAATTTATCACTTCCTGTTTCCCTGGGGTATAAATATGACGTGACACAGTGGCCATTTCTCTTATCCACTCTTCAACATGGGAAAGACAAAGACAAAGGAACACACCATTTAAGTAAGGCAGATGTGTGTTGACCTTCACAAGTCAGGCAATGGCTACAAGAAAATAGCCACTCGCCTGCACCTGCCCATATCTACAGTCAGAGGAATCATTAAGAAGTTTAAAACAACTGGAACAGTGGTAAACAAGCCTGGACGAGGACGCAAGGTTATTTTGCCACCATACACAGTGAGCAGGATGGTAAGAGAAATAAAAAGTTCTTCAAAGCTCACTGCTAAAGAATTGCAACAATTGGTAGCATCTTGGGGTCACAAAGTCTCCAAAACAACCATCAGGCGCCATCTACATGCCAATAAGCTGTTTGGGAGGCATGCACGGAAAAACCCTTTTCTCACTCACAATCTTAAATGCAAACGTCTGGAGTTCGCTAAGCGGTACTGGGAATTCCACTGGGATCGTGTGCTTTGGTCAGATGAGACCAAGATAGAGCTTTTTGGCAACAAGCACTATAAGTGGGTCTGGCGGAACACAAAAGATGAGTATGCAGAAAAGCACCTCATGCCCACTGTGAAGTATGGGGGAGGATCGGTGATGCTGTGGGCCTGTTTCTCTTGCAGAGGCCCTGGGAACCTTGTTAGGGTGCATGGTATCATGAACACTTTGAAATACCAGGACATTTTAAATCAAAATCTGGTGGCCTCTGCCCGAAAGCTGAAGATGGGTCTTTCACTGGGTCTTTCAGCAAGATAATGACCCTGAACATGTGGTCAAATCTACACAGAAATGGTTCAGCAAACACAGAATCAAGTGCCTCCTGTGGCCATCTCAGTCCCCAGACCTCAACCCCATTGAAAACCTGTGGAGTGAGCTGAAGAGGAGAGTGCAGAGGAGAGGACCCAGGTCGCTGGATGATTTAGAGAGATTGTGCAAAGAGGAATGGTGGAAGATCCCTCTTTCTGTATTCTCCCATCTTGTCAAACATTAAAGGAGAAGATTAAGTGCTGTTTTGTTGGCAAAAGGGGGTTGTACAAAGTATTAACATCAGGGGTGCTAATAATTGTGGCACACATGATTTGATGTTAAAGAATTACTTCTTAATGTGGGATTTTTTTCCCACTGAATAAATGCATTTGAATTAAAGGTTGAATTTTCCTTTTTTTTCATTGTGGTCCTATATTATTTAGAAAAAAACTAAATTTATTAGTAGCTAAAGAACACATCTTAACCAGGGGTGCCAATAATTATGGAAGGCGCTGTATATCTACCTCAAAACACAGCTGCAATTATGACTAGGGGGTGTGCGCCTCTATTGCTGTTGAGCTATTCGGGCCAACGCTGAATGTTGTGTTTACAAGCAAAATCCTACTATGTGAACTGACAAGGGGTAAAAATTCAGGGTAAAAATTTCTATTCATTTTTTGAAAATTTCAAAAAATGCAGTGAGATGCCAGTAAACACCAAGAATCTATGTTTTTCCTCTGCCTCAATTGTTACTTGTGACTTCAAATGCAAATTACCGAAAATCACAATTTTCGAGATAGGGATGCACCGAGGGGATTAATTTTGAAAATGAAGCAAGTTGATGATAGCGATTTTCATTATGGTTACATATCCGATTTCATTAAATATTCATAAATGTTCCAAACAATAAAATCCTTGGTCATTTCATAGAACTATCTTTAACCTTTCATATGAGGTTAATTTGAGTAAACTCTGACCATGGGTTATTGAAATATCAGTGCCATGAAATATTTTCAGATTTTGTAATTAAAGTGCCGTTTCCTTGGCCACCATATACATTTTTATCTAAATGCTACATTTTATGAGGTTAAAATTGTGTTGAGTATGTTAATTTCTTAGTTTTTACTTTATTATGGTTATTTCTACACTTTACCCTGAAGACCCCTTGAAACAGTAATCGTGAGTAGCCTAATTAAGAAAATGAGAAACTCTTTAATATTCTAGGATTGCAATTGTGTGTGGAATGAAAACCAGTGGACACAGTGGGTTCCAGAGCCGAGTTTGGGTTCCACTGAACGAGAGCACAAATACAATACAAACTGAAGGGTACATGAATCACAGTTGGGGTCAGAGGACACTTGTATAGAAGATCATGATACTGGTTGATAGGGGTGGGGGGCATCATGAGAAGAGTAAAAGCTGGTACACGTCTGTGCATACTTAGGTAGTCATATTCCTGTTATGTGTAGACTATAGTGTACATGACCTCTTGAACAGCATAATTCCTTTCATTGACTTCTTCTATGGTTTTACCTCTCAGGTCTGATTGGGTCCCTGTTCTCCCTGCTGCAGTTCCTGTCATCCCCTCTAACTGGGGCAGCTTCTGATTACTATGGCAGACGGCCACTCTTGATGCTAACGACAGTGAGTATTATTGTACTTCTGTACTGTTAAACCACAGAGGGTGTTGGTGTACTTTTGTTCTGTTTAACCCCAGTGGGTATTAGTGTACTTCTGCACTATTTAACCACACTGAGTATTAGTGTACTTCTGCTCTGTTTAACCACAGTGGGTATTGGTGTACTTCTGCACTGTTTAACCACAGTGGGTATTAGTGTACTTCTGCAGTGTTTAACCACACTGAGTATCAGTGTACTTCTGCACTGTTTAACCCCTTAAGAACTGAGATCCTTAAGATCCCTGGTACCGGGGACGGTTATTACGCATTAAAAATACAGCATTTTTTCAAATCGCGACATTGTCAAGCGGCATATACACATTTCGCGAATAAACTCGGCCAAAAGCTCATGTAAATCATTTTTACCTCAACCAAACAAAATTCAAGCACCAAGCAAGTAAATAAGCATGCAGCAGTACATAGGATAAAATCATATCAGTGCTGAATCGCCAGGATTTCTGCTGAATTCATGCTATGCATAAAAACGATACCTCAAATAAAAGAGGAAAGTCTACAGAATGCGACGATATTAGCCCTCTCATTTTAAACCGACACCACATTGAAAGAACAGCAGGCATACACTTTACAGTCTACAGAGATGAGCAGAAAAAAATTCTTACCTTTGATATTTTGCAATAAAAAAACTGTTTGAGGGTAAATCTGCGCTTGCTATTGTTAGCCCAAGGTGTTCTTGTTATTACGAAACTAGATCTGCCGGGATCCTAGCATGTTCTTTCCCAGGGCGTTGCTTCAAATATCTCAGCTCCGTAGCATCCAGCTTCATTGCAATGTATTATTCTTTCTGAGATCGGCTTGCGATGCTGTCAGGAAGACTATGCCGGTAGGAATTTGATTGTATGAGTCCTGATGATTCTAAGGAACTCTAAACCACCTTAATGGCAGAAACGGCGCCTGAGCTACAGCCTGAGTGCGTCAAACTGAGTCCATGGGACATAATGAATGTTCTTGAATAGCGCGACAATATAAACGCATAACTAGTTTGTTTGAGGTATTGACCGAATAATTATTCGCTAAATATTCAACATTCATTTTCAAAGTCGTTTTCTGACAGAATCTTTGCACTATTCCGCACAAATACTGAGCCTACCACAGTACAGTAGCCCACGTTTTTTCCTTTCCCATTCGTTGAATGGGCAATTTCACCATAGACTGTTGTCGATTGCTGCAGCCTATTGGATAAAATGCTGCGCTGCTGAAAGGAAATTGTGAAGGTACGATTCCTGATCGGGGTACCTTTTTTTTATTTTTATTTTTATTTTTGGAAATAATCGCAGTTGCCTTCTGCAAATAATCGCTGGGGTTTTTGTTATTCTTACTTTTCTTTAACATATTTTCACGTTGCCTTTGTATTTATCATTTTACTTATTTGTTTTGTTTTTTTAATTAATATGCTCCAGTGGAGTCAAACTTAATTTTCATTGTTTGTATTATCTTTGAATGGGAAATTGTATAGGCAACAAAACTGGCAGGAATAATAATAATTTTTTTTTATTCTAAAAATTTAAAAAATGTTGTATTTAATTGGAATGGATGCCTCTAGTGATACATAAGTGAAATTTTAGGGGTTTTACAGCTTGGTATGTAAGAAATCTGAAATGGAACACAAGGTACCTAAATTGCCAAAATGGAGAGGCCACCTAGACATTCCTCTCTAATTTTGTTCTGATTGACCTGATCAGAATAAACTTTGGCACAGATAATAATGACATTCTGTGCTGTAATTTTTAGAGGTTTCAGGCTGCAACCCAACAAATTTATAAGGGATCGAAGTAAAACTTTGTAAGGTGCAAAATGAGATCTCTCATTTACACCGTGTTCCATCTCCATTTACTCTGACTCAGTGACATATATAGTGATTTTTACTCCAGGTATGAAATCCTAAATGGTTTTACCTTTATTACGATAAGAAGATTATTCAAATGGACCGAAATTTTGGGCTTGCCATTTTCAAAAAAGAGGCTCAGGGCTTAAGGGGTTAACCACAGTAAGTATCAGTGTACTTCTGCACTGTTTAACCACACTGAGTATCAGTGTACTTCTGCACTGTTTAGCCACAGTGGGTGTCAGTGTACTTCTCCACTGTTTAACCACAGTGGGTATCAGTGTACTTCTGCACTATTTAACCACACTGAGTATTAGTATACTTCTGCACTGTTTAATGACACTGAGTATCAGTGTACTTCTGCACTGTTTAACCACACTGAGTATCAGTGTACTTCTGCACTGTTTAACCACAGTGGGTATTAGTGTACTTCTGCACTGTTTAACCACAGTGGGTATTAGTGTACCTCTGCACTATTTAACCACACTGAGTATTAGTGTACTTCTGCACTGTTTAACCACACTGAGTATCAGTGTACTTCTGCACTGTTTAACCACAGTGGGTATTAGTGTACTTCTGCTCTGTTTAACCTCAGTGGGTATCAGTGTACTTCTGCACTGTTTAACCACAGTGGGTATTAGTGTACCTCTGCACTATTTAACCACACTGAGTATTAGTGTACTTCTGCACTGTTTAACCACACTGAGTATCAGTGTACTTCTGCACTGTTTAACCACAGTGGGTATCATTGTACTTCTCCCCTGTTTAACCACACTGAGTATTAGTGTACTTCTGCACTGTTTAACCACACTGAGTATCAGTGTACTTCTGCACTGTTTAACCACAGTGGGTATCATTGTACTTCTCCCCTGTTTAACCACACTGAGTATTAGTGTACTTCTGCACTGTTTAACCACACTGAGTATCAGTGTACTTCTCCCCTGTTTAACCACACTGAGTATCAGTGTACGTCTGCACTGTTTAACCACACTGAGTATTAGTGTACTTCTGCACTGTTTAATGACACTGAGTATCAGTGTACTTCTGCACTGTTTAACCACAGTGGGTATCTGTGTACTTCTGCACTGTTTAACCACAGTGGGTATCAGTGTACTTCTGCACTGTTTAACCACAGTGGGTATCAGTGTACTTCTGCACTGATTAACCACAGTGGGTATCAGTGTACTTCTGCACTGTTTAACCACACTGAGTATTAGTGTACTTCTGCACTGTTTAATGACACTGAGTATCAGTGTACTTCTGCACTGTTTAACCACAGTGGGTATCTGTGTACTTCTGCACTGTTTAACCACAGTGGGTATCAGTGTACTTCTGCACTGATTAACCACAGTGGGTATCAGTGTACTTCTGCACTGTTTAACCACACTGAGTATTAGTGTACTTCTGCACTGTTTAACCACAGTGGGTATCCGTCTACTTCTGCACTGTTTAACCACAGTGGGTATCAGTGTACCTCTGCACTATTTAACCACACTGAGTATTAGTGTACTTCTGCACCGTTTAATGACACTGAGTATCAGTGTACTTCTGCACTGTTTAACCACAGTGGGTATCAGTGTACTTCTCCCCTGTTTAACAGCACTGAGTATCAGTGTACTTCTGCACTGTTTAACCCCAGTGGGTGTTAGTGTTCTTCTGCATTGTTTAACCACGCTGGGTGTCAGTGTACTTCTGCACTTTTTAACCACAGTGGGTATCTGTGTACTTCTGCACTGTTTAACCACAGTGGGTATCAGTGTACTTCTGCACTGATTAACCACAGTGGGTATCAGTGTACTTCTGCACTGTTTAACCACACTGAGTATTAGTGTACTTCTGCACTGTTTAATGACACTGAGTATCAGTGTACTTCTGCACTGTTTAACCACAGTGGGTATCTGTGTACTTCTGCACTGTTTAAGCACAGTGGGTATCAGTGTACTTCTGCACTGATTAACCACAGTGGGTATTAGTGTACTTCTTCACTGTTTAACCACACTGAGTATTAGTGTAGTTCTGCACTGTTTAACCACAGTGGGTATCCGTCTACTTCTGCACTGTTTAACCACAGTGGGTATCAGTGTACCTCTGCACTATTTAACCACACTGAGTATTAGTGTACTTCTGCACCGTTTAATGACACTGAGTATCAGTGTACTTCTGCACTGTTTAACCACAGTGGGTATCAGTGTACTTCTCCCCTGTTTAACAGCACTGAGTATCAGTGTACTTCTGCACTGTTTAACCCCAGTGGGTGTTAGTGTTCTTCTGCATTGTTTAACCACGCTGGGTGTCAGTGTACTTCTGCACTTTTTAACCACAGTGGGTATCAGTGTACTTCTGCACTGTTAAACCACAGTGGATGTCCGTGTACTTCTGTACTGTTTAACCACACTGAGTATTAGGTACTTCTGCACTGTTTAACCACAGTGAGTATCAGTGTACTTCTGTACTGTTTTACCACTGTTCTGCACTGTTTATCAAATGTTCCATTTGTTGATGATATATTTTATTCTTTATTTTGTTATAAATGTGTTCTCGTATCAATACTTTTACTTTTTGCTGGCAGCTGCATGGAGTATTTTTCATTTTGCGTCGGACAGTCTTGATCGTGCATGCGATAATTTATTCACACTGTCAATGGTCATGGAATTCATTTGCTCACTGACTACAAGTACTATTTTATCTCTGGTGTGGAATAAAGCGCGAATCTGTTCGATCCATCTGACTAATTTTCAAAAGAAAGACCAAATAAAGACTGTTGTCTATCTTCAATGGAGGAAAACGGACAAATGGGCTAAAAAGACCAAGAAAAGTCGATAGCTATCAATTTACATTTTTGTGAAGGTCGAACACAAACGTGGCCAAGTTTGCACGCCTAATAATTCCTGGAATACTCGATTTAACCCCGTCAGACAATCGCGTTTTTGCATTGACTTTGTCTGTAATCAGTCGTGCGAAAAATTTGTTTCGTGTCCAGCGTTCAAGCGGCTTTACTGAGCATAGAACGCAAGCATGATATATATATTTTATATATATATTTATATATATATATTTTCCGATTCAGATCGATTTTTTTATTTAAATTTTCGATATCGATTCATTTTATTCAAAGATCGATCTTTTATTAATGGATTTCCATCTTGCTTGTGAATATTCAATAACTGATCCAGGAGTATCATCTAGTGATACAATATTGTTCTGCATGCATAAATTTGCAGCTCCATGTCTGCTGGCGGACGCGTCTGCACGAGGCGCCTAAGATATCCTGCCGCGCACCGTTGTTCTAGAAACTCGCCAAATCCAGATAATCCTTAAATGATGAATTTCATTCATATTTTAATTTGTAACGAGTAGCGAAGTGGCCAGTGTCAAAGTAACGAAGTAAAAGTATACTTTTTATCTTTTAAATGTAATAGAGTAAAAGTCAAAGTCCCAGTAAACAAGGGAAAAAAAAAACTCATGTACAAATCCTCAAAAAAAAAAGCTTAAGTAATAAATTTCCCGACGTAACGGATAATAATGAATAAGTTAATTGCAGGTTGAGGCATTTTGACTACGTGTCATATAAATGTACATCGAGCAGTGTTTCATTGATAGAAAGCATGCTGCAGCTGCGAAACTACCTGTTGATGGTAAAAATGTACTGTTATCCGTACGCAACTGCAGTGGATACAACTGGTTACGCACAGAACGGTAAATTGAGGCCGAATTTTCAAGCTACAAGTAATGATGAGAGAACAAAGCCGACGTTGGATATAAAATTTCGTATCAAATCTTTATTTTAAGCTCAACTACATGTGTTAGAGATATATTTTCAATAACAGCATTGGGTGGAAGTTTAGTAATAAAACGTGCCAATTTCCATCCACCATTTCAACTAGTTTTTGAATAAAAAAATCCAATATTATTTTCTTTGTTGAATATATAGTAATATTTATTTCTGTACAGTTGAACATGTCCATGTGGGGTATTTTGGGCAAGCATATTGGTTTAAATTCAATAACATTTACTGGAAAATGAACTTGCAAAGTGAAGCATGTAATATTTACCCAGTTTCAGAGAATAATAGTCTACTAACTGATTAGTATATGTTGCACTTTATTATGTTGATTGATCAAATGTGTTGGTCAATAAAAAGTATTTTCAGGAAACAAGTTTGGGGTCACTTTTTAGTGTGAACTTTAATATTTGAAATATTGTGCCTAGTTAGAAGTTTTCTTATTAATAATTCAACTGAAAGAATAATTCCTGCCATTAGTTCTCCAAGACTCCCTTTCATATTCAAGCAAAACAGGTACTAAAGCGGAGATATCCTTCAATTCATCAATACTGGATCGAATCGAATTGAATCGGAAATCGAATTAAAACCTTGTGAATCGAAATCGAATTGATTCAGGAAATCAGTGGCAATACCCAGCCCTACTTCAGTCTCAGTGAGGTCTACACAATAGCTTGTGGTGTGCCAATGAGGTCTACATAATGGTCTGCATAGTTTCAGAGGTCTATATGCCTGCAGAGTTTCAGTGTGGTCAACATGGTCTGTAGTCTCCGTAAGGTCTTCATTACAGACATCAGATACTCAGTGAGGCGAACAGTTGGCTGTTCGGAGGAAGGAAAAAAAAGGAAAACCCAAGCAGGGGTACGTTTCCCAAAGGCATAGTTTGCACCAGACCCCTTCAGAGAGAGGTATGTCAGGTATGAATACAATACCAGTATGGATGTGTTGCCTAACTAAGCAGACATTTAATTCAGATTACAGCTCAAAATAACACAAATTGAATTGATATTGTATCGTATCGAATTGAATCATGATAATCGATTCTCAATCTTGAGTATTGGAATCAAATCGATTCTTGAAATTTGAACCGATTCCCAGCCCTATATATACAGTTTGTGGTTGGCTGAGAAAGATGTGAAGTCGTTAGTTTGAATCACAGATTCAGCTGCGTTGATTAAGCCAGGTCAAGTTTCCATTACGCGTGCCAACCGTCTTTAATCTGACATCAGGACATTCGATGTAGATACTATAATTTATGTCCTTATTCAGATAGTTACATTAAATAGTGCTTCCTGTAATTATTTATTGCATTGAAAGTGCCTGACATTCTGGAAACCTGCCTGTGAGATTTCGATGACGTGTGCGCACTGTGCGCCGGTCAGCCAAATTACCACTGCACAGAAATTAAACCAGGTTAAAGCTGGCAAGTTTTCTGAGCAACTCCAGTTGAGACTCTTTCTACGAAATTGTCACTGCATCTTGATGAATATTTGACACCTCCCCCTACTATGCTGCCACACCCATCTCGGCGCATGTTCGTCTACCAAAGGCTGCGCACAGTGTTCACTCAAAAAAATAATCAGTTGGATTTACTTAAGAAAATCATGGAAAGTATTTCCACATGATTACCTTTCTTATTTTTAACATTAGGCATCTTTATTGGTTTAACAGGATTACCTTCAGTTCATGTAACCTTACTTTTTTGAGTTGATCCAACAACACTGAGTCAGGGAATTAAAACCCGATTAAATCAAGTAGATCCAACAGGATCTCTTAATGTTCATCCTACAAGTTTGATTCTTGCTTGATTATCACAATTCACTTCCGTTGGTCCAACTTAAGCTCATAATGTTGGAAATGTGCTATTGATTTATGTGGAAATACTTTCCATATTTTAATCAAGTAATTTTAAAGCATTACACTTAAGCTTACACTGGAAAAGGCTATAAAGATAGGTAAAAAAAAAAACACCACCAAACCAAGATGTTAAAGATGAACTTTTGTTTTGAATTTTATTTTGAACACATTCCCCAGGTCATTCAGAAACGCATGGCATTTAAAATTGTCTTGAGAGCAATAAATAAAATAAAATGAGTAAATAAATTAATAATAAAAAAAACTTAAACACATAGTGTGTACAAGACTTCCTATATGTGATTGGAGAGATGCCCAAGCATTTAGTAACAGACATGGCAAGCAACTCATGAAGGAAAAAAAAAAAAACAATAAAAATGATTAATAGTACGCATGCATGTGTATGGCTGTTATTGACTGTGTGTGTTCATTTCCACTCACTCGCACATTTGCTCGCTGACTCGCACGCACGCTCACTCGCTCGCACACTCACTCGCTCACTCACACACGCAAACACACACACACACACACACACACACACAGTTTAGCACCAGAAACATAAGAGTGGTGGAGTGGACTTCGGTACCTACTACTACTACTCAGTGCACTGATTGGCAGTGACAGGGAGAAAATAAAAAATAATGATTTACTACAAATACACATTCTTCATTATTACTCACACACAGATTTTGGTACAGAATGGCCAAACGCAAAACAATTGCATCTCTTTAGTGCAAAAAATGTTGAATCTCAGAACTCCTTCCTATAAACCCACTTGAACCTACTTAGTCAAGTAAAGAGCACCACCATAAACGCTGAACCAAAACGATATACAGACATGCCTCAACGGGAAAGAATAGTTTTCAGAGCCTGCACTTTTTTCCCATCCTGTTCCCATCTAATTCTAGGATAATTTTCTGCAAAGCTTCAAATGTGTTCCTGTGTTCCGGAGGATAACACAAGTTCAGAGCGTAAACAAAGGCGAGAAATATGGCCACTGCAAGTGGAACGTTTTGCAAGCCATCAGTCACCCCTTCGATAATGATTCCGATGTCCTCAGGACTGTCACCAGATTCTGCACCTTCATGGCGGATCACGTAGATGCCATGGACGGTTTCTGCCATAGCCGATTCGATGTCAGCATCTTCTGCCTGAAACAAAGTAATTTGACAGATATTTAACTGATGTCCATGACATACTGTACATTTTACCTTCATAAGCATCCATTTCCAACATGTCACTGCAATACCAAATACACCAGGTGAAAAGTGAAACGCTAACATCAATCATTTTGACTTCATGTTTATACCTCTCGACAACCAGTATACATCATCTTGACTTATTGAATCAAATACTTCAGTTAAGACACTACACTTGTTTTACAGTTAATGGCGCATTAACTTTTGCACAGAACCACCACACCAACCAGGCCGTCAAGATGCTGAACTACCTCCCCTCACTCCCATCACTGACAACTCCACCCTCACCCTCGCATGGGACAGACTGTCTCAAGAAGCCCTCCCAAAACAGTCCTTCCTGCACACAGAGTACCTGACTCAGGAACCCCTCCTCCATTATGTGACTGCAACTTGCCTGCACAACCTCACAAGAACTGATTGGACCTTGCAATATACGACACACCATACGGAGCTTCTGAATGCTGCTACTATGATAACCTGACCAACTGGACTGCCCTAGACTGTCCTATTGTCTTTAGCCTAAATTATTTTTCAAAATGCTCGCCATGGGTTGCCCGACTAGCCTACATTGTAGGCTAAGTAATAACACCAAACATTGAAAATATCATGAGCAGCTGCTAAATAACATTAAGATATTAACATATTACAACTTTTCTCAGAGTTTTGATTTGTATCATAAGACAATGTTTAAGGATTTATTAGAAGAGATTTCCTTACCTGGCAGCGAACTGTTCTTCCTCCGGTCTTCCTGCGATTCGAAAGGCTGCAGCATGGCATTCTGGGTAGTTAGGAGTAATTGCTTGACTGCATTGCGTTCTTTCAACATTACACTGTCTATTAATATCTGCCTAGTAAATCGAACACGATGTTTTCACTTTCATTTAGCTAACGTAACAACATTGGGTTGAAAGTGCTTGTAACACATGAGTAAATTTTACAACCAGCTAGAATCATTTTTTTGAGTGCACGAAATTACCACTGCGTGGGCTGCGCCACGCTACGCTACCTGCGCTGTGCCAGGAAATTAGAGCCCATTGTAAGAGGAATTATTGCCCATTTCAAATGTGGTCCCTTCATTTTTGAGGCCGATTATTTTTTGGCCAGATTTATTTCTCCATGTTAAAATGGCCTCATTTTTATCCCCCGGCATATAATGCAGGGGGATATAGTTATCATTACATATGTCTGTTCGTCCATCCGTCTGTAATTGTTTCATTTATGGAGCGGAACTCAAGCACAGTTCAATATTTTTAATGACACTTGCTGTGAGTATTAATCAGGTCCTAGACTAGTGCCTTTTGATATTTTGGGATTTCTGAGACTTTTTTGATAGGGATTGTTCCTGCACTCAGTAACTTTTAGAACTTTGAACCAATCATGTAAATTGATAAGTCAAATTATGAGATTGCGGGGGCTGGGATGGGGGGGCCATGTCACCCTCTGATGACTCTTGTCTTACGCTGGTCAGATACATTAAAAATATATTAGAACTGGAGAGAAATCTGCGGAAAAAGTCACCTGGGCTGCTTTACCAAATATTAATCTGTCATCGTGTGTAAACAGTGGAAAAAATTATGCTTGAATTATTTATATTTCAGCTCTGTGATTTTGTAGCTTGGTTTGGGTTTTCAGTTCAGAATTTACATTTGGAGATCTGTAATACAGGATTTGTTTTTGTGCTGTTGGTAAAAATTATGTGAATTGTGGCTCACAAAACTGGTAAGAATTATGTCTTGTGATTCTCAAAAATGTGGAACTTTGCAAATTGTAACTAAATAATATTGGTTCTAAATGTCCATGTCCATGCAGTCGCCAGTGTCCCCCCCTTTCCCCCGTTCAGGATATTTATTAATGTGTAGTGTGTGTGTGTGTGTTTGTGACTACACATTTATGAATTTATTAAAATATTTGTTTAATTTATCTATGGAAAGCTTTACTTTTCTACTGGCTGTTCTGTGGACCATTGGATATGAATGTGGTCCTTCTGTTTTCAGGTGGGCCTGATATCCTCTTACGCCTTGTGGGCCATATCCCGCAGCTTCAGTGTTTTCCTCCTGTCTCGAGTGGTGGGGGGTATCTGCAAGGGCAACGTCAGCCTCTGCACCGCCATCGTGGCCGACCTGCCTTGCCCCAAAGCGCGAAGCCGAGGAATGGTAGGGATGCCGGGTCGATGCTCAGCTGAGCCTCTCCACACATTTACTCCTTATTTTCCCAATTCTGGGATGAATGTTCTGCCTCCTTAACTCCCAGCATCGCTACCTAGGAGTCGTACGCCATTGCATGAACGCTCTTGTCGCAAACTGAATTTTGGCGGATGTTCTGTGTGGTTCTCAGGCCATGATAGGCGTTTCCTTCTCTGTGGGCTTCACCGTCGGGCCCCTGATCGGGGCGTACTTCGCCCGGAGGTCCAGTGAGGAGGAGGTGTTTTACCTGGGCCCAGCTCTTCTGGCGCTGTTCCTCTCCGCCTCGGACCTCCTCTTCATCTTCCTGATGCTACCAGAAACTCTACAGAAAGACTCCAAGGTGAACCTTTGTCGAAAGAGTTTATTTATGACTCTGAGTTGTTTGCTATTTGGGTTAATTTATTCATGGAAAATATGAAGGTGGAACCAGTTGAGATTTGTAACACTGGAGTTTACTGAATCGACATGAGGCTGCTCAGCTAACAGAAAAGTGTGACATACCTGGGGCCAGGAGAGGACCACTCCATGTGCCTGTGCCCCATGGCCCAGAACAGGCCTCTTCTCTGCCCGACGGCCCAGAACAGGCCTCTTCTGCCCCACATCCAGCGCATAGACAGATCAGTGGAAAGTTGGAAATTTGCCCTGTGGATGGTGAATTCATTTATTGCACTAATATTAAGCCAGTACTGTAATGCATTGAGTCTCTATTTGCTTGAAGAGCCTGAGGCATCTTGCAAAACATCCAGTTTTGTTTAAGGTGACTCAATTCATTTCATTAAAGCAGGGCTGTTAAACTCGAATGTGGAGGGCCACATTGTCTGCTGGTTTTTGCAGTGTTTCTGCACTGGTAATGAATTCAAGCCACCGATTGGGTCTTGAGTCCACATGCCTTGTTTTCAAAGGCGCTAATTAGCAGCTAATTGGACAGAGATCGCAGAGGCCTGCAGACACAGTGGCCCGCTAGGACTGGAGCTTTACACACCTGCTTTAAAGTTTCTCTATTATTCAGACCTTTTCCTCTTGATTTAATTGGCATATAGTCATTCATCACCAAACCATGAACTTTTAAAGTAAATAAGCCCCATCCCTTAAAAAACATTGATATCAGGTCACATGATCTGTGTGTCATTGAGGGAACACGGCTCAGTCAGCTCGCTCGGTTCAGCCAGCTTTTCCCAGCCACACACTGTACTTCACGTGTATCGTGTTTACTTGCTCAGCTGTGTCGAAATTTGCAATCTGTTTGTAAGACTTTCAAAATGATCATTTCCAAAACGTTATATTTTTGGTGGAGGTAGTAAAACAACGAAAGATGGTGCCGGCCTTCGTGTGTTTCCCTAAGAAGAGATAGTATGCATAATTTGGGGCAGCAAAAGTTAATCTGACTGGAGAGAGGAGCTACTGAAAAAAGGAACCAAATCGGGGCGAGATGCTTTTATATAGTCTTTCATTGTAGATTTTACTACGTCATTACTAATACTTGTCTGATGACATCTGACACAGCGCGCTACTATACGCATATTCACATTTTCATGAGAATAATCGTCACAGGTCCATTTGATTGAAGTGGTTCGACACAGCAAAGTTTTGCTATTTTTTCGTTATCAAAATAAAAGATCACATCCACCCATCAAATGAAATATGAAATTTTAACATATTTCTAACGCTTGATAGTAAAGTTCATAAACACAAATGAAATGTATGATTTTTAGACTGTTTTTGTCAAGCTCATTGCTCAATGCCTATGCTATAGCGATACTTCAGGCTTGTCATAATGAAAATGAGAATGACAAAAGATCCATCTGTTTCGACGGTTGTTCCTATGAGACTGCATCTGGCTCCATTGACAATCTCCAGTACTATTTCCCCTGATGACGTCACCATGATTGCATCACTGCCCAAAGTTGCAAGTGAAATTTTTGGGGCGTTCCCAACTCAATTGTTTAATTGTATACTTGGTGCCATCAAAAATGCAACAGGGAGGTAGGCACTGTATTTGCGGCAAAGAATCGATTGATTTTATATTGCTTTTCCAGTAAGGCACAAGTGGAAATAAAGAAAAGTGCGTGGTATTGTAATCCTGAAGCGCGTCACATGAACCTGCCAAACACTTCAGTAATGACAAACATTGAGCTATTCGTGATGTGTGCAGTTACACTTGACTTGTTTTTTTGGGTGTGGTCAATTTCCTAGTAAAGCCAACAAAAAAAACGAAAAGTGCTATTGCATCAAGAAAATGGAACAACTTGTAACACGGAGAGATAAAAAGAGCCATTAGCATGTTACGGGCAGATTTCAGCCGCCGAGAGGTGGTGCGTCATTTTCACTGTCACTGTTCAGTAGGCTGTCTATACGAGAATTGAACACAGGCACTGTCACTGACCGAGCCCGCTTAGGGCAGCCATGAGTGACTATGGTAGCTCAAGAGCTCCACATCTGGTTACAGCCTGTACGTGACAGATTCTGGACAACAACCCAAACTGATCATGAGATGAGGGGTCCAAGAAATCTGAGGGTGAGCAGAAGTTCTGTTCGACACTGCTATTTGAGCAACACATGCGAGCACACGGGCCCTACAGAATGCAGAAGGTTACATTTTTCTACAATTTTCAGTGTGAGAGTATGCTTCTGCAATAAAAATTGAATTTATTTTAAGGCTTTTAACACATCTTAACCAGGGGTGCCAATAATTATTGAGGGCGCTGTTAGTGACGCTGTACTGCACTAGTGCTTTACTGGGTTCGACACGCAGATGTTTCCATTTTCAATATAAACAATGCTGTCATGGGCGATAGAATTCAGAGAATGTTTTGGATTCATTAATCATGTGTATAACTGTCAATTGTGTGTTATTCATTATAGTCTTACATAAAAGTCTTGGTAATTCAATAAAATGTTTGATTGTTAATCAGGTGATCTCAAGCAGGGATGATTTGTGATCCATCACACATAAAAAAAGAGAGACACAGTCAGCGGCATATCCTGTAAGGCCAGCATAACCTGTAGTTGGAGTTGAAGAGGTTGATACAATGCAGGAAGCATGTTAGGTTTTTGAATGACACATATAGACCAAAATTTCTAAAAAACTTACTGGGATAAAATGAAGAAAAAACATGTAAGACTGCAGGACAATTATCAGTGATCCATTTTTGTGACCAGTTACGATTTGCACGGGCAATCGTTTGCACCCCTAGTTCCATTATGCTGCTGCAAAGACCAACATGACCAAAACGCCCCTATGCTCCAATAAAAAAAAATGATATTCACATCATACTTTTACATTCGTTTGGCAGCCCCCCTACTTAAAACATCTTCCTGCCCGCATTCCACAGTGACACCTGTGAGGCGTTTAGAGCAGATCACCAATCCTGATCCGGGTTCTGTGAAGTCCGTTTCTTTTCTTTCCACAAAATCCACCCATGCCTTTTGAAATGTGGGTTTTTCTGGAAATTTATGGACCATGATGCCTCTTGCATCAACCTTATTGCTGCAGCTGTAAACAAGGCAGGTGTTTGGTATTTTCCAAGGGAATTATCCATAATTACAAATCATTGAGTTCAGTGACATAGACAGTGTGTTCTTTGCCGCTGGCTAGATACCTTCCGTGACGTCATCGCCGAAGATAGCCCAAGATAAAGTCTTTCTGAGACTAGCAGTGATAAAATTGCAAATAAATTTATAATGGCTGATTATAATTTAAAATGACCAGTGCACACAGGATGTATTTCTGTTTAAGATTCCGTGGTCAAAATCTTATTTCTGGATGAACAAGCACTTTGAAGTGCAGCTTGTTAGATGGCATCATCTGCTTCAATGAAGTGGGGGGCAACATTTCACCAGAAAACAGTCGATCTAATATTTGGTCCAACCCATCAGACGTGTCTTTGGTATGACATCAAGACTGTTATTTCTCCACATTCTGTTGGTGATTTTAACACATTTTAGAATGCTTTAAAATTAAAATTCTTGGTAAAGTGTATGTTGCAAGTTTATTTATTGAGAACATATTATTCGTCTTGTTCACCAGAAATTCATCTGTATTTGCTGTGTATGTGTCAATGGAAAGGTTGAGCCTGCACAATAACAGCTATCACAAATACCCAAAGCTGAAGGAGGATCTGGATCTGTGTGATCATGGGCGTTGTCATGGTGACAGTAATGGCATTTCAAATGTGGTAATTTTCTATGGAACAATTTTACTGCAGGCCTCCTCAGTGTCCTCAGGCATCCAGGAGACCAGGGACCTGATCAGCCCACTGGCTTTGTTCCGATTCTCTGCTTTGACTCGGAGAGAGGACTCGCCCTCTAAAGAAAGTGAGTCATGACGGGTAATTGGCCACTTTACATTAAAATTAGTAATTGATTTACATTACCACAGAGCACTGCATCATAGTTTAATTTACATTACCACAGAGCACCGTATCATAGTTTAATTTACATTACCACGGAGCACCGTATCAGAGCTTTATTTACATTACCACAGAGCACCGCATCATAGTTTAATTTACATTACCACTGAGCACCGTATCATAGTTTAATTTACATTACCACGGAGCACTGTATCAGAGCTTTATTTACATTACCACAGAGCACCGCAACATAGTTTAATTTACATTACCACAGAACACCGTATCATAGCTTTATTTACATTACCACAGAGCACCGTATCATAGTTTAATTTACATTACCACGGAGCACCGTATCAGAGCTTTATTTACATTACCACAGAGCACCGCATCATAGTTTAATTTACATTACCACAGAACACCGTATCATAGCTTTATTTACATTACCACTGAGCACCGTATCATAGCTTTATTTACATTACCACAGAACACCGTATCATAGCTTTATTTACATTACCACAGAGCACTGTATCAGAGCTTTATTTACATTACCACAGAGCACCGCATCATAGTTTAATTTGCATTACCACAGAGCACCGTATCATAGCTTTATTTACATTACCACTGAGCACCGTATCATAGCTTTATTTACATTACCACTGAGCACCGTATCATAGCTTTATTTACATTACCACTGAACACCGTATCATAGCTTTATTTACATTACCACAGAGCACCGCATCATAGTTTAATTTGCATTACCACAGAACACCGTATCATAGCTTTATTTACATTACCACAGAACACCGTATCATAGCTTTATTTACATTACCACAGAGTGCTGTATAATAGCTTAATTCACATTACTGTAAGGTGGCTTATCAGAGCTTAATTTAATTTTCTTTGTGCTTGTCAGGTATGGAGAACCTGAAAGTCCTGGGCTTGGTCTACTTCTCCTACCTTTTCCTCTTCTCTGGACTGGAGTTCACGCTCAGCTTTCTGACTCACCAACGTTTCCAGTTCACCAGGTATATTTCAGGAAACTATCTCTGTGGAGCTGTACTCCGTGTTGGGCTTTACTGGAACCCCTGAAGCCAATACTGGTTATCTTCTGACTGAAGAAAGTCAGTGACAAGGTAGTTGTAAGTGGTCAGATGGTCGTAATGACCTTGAGAATAATGCCAAGGTCACAGAACTCGACTGGAGTTGTTGTATCACACCAATACACCGTGGCACCAAAGATGAATGGAATCGGTCAAACCGTTCTTGAGATATCGTGTTCAGAACAAACGGGATGTGATGAACGGCGCTGAATACTATGTCCCCCGCTCCGCTCACTACCGCGGCAGCGGGGAACAAAAAAACATAAGGTCATGCTTATGCAAACATGACTGAAACTACTGCTAAGTTTGAGAGATGAGACATGGTTGATGATAAAGTCCAATCCTAACTGTATACTTAATTCAGCATTTCCTGTTCCTGTTCAACATGATATCTCAAGAACGGTTCGACCGATTCCATTCATCTGTGGTGTCAAGGTGTATTACGGGAGTGCTCACAGCCCACTCGATTTAAGGGACTTCGGCATTATTCTCAAGGTCCTTACGACCATTTAGCCACTTGCAAATACCTTGTCAACATGATACCTCAAGAACGCTTTGATTGATTCCATTCATCTTTAGTGGCAAGGTGTATTAGGGCAGGGAGACATAGTGGCTTGTTGTGAATGCGATATCTCATGGGAGCTTTGACTGATTTTATTAATCTTTGGCTTCAATGTGTATTTGTCTGATACGCCGACCCCAGTCGATTTCCGTCACCTGGCGGGGGACATGGCCACGTTTAGTGGCAACACTTTTTTAAACATGTTTTCATGATAACCTACAGTGAGTTTAAATAATGAGGCCAAAGCTTGAGATCATCCTTAATCACAGTCTGTCACTCTCCAGACTTGGAGCATCTGAGGTTTAACCGAGTCTGAGACACACTGATGTGAAAAATGATAAATGTAAAGACATTGCAGGCTTGTTGTTGTAACACCACTGATGTTGAAATTCCTTCCTTTTGCCTTTCAGCATGAACCAGGGAAAGATGTTTTTCTTCATTGGAATCACCATGGCAGCTATCCAGGGCGGATACGCTCGCAGAATTAAACCTGGAGATCAGATCAAGACGGTTAAACTGGTAAAACTGTCTTTACATCGTAAGGATAAGCATTTTGAGTAACCAAATACAATATGAGAATGCAGGTGTTAATCAGCTAGTGGGAAAACTGAGTTTACCTCAGTTGAACTTGCTCTTTTCTTTAGCTACATTTCTGAAAAAATCTCCGTATTAACATGAATGCAGTGACACGCTGTCAGCTCCTGTGTATCACTATGAAACTGCTTTTCCCCAGGCGATTGTGTCATTGATCCCAGCCTTCATTCTCATTGGATTAGCTTGGAATTTGAAGATGCTGTATGCTGGGTTATTTCTGTACTCATTTGGTAAGATCACAAACGTCATGTTTCAAAACTAAACATATCTTTTTATTTCATGCTTTTTTAAATAAAATGTTTGGATGGAAAAGCGGGAGAAGGGCTCCTAGATCTGGCATATTACTGCAAGATTAATGCTGTGTTATTCATATAACCTGGAGATTTAATGTACAATTGTCTTTCTATATTCAAATGTATTGGAGAGTTAATCGGGATGTTTTCAGGTAGATCCTGTGTTTATGCTGTGACACCATGAAAAAGAGCCACAGATGTGTCTTCTCAGGCTTCAGGGGTCTTTTACGTGGATATTCATGTTTCCAACTCAACAGTTTTTCTCGGGATTAATTTCCTTCTCAAAGCATCCTTAACCCCATTGGGCTAATATAGACGCCAGCGTCCATAAATACTGAAATGTAATTGCTAAATAGTTCTTTAATTGATTTTCCAAATGTCGTGGTTCACTTGGATAATTTTCCTTAGGGCCGTTTCATACTCTACAGAAGGTACGCGAGTGAACACGAGTACAGGTCCGTTCCATTCCGTTCACAGAGAAGCCTGAACATGAGTCCCTTGCTGCGCTGTGCCTCGTTAAAAAGCAGTACACTGCTCATGCAATAGGGGGTAGCAAAGTCTTCTCCTTCTCCTCCTCCTCCTTTTTTCTTTTTGGTGTTGAACACAGCGTATGGTGCATTATTTGCTTTATCTCCCCTATTGGAATCTCACGAAAATACACGCGTCGATGCGTCGCTTTACAAAAATTTTGACGACACACTTTGCTACGCAAGGACGCAGGACGGCTACCTTGCGTTGCTTTATGTGCTGCCTTGTGTTCGCGCTCGTGTACCTTGCGTGGAGTATGAACCGGCCCTTAGGCTCCGTTGCACAAATACTGAGTTATAAAGCCTTAAATGGGCTCATGCACAACAGGAAAAATTGGCATAATTTGTATTGTGCATAAAGGGGAAATAAGGCATTGTGAGTAAAGTCACTGAGAACAGACTTGTCTCTCTGGCAGTGTGTGTTGAATGTGTTGTTCATTTATCCAGCAGTTTGATTGACAGTGTGTTGATCTGGCTTTGCAGCTGCAGCAGTTGTTGTTCCTTGTCTGTCGGCTCAGGTCTCTGAGTATGGTGAGTCAACATATCAACATTCATGCGTCCAAGCCTGCTCTTTTTGTCATCCATAAGTCAGCTTCCCTTTCCTAGTTTTTTGTTGTTATTTTTGTTCAGTTGTCTACATTCAAAGGCACATGAATGTTCTGTTTTTGCAGGTTTGGCCAGTCAGAAAGGCACAGTGATGGGAATCATTCGGAGTTTGGGAGCTCTGGCTAGGGCACTAGGACCCATACTGGCGTCCTCAGGTGAGCCCTTTATAATGCCCGACAGGAAATCCTGAAGTTTATCAGGAAAATGCCAAGCTCTAACAATTTCCTGTTTGCTGTGTATTGGAACAGTTCACCATGAATGAAATTCATGCACAGTATGTCCACAAGCTGAGGGTGCCATTTATCCACACATGGATCAGATACATATGAGGCCTCGAACACACCCCTGTGGTTCCTGCTCTTCAGCACAATATTAATGAAACATCTCAAAAATATTGACTGGTGACTCTCTTTTCACAAACAAATGATCGTAGACTTCAGGAACACGACAGCAAAAAAGTTTCTGTCTTTTTCAAACACGCCCCGTCTGCGCTGCGCATTCAAATGCAACAAATTTGCTCATCGCTGGAATTCATCTTTGTCAGTTAAGGTCTGTGAAACCAAACACCAAACATTGTGTGTGTTATTCCTCAGTGTGCTGGCTGGCAGTGCTGCAAGGGTTAATGGAAATTCTGTTGAAGAAGTAAAGCGCTGATGTTGCGTTGTGTGTGTTATTCCTTAGTGTACTGGCTGGCTGGATCGCAGCTGTGTTTCGTCATGAGTGCTGCCCTCTTCGTTTTGCCTCTTCTTCTCCTGAGGAGGCAGAGATGGTCAAAGCAGGACTGAAGGACGAGAGCCTGACCCCGTCTGACCCTTACAGTATCGCACATCACTCTGATCCCTCTTTTTTATTATGGATTTATTTTGGTTTCATATTGATGTCATGTTTTTTAGCCATATGGACCTATGTAGTATATTGTGTGAAGAGTGGAGTCGTGGTCGCAGAGTTCCCTCTGACGAGTCCAGTTTGGTCTGTAAATATTTGGACATTGACCATGTTATTGTTCTTCCAGCAGTCGACAATAGAATATTAGAGTTGGAATTAAGTAATAAGCACTGCCTCAAAGTGCAGACATGAACACTGAACTCTTAAGATTGTTTCCTCAGGATTGTTGCTTTTTTTTATTAAAACAAAGCCGATGGATTAATGGTGGACCAAATGCTGCAGCTGCTTGGGAAGATTTGATGAAATGCACTCCCTCACAAACACTTTGGAAGCGCACTGTATCGAAAAGGATTTTCTTCATCTCTATAATCGTAACTGCATTGTATAGGGCATGGTGCTTACTTTTCTGTGTACATTATCTGACTTGCAGTATTCATCTGCATTAGAGATCTGACTATTCAGCAAATGCATTTCCTGGTTTTATTGTGTTAGATGTCTGAGTCTAATGAGTGAGACATTATGCACTTTTTTTATATACTTCTTATCATCATAAATATTGCCATGAAGGTTTTTTTAGCAGAGCCTGTAATTTAATAAAATTTCAGAGTAAAACCTGTTGTATTCTTTTTCTAGTGGGTATTATGTATGGTTCCAAACAGGGGCTTTCTGTCCAATGCAGAGAAATTATTTTTGGAATTATAAGTGTAATGTTCTTATGCATTTGGATCACTGTTTGCATGCTGTTTATATATTTCTGAAATGGGCTCTGTCACAGCCCAGCATGCTCTGTAAAAGTGAAAAAATTGTCGATTTTTTTCCAAGTAGGTCACCGGTCAAAGTAGCCAGCTTATATTACGATTTATCGTGGCCATTCCCATGCTGTTCTTAAGAGGCATGATTAAATTAGGGTCATATTTTATAGCAGTTTTTAAACATCCGTTGCGTTTGCGCCGATACTTTCGTTTGTGTGCTGCCATATTTGATCAAGCCAATGGCAGAAACGGTCGAAGGCAGATACATGCCTCAAAAAAGGAATGCAGTTGCTTTTGGCTGAGGAGGACTCTGATGGATGGTGCTCTGCAATGCTGTGTCCCCTCAGTGGGTTGCTACTAAGCAAGTGTGTGTGACATCTGCTTCGTCTCAAGGAGCCAAAGAAGCCGATTACAAAGTGCCTTTGCGAGCGTTTGTTATCGGAACAATTTATGGCTGTTAATTTAGATAGTAACTGGAAAACTTGTTTTTAGGGAAAATGGTCCATTTGCTTCGGGTGCAATGAGGGGAGCAGCTCTACAGAGAACTCGGCAGCGATGGCGGACCAGTGCTGGCTGTGCCATGCATTATGTTCTTAATGTGTGCGTAGTAATTTGAAGTGGGCATATCCCGGACGGCACAGATGCTATGGACGAAGCACTTACTGTCTGATGGATCTGGATGAAATTTTGGGTCATAAAACCACTGCCTATACTTTGTAAGGTGGGTTAGTTGTTTCTCGTAAACATATAGAAGAGTTAGTATTTATTCAGTATTTTTCTTCATTCCTGTGAAATTACATCAGAAAAGTCATGAGACCACGGCATTTAAAATTTCATGAACTCCTCATTTTTTTGTCCTAAAGTAGCCGTTTTGATGTCTTCTAAAAGCATTTCACAAGGCCTTTCTTTTGTTCCACAGTCTTTTAGGCTCTTTCTTTGAAGTGAACCAGGGGAGGTGAAAAGGAATTCTTGGGACCCAAAGAGACCAACTAAATGGAGCTGCCCAGCCTCTGAGAGCTTGTTCTCCCAGTGTGCATTGTAGGGGTGTTCACAGCCTGTGTTTGGCATTAGACGCCTCCTTATGCAGTATTTTCCCTTACTGATATACATCCCACTGCTGTGTCCACATAGCAGATTCATTTGTGAGGGATCTTCGGATATTGTTTTCTGAGTGCAAGTCAAACGTATTGATCCATCCACCTGTTACCTAAACTGTTTCTCCCTCACTAGGGCTGTAGGGGAGCTGGAGCCCGCCGGTATCCCATCCTACTATAGGCAAAAGGCAGGAACACACCCTGAACATGTCGCCTATCCATACATGACCACACACACCATTCGCAAACCATTCACTCACACACTCATACTTACTGGCAATTTAGTGTCTCTAATTTTCCTGACATGCATATCAGACTGCGGGAGGAAATCCACGAAACGTGGATCTTGCACTCCTCCCCCCACAAACAGAACAGGACTTTCAGGAAATTCAAAAGAATGCAACAGCACAACCATGTCCACAACACCAAATTTAATTTTGGCATCAGCTCTTTAAACTGATGGTCAAAGATGGCAGAAATGAAATATACTTCTTTCTCTCCAAATTACATCAGCAATATTTTCTTTGCCAGAAAGTTTCATGCTGACTTCACAATTTCTTACTTGATACATAAATATTCAGCTTGAGGACGGAGGTTGACGCAGGAAACCAGAGAGTGCATCTTTGCTCCTTTGTGAGTTTGAGTGAAAAGCCACCTTTTTTGCATAATTTAAACACACGTTTAAGGCGTCTTTAGTTTTATTGGACAGGATATTCAGGAGAGGAATGGGGAAAGAGAATGATAGACACACATGACAAAGGTCAAGGGTCAGATTCAAAGCACCAACACTGTGACGCATAATAGGAATGTAGATACTGTGCTACTGCAGGGATCAACAAATTTAGACCCTCAATCCTGATCCAGCCCTGGTTTTCTTTCATTCCAGAAAACTCACTAATTAACTGAACAATGAGTGCTTCTGATTGGCCAGACTAGCCAAAGGCAGGGTGGAAAATCAGCAGTTTTCAGACTTCAGTGACCACAATTTTATGATCTCTGCTCTTTAAGCAGTGCCACCCAAACACCCATCTGCATACTTCAACTGTATAATACAATTAACACAAATAAAACTGTTCTCCATTTCCATCAAAATCGCACAGATCTGCCATCAAAGGTTAATCAACCCTTTGAGCGCCAAGCGTTGCTAAATAACGCAAGATATCAAATTCAAAGCGGTTGAAAATCTATCAGGTGGCGACTTGTTTGAAAGAGCTCCCGCGGGGGAGATCTTTTAAAAAAGTCGCCAAGTGATAGGTTTTCAACAGCAAAAGATAAATTTTCAAAAAATTATAAATTAAATTATTTCGCTACTCTTAATTTACTCCGCACAACATCCAGTCAAGCCAGACTCAGCTGATTTGCAAGTAAGTGCACGATGGAGAGTAAAGGAAGGGAAAATAATTCTAAACAGAAACCTCACAATCTCTATGTTCACAGCTTCACACATACAAGCCTTCTGGCTTTGAAAGGCAGGACACTTAATGCATTTTTATGTACAGTACAATTCTGAGGAACTTGAGAAAAGTTAATTCTAATTCAGCAGTTCAAATGTTCTCCTGCTGTTGAGTCAGATTTCAACTGTCTGGTGTCCTGCAAATACAGTTCCAGGGTATGCAGGACACTAATGAATACAAAGAAATCGCTTGTGAACTTTTACAAAAATAATGACAGGAAAAACTTAGTTTCAAAGGGCTCAAGAATTATTGCTGCTCCAGACTCAAAATGCACAAAAAAATACGATAGATAATACATAACACTGTAGAAATAAATTCCAATGCATGAGAAATACTGGACTTTATTAATGTTTCAATGGAACCCACACAATTTTTACCCGGATTTAATTAAAACCGTTTCCTCCAAATCAAGGATTCACGATGAATGACTGATTATTGCAAATGAAATTAAACAAATTTAAACCAGGAATAAAACTCAAATCATTTAAGTTAATTTAAGATTCAAGGAACGATATTGTGTCCCAGCGTCACTTCCTGTTTCACTAGTCACTAAAAATGAGGTAAGATACTTGCATCCAGAAACCAGAAGAAAACAAATGAATTGGCATCTTGAAAAAAGACAGACGGTCGGCCTCCTTCATAAATCTGATAAAGGCCACTAGAACATCCACAAAAGTTTAAACACGCCACAGAGAGCACTGGCAGGGCAATTCTCCAAAAATGCAAAAAAAAAAAAGTACCTCACAAAACAATGCAAATGCAAGACAGAAGCGAGCACTTTTAACTTGCTGCAGATCTTTTAAATTATGACTTGACCTAGGTGCTGTGGTCAGAGGAGACCAAATCTGAATGTTTTTGGTCAGATACAGCATCCGCATGTTTGGCATGGAAATAGAGACGCACACAGGGAAAGGCACCGCATGCCTTAGTGGGCCCATTTAAATCCAGAGGTCAAGGGGCACCGATTGAGGGCTTTGTGGATTCCACCAGGTATCAGGCAAGTTTGGTTGCCTCGGCAGGATGACTGAGCTGAAGGTGGACCTCCCATTATGACAATTAGCCAAAACACATTTTAAAATCTACTCAGAAATATCTCCAGGTCAAAAGAAAAAATCTATGCTTGCAATGGCCATCTCAGCCAACAGACATCAATCCAATCAAAGATCTGTAGGCTGAACAGCAGAGGGCAGTTGATTAGCACAAACCCAAGAACGCAACTGATCTTGACAGAGGATGCGTAGAGGAATGGTCCAAAATACCTCCAAATGTGCGCAGTGCTGATAAAAACTCTGCACAGTCACCCTTGTCAGAGGTGTTTGCACCAAGTTCTAAACCAGGGGAGTCAATATTTACAAAACCTTGATATTGCTGAATTTGTATTCTCAGCACATAAATGTATGATTTTGGTCGGTTCCATTGAAACATTGATAACCTACAATATTGACGGTTTGAGTTTCTCTCTATATGGTTGCTGTTTATTTTTTATTTTTCTGTATTTCAGCGCAATTCCAGTTCGGAAGACTAATAATATAAGAGCCCACTGTACTTTTGCTTAAAGAGGCACATTGATCTTCTGTGTTTGTAATACATACTGTACGGCCCAGATGAACTTCAGTTTGAATAAGCCATGCATAATTTTGTTTTGTAATTGCCCATCTTGTGAAAAGAGACCTTTAAAGATTTCTCCAGGCCTGTGGAAGAGTTCTCCAGGTAAGGCTAAGTATCTTGTCTCCTCATCCCTAAAACTAATTTTCAAGTAAATGTAGTCATAACTGACCTGAACGGATTCACACATCAATGAGCAGAGTTGCCATAGTAACCAGCAGGTAAATGGCTTATCATGAATACAAAGTAAAACCTTTCATGAACCACACATTCACTGCTGGTGCCATGATTAGCCATATGGGTCAAGCTATGCATTACCAGGACACAACACCACGCGTGGTGTATCGATATTACCAACCATCAATGCCATGGCCTTAATCTCTCTTTTTGTAAAATGACACATGAACAAGCATTACAAGCCACAGAGCTACACTGGATCACGACAAGTCGCATTTTAAACTGCTGCACTGCACAGGAGAAAGATGGGTTAAATAGCACAGAGGCTTTGGATTTCTGGCTATCCTACAGAGGGGGGCGGAGCTTAGATTTGTGCAGGGACACTTGCTGGATGCTTTCCGCTGGCACTGTCAGCATGTTCTTCCTGGTTGTGGAGGTTGGCTAGCATCAACCCAGGTCCACGTCACACAGACTGAGACTGCAGAGCAGCTGGGGCATCATGGGGGCTCGTCCGGTATCAGCTCAGGAAGAGTTTATTGTGAAACAAAGGTGCTGCTCTCGTCCTGAAGCGACTCTAAGCACAGGAACAGCACACAGTAAATTCTGTTATTCATTTCTTTGAGTGATCTTTCCCAACTGTCATCTAATGTTCACTACATTTTCTAATACACTGCACATATTCTTTCTAGATGAAGGAAAAGACAGACAAAGCTTCTGACTGTTTATAAAGACCAGGGTGAAAGAGGTGGCTTAGGGAAACTAATGAAAGTTCATGGAGTATCTTCATGCATTGACTGGAAGTACTGGAACGCCCCGCCTTTAATCACATGCATAGCAATATGGAATCAATTCTGAATATCATCGATCAGAACTAACTTTAGAGTATTGAAAAGCTATTTTAAATGACAAATGTGATCAAGTGAGACCACAAAATTGACCACTCTGGAAGTTATTGAAACTAGTTTATTATATTTAATTTGACAACAAACTTTAGACCGTAAAAACACACCTTCCTCGTCTTTCTTTGGAGAGCCAGGAGGCGTTTGGTTCAGGATTCCATCCTCTGCTTCTCTGTCCATTTTCATTAGATGGCCTGTAGGCATGTCAGTAAAACCGGCCAGTATCAAAATTTCAGTTTTTCTTCTTAATTTGAAGTACAAAAAACATACATAGAGCGAACAAATTATAATTGTATGGGTCGTAATTGTATTACACAATAGAAAAAAGCTTGCTTTAAACGTTCTCATCTTAAATGCCTCCACCTTTTTCACCGTAGTGCCAGCACCTTGATTCATTTTGAATTGCCCTAAATACACCAAAACCAAACCCTTCAGATTTTGTATTTACATATTTAGAATAGGGTCAAAAGCGCCCGGTCATTTCACTAGACTTTTGAGAATTTATTCAAAAGACCTGCACAACATTCGTCGTGCTTATGTGCCTATGGACCCCAGCACCACTGCTTGCAGCACTATTTGTATTTGTATTTAACTTTGAGTTAATACACTGTCGACAAGTTGACGTCAATAAGCATTTAAGAGTCATATTTAGAATTAAATGATTCTCTCCACAGAAAATCGCTACTTCATCCTGATTCTGGTAAGTTCTTTCAGGGCTAATTAGTCATGAGGACACACAAAACACGGGGATTCAGTAAACCCCACTGAGGTGTCATTTAGGAGAGAAGAGAACGCGCTGTAATGAAGGGGAGCTCGTAGGCGGGAGCCCGATGGCTGGGTTTTTCCGGGATCGGGCAAAGCTCAGCTCGAAGCAGAACTGCAGAGCCAGGGGTGTATCTGATGTGGTCCTGTTGGACTCATTGTGCTGTGACCGCTAGCACAAGCACTGACATAAGGATCAGCACCTCCAAATCTGAGGCCACAGCTCTCCGCTGGAAGAAGGTGGATTGTTGCCTCCATCCATGTGGGAGGTGAGTTGCAGCTCAAAGTGGATGAGTTTAGAGATCTCAGGGTTTCCTTCATGAGAGAGAGTGGAATGGAGCTCGAGTTTGACATGCAGATCAATGCCCTGACATTGACATTGTCTGCTGTGGTTTTCCTTAATGTGAAAAATTTTGAAAATGCTGCAGATGTTTGTGCATGGAGTCCTCAATGGGGACTCGCCCGGATGACATCGTAAAAAATGTGAATAATCATCGCATGATGCGGATGTCGGGCAAGCATGGGGCATCTGCCATAGAGAACCATTGAAAATGAGACGCGCTAAACTGCTTGTTATTCTTTTTTCTCCATGGAATGAAGCGGAAATGTGCACTCAAGGGTAGTTTAAAAATAGAATTACTCCTCCCGAGGCATGTATTGATGAATATTTACTGATTACACTAAATGAATGGGTGAATGACGAGTGGTGAATTTAGTCACACTCCAACCTTTCTCTCCTGTCCCGGGGCTGCGACTTACGCCCAGGTGACCTGGTTAACCTGCTGCCTTCTGATTTGTGTGTAGACCCACCAGCAGCAAAAGGTGTACAAAACTCTTTTAGTAGTCTTCACAAGCTTTGAAAATCCGAACAACATAGGTGGAATAACTACAAATTCTAGCACAAAATCATACAACTAGTTTATTATCAAGTAGGACCTCTTAAGCCCCAGCCTCTCGGATTTTGATATTTGAACATTAATATGCTTGGCGTTTGAGTTGTGCTTGGTGTATGTAAAAATGACTTATATGTGCTTGTAGCAGAGGCTCTCCTGTTTCATTTGATGTATAATATGACTATATTGCTACTTAATTAGCGCGGCGTTGTAGGTATTTTGCTGCGGTGAGTCTCAGGGTGCCCCAATTGGGGGACCCTGGAGTTTAAGAGGAGTTGAACTGTTACCAAGCTAGCTTGCCGTTACAAACCTGTCACAGGGGTCACAAATTAAAGTATGAATACAAAGTCTCCCCCATTATCCTGCCGTATTGAACATGCTTCTTTTGCAAAAGCGCAAACGAAAAAAGGGTTGTTATTGTTGCGGTTTGAGTTATCTTGACTGCCTAATATCTGTGTTTCCCCGTTAGCTGTCCATGGTGAAGTGAATTTTCTCAGAGCCATTGTTGCTATTGCTAGGTTTGCTCTGCCGAGCCGGGAATGTGTTTCTCGAAAGAACCAGTACGAACTTACGCAGTTGGAGCCATTGACAGTGAAAGGACGAACTACGCAAGTTGCTAGCATAGTTAAAAAACTATGCTTTAGTGATACGCACCCCAGGTCTCCATTGTTAACACAAGTTAGATCTAAAATAAATGTTGATAAAATCGTCTAAAAACCTACTTTTTCTAATTCGGCACATTGCCTGTTGTTCACTTGCCCGACTTCCGGGTTTGGAGAATGACGTTCACCTAATGTACAGGCTATTTTTAGATATCAGGCGGGTCCCCACTGCATTAAGTTACAAATCAGTGAGGCATCAACCTGACCATCTATATGCAGTGTTTCTAGCTCCACAGCGCCACCAAGGTTCGGAACCTCAAAAAATTGATGGAAACACAGCAAGCCTGGAGTGATTTCTGTGCGTATCTTCAACAACTTTTGCCGGAAAACTGGAAAACTGAAAAGCACATGCACATCATACCAATTCATATGGCTGAGAGAAAACACCCCATGCACAGTTCTGTCATTCAGACTGTGAAAATCACACCTTCTTCTTTCTTTTCTGGAGAGTCAGGAGGTGCCTGATTCAGAATGTCATCCTCCACCTCTTTCCCCGTTTCCGGTAAAGGCTCTGTAAGCATGTCAATATATCCAGTCAGCATTAAATCCTTATTTTGCCTAATAGAATTGTAAGCACACTCAACACATAGTGAGCACAGAGTGTTTTTTTAATGGGTCTGCAATAGAAACCGTAAAACATAGTTTCATCTCCAATTCCTCAACCTTTGTACAATCTTGCCTGTGCCTTGACTATGCCTGCTCTTCAAGAGAAGCCAAAATTTTTAATGCCAAGTTTTTAATGTGTGTATTTGGAGTCAAGGGTGCCAAAAATGCTTGTGTCCACAGCAAATATAACTTTTTATCCGATTCATACATGATATATTGTCTTACATGACCCTTCAGATCATGCATTTACAAAGTCAAAATAGTGTCACTATTGCACTACACTTGACTGTCTACATGTTCTACAAAAATCCTGTTTCACATGCACTGGCGACATGTACTCCTGAACCACAGCTTGCAGCTATATTCGTATAAATATAAAGGCTATCTTTGAGATATTCCTTGGTAAAAAGTGGATCTCAACAGGTATTTTACCGTTATATTTAGAGTGAAATTATTTTGATCACACCTTAAGTGGTATCAGTGCAATTTCATTATGTGTAAAGCTTTGTCATTAATTTGCCATTCATTTCTTTTCTGTAGTAATAATTATAGTGGTAACTACGTCTGCAAGTGAAAAGGGCTCCTTAATCGGCAGCATGTTTTAGTCCAAGATCGCTTACCTTTAGTATTCTTCTGTTTACGTTCAACTTCCTTACAGTATTCCTCCAATTCCTTATCTGTTAACTTCTTGAAAGGGTTTGGTCCAGCCTTATTGACAATGACGCATGGCTGGTACTCTTTTTTGATAATGGCTTTAGATCCTGTCACCAGCTCTCCCTACAGGTGAAGGAATTAATTGAGTGGAACATAAAGAGATTAATTCATCAGCATTCTGTTTTTCTTTCTTCAATAAATAACTATGGCATTTTTTGTCCAGTGTGTGCAGCAAATTTCTTAATATGTTTTTACAGGCATTTTTTATAGCATCAGGTCTCCAACCCCTGTTCATTCACAAACAGACAACACAACATCATATTTAATATGACCCTGACACATTAAGCTTGGTTGCAGGTTTTCCTGTCAAGCTTGATTGTTCTTATACATTGTTCATTTTTACAGTCCAAATGATATACAAAACCAGAAAAGGATTCCCTGCTCATTTCATCACAAAAAGCACTGTAAGCCTAAATAAAAAAATAAAAAATAAAAAAATTGTAAAATATTCCTCTGCCTGTACTGCTGATGTCATACTGCAGTGACTCCTCAGGTTCAGTCTGTCAGGTAAAACACTAGCGACACAGCATTCAGTTGGCAAACTGAAAAGTGACAGCAAAAACACTGATCACGTGCAAAACAAGAATTAAAATTCACCACAAGCTTCCTGAATCGACAAAGAGTAAAGTAACAAATAGAGAAGAACACATCCATATCTGTAGAAAACAAAAGAATCGATGTTGGGATCAAGACAACCAAAGTTGGTGCTCCTCAGGGGTGCAGTAGTCAGTACCTTTCTAATGGACTTCGTAGGACTATCGGCCTTCTCCGAGAGTCCATCAATAGACTCTGTGCAGTCAGAGAGGGCTGCATCCTGCAACAGCAAGAGTGTGAAACATCAACCCAACTCCTGCAATTTTCCCAACACTGCCAAGAACGATGAACCCAACTCCAGCAATTTACCCAGCAAAGATGAGAACCATCAACCCTGCTCCTGCAATTCACCCAACACTGCCTGCACACAAACATGCACAGCAGCAGCATGCACAAATCATGCCGATTTCAGAGACAGAGGTGTGTGTGTGTGTGTGTGTGTGTTTGCGTTTGTGTGTGTGTGTCAGTGTGAGTGAGAGAAAGGAAGCTCGCTCCAGGCTTACGCACTCACAGCTAAAAGGATGAACTACTGCTGAAGTTTAATGGAGGGAAATGGTTCAACATCATTTCCATAAGTTATTAAAGTCATTAATGTCCACCAAGAGATGAATTTGATGGGATCACTTTTAACATAAACTGTTGACAATAACTATAGTAGCTTCATGGCGAGCTTCCAATTCACAACTCTAAACAGTGATGTAATGGGAAGTTCCTTCCAATGAAACATACTCAAATATAACAATGAACATCTAGTCAGGCCACTGCTTTAAAAGTGCGGTATTTTAAGCGAAATATGGAACAAACATTCATAATAATTTCCTTAAGTTTAACAGAATAATTTAACGAAAAGCCTAACATTCCAGCAGCAGATGAATAAAATGGAGTACTTCCACAAAATGCATATATATATATTGTAATATCAAAGAAGCACAGCACATAAAAAATGACCAGATGTCAGAGAACAGTTATCAAGACTAGGAAGTGTATCCTGACCCTTGTATTAAGGTCAGAAAACACTAACGCTAGTATTTTTACAAGAATGTAGTCAGTGAGCTCCATAATTTTAGGTATAAACCCATTTTTTCTTGATTTGGTTAGGTATTCCAATGTCTCCAGCATATTAATCATCTTTCCATAATGTTTCACAATCATTGGGTTGGTGACACCTACTGGTCACAAACAGTCACAGAGTAATTTCACAAACGGCAGCATGCCTGAACCAAATTCAGCGGTTTGTTCTCGTTATAAAATAATCCAGAAGCACTTGTTTGGAGAGAGCAGACAGCCTAAAGACAACCATCTACTCTGCTGTGCACGATAACACTGAGCAATTTACCAAAAGTAGTTCTGAAAACACTTTATATTCCTGCTTTTCTGCATTTAAGGGGTAATCCCTCCATCTTTTGTCCTAACCTTCAGCATAGCGTATACACATTCGGCTGAGTGCTATATATAATCCAATGCTACATAACAGTCTATTAATTTTAAACTTATCAGAATATCAAAAGAGTGTACAATATAAGGTAGTCATCATCTAAAGCACAAAATTTAAAGCTCATATCAGAAACCAACTGCTGATTTTGCAATTGAATGGTCGTCAAACTGACAAACTACCTTCGTGACGAGGTCAAGGGTTCAAATGCAGTCGCACATCTTTCCTGCATGTCTCTACCTCACACATTTGCCATGCCTCCTGGCTCTCTACTCTATCCCTGAACAAAGCTGGAAATGTTGTTCAGAGGTGTGACTAGTGCTGAAACATAAATAAGATTTATTTAGAGGGCAGGTGGATTGGCTCGCTCAGTAAAGGCTGATCATCTCATTCTGGCATCGAATCCAGCCCTGCCAGAGCCCACTGACCCCAGCAGCCTCCAGAGAGCTGCACATAACTGGCTTTGCGCTGCTCAGGGTTATGAGAGGGATATAGCAGTCTGTTTGGGTTACCATATTTTATTGCTGAAGCGCCTCCTACAGGTTATCCGGGCACTACTCTGTAAATTTCTGAGAAAACGAATGTTTGGTTTCCTCCGTCCTTATTCTGTGCACAATAGTACCGTGACAATGACTGAAAAGAAGGGGTGGTTGACGGGCAGATTTTTCCAAAGAGAACCACTAATTTGCCGCACTCTCTCCAGATGGCAGCATGTGCAAGCAGTGATTGGACATTCCAAATTCAGGTGGAAAGGCAGGCAGCCAATTGAATATTACAAATTGAAAAAACAGTGGCAAAGCCACTACGCACGCTTAGCCAAACATGGCCAAAATTGAACTCGGTGCAGATTTTCATCCCATGTTCAGGCATATAAAATACGAAAAGGATCCGTGAAAAACTGAGGGCACTAGAGCGCTGACAAGACAAAACGTTTACGGAGGAACGACAGACCGCAGTGAAGGCATCTAACCACAGCAGAAGCCCGACTGGCCAAGAGGCTAAGTGGGCTAAAAAGAAGAGCGATTACTGCAAGGGTTCTGATCAAGACCCTGTCAGTTCTTCCACAACGTCCCACACTAATAAACAAAATGAGCATTCAAATATCTTCTTAAAAAACTGAAACAGATTCTTCAGGAAAACAATCCTGGCTTCAAACATGCAACATTATATCCTGCTTTTAACATGCTACAGCTCATGAGCACATTCAAAGACTAAGCCCAACTGAACCAAACACATCACAATAACAGCCGACACAATGGCGTGAAGTTACCTCTACAGCTTACCTGCCAGACCGTTTCCCTCTGCAGTCAAACCATAACGCCACAGTTAGTAGTGCAGACTTGGGCAGACTGACCAATACGGCTTTGTAAGGGAGAGAGCAGAGAAGTGGGAGGTTCACCTGCACAAAGGTGCGATCTACAGCAGCTCCAAACAGCACCTGGGACTGCGGTCCAGCCGTTTTGATGTCCTGAAGGTTCAGCTCACGAATCTAAGTGGAAATTAAGTTTTCAGCAGGGCACTCACACAAATAAGTTTTTGAAAATAAGATCTATGGAAGCAACTTCAGGCAACGAAAGCGCACCTTGTTCCTCATGTCCAGCACCTCCTTGGGGTTTGTGTTCAGAGGAACAAACTGATTGGCCACCACTGACGGTCGAGCAGAATCGTCTTTCGTCCACTGAAATAACCGTGGCAACAATAATCAATTGCATGAATACCTCAGGCAAACTGTACACCAGGACATGCATTTTCAACTAACGCTGAAAAATTAATGACAAACAAATCATGATCGTGCAACTTCATACGCAGACCTTTGCAATCTTCAAAATCTCACATCGATAGATTAAATTCAATGAACTTAATCTACTTCATCATAAACAGGACGGTCAAAGCCCAAAGATCGCAACAAACCACTGATGTTGACTATAGTCTCATTGTGTGGTGGGTCGTCAAAGGCGAAAACAATCCGAATAAGTCTGAATCCTGTAGAAATGTAAACATCAGAACAGCAACTCACACCTCTCTCATTGCTGCTCGTGCCTATGATGTTTAGTATAACTGACAAATTGACACAAGCATAGAGGGAATTATTTCTCCAGGGGTAAAGGCAGTCTCAGTGATTAGTTTTACCCCAATGGTTAGAATAAATCCAACCATAACAACACCTTAAATTATTACTTTGATGCATAATTTAGTGACTGCTTTTCAACACTGAATTTTCAATACCCACGTAGCCCATAATCTGTAGGAAATGGTAAAGATTTCCAACAGGTATATCAAGGCAATGATCTGACAATAATCAACTCCTTTTGTGGCCTGCGTTTTATTGTATGTTAACTTGTTTCTTCTCACAATGACGAAGCCTTCATTTTTAGAAGGGATGTGATTTACTGAACACAATGTGAATATCAGGGAATGTGTTTTCATTTTTTTCGCTCAGTGGTAACCAATCCAGTTCCTAGAAGTCTACCAGTTCATTTTGACCATATTTTTGAATGCGGATCCTTTCATATTAATTATGCATCTCATTTTGCAGTCAAATGAGCTGAATATCTGTAGGATGGTAGATCTTTGGGAACAGGGTAGGGAGTCACTGGCCTAAAAATAACTATCAAGCAACTGTATGATTAGCGTCAATGATGGTCATAAAAAATCTCAGTGGGCATGAGACCATCACATGTCATCCGTTTCCTGAGGTCTTTGGTCTGAATCACATTTTCCGCCCAGTGAAGATTTGGACAGGTTTACGTTAACTCCGGTCACTCTTTGTGTACATTAATTTCACCTCACCTACCTTGCGGTGAGATAGTCTTTAGATCAGCATTAATAACGACAACAGACAGAGAGCAATAAACAGAAAAGGTTAGTCATGCTTGTGTCCACTGCAGGGACGGTGGACATTTCTGTCGTACTGTGCCCTGGTGGACTTTAAGGAGAGAAATCGGAGGACATGCGTCACTACATGCACGGGCCGACCGATGCTCACTCCCATACTCTGAGGAACATGGTATTTACACTCAGCGGCAAAGCCTTTCTGACAAGTGGAAAAATCCTGGAGAAAAGGCAAATGTTCAATCTTAGATTCAACCAATTTAAAAAGTTCTCAATATTGCAAACTTGATGATCTGGAGAGGAGAGATTTTGGATGGATAAAGTGAGGCTTTATATCCCCTGCTTCCATTTCTCAAATATAATCAAGTATCGTCATCACAAAGATGAGTTTTGTGTATGTAATTTATAATATAAATAAATATAAATATATATGTAATCTACCTAAAAATATTTTCTACTATAATTTTTCAAATTTTTTAGAAAATGGTAATACCTGTTAAACACACTTTAAGAAAAGTGTGCTAATCGCCACACATACGCTGTCCTCACAGCGCTGGGAGCAGCAGCGGCTGCCCACAGAAGCTCAGTGAGAGGAGAGTAAGAGAGACACAGACCAAGCAGTTGGAGATGCAGCTGGGAACGCAGACCCCAGCAGACAGCGATCGCAGCAGAGGTTTCACCCGGCCGTGAGTTACGCTCGTCCACACCTTGCTCTTCCCCCCGGGGCCTCCGCTGTCCGCACAGGCCTTGTTGAGCCAGTTTGAGCTGCTCCTCAGGGTCTGGCTGCCCTGCGGCCTCTGATAGCTGTATTTGAGAGGTGATGACTCACAGTTCACCCCAGAGCAGAGCCCAGCCGCCGAGACGGGGATCTCCGCATCGCTGTACTTCTTCCCTTTCTCACGTAATGCCGGGCAGCGGTATGGGTATCCGGTTCTGTAGCCCTAAAGAAAGCGCAGAAAATCACACACTAATCTAAAACAGCATGTTGAATCCCTCTACTTTAAAATTATGTCTCTCTTCAAGTGCTCCAGTCCTGAGAGGATACGAGCTCTGTCTCTCAGCGCCGTTCACCTTTAAGAGTTCCACTTTATTCAGCTGCTGTATTTCAAGATGTTTTTAACAAAAATTCTGTAGGACCAGGATTTGATGAAAATATACTAGGGACAATAGAGACTTCTCCTATGGAAATGTATACTGTATAAGTGAAGTATTCGATGCGAGTGAAGTATATTATGAGTTCAGTACACAATATGAGGAAAGTATATTATGAATAAGTTGCACAATATGAGTGAAAAGTATTATGAGTTAAGTTCCAGTATGAGTCAGTATACTATATGAGTGAAGTGTACTACATGAGTGAAATGTATTATTCGAGTCAAGTATACCATTTGACAGAAGTCTGCTTAAAGTAATCTTGCGTTTCTTCCTTTAAATCATATGCGCACAAATCATAATCACTGACTTCAATCTGCACCATTACTGAGTAATCCCCCACCAAGTTATAAACATCATGAGAGGTGATAACTACATTTTTTCCACTAAGAAAAATGGGCCTGAAAATCAGGTTCAAATTGGTTAAAAGCCATTCCATTTGATTGACATTCAGAGCACAATTGACCCCCCTGGAACTGAATGAAACTTGGCACTGAAGTGGATATGGCTGTTTCATGAAAAAAGCCACATTTTTAGGTCCGTATGTCACTTTGCCTGCCAGTGGCGCCTCCTGACAGCCACTAAAGTGGCTCAGTTTTGCTGTTGACACCACATTTTACATCACCTATTGTGACTTAAGGGTACACAGTACCAAATATGATATACTTTTATCATGACCTGTGACACTTTAGGTCCGGTTAGACTTCAGCACCACATCAGCTTTGTACTGCGGTGGTAAATGCAGTTTCTTGTGCTTTTGGAGCTCTGTTTTCAGGAATATCAAGCATTTCTTTGGTAGTATCTACACTTTCAAGCTAGAAAGAGCCAAACTTGGAGGAAAACTCAAAACGGACCATTTAATAGCAGACTGTGCCTATGTTTAGGTCGCATAATTTTGTTTACGCAGCAAGATAAATCTGAAATTCTCTGGACACATAGTCCCTTTGAGGTATATTACAGCATTAGTAAAATCTCAATGGTAGCATTTTCAGTGTAGATGATATTCAACATCGAATGTCTGACAATTTCGCCCCCAGCGGTCGCTGTAGCTGGTACTATTCACTGAAAACGATAGTCTTGTTGTAGGTAAACGTATAAGAAAGCATTCTAGATCGATACATATCTGGGATGTTATTGTATTCCCATTTTCAATTTTTATTGTTATTTCTCAAATAATTCCGGCTCTATAACATAGTTACCCAGCTTGGCACTGACGTGGTGCTGATGTCTATCCAGACTCGAAGTGTCAGAGGTCATGATAAAAGTAAAACATATTTAGTACCATGTACCCTAAACTCATGATAGTTGATGTAAAATGTGGTTTCAACAGTAAAACTGAGCCACTTTAATGGCTTATAGGTGGCACCACTGGCAGGCAAAGCGAAATGTGGACCTAAAAATATGTCTTTTTCCGTGAGACACCCATATGTACCAATGTGCCAAGTTTCATTCAGTTCCAGGGGAATCAACTCCTCAACTTACTCAAAAAGTGCCATTTTCTCATGGAATGGCTCTTAAAACATTTTTGAGCCGTTTCACAATCAAGGGGTGATTTTTATAGACCTTCACAGTTCATGCGACACAAATTCAACAATATTTTCATTTTCAATACACAGAAACCCAACAAACACAGTATATTTCCGTAAAATTATATATTGTGACATTTCAGTGAATTACTGCAACATCACAGTTACAAGGTGGCAATTGGCACACTGCTGCTACTTAGTTAGAATGTTACAATGCAACAGGCGTGTTGTGGCTATCCAAACCTGTCACTAACATTGTTTTCGCTACAGCTCATCATTGGAGAAAACGCCTGGAAAGTAAAGGGTGAACTCCGCCGGATGACGTGCTGTTCCAATTAACGGGCCAGAGTACTACACCTTGCGAAGTGGGCGCGGTCGAATCAACGCTCCAGAATAAAGGACGACGAGGACGCTCAACGCAAGCGCGCACAACGAAGGACGACAAACTGCCTGTGTCCCTATTCCCTTTCCCCCGCGCAATTCAATTTAGTATTGTAGACTAATAGGCAATAAAGCTTGAATTCATGTTCAAGAAACTGCTCTAGTGAGATTCTTCCCTGCACCTTACAAGGCGTTCTGTGGTAGTTCACAACATCAGTTCAGCATCCTCTGCCTAAAATTTTCTGTACTCGACATGATGATGTAGCAGAAACGTTGAAAAAACGTGACGCTCTACCAGGTATTAAGTCATTGTTCAAAGTCTGGGCAATATGGTTAAAATGTCAACATATAACACCTGACCTAAATCCTTTACAATATCTGCAGCAATTCAGAGAAGTCAGAATACAATGAAAGTTTCAAACTGTTCTGCAACGTCTGTGCAATTAATGCTGTCAAAAGGATCTTTCCTGAAAATTAAATACTGCCGAATATTTGGACAATAAACTCTCAGCTCTACACCATCAGAATCAGATCTATTTTGAATTGAGGAATTTGAATTGATGCAGTTTGCAATACAGAAAGCTGTACAAATTGAATTATAATTTATGAAGTAAGAAAGCAAAGATTACTGTAAACATTATTAGTCATTATCATTATATTGCAAGCATTACATTTCCTGAACTTAAAATTTAAATGTACATTTTGGAACAGCTTACAGATGTCTATATGATTTACCCTAGTTCCGATATAACAATGTACATGGTTTATTTTGATTAATAAATGCCTTTTTGTAATGAAATTATACTCATTTGAAAGAAATCTTGAAGTTATTTTATTTATGTGCTTTCAGGTTCGAATTGTTAACCAACTGCAGACCTCGTACCGATGTTGCAGTGACGTATGCCTACGTTACAGTCACAGTAGGGTCACCATTTAAGCAGCCTGCATGCCATTAATAAAAATAAAAAAAAACAGCCGAAGAGCTTGTCGCGATCACATTGATTAAATGACCACAATTGACTGGATTTCTGAAAAATTTACATTTGTCCCATTCAAAGAAAGAAAATGTAATAAATAATTCATTATTATAGCCAACACTGCTGCAGCCGAAATAAAATGGAAAAATATACGGCACATCGGGGGGAAATAAAGGCAATAAATATAACAAGGTCACATCTGCAACCTGTTGACGTCTGGGCTTAAACTGACATGATCATATCTATCAATTTTCATAGTTTTGTTCCAAATAAAAAACAGAGGCTTTATTTGAAAAAAAAAAAAAAAAAAAACAGTAAATGAATCTGCACATTTCTTAATTGTGGCATTCTGCTTAATTCTAGCAGTGAATCACTGCAAAGATCCGTGGGAAGTGATAATTGTTTTTGATTCCGTCCATAAGGCATACCTAAGTTGCATATTCAGTCTCATTATAAACAATCTCACTGATTATTTTTGGTTATACTGCAGAGGTAACCCAACTTGTGCCAATCCTGCACACCCTACCCAATTATAACTCTCACTCTATTTTTGATGGGACTTTATTTCCCTGAATCCAGCCCATAACATTTGAAGCAGTTTTGGGTCTGACCCAGCTATAGACTGTGTTTGATCTGATTCACTGGGTACCACTGCCCCAAATGCATCAAGCCAGCCAGTAAAATCTCTGCTGCAAGTAAATATACAAAATAATATTCGGAACAACCATACTGATCTCTGTACTAGCAACCCAGGCTCCTCTCTCCGCTGCTGCTCAGTCCAATCATCTGCGCCGTATGGACCGCACTGATTCTCCTGATTTAAGAATCTGTGCTGAAAATGACATTTTCTGGGCAGCCAATGATGCGCTGGCATCGGGACTGGTGTCATAAAGATCAATAACACTACTTTCACTAGCACTCCGAGAACCAGCCCAAATACATGTCGGTACTCATTCCCCTGCGATGTCGGCAGCAGTACTGGTCCTTCAGTGGGTCCTCAGGAACCGCACCTGTCAATGCTTCACTATCCGATTCCGCCACAGTTTACTTTGCCTGATTAGCAACAGAACAATTGGTAGAATGACTGTCAAATTTATTTTCCATAGCATTAGGCTATTACACAATGCATGTGTAATATGCATTCAGTGCAAATTATGAGGTGTTCTTCAATAGGCATTTTGAATTTTCTGAACTCATGTAGTTCACTGCTAAAGGGTGTTGCCATTATTGCAATTTCTCTGAAGCTTTTGCTAAAAATTGTCAGTCCAATGATGCCTGGCTTCACTGGCTGTGCAAGTCTTTGGACCTCAAGCTGAGAAACGGCAACAACAGATGCCAAATGCAAGCGTCACACCTGAAATCCCCTCTGTGTTTCACCTGCTGACTAGTACATGAAAGAGAAAGATTAGGACATACCTGGCCATGAGACATGATGAGAGGCTGCAGTCTGAGCTTATCTTCATTATTAAATTTAGCAGCCAAAATGCTGCAGTAGGCCGTTAAATAAGTATTAACTTGGTCGATTTCTAAATATCTATGAATGAATACATTTATGCAGGTGGCTGCCAGGGTGGTGGTGGGGCAGCCATACTGACGCATGTCCAGGCAGAGGAAGAGCAGGGAGATTTTTTCAGTTTTAATTGACGGCCATATTGGGTGGGTGTGGCTGTGGAGGGTATAGAGTGAAGGAATAGAGCTGCTCAGGGTCGCTGCCTGAACTGCCTCACAGGCGTCGCTTCATTTATTCCCCTCCATCCGCTACATTCTGACACATTCATGCTTCACCCAAACTCGATTGCTGGAAAATTAGGACAACAGACAAAGATGTAAATGTTCAATAGGTAAAACCGGCTATCAAAGCCCTGCATGATGTAACACTTAAAACGAGAGAGCAGATCGACACACAGTTTAAAGTGCAGATAGACACACCCATGCTGAAAACACACAGGCCGAGGGCAGATGAGTGAGGACATGTTCCAGTCGAGCAGCATTCCTACCAGATTATCCAGCATTCTCATCAGAGCCTCAAACTGCTGCTCTCCGACCTGCCACTTAGGCTGAGACCCACCGTCACTGCAGTTGGTCTCGGCAAGAGGACGCTGGGTTTTGTAGTTCTTTGAGTCCAGCATAACCAGGTTAGTAGGGCCTCCCACACTAGCGAGAGTGCGCACCTGGAAACCACAGAATCGCTTAAATATCACCATCTTTACAGAGAAGTAAAATTATGCGGTTCGCCCCAATAGCAGACTCTAAATAGTATTTACATTATATGGCCACAGTATCAGACTGAAATTATTCCATGAATGCTGGCGGTCGCATTGTTGTCAGAGAAGAAAATATTTACAATAAGCATGTTTCCTTAGTCTCTGGTGTTATATCACAGTAATTTTATGACTGAGTACAGTAAATAGATTACATATTGCTCCTTTAATAAAAACAGGTATGAAACATCACCTCATGAATAAGTAATTTCCACAAACAGCACCAGCATGAGAGGCAATAACTGATACAAGTCTCACAGATCATGTGACCTTAACCTTTCACATCACCATAGAGGAAAGTTTTTGTTGAGTGCAGCTTAAATTCAAAGAAACTGATCGTTTTTCACAGCAATGCAAATACAGTCACAACAGTCAGTGAGCTGTTCACCACACGGGAAACGTAAGAAAAGTTAACTTTCATGAGTTCTGGCTTGTGCTAAGCTCATTGTAAGGAAGAAGTTAACGCAGTCATGATGATAAGAATGATAATCGCTGCCAGCAGGACTCAGTGCTCGCACCTGAATCTCACACGCTGTGACGAGGTTGTGAATGTAATAAAAGGCCTCCTCCACAGTCTCGCCGACAGACAGCAGCCCGCGGTTCCGCAGGATCAGCACCTGAAGGACAGAAACGAGTCCTCGGTGAGAGAGAGGTCTTCTCTGAGGATACTGCAGCGGGTCGCCAGGTGTGCGGAGGCACAATGCTGATGAATGCTTCAATGGTAACCTCAGGGGTGCAAAACTCTAATGCTTCATTTTTTGATATTCACATCTCTTTATTACCTCCCTGTTATATTCAGAATTTAATTTTATGTACTCGGATGTAAATGGTTTGGAGAATGGACATTTTGTTTCCTCACCAACCATATCTGCCTGGATTTGGGCCTTTACAGAAGTAACAGTGCAGCAGAGCTGGATCAAAACATGCCTGCTCGGAACGGGTCATTTGCTTGGCATCTGATAATGCTGCTTGCAGTTTTCACAAGAACCGATCAGCCAAACAATCTCACACTCCACACTGCCCCTCTCTGGGTCCTCAGAAATACATCTGCCGAGTGAGAAGTCGATCGGATGAATGGTTGTTGAGAAAATCAAAGGACAAGCATACTTACATGCATATGTGCAAACATGTATACAAACATACAGAGACCCCTCCATTTATGGTTAGATAATTTTCAGGGCCTGCATTCACAAAACTTCTTATCTTACCGCTAGGAGTTCTCCTAAGTTGTGCTAAAACATTTCATGTAGGAGCAAAATCTTAAAAGTTATTCCCAATGCCGCTGAGAGCAACTTTTAGTTAAGAAAACTGGTAACTCCTAGACTAGGAGTAGCTCTGAGATAGGTGGGAGTAAATCTCCTTTGCAATGGATGACGTCAATTCTCATGCACGAGTCTTCGGACAATGAGCACGGTGATTGGTGATGAGCACATACACCCCGTGGAGGAAAAAATTAGGAAATAGTCCAAGCGGCTGGTTTGTCACATAAAATAATAACATGTTGAGCGCTCCTGAAAATGCACTATGCGCAGTCCCCATATGCTCTAGGCATACATAGGCAATAAACAGACATACATAGGAAAGAGATAGTTGAAAAAATGGCAATGGCATAAAACGAGTCAATAATAAAACGCTTCATTTGCCCCAATAATTAGCAACTTATTACCCAATGAGAATATGTTGCAATCATTTAAATGTTGAGCTGCTCAAGTTTGTTTGCCCTAAACTGTCATAGGTGAAAGTTCAAAAAGGACGCGAAAGCCCAACTGGAGACACAACCAGTTACTGCTGCTGGCCCGGTTGGTGCTGGTGCGAAAGCATGTAATCAAAGGGAAATTTGGCTTGGGGGGATCAGCAAATCCAAGCGGGATGCGAGGGATAATATCAGCCTACAGATCAATGCTGCGTTCCCCCGGACGGCAGACGACTGCAAGAAGCGGTGGTATGGGCTGCAATTGCAGGGGTGGTCCGAGATTACATGGGCTATCATTCAAACAGGAAAGCATACTAAGCTTGATTTGTAATTTATAGCCTACAATTTAAATATGCATACAAAATATGACATAAGCTGGTATTATTATGATGATCAATTAAATGTAACCCTCGCTCCATAGCCTAATAAAATAATTCATGCATAGCAGGAGGAGGTACAGCACCAAAGCCACTGTCCCCGAGCAAGAGGCGTCCCGCAGGCACATAATGCCTGTCAAATAATTGCCATAAGCTGTTTTCCATTAAAATGCGTGCATGGATCCTGGCCATTTCATAACAATGTCCAAAATATTGTATTCGGCATCAAATACTATCTGGGTGTTGATGGAATGAACTTTTTTCTATTTATAAATACCTCTTCATCTTGGGTCGGAGAAATAATTTGAATATGAGTCTCGTCAATAGCAGCGATGATACCGGGCGTACCTGAGATGTGCATGAATTCAAGTTTGATTCTGTGTTGTTGGCGAATGTCCATTGGAAACCGGATAAACTGTCGGATGATATGGGGTTCACTGAGCGAATTGATTATTTGTTGAATTGAGCGACTGACAGATAATTGTAAAATCCCTAAACTACCCGTGTTGCAAAGTTGCATTATTCCGGTGGCCAAGTAACAATGTGATGGGATTATTGGGTTGTTTCTCATGGTTGGAGATGCAATTCTCTCCCTCACCAAGTCAACAACAAATAAAATCCCTTCGCGGTCAATCCAATATCTTTTCAACAACTGCGCATCATTCAGAATTTCCAAGTCATTCCATCTTTCAACAGCAGCAGCCATTTTCCGATTCTTTGTGAAAAGGTTATAGAGAGTTAGGAGTCCTCTTGACTACTTTTAAGCTCTCCCAAACTTAGGAGCTACTTTTAGGCCTAAAATGCTTCGTGAAAAACACTTAGTAAAAATAATTAAGAGTCCTAAATTTACGACCGACACGCCCATTTGCTTAGGACTTTCTCCTAAATCCGGCAGTTAGGACCTACTTTTAGCGCCAAGATGCTTTGTGAATATGGGCCCTGAACTGTATCCATTTATCAACGCAGAAAAAATGGTCTTGTCTACAGTATAGATGGGCAGCACAAAAAGAATGGCATTTATTTGTCTTTGCTGTTATTTATATTGCTAAACATTGTAGTACAGTACATGAGAGTTGTCCCATGCGGTTCGATAGCAATGTCCACTTAAGCACCACGTGCCTCAGAAATGATTATACTACCACTAGCTTTATTGCGAACAGGTCCCCATCACACGAAGGCTAAAGGGCAACTACACCTCTCATGTTTCCGCCACTGGTCATTAAGTACGTGAATATTAACCAATGTTTGAATTTCATTCACTCTCCACAACCTTTACTAACCACTTCAAATCATCGCTGCACACTCCCAAAACCCGCTCTGCTCCGATAAAGTGGATAGCGAAACCGAAGGAGTGGATATATAGCCAGGTTAGCCAGCCAGTTCGCAATCCTGTCTATTAAGCAGCTTTATTTGTGGTGTTTTCTTGAAACAATTCAAGTAACGCAACTGCAGCTGATATACGGTAAACACTTCAGATTGGTTTGTTGAGCATCTATGAATTGTGCAAAGCTGGAAAAGCGAACATTAAAGCAGACTGGATCATGTGAAATTTATAATTCTGTGTTTCTTTTATTTTCCTCACTGATCCACAGATAGTCGGAATAGTTTTCTCCACATCTGAAAGTTGGTCAGAACATATCCCAGCCATCTCTACCCAAATCTACACCAATGTATACATCTGTGTAGACCAGCAACACATTTACCTCAGCGAGGTCATCAAACCCTCAAATTCTGATCAATTTGCACTTTCTCCTCTGAAAATTTAGGTCCCTAGTGGGACTGATAAAGTTGTCAGTTTGATTGATTGATTGACAGATTGGTGCGACCTGACAAATACCCATCAAGAACATAAATCAAACCTGAAGTGAAGTGAATGTTCATGAGTACCTTGCTCTTGGGACCCAGGTCCTTTTTTATCTCCTCCACATTTACCATGATGCCCTGGTAGCTGTGATAGGCCACATCCCCCACGGACAGAGCTTCGGGAGAGATGGGCAACAGGCCACACTTCATGGCTGACACCTGAAAAACAAAACAAGTGCGTATGCCAAGGATTAGACAGGGCAACATCACTGTCCACTCAAAGCTGAACTACACAGCACACTGAGCTATGAACAAAAAACAGGAGTTCAGCAGACTACACTATTCCCAGAAAATATCCAACAACATGGAAAATGCTAGTAAAGAAAACTAGATTTAGTCAGTAAGCATGGCTTACAGGATACCCCCCGCATGTATATCAGTACATTCATACTGAAACCATCAGACCTACAACAAGTAGTCGGGCAGTACCACAGTCAATAGACCTTCCATCAAGAAAAAAAATTTTCAAAATCGGATGAGTAGGTTATAAGATCTAGGTCCGGATGCACAGACGCATGCACACACACACAGACACACGCACAGACACACGCACGCACACGGACGGACAAAGCAAATCCAGTATACCCCCCTAAACTTCGTTTCGGGGGGTATAATAAACTTCGTTGTGGGGGGTATAAATAATAAACTTCGTTGCGGGGGGTATAACAATAATCTCATAATTAACCTTGACCTGTAATAAATTTAAAACAATGTGAAGACAAGACATTCAATTTCCTTCCTTACTCAGTAGTTTTGGAGATAAGCTGGCAAAACACTTGGAATAACCCATGGAGAAGAGAAGCAAACACAAGTTGGGACATGAGAATCTTTACCTCTGTTAAATCACCTTTCCTGCGAATAGCCCTTCGAGTGATCACTCTGAGGAGTGACGACACCAATTGTTCTGTTATAAAAGATTTTGCCCCTCCGTTCCTCCTTGACATACATCTTTAGCTTCTCAGACATCCAGGGTTTTCATTGTCATATTCTGCGTACCACATAATCTCAGTGACACAGTCTAACAGCCTCACTTTCATATTAGGAAGCCACACTTTTGTAACAGATGCAGAAGGTGGTTTGCTGTAGTCTTACTGAAATTAGCAGGGGCATCCCTGTAAAGACATCATTTAGAGGGCAGTATATATTGCTCCAAAATGCATATATGTCCTTCAGCATCATAGTACCTACACAGATCATCAAGTTGACCCTTTTACGCCAAACATGTTGTCACCGACACAGATATGCGCATAATTTTGAAAGTATGGTAATTATTGTAAGTTTTGCGCTATCAAAAAAATTCCAACTGTTCCTAAAAGCTGAGAAGCTGTGCTTCAGCCCAAATATAGAATACCACGGTAAACACGGCAGCATGATTCTCTGCTGGGATTTTTGCCTGGGATTAGGCCTTAAAGGGTTAACCATGCTAAGGGCCCTAACACACTCCTGTACAATGACTGACACTAGCTTTTGAACCCTACATTGGTAAAGTATTATGTTCACTTTAGTGATAAAAAAAAATGGCAAGTTTAATTGGGCTTGCCATTGATTGCCATTCATATGATGTTATGTTAATAACCAAGATGGCTCATTTTTTCTTTGGCCTGATGAACGCAATGTCCATCATTACCATATATTTTTTGAAAGCTTGACTGGTCCGGCAACAGCATGTGTCTACTGTGATCAGTCAATTGCAGATGAGCTCAAGTCTGGAAAAAACGGCAGCGTTTCTGTATGTTTTGGATATATGGGTTTGTCAGAGCATAGTAATCTTCACTTGCATTTAAGGATTCAACAAAGAACGGTATTTTTTGGCAAAGGTTTTCTAAAGTACGTGGGTCCTAAAAAGCATAGAAGCCCCAGCTATAAAGGTTTACAAACAAAAATGTGCATTGTTTGATAGCACATTTAAAACAAGACAGCACTTGGAGAGTGCATTATCTCTGCAGTTCTGCAATTTGTTGACGGAGAGATGATCACTGAACGTGAGAGTTAAATTAATCTGAACAGGGTCATCAACTCGCATAGAAATTCTTTTGGCTCGTAGATCAAGAATATGAGTCAGAGTGACACCAAAATTATGTCACTTCCTTATTGGCACACTATACATCAGATAAAATTCCATTGACATCCACCCATTACTTTTTGAGATATGCCATTAACTGATGAACTAACAAACAAAGCAATGAACCAATGATCAAACGCCGTTAAAAACATTCGCTCCTGGTGGAGGTATTATAATCATCAGGTGAATATACAAATAAAAACTGTTAGTCCCAACTGTTATGTAGCTCACTATAAATTTCCTGCACTCTAGACATAGGGGGATTGAGCATTTTGTCCGCAGTAGATAGAAGAAGACCTGCATTATTCAAGAGTAACTAAATCAAATATTTTTAATGATTGCATAACGTGCAATCACGAGTTATGCTCACCAAACATGTAAAAACCGAGAACAAGGCTATAAAATGTAGTGCCAACACCATAAGCATTATTAAGCTGACACAAATATACCGGGAAACCTGCAAGGTATTGTATCATAGCAAGCAAGTAACATGGTGGGTGTATTGCCATTGGCAAAGACCCATCTCATGGAGGCATTTCAGCCTGATTATTTTCTGATTTGTTGTATACTGGGTAAGGAAAGTAAAGCCATTTCAGCGGCCCAAGTGCACCCCATGGTAAGCCTGCTTTAACCACATGATTAACTCGAAGAACTGGAGATACAGCATTCAAGTTTGCAGCCGGTCTGATTCCAGTATGAGTATATAGCCGGACTGATTCCAGTATGACAGTTGACAGCCGGTCTGATTCCAGTATGAGAGTATACAGCTGGTCTGACTCCAGTATGAGAGTATACAGCCAGTCTGATTCCAGAATGAGAGTATGCAAACGGTCTGATTCCAGTATGAGAGTATACAGCTGGTCTGACTCCAGTATGAGAGTATACAGCCGGTCTGATTCCAGTATGAGAGTATGCAGCCAGTCTGATTACAGAATTAGAGTATGCAGCAAGTCTGATTCTAGAATGAGAGTATGCAGCCGGTCTGATTCCAGAAAGAGAGTACGCAGCCGGTCTGATTCCAGTATGAGAGTATACAGCCGGTCTGATTCCAGTATGACAGTATACGGCCGGTCTGATTCCAGTATGAGAGTATGCAGCCAGTCTGATTTCAATATGAGAGTATGCAGCCGGACTGATTCCAGTATGAGAGTATACAGCCGGTCTGATTCCAGTATGAGAGTATACAGCCGGTCTGATTCCAGAATGAGAGTATACAGCCGGTCTGATTCCAGTATGAGAGCATGCAGCCGGTCTGATTCCAGTATGAGAGTATACAGCCAGTCTGATTCCAGTATGAGAGTATACAGCCAGTCTGATTCCAGTATGAGAGTATACAGCCAGTCTGATTCCAGTATGAGAGTATACAGCCAGTCTGATTCCAGTATGAGAGTATACAGCCGGTCTGATTCCAGTATGAGAGTATACAGCTGGTCTGATCCCAGTTGGAGATTCATTATACGTACTTTGGCATCTATGTAAGTCACATTGATCCAAAATAGGAATATTAAATTCAAGTGCGAAAGAAAACAAGTGGGTATGTACAATTTTCAATCTCTGTTACCAGCTACAATAACATTCACATACCATCTAAAGAAATTTGTCTCATGATTGAATTCTCAGATACCTCCACCAAGGCCCCCTGATGGTTTTCAACAGGACTGCTCAGCCCTGTTCCCAGAGATTTACTATCCGGTGTGTTTTCACTCCAACCCTACCAAAGCTCACCTCATTCAACAGGTGGGGAGATTTTCCCAAGCAGCAGGTTATTAGATTCAAGTTTCCACAGTAAGAACTGAAATGAAAATCTAAAGGATGGCAGATCTCAAGTGACAGGGTTGGGTAGCCCTGTTCTGTTCCGAGAGGACTGGTGTATCTGCAAACCTTTTTTTAGTCACCAATTATCCAGTATAATTCAGCCAATTATTTCTTACACTGACGAGGAATTACAGGCATAATTGTAACCCCTGATACAATGGATCAGTAATTGCTGTCACATCCGCCACCTCCAAACAGATTTCTTGCGAGGGCTCTACAGGTCACCATTCTTTATGGATACATTTCATATTTAATATGGGCCTTGTGTTTGGTAAGGTCATAAAGCCCATTAATTTTGGGAGTGATTACTTCAGGGTGTCCTGGGATACACGTCAACCTGCAGGTGACCGACTGTCTAATTTTATCAAGTTTTATCCTGACTTGACTCTGTACAACACAATTTCATCAGATCAAACCATTCAGATGTGGTTAAACAGCAACTCAGCATTCTCAACTCTTATTTTAAAGATGCTCTCAAACACGTTGGTTTTATGTATAAAAGAGTTCCATCCCCTGTGTTGTGGACCAGTGCCTTTACATTCATGGCCTCAGGTTACCAGTTTTAAAATAGATACCATTAGAATGGTGTTACTAATCAAATGGGTGCTACGTAAGATTTGTACAGATGCTATTCACAAGTAAAACTGTGATATTCTGAGCTCCTCCCACCGGACACCGGTCAGGCACCGTAAAAAGGAAATGACTGAGCTGAAGCAGGAGGTGAGGCCCTTACCGCTGCCCCAGCAGGAGTGTGGATGTGAACGATACACTTGACGTCAGGTCGAGCAGCGTATATGGCGGAGTGTAGAGTGAATCCAGCCTGGTTCACCCCCAGGTTTGTACTCCCTCTGTCCACAATCTCCCCCCGCAGGTCAATCTTCACCTGGGACAGTTTAAAAAAAAAAAAGAATTTGGGTGGTTCAACATGCTGATTTTCATTGGAATGGCATGAACATGACACAAACTGAGATTGCAGTTCATGAATATCAAAAAGCAGAGGACATTACGGGAGAAGGGCCCAAATTCAACAGACGTACAGCAGATTATGCTGTAAGATTCTATTTCAGTATTTTCTGGTCTGACCACTATCTACAGGTGGATACAGGGACTCAAATGTTTTTCTGAACGACACCCAGGATTTCTGTAAGCTTGAGGCAAAAGAAAAAAAAAAAAAAAAAACACAACTTACTGCTGGTCAGTGTCTTGACCCAGATGGCTTCATAGAAAAATTTAAAACCCCCGAATCACTCCGTCAATCTCTGAAGCTGTAATTTCCCTGAAACCAACAGGCAGTCGACCGGCTCTGAGCTTAAGACTTCTTAACTTATTACTTCAATTGGTAATGATAGCTGTAAATCGCTACAAAAATACTACCAATGAGAATTTGAGAATTTAGCAATCAGCGTGCCGTAAACACAAAATCACCGCTCCTGGATCACCAACTCACACAACGCTTGATAAAGTCAGTGTGTCAGTGTTGTATTACCTTGCATATGCAATATTATTCCAGCAGTTAGATGGCACTGAGAGCAGAACCGTACCAGGCTAGATGCTGTGACCTCATTGTACAGAAGCCCAAAAGGGACAATCAGGAAGTGCTCCGGCTCATTATTCAGTCTGACCTGTAAGACAAGGCGTCGCAATTACAGAACGGGCTCAGTAAGAATAACGTGAATTAAAAACTCAACTCTTCATACATTACATGCAATAAAGGCTGTGCTGTGTGTACACTAGCAGACAAAATATGTATGTAGGCCTGCTCATAAACTTATTAATAACCATTAAATTTTTAATCACCAGGCCCCCTTTTAGGGGAAAGCAATACTGGTCCTGAAGTGCAAGTTCCATTTCTGGTTTTTGATCTGTCCTAACCTGTAGCTGAATTACTGGATCGGCTTAATGAGTGTGGTTTTCATGAATGCAGTGGATGATGCGCTGATAATCGCGCAGAGTATCACCATTCAGAAAATTCAGCAATTCACGCCCTGACCTTTGATCATCATCCATCAATCTCTGGAGGTCAGGCTCAGATTGGGAATAAAAAAGCAGAGATGGCACCGGCATCATGGGACCAGGGCTGCCTGCTGCAAAAAAGTCTTCAAATTTTACTCAAACATTTTCAGTTTCATTCTGCAGTCTGAAAGAGGTCGTGTGAATCCATAACACATGAAATTTAACTGCGAGAGCCCAAAGAGTATTCCAGAACAGCCTTGAAGAGCATTCATACGACTCGGACTAAATCCTCTGTAACACTGGCCCACAGAGCAGAGCAGTCAGTAAGAATTTATGAAGTGAGCATTTGTGCTCGGTGATGAGCAGAATGAATCTGAGGTAACATTAGAGAGTTCAGCGCTATAGTTTAAGGGCTGTTACACCTCATGCCGTGTGACGGACTGAGAGCCCACGTCACACAGAGTTACTGCACCAATATGCACAGACCGCACTGAATCTAAGGATGAGAAACATGGTAGCTCATGAACTGGACTCACAGTTAAGTGGTTGTAGATGAGCTGAGACCAGCTGAACAGGTCCGTTAGCCGGTAGAAAGCAGCAAGTTTGCAGCGCAGGATTTTCTCCCCTTTCTCATAGGCCGTTGAGTCCGAGCCACGGAGGTCGTTCACTGGACTCACCATCCCAAGACCTGCAGCTCGGACAACACTGCCATCACCGCGTGCAGAACATCCCCCCACATTATCCACACTGAGGCTCCGCCACCCTCATCTGAAGGGCAGAGGGGGTACAGAGCAGTCACCTGCCCCCGGGGGTAAGCTCAGGGAGGCAGAATCCTCACTTTTTAAACACTATATACTCTCAATCTGCACCCGTTTACTTTCTTTGATTAGCAATCAAACAGCAATCAAATTAGCAATCAAATCAATTCACCCTAAAACAAAAAAATTATTGGTAGAATCACAGGCCAGTTTACAGTTGGGTAGCATCAGCGTTATATAGCGCTTTTCTGGGCACTCAAAGACGCTTCACAATGGATACATTATTCATTCACTCGCACATTCACGCTCTGATGGTGGTAAACTAATTTTGGGGCAGACTGACGGAAGCATGGCAGCCTGTATGCGCCTACGGCCCCTCCGACCACCACCAAACATTCGCACAAAGCCATACAGGAGTGTTATTATATTGCATGTTTTTGTGGGTGGGGGAAACCTTAGCACCCGGAGGAAACCCACGCGAACACGGGGAGAACATGCAAACTCCACACAGAAAGGCCCAAGGCTGGATTTGAACCCACAACCTTCTTGCTGTGAGACAGTAGTGCTAATTACTGTATATATGTATGCATTATTGTCCATTGCATTCAGGCCTTTGTGTGCTCATGAAACATAACATATTTGCATGTTTTTTCTTGGCTTAAAGCAAAATCAATTTTTATATTGTGTTCAGTACTTGATGGATACGTTTAATAAGATGTTTTCTCCTTTCACTGCATGGTTTACCAATTAAAACTTAATCAAGAGCCATCTCAAAATAAATTCCTCAAAAAAAATTTATGCAGTGGTTCATAATCTCTGATGAATGAAATGCTACGACAAGAGATGATTTTCAGAGAAAGAAAACTTTCCGCCCAATTAAGTCACATAATTGCCATCCTTACAACCTGGTATTGGAGCCGAATGTTTGTCATCTCTGTCTGTTATCTCTGATCATATGTTCAGTCATTATTGGCTACCTGTTCTTCTTGATTATTTGACAGCTAAAATGCTGGGGTCATGAGCAGGTGAAGTATACAGGAATAGGTGGAGAAATATCCTGTGACAGGAGGTGCAGTTAACCCCCCCGGTCTGTCTGCAATATGGGACGGGCGAGACTCACTCATGTTGAGGGCTGCCATGCCGCCCTGCGGCGCCACAGGATATGCGGTGGATGTGCTTGTGCTCATGAGGTCAGCAATTTGCTGCAGGGTCTGCAGGTTGGCCGGGTTACGCCCCTTCATGATCTGCTCCTGAATCATCGTCTCCAGCTCCTCACAGAAGACCTGTACTCCCAACAGATGAAAACGCATGATGGTAAAGATGAGTCCTGTCAATTAAAGGTCCCGTTTCACAGAAAATATCTTCTTCCCAGACAGTCAGTACACCTGTACATTGGCGTCCATATCCAACAGTCCAGAGAAGGTAGAATGACAACCCCCCAGTTTGGCCATGAGACCCCTCTCTACCCCGGCTTTTAATATTTCAAATTCTAGGAGTTTTCTGTTTCAAAGCCCCCTTTCACAACTGGTTTTAACATGCGTTCTGGGTGATCGGATCCCAAGTGGTCAGTGCTAAATGTCAGTGTAAACAGGCTCCAAGACGCATCAAGATCCGATCACTCAAACCACTTGCAGAGATGGTAAGGGGTGCATCTGACCACTTATGTTTGGAAGTGTAAATGCTAATCTGGCCTGATGCGTCCCAGACAAGGACGTAACCGGAGAAACATCATCAAACCGCTCTTCGTGGTCTTTTGGCCATCCTAGCAGTGGTGAAAGGGAGTATTTTCAGATGGAGTTCTCTCTTCCATCCGTTCCTGCATACTTTTGCAATTTGGAATTGCGCCTGTCCAGCTAATTTCAATTACTGAAATAATCCAAACGTAAAGTTTGGGCAGAAGCATGTTAGCTTGCAACCAAACCCCCCCACCCCAAAAAAAAACCGTGAAACGGGATCAAAATCTTGGCTTCGTCTGGCAGGAACGGCTGCTATTGCTGTTATATGACATTAACTGTGCGGCGGGTCTTAGCTGAAGTAGTAAGCAACAAAATCCGATCACCAGTGGTCAGCTTAACACCAAGTGTAAACATCGATGTGTCTCACCTGATCACTTATGATCCGATCACAAGAAATGCATGTTAAAACCAAACATAAATGCGCCCAAAGAGAACTGCTCTAATTCACTCCAGTTAGACGTGCCCTATTCTCTCCCACAGCTGGACTTAACAGAGTGTTTATTTACTAATAAGATTAGAAACCTCCCTTTTGGACATTACAAGGACATAATCACTAGAAGAAATAAGGGTCATAGACTAATTAGCACATGCCTTTACAATGCATTTCCAGTTGGCCTCCTCTACAGGCACTACTCTGTCAATGGCTACCAAACTCTCAGTCAGGAAATCAGCCATTTCAGGGCACATGTGCCATCACGAGTGATTCTGAGGTCCTAAACGGATGTGTTCAATTGAGGTTTTAGTCTAACCGAGCTCTGTAGGATCATGGACACCCTCTTCTTCTGCTCCATGATGTTCATGTCCTGCCGCAGTCTGGGGGCGGCCGTGCTCCACTGATGCAGCTCCTGGCCAGCCTCGTTCGCCCGCTCGAAGTGTGGCTCCATGTGTGGGGCAGTGGTCTGGGACAGAGCTGTCACCTCCCCTTCAGCTGAGCTGCTGTCCATCTAATCAACAGAACAGCAGCACAAGAGAGCAGCTCTTCCTCAGCACACCTCTCATGCACTGCAACAGCATTTCCGACACCAGGTGTTACCAGGGCGGGCTGCCCAAGTTTGCCATGAGAGTGGACATTTTTTCAATTATATATTTCAAAAAAATTAATCCGAAGAAACGAGGCCATCTTTGATCAAGTGACTTGCAGACAGATTCTCTGCTGCTGCAGCATCTCAGAGCAGTTTACACTGCCACATTCTCACCAGCTAAGCACAGTCTACAAATCCATTAATATATACAATACCGGTCAAACGTTTTACGACACCCCAATTTTTCCAGTTTTTTTTTTTTTGTGTGCAAGTTATAGCTCACTTTGCCCTAAATGCAGCGGCATGACGCAAGATGTTCCGAAGGCCTTCAGTAATCTCACCCTTTACCGTTCGACTGTGCTGAAGCTGTTCTCGTTCAAGTTCGCCTTATTAACAATCAAACTATTTTTCGATTGAACAACCAAGAACAATCCATGGGCTATAATAAGAAACGAGAGAAAACAGGTACAATGAAGGGACTTTGGATACATTATCATATTAGCTGGACACACACACACGCACGCACACAGAGTCACAGAGCTATTATAATATAGATGATAATGAAAAAACCGAAAACCTATTGCCTATATTTATATCATTGATATGGCATTGTAAGGACGGTACGGCAACATAAATGCAAAAAATCCGAAACCTCTGCTGACTTTGCAGCATTTATTTTCGCCATCACTCAGCTGTGCAGCATGCCTAACAACGCCCTTTCGTGTGACCATATTCAGAATATAGACTGGATTCTCGTGGCAAATTGGTTAATGAGCCTCGCAAACTAAGCAAATCTGCGCTGTTTCACGAGCTAAAAGAGCGCAGAGATTATAAAGACATAATCATATTTTACATTGTCATTTTTGTATGGTATAAAACACCTCATAATTTTGTGGTGCAATGCATAACAATGCTATCAAAAATAAATTCTACTGTCGCCGGTCCAACCAATTAGTCTGGGCAACTGCTGCTGATGGGGAAAAGTGAACTGCGAGAGGTTTGGGTTAATGAACGTTGAAGGGCAAGGTTTCTGATGGCCTTTGTTACTGCCAACGGACCACCACTGCCTATACGGCCTAAAAAAAGATCAGAAGTGGCTGCAATTTTTGTTTTTTTTGCACTAGTGTGAACAAATCTTATATTAAACAATAATAATTCACATTTTTACTCCTGGATAAGGTTAGAAATGAGTGTTGTGATGAAACCCGATCATCACTCACTAATCAATCAATTAAGCCATCAATTTGCCATTGGCACAACCACAAGCGGTAAGATAAATAGGATCTCAGCATGGATGACTGGTCCCTAATTCACAAACGGCTCATCAAGGAGTTAACAATAGTGTCACTCTGACTCACAGGACAGGTGACAGGTAGAGTTGGTTAGCTGGGAGCGAGGAGTGTAGTATAGAGACAGGATGTGGAAGTGCGGTCAGGCTGGCAGGTTTGTAACAGTACAGAATCATTTTCAAAAAAACATGGTGAGACGCAGATGCAGGGTCTGACCAGGGAGGTCGGGCACAAAGCTGAGGATAGACCTTTTTTCAGGAAACAAATGATACAGCAGGACAGCATCAGATGTTACAGAAACAAAGCAAAAACTGAGCAGACTCATTCAGCACACGCAATTAAGCACCTTTCACGACAAAGCTTTTTGAACTTGAGATGCATGTGAAAGGCAGGCAAAGTCCTTCATGCAAACGTATGGCGTTCAGGACTTGTGAATTTTTAAGAAAGTTGTGTTTTGAATTGGGTGGTGCCCAACTTTTGCCCAGGTGTATATTTCAAAAAGGAAAATACAAAAAGGAAATAACTATCCTTTTAAGTGCACAATTTTTTGCAAATCCATATGAGTGTGTGTCATGTCTGGCATGTCATGTCTCTGTATTAAAGCGTATGCAGGCAAATCACAGAGACAGCACCTGCAATCTCGACCAGCCCAACCTGCGCATTCTGGTGAGGTTAATCACCTCGTCTCCTGCCTTAAGTATACAGTACCTAAAGAGTCCTTTCAGTGGCAATGACGTATATTTACCATACTACTGTCGTTGAGGAAGTTTTTTGATATCGTAGAGGTGGACTTTGGCCCCTAATCACCTTCAAGTCGATTTTCACTTGATATTCTGTCTATTAGCTTGATACTGCTAATTTATCATTGCTGTCTCAACGCATGTTTTTATTCAATTTAGTCATAGTCATATGTATCCTCTTATGAGGAATAAATATATACCACGTAACCCAATGGTTGTTTATTCTAAATCCACTCCACCACTTCTATGTCTGGGCCTGGCTGGTACATGTGTGTACTGAACTGAATATCAGTTAATCAGATTGGATTATAAAAATCTCTGCTATTAATTTGTAGAGCAGAATCCTTGGGTGATTCCATGCCAAGTGGAAAGGCTTAAGATACCTTTTGGGCCATCATGGTCTCAGATTTTTCTCTAACTTTGTATTTTTGTTAATTTGGATTCAAATGATGGGCATGAAATGATGGGTTTGTTCTCAAACGGTCCACAGGAAATGGATTTTATGGGCCTCTGAAAAATGGCCTGTAGGGGGCGCTTTTCAAAACAGGCTGTAGAAAAAATCTTATATCTTTGGTTCTCTGACAGAGGTGGCTTGATCCTTGACATGAACCTAGCTCCCAGCTGACAGTCTTAAAGGTTGCTTGTATCAATGGAGAATGCCATTGAGATTAAGGTCAAAGTTGGGGTTCACAAAAATATTTTCCACTTCTTCAATCCTAATTACTCGCTAATAGTTGAAAGAATTGAACAAGTGATTCCAGGAACCTTCTATGTAAGGTAAATTCTTGCCATTTCTATCAAAAAATCAAAAGAAAACATAGTAGAAGTTCAGATTAATCCTTTTAAAGTTGGTTGCAGCTGAAAAGAGCCCAAGTTTATGGGCCTGGCTCACCCCTGGGGAAAGTTGCACTGACACCACTTTGCACCCGAACAGTGTCTAATGACCTGAATTACACTGCAATGGCCCAAAAATCCAGTATATAGGCCTGTTTCCCACCAAAAAGCTGACCTAAAAAGTTGTAAAAATCATTGTTTTTAGTTTTTTTTTTATTGTAATGTACATGGCAATGTACTACAATGTTCTGGCAATAAACAGACTTCTTTTGAGCTGAAAACCTGATATTGATATTCTTTGCGATTGTATTGACCTTATTAATCAACCACTTTATCCAGACTTTACATAAATTAAAAATCTTTCCATCCGCAATCACTCCCTTCATGAACTTAACGAGGCTTGGTTAAAGGGAATTCTTGGTACTGGGTATGAACTGCAAAGCTGAATACACCTGTTTATTAAAATTTTCATTGATCGTAGGTGGGTCATTCCATGCCAAGTGGAAACACACCTCGGCCATCATGGTCTTGGATTTTACTTTAACTTAGTCTATTTGTTCAGTTTGGCCCAAATAATGGAGATCTCTGATGTTTTTTTGCAAACTGCCCTCTGGTATTGGTTTTGTGTCATTTTTTATGGTGGAAAAAGCCTGTATACTAGACCGATGGCATTCTCCTGTATAATTCAGGTAGGAAAAGCCCGTATACTGGACCGATGGCATTTTCCAGTATAATTCAGGTCACCTGACATGCAACAGGTGGAAATTTATAATGATGCAAGTTTTTCCAGGGATGGACAGACCCCTTGAACTTGTGACTTTTTTTGTTGAAAGCAACGTTGAAAGGGTTAATCTGAATCCATTATGTTCTGCTTAAATTTCTTATAAAAGTGTCAATCTATCTGATATAAATAGTTTCTTCTATCGCTTCTTCAGCATTTCCAGTAATTGGTGAGTAAAAAGGGTCCAAAAAGTGGAAAAAAATCTCAAATTTTCCCAACTTCAAACACAATTTCCATGGAAACAAGAAACAAGATACAACCATTGTAAATGAGTTTGATGCAAGAGGAAGCCTCATATTACAATTCCTACAAACCCCAACCTGTATCATTAAAAGCGCGAAATATAAGGGTTTTTCTACAGAATGTTTTGAAAAGCGCCCCCTACAGGCCATTTCTTCAGAGGTCCATAAAACCAATACCAGAGGGCAGTTTGCGAAAAAAAAAAATCTGAAATGTCCATTATTTGGGCCAAAATGAACAAATAGACAAAGTTAAAGTAAAATCCAAGACCATGGTGCCACAGCTGTGTTTCCACTTGGCATGGAATGACCCCAATGCAAGTAACATTTTTCAGCACTAAATTATGACCCGCAATATATTTTTATTGTTTTCTCAAATATTTTTCATGGGCTCATTCAGTGAAGCGTGATAGATCAATACAGACGGCGTCATCAATCAGATTTAGTACATGTACTTCAAGTAGCAGGGATTTGCCAATCATGGGAACAGCGAGTAGTGTTCTAAAACACGTATCAAACTGGTGCCATGGAGGGCCAAGAGGCTGCAGGTTTTCATTCCAACCAAAAACTCCACCAGGTGATTTCACTGAAGACCTCACCTTCAAGCACAGAGGAGGGACTAATCAATGAATCACCTGGTGGAGTTTTTGGTTAGAATGAAAACCTGCAGCCTCTTGGCCCTCCATGGCACCAGTTTGATCATAATCACATTAGAATTAATAACTTTTCAACCAGTACAAAATTTCCAGAGGTGGGAAATCCTAGGGTCAGAAAGTACTACCCCAATTCCAAAATAGTTAGGACAAAGTGTAAATTGTGAATAAGTTCAAAATGCAATGACTTTCAGATCATGAGCCAATATGTTATTAACAATAGATCTTAGATAACATTTCAAATGTTGAAACTGAGACATTTTACATTTTTATCCACAAAATGAGCTCATTTCAAATTTTCTGGCTGCAACAGGTCTCAAAAAAGTTGCGACACAGGCAAAATAAGGGCTGAAAAAGCTATTAATATATAAGAGAATCAGCTGAAAGAACATTTAGCGAGTCATTCAGTTAACTGGTATCAGATGTGTAACATGATTGGCTATAAATGGGATGTCTTAGAGAGGCAGAGTCACTCAGAAGTAAAGATGGCCAGAGGCTCTCCAATCTGTGAAGGCTTGCGTAAAAAAATTGTGGAATACTTTATAAACAATGTTACTCAATGTCAAATTGCAAAGGCTTTGAAGGTCTCATCATCGACGGTGCATAACATCATCAAAAGATTCAGAGAACCGAGGAAAATTTTCTGTGTGTAAGGGACAAGGCCAAAGACCTTTACTGGATGCCCCTGATCTTCGGACCCTCAGACACCTCTGCATCACTCAGCGGCATGATTCTGTCATTGACATTACTAATTAGGCCCAGGATTACTTCAAGAAAGCACTGTCAGTAAATGCAGTCCGCCATGCCATCCACAGATGCTACCTAAATCTCTATCATGGAAGAAGGAAGCCATTGTTGAGCATGATCCAGAAGCGCTGCCGTGTTCTGTGGGCCAAGACTCATTTAAAATGGACTGTAGCAAAGTGGCAAAGAGTCCTGAGGTCAAACGAGCCCAAATTTGACATTCTTGTTGGAAATCATGGGCGTTGCGTCCTCCGGGCAAAAGAGGAGAAAGACCACCCCTCCTGTTATCAGTGTTCAGTTCAAAAGCCAGCATCTCTGATGGTATGGAGATGCATTAGTGAATAAGGTGTGGGACACTTGCATGTTTTAAAAAGCAGCATGAATGCTGAAAGGTATATAAAGGTTTCAGAGCAACATACGCTCCCCTCCCGACGACATCTATTGCAGGAAAGGCCATGTGTATTTCAGCAGGACAATGCAAAACCACATATTGCAGCTATTACAACAGCATGGCTTCATAGTAAAAGAATCTGTGAGCTGAACTGGCCTGCCTGCAGTCCCGATATTTCACCGATTGAGAACATTTGGTGCATAATTAAACAAAAAATGTCAATGGGGACCCAAAACTCTCCAGCAGCTGGAAACCTGTATTAAACAAGAGTGGGATCGACTTCCAATGGCTAAACTCAAGAAACTTGTCTCTTCAATGCCCAGACACCTCCATTCTGTTAAAAAGAAGAGGGGATGCTACACCATAGTGAACAGACCCCTGTCCCAAATTTTTTGAGACCTGTAGCAGCCATCAAATTTTAAATGATCTCATTTTATGGATGAAATCATAAAATTTCTCAGTTTCTACATTTGCTATGTTATCTCTGTTCTGTTGTGAATAAAATGCTGGTTGGTGGGGTTTGAAAGTCATTGCGTTTTGATTTTATTCACAATTTTCACTTTCTCGACTATTTCGGAGTTGGGGTTGTAGAGATCCTGCTATTTTTCCCTCCAGTCTTGGCCCGAGTTAGCAGATGTCACTGATGAGTTTCACCATCTCATCTAATAAATATTCAAGTGGTCGGAACAAAATCCTGGGAAGGACTCTTACTTTCTAAACTCGTGTTTTTCACCTCTGAAAATTTCTATCATGAAAAAATAGCCACCCTCCTCGTTGGACTATACTTTGTCAGAACGATGGTGGTCACATCCCAATACATGCTCGCTCTGAAACACAGGGATGCTGACTGCAGCATCAACTAATACAGTACACCAAGAATACGCAAGCGGAAGAGTCGTTCCGATTTTAGAGACCCCTTTGACGCCATCCGTTTTCATATGTGCCCTTCACGACAGGAATTAAGCGCCTTGCCTCCCAGTCGTTTAAATTGCCACCATCTCCGTACCGATAGTATCACGGATTGCTCTTGGGTCAGGAATTCAAATAAATCGTGCGTTTTACTTTATAAGGTTAGGCTGTGGGACAATATCAAGCGGGCCAAAACACAGCACCCAAACCTCACGAATAGAAATGTCTTCTAACAGTGCCTACCGACCGGACAGACCAATCGGCGAGTGAGTCATTTTTTTCGCATCAGAAAAAATCAGCACGTCAAGATAGATTGTTGGCCTCCAAATGAACAAATTGTGTAGTGCGCTGCACAGCAACGAAAGACTCGTATCTTCAACACAGCTCAAGAATGGGAGCAAGGTGCAACGCAAGTACCTTGAAGCCACAGGGAGCAACGAAAACCATGACTGTCAGCAATTAATGCAAGTCATTGATTACTTACAGAGAGAAGTCGTGAATGATGGTAATCGTGTGATGCTGACGTGTGAAATGAAAATAAACACGAGAGACTGCAGCCTCGCTGCGCCCCCAAAAATAAAAGATAGAATAAGCAAGCCGGCTGGTTTTACGCAATATTCCACGAAAGCGAGAAACGCTCTTGCTTCTAAGTCCGATAGTAAAAGAGGGTAAGGACCATACAGTCATCCGTATTTACATCCATTCCCGAAGTACAAAAACCTGCAGTGCACACCCCTCAGTTCAGACAGAAATGCTGCAGTTTGATCACGAGCATTATCGTTTCTGCCATAACAGCCAGCGTCAGCTGTACACAGCCCTGCTGGTGAGCCACCTTTCCGATGATGCGCGCAGAAATCTGGCTAAATTATTCACGAAATGTTTTGCAAAGAGTCGTCAAAAAAGCGCAGTGCGTGCATTGTGTTGCACATCAGCATCTTACCGTAATTCGTCGGCGATAAAAAACTTCTAATGCTCTTCTTCCGAAGTTGAATTAATAGCACCTTCTTACGTCTGTTTCAGTATTTATTTCCAGACAATCCCCCGTTCTGGTGTCAGGACTGCTCCGCCCCTACCCTCATGGGTGTGGCGGTGGGTTAAATGCCCTCGCGCAAAGATCACAGGGAAGCTAGCAAGATGCATGTATTAAGAATTGTGCCTACTAATTTTGGTCGGATTCTCTGGAAATTTTATGGACGTGTGTAAAGTATTGACATCATAATAGCCACATAAATATTCAAACATTTCAAAAACCGAAAAGTATCATTATTTGGTAAAATGCAGATTACCCAATCGATGTATCACTTTATATGCTGCTTAAAAAATAAGACAACCAGGATAATATAATTTTAATTCAATTTAAAGATTATTATTATTAATCACATGGAATTTTTTTAGCAGAACAGACGAAACATGACTCATTGGCAGCCACTTCAAGAAAGGTGTTGTTTTGTTTCGTTTTGAACAATTGCTCATTTTTAACAAAGGTGCACGATAGTGCTGCTTTTCACCTTTCAAGACTGGACAGCAAATGTTGCAAAGCTACTTTCAAGTAGCAAGTCCCCTCGCATGCTCAAGTAACAGTCATGCACGGTTGTTTATGATAAAAGCTTAAGTTGACTCGGGTTTCGTCCCCTACAGGCTTGGCCAAAAGCATGATTTATTTTTTTCCTTCAATGCAAATCACATATGAAGGAAGTAATTGGCGAATGCTGATCAGGCAGTCTGAACAAAAGGATTGATAATACCCTGTGGTAAATATTTTTCTCTAAATTGAGTCCAGATGTATAGACAGTGGTCTCCAGTACAGAGCTGGTTGATTGTGGAGGCCCCCCACCCCCACCTATTAGGCTTTCAACTTCCCTTCTCCACTGCAGATCTACCTGCAAGAGCAGCATAGTCTGCTGTACAATCTCATAGGGTCAGGATAAGGACCTCTAGAGTGCAGTCTTATCGGGTCTGGATAAGGAGCTCTGCTGCACAGTCTTATAGGGTCTGGATAAGAAGCTCTAGAGTGCAGTTTTACAGGATCTGGATAAGGAGCTCTAGAGAGCAGTTTCGTAAGGTCTGGATAAAGAGCTCTAAAGTGCAGTCTTATAGGGTCTGGATCAGGAACTCTAGAGTGCAGTCTCATTGTTCTCGCTGTTGAGCGGGACTCTTCGCTTCTTTTTTACAGGTGGACGGTCGAGCAGCTGGTACCTCACAGAAAATGCTGCTCTAAGTCTTATAGGGTCTAGATAAAGAGCTCTAGAGTGCAGTTTACAGGGTCTAGATAAAAAGCTCTAGAGTGCAGTTTTACAGGGTCTGGATAAGAAGCTCTAGAGTGCAGTTTTATAGGGACTGGATATGGAGCTCTAGAGTGCAGTCTTATAGGGTCTAGATAAGGAGCTCTAAAGTGCAGTCATATAGGGTCTAGATAAGAAGCTCTAGAGTGCAGTTTTACAGGGTCTGGATAAGAAGCTCTAGAGTGCAGTCATATAGGGTCTAGATAAGGAGCTCTAGAGCGCAGTCTTATAGGGTCTGGATCAGGAACTCTAGAGTGCAGTCTCATTGTTCTCGCTGTTGAGCGCCATTCTTCGCTTCTTTTTTACAGGTGGACGGTCGAGCAGCTGGTACCTCACAGAAAATGCTGCTCTCAGTCTTATAGGGTCTGGATAAAGAGCTCTAGAGTGCAGTTTTATAGGGTCTAGATAAAAAGCTCTAGAGTGCAGTTTTACAGGGTCTGGATAAGAAGCTCTAGAGTGCAGTTTTATAGGGACTGGATATGGAGCTCTAGAGTGCAGTTTTATAGGGTCTAGATAAGGAGCTCTAAAGTGCAGTCATATAGGGTCTAGATAAGAAGCTCTAGAGTGCAGTTTTACAGGGTCTGGATAAGAAGCTCTAGAGTGCAGTCTTATAGGGTCTAGATAAGGAGCTCTAGAGCGCAGTTTTATAGGGTCTGGATCAAGAACTCTAGAGTGCAGTCTCATTGTTCTTGCTGTTGAGCGCCACTCTTCCCTTCTTTTTTACAGGTGGACGGTCAAGCAGCTGGTATCTCACAGAAAATGCTGCTCTCAGTCTTATAGGGTCTAGATAAAGAGCTCTAGAGTGCAGTTTTTGCTCTAGAGTGCAGTTTTACAGGGTCTGGATAAGAAGCTCTAGAGTGCAGTTTTATAGGGACTAGATATGGAGCTCTAGAGTGCAGTCTTATAGGGTCTGGATAAGGAGCTCTAGAGTAAAGTCTTATAGGGTCTAGATAAAGAGCTCTAGAGTGCAGTCTTATTGGGTCTGGATAATGAGCTCTAGAGTGCAGTCTTATAGGGTCTGGATAAGGAGCTCTGAAGTGCAGTTTTATAGGGTCTAGATAAAGAGCTCTAGAGTGCAGTTTTATAGGGTCTAGATAAAAAGCTCTAGAGTGCAGTTTTACAGGGTCTGGATAAGAAGCTCTAGAGTGCTGTTTTATAGGGACTGGATATGGAGCTCTAGAGTGCAGTCTTATAGGGTCTAGATAAGGAGCTCTAGAGTGCAGTCTTATAGGGTCTAGATAAGGAGCTCTAGAGTGCAGTCTTATAGGGTCTGGATAAGAAGCTCTGAAATGCAGTTTTATAGTGTCTAGATAAAGAGCTCTAGAGTGCAGTTTTTCAGGGTCTGGATAAGGAGCTCTAGATTGCACTCTTACACGGTCTAAATAAGGAGCTCTAGAGTGCAGTCTTACGGGGTCTGGATAAGGAGCTCTAGAGTGCAGTTTTTTAGGGACTGGATATGGAGCTCTAGAGTGCAGTCTTTTAGGGTCTAGATAAGGAGCTCTGAAGTGCAGTTTTATAGGGTCTAGATAAAGAGCTCTAGAGTGCAGTTTTACAGGGTCTGGATAAGAAGCTCTAGAGTGCAGTTTTATAGGGCCTGGATAAGGAGCTCTAGAGTGCAGTTTTATAGGGTCTGGATAAGGAGCTCTAGAGTGCAGTCTTATAGGGTCTGGATAAGGAGCCCTAGAGTGCAGTCTCATTGTTCTCGCTGTTGAGCACCACTGTTCTCTTCTTTTTTACAGGTGGACGGTCGAGCAGCTGGTACCTCACAGAAAATGCTGCTCTCAGCTACATGGGAAAGATATGGATGATTATGCATCTGTGATGAGGAAAATAGCTTCTTGGGCTAGAAATAATCAGGGAATGAAATACAGGCAAAAGAATCCCCCAGTGAAGAACATTGATTTCAGACTTAAACTAAATGGCAGACAGGTGCAATGTTTTAATAAATTGGTTTTCATTCATACGACTGAAAACTTCAAGTTTCAGCTTTCTGAGACATAGATACAATAGAAAATGCAAATCATTACTTTATCAAATAAAGTATGGAATTTGAAAGCAGAAATATTTGTTAATTAAATCAGAGTAAAAAATACATGGTATACAGCGATTAGCTCTATCAAATGTGCAAAATCTAATCTATTTCAAAAACAGAACATTTTATAAGATTTGCAGTTTTTTTTTTGTATATTCAGTGCAAATTAAAGGCGTATTACAATAGTCTCATTTCTTTTTGAATAGTGATTTGATAATGACAATCTCAGACTGGGCAGGTGACCAGCTCTTTATGTCGAATGTCAGCCGGCTACTATTACCTGCCAAATGTAGACAGAGGGAACCCTGCATTTTGTGTCTTTAAGAACCATAAACATCGATTGCAAATATTGTCATTCAATGAACGACTCAAGAAAAATTGAAACGAGGCACCATATTTACAGTTAAGAAAGCTTTCAGTCACAATGCCGCACAGGGAACAATGATAAACAGGGAGATCAGCAGAGTATGTCATCGGTACAGAACACACCACAGGGCGGAGGTGAATAGTTAGGAAGTTAGACCAGAATAACATTTTATAAAATACAAATGAGGTGCCGTTTAGGTGAGTGAATCTGCACCTTAGCAGGTTGTATGAAGCAGGGTCAAATGAGCCCTGCTCACATAGCTAGACCAGTCCCATGAGGTGTGACATTCAAGTGTTAACCCTCGGAGGGCAATTAACCCTTGGAGCTGTGAAATATCAAAATCATAGCTGTTGAAAACCTACCATGGGGCGACTTTTAAACAGGTCGCCACATGGTGGGTTTTCAACAGCTCGGGATAACTACATTTTTAATTCCGTGAAAATGTATGCAGCGCTCTAAGGGTTAAAATTGGTTTAGATCACGCTGAGGATCCTTTAGAAGGGGGAGGGCCAGCGATGGTTCAGCAGCTGCATTTCTTCTGCGGCGGTTCGGCCGTCTCTGGCGCGTTGGAGGTCCTGTTGTTGGAGGCCTCCGGAGTCTGATTGTCCACACAGTGCTCCATGCGCTTCATGACCAGGTTCAGGAGAGCAAACACGGCGTTTTCGACCTCAGATCCTGTGGCGGCGCTTGTTTCAAAGTAAGGGATACTACAGAGGGAGAGGGGACATATTGTACTGCAACAGCATCATATTACATTGGGAACTAAGTGATAGTCTTGTCCCTCAAAATAGTACATACTATACATACAGCCTTATTTATGAAAACCTTGAGCGAGCACAAAAACATTTGACACGTGCTAAATCAATGACATAACCAATAACTGGCAGTGGTATGTTTCTCATGAACTCTTGGTTATTATTTGATTAGTATGCAGGAAAACATGTAGGCGAGCTCCATAAATCTGGCCTTTAGTGCACAGAAGTGTATGCTGACATTCATTAACACTCACTCACCCATGCTTCTTTGCTATAGATGTGCATTCTCAGTGGATACTGACATTAATCAAAATGCACTCATCCATACTTTTCCACTATTGAGGTGCATTTTCAGTGCATACTGACATTTGTGAATTCTCACTCACCACTACTTCTCCACAACAGCAGCAAATTCTAAGTGCATACTTTCATTAATCCACGCTCACTCACCCATACTTCTCTGCTAGAGAAGTTCCTTTTCAGTGCATACTTACATCAATCAACACTCACTATCCCATACTGCTCTGTTACAGAGGTACATTCTCAGTGCATACTGACATCAATCAACACTAACTCACCCATACTTCTCCTTTTCAGTGCATAATGACATTTGTGAATACTCACTCACCCATACTTCTCTACTACAGAACTGAATTCATAGTGGATATTGACATTAGTGCACACTCACTCATACTTCTCCGCTACAGAAGAGCATTCTCAGTGCATACTGACAGTAGTAAGCTCTCACTCATTCATACTTCTACACCACAGAAGTGCATTCTCAGTGCATACTGACATTTGTGAATACTCACTCACCCATACTTCTCTACTACAGAACTGAATTCGTAGTGCATATTGACATTAGTGCACACTCACTTCTCCGCAACAGAAGTGCATTCTCAGTGCATACTGACAGTAGTAAACTCTCACTCACTCATACTTCTCCTCCACAGAAGAGCATTCTCAGTGCGTACTGACATTAATCAACACTCACTCACCCATACTTCTCTGCTACAGAAGTGCCTTTTCAGTGCATACTGACATTAGAGATTACTCACTCACTCATACTTCTCTATTATCAAACTGAATTCTTACTGCATATTGACATTAGTGCACACTCACTTCTCCGCTACAGAAGTGCATTCTCAGTGCATACTGACAGTAGTAAACTCTAACTCACTCATACTTCCTCGCCACAGAAGTGCATTCACTGAAAAAACTGAGACTTTGGATCAAAGTAAAAAAAAAAAAAAAAATAGCCACAACTTAATCCAGCTAATTTTTTTTTTGTTTGTTTTTCTCAATTGAAATAAATACCTTGTTAATTTTTTTTCAATTGAGAAAAACAAAAAAAAAATTAGCTGTAACAATTTGACGCAATTTTTTTACTTTGATCCAGAGTCTCAATTTTTTCAGTGTTCTCAGTGCATAGTGACATTAGCAAGCACTCACTTACCCATACTTCTCCGCTAGCTCTTTCGCTTGCTTCTCCTGCACCTCTCTCTGGTCCGCCAGGTCTGCCTTGTTGCCAATCAACACTATGTCTGGATTTTCACAGTAAGCATTGGCTTGTAGTTGACCTAAAGGTGAATAATTTCAGTCAGTAATGGATTTACTCTCAATTTGGATGGTTCAGAAATGCATCTGAGCAGTAATTGCTTTCTCTTTCATATCAATGACCCCTGACATGTTTCTTCCATTTAATATGCAGTGCGCCAATTAACCCTAAAACCTTTGAGGCAGCCCTTCCACCTACTCGCACAGGTCAGTAGCAAATGTATCCTAGCAACAGAAACACGCGCCCTTTGTATTTATATTAATTAGGTATGGCCAGGACAGAATTGAGTAAGATGGGGATTTACAGGCATTAGAGTGATCTGAATGCTATTTATAACTGAATTTATGAACTTTATATAAATCCTGCAGTTATGACATGATTTGCTAATGTTTAACTTCCTCTCGATTTCAAGCCATTTTCACTGTTTGGCCCAGCCATTTTCTAATGAGTCCTCATGAAAAAAAGTTAAATTTGACATTTCAAAAGTCCTATTTCAACACATTGACCATACAGACATTACAACTGGTCAGATAACCAATCAAACCAACCATGCACAGTATTTGTGCAACACACAAAGGTACAGTTCCCACTAGTAATGACCTCTTCACAGTGAAAAAAGAGAGTGAAAGCCATTTATTTTCCTTGGAGAATGGAGCTGATTTCTTCTTTTTCTTGTGATTTTTAAAATTTTTTTGCAATCTTCCAGAGATAATTTAAAATGAAATTGCTGAATGCAAGTTGGCAGCCCCGATGTTTATCCAAGTTTAAAGCTCAGATAGTCTCAGTGAGGCAGGATCATAATGTATGCAGGTTTTGCAAACTAAATACAGCATGCAGTCTACAAAATAAACTCTCAGATAAACTGTAATGGGCTTATAGCTCCAGTCAGTACAGTGTTTGCAAAAGCTATTTTCACTGCGATTGCAAAAAAAAAAAAAAAAAAACCGTGTCGAGTCCTGGAGAAACAGTGTCTTGACAGTCATTATTCTGATAATTCTTAATTGGAAGTAAAAATTTTTGTGGTCTTTAGCCCCACTACATACGCTACCGGTCAAAAGTTTTAGGACACCCCAGTTTTTTAATCAAAAATGATGCAGTTTTATGTCTCATTGTACTCTGGAATGAAAGCATAGACATGATAGAACAAATTAAAAATTAAAGTTTAAAAAGAAATCATGGAATCAATTTATGAACCAAAATGTATTTTAAACTTTTGACTCAAAGTAGCCACCTTTGGCAGATATAATGGCTGAACACACTCGAGACATTCTTTCTATAACGGAAATCAAATTTTCTTCACAAAGTTCTTCCCAACTCTGTTGCAGAAGTTCCCATAAATGTGTACCACTTGTAAGTTGCTTTGCTTTCACTCTTCTGTCCAGTTCATCCCAAACCATCTCGATGGGGTTTAAGTCTGGAGACTGTGCTGCTACTCCATGTTTTCAAGCTCACAATCTTGTTCTTATTTCCTATGGTAGTTATGTTTTGGGTCTTAATCTTGCTGTAGGATGAACCCCTGACCCACTAGGCACATACCAGAGGGTACTGCATGGCGCTGCAGAATGCTGTGGGAGCCATTTTGTTTCAGGGTGTCTTTCACTCTGTAAGCCACTGATCCTGGATCCAGCAAAACAGCCCCAGACCATCACGCTTCCTCCTCCATGTTTGACAGTTGATGTCACACTGAGGAACCATCCTTTCGCCTACTCAACGGTGTACAAAAAACCTGGGTAACGTTACCTTTTGTTTAAAACATCTGACAGTTCACCGTTTACCTTTGTACCATTTAAAGCTATTCATTGGACCAGAACTGCATAATTTTCAATAAAAAACTGGAAAAATGTGGGTGTTCTAAAACTTTTGACCGGTAGTGCACAACTCCAGCTATTGGAAAGCGATCAGAATATCAGAGAGGTCGGTCACTGTCAGGACAGCCACTAGGGGGCAACAATGTAGCAGAAACCAAAGGAAGAAGGTTTTACTCCAAAGAAAACCCTCAGTCCTGAGCTGGGCTGCTCTCTCAGGCACAGGCTGTTCCACTGATGATGCTCATCCCCGTGCACAGCTGTTCCTCAGAAAAAATCGAAATACCTTTCACCTCAGAACTTACCCAGGATTCCGTAATTTCAAAGAATCAAGATCAGCTGTTTAAAACCGTGTAAAAAGATCACATTTCATTTTTTATTCTTTTTCAGTAGTGTAATTTATTTTTACAGATGTTTTATTTAGCTACTCATTATTATTGCATCCTCCCCAAGAGGCAATATGTTTTCTTGGGCATTGGTTTGTTCACTTGTTTGTCTCTTCGTTCATTTGTTCGTTTGTTCATTCATTCATAAGTCAACTGTATATCTCAAAAAGTAATGGATGGCTGTGAATGAAATTTCATGCGTCGATAGATACTGTGCTTTGAAGGATGCAACTAAATTTTGGTGAATCTCCTACTAATATTCTTGATTCAGGATACGAACGAATTTCTATTCGCATAAAGCCAACACTGTCCAGACTCATTTAACATTTACGCTCAATGATAATTCCTCTGTCAACATAATTGCCCCATGATGGAGGTAATGCACTCCCTGAGTGCCTTCTGATTTATTTATGCACTTAAATATTAATTGATATAGTCTCTCTTTTAGCATCTGAAGAATTACAAAGAGGCAAAATGATCCTTCAATGTTGCGGGTTCGAGCCCCGTTTCATACCAGCCGGCAGTGGTCGGCAGCCTTCTCAGAGTAGCGCACAACTGGCTATAGTGCTACAGGGTTGCAAATTTGGACTGCCGAGAAGAGAATATAATAGTTGCCTTGTTTGTTGCTCAAGTGCCTCCTGTTGGCCAGGCGGGCGCTTGTCAGGAAGATTCTAAGTCTGTTCATGTCTGGGTATCCTCCGCCCTCGTTCTGAAATTGCAAAGATTCAGCCAATGAGTGTATAAGAAGTGGTGGCTGACAGGTGCGTGCTTGGGAGGAGAGCCATGAACTGTCCACCCTCTCCTGAGTTGGTAGCAAGGGTTCGCATACGAGCAAGACTTGTAGATAGTGCACCAATTGGGCATTCCAGATTCGTGTGGGATTGGAGATACCAAATTTAAAAAAAAGAAAAAAAAGATCCTTCACTAAGTTCCTTCAGAAGGATTGAATCTCCGCTGTTCAGCATAAATTTATTAAATTGCAAGTAATTTTCTGTCCCTTAAATTTATGTTACCATAAAGCCTCAAAGCTATAGCCATTGAGAATTTATTGGACTGCTGATCGGATGCCCCTTACAAATGGGTAACATTTATGAGTCGGACCCCCGGCTTTTCAATATGCTCACTGTGGACACGACTGTTCAGTGTGTTCACTATTGATAGGGTTTTCACTGTGTTTTAAAATGATTTCAAACTAGAGTGTGTGTTCAGAAGGCCACACCACCCCGCCCATGCCCTCCACGCCATGTGAAGGTCAATGTCATGGTGCAATTGGTGTCCCAAGGTATGGTTTCCTATTTGAGATTGAGCATAACGTAGGGCCTATCTCTGGCGGTTTCTCAGTTACAGGGGCTGAAAATATGAAGGTTGGCCACTTTGACGTTTCAAGGTCAGTTGAAGGTGAAGATCCCAGTGCCATTAGATTCCCTACATATGACTTCCTTTTAGTGTTCAATATTAAGCATGGGTCTATCTTGCACCATTTGGCTGCAAGAGCACTCGGAAAAATGATGATGCTGAATTTGACCTTCCAAGGTCGCTGAAGGTCATAACATTTGGTGGTAAAAAAATTCTCCATACCCAACTTTGAATTAGTGATTAATAGTAACTACATGCCCATCACCAACCAATTATAAGTTATAAACAGTAGAAAGTCAGCCCTATCTCCCAGTGTTAAAAAAAGTCTTCAAACTGATCCAGAATCCAGGATTTGATCCGGATCTTCACAAAAAATGAATAATTTCTTCCCTTACGCCTAAGGATTGTCCCTACCAAATTTGAAGACAATCCGTGGAGAATCATGGCCTGTAGAGTGCAGACAGACAGACAGACAGACAGACAGACAAGCGCACACACACACACACACACACACACACACACGCACACACACAAATAAATATATAAATAAACACAACAACCACATATAGCCTTTCGCAACTTTCGTTGCAGGCGGGGTGAATAAGATTGCGGAAATTGAGTAGCAGCCCACCATTATATCTGAGTTTAAAGCAGAGATAGTGTCAGGGAGATAGGATCAAGATGTTATGATGTGGCTCTGTACTTTGGCAGAGGAGAAATGCGCTGCTTCACATACTCATCCAGTTTCGGACATTCGTGAAGCTCTGTTGACTGGTGAGATCAAACATTAAGAAGAAGCCCATGGCATCCCTGAAGAAGGCTGTTGTGAGACTCCTGAACCTGGGAAAAAAACAGACAGAGGGACACTCAAGGGAGACAGTGATGCACACACTGAGTCTGACTGTACACACTGAAACTATCAGCACACACTGAAGCTGACTATACACACTGAAACTATCAGCACACACTGAAGCTGACTATACACACTGAAACTATCAGTACACACTGAGTCTGACTGTACACACTGTAAACATCGGCACACACTCAGGCTGACTGTACACCCTGAAACCATCAGCACACACTGAGGCTGTCTGTACACACTAAAACCATCATCACACACTGAAGCTGACTGTACACACTGAAACCATCAGTACACACTGAGGCTGCCTGTACACACTGAAACCATCAGCACACACTGAGTCTGATTGCACACACTGAAACCATCAGCACACACTGAGGCTGTCTGTACACGCTAAAACCATCAGTACACACTGAGGCTGCCTGTACACACTGAAACCATCAGCACACACTGAGCCTGACTGTACACACTGAAAACATCAGCACACACTGAGGCTGACTGCACACACTGAAACCATCAGCACACACTGAGGCTGTCTGTACACACTAAAACCACCAGCACACACTGAAGCTGACTGCACACACTGAAACCATCAGCACACACTGAGGCTCTCTGTACACACTAAAACCACCAGCACACACTGAAGCTGACTGCACACACTGAAACCATCAGCACACACTGAAGCTGACTGCACACACTGAAACCATCAGTACACACTGAGGCTGCCTGTACACACTGAAACCATCAGCACACACTGAAGTTGAATGTACACACTGAAATCATGAGCACACACTGAAGCTGATTGTACACACTGAAATCATCAGGAAACACTTAGGTTGACTGTACACACTGAAACCATCAGCACACACTGAGTCTGACTGTACACACTGAAACGTTCAGCACACACCGAGTCTGACTGTACACACTGAAACCATCAGCACACACTGAGGCTGTCTGTACACACTAAGACCACCAGCACACACTGAAGCTGACTGCACACACTGAAACCATCAGCACACACTGAGGCTCTCTGTACACACTAAAACCACCAGCACACACTGAAGCTGACTGCACACACTGAAACCATCAGCACACACTGAGTCTGACTGTACACACTGAAACGTTCAGCACACACCGAGTCTGACTGTACACACTGAAACCATCAACACACATTGAGGATGACTGTACACGCTGAAAACATCAGCACACACTGAGTCTGACTGTACACACTGAAACTTTCAGCACACACCGAGTCTGACTGTACACACTAAAACCATCAACACACATTGAGGATGACTGTACACACTGAAACAATCAGCACACACTGAGACCGACTGTCCACAATGCAGAGGGTTCCTTACCTCTCCTGCCCAGCTGTGTCCCACAGTTGCAGATGCACTTTGAATGTTTTTCCTGTGGCTCCTTTGGGGCTCTTCGACACGTAAGTCTGGAACATTACAGAAAAACAAAAACTAACTAGAATGTGTTTTTACTTGTAAAAACCAACGTCTCCCCTGGCCCCCTTACCTGCCTAAACCAACCAGACAGACGGACAGACAGGCACATACCGATAAGCACCACAGTAGGACCTGAGTCGTAAGTATGCAAAGTTTGTTATGGTCATGAAAACGGATTGGGAGTGATGCTGCCGGCAGAAAAAAAATCACATACGCATGGACAGACAGACGGATGGACAGAAGGACGTCAGGGTCTGAGTTGTAAGTTTGCAAAGTTTCCTTAAGATCATGAAATCAGTTTTGGAGTTACACTCCTGAAACGAACGAAGAGGGAACGTGAACGTGAATAGGAATCAAGCTCAAAACAACGTCTCCCCTCTCCCTGCAGTGGAAGAAAAAAAAAAAACACAAATTCCCTCTATTCCTTTGTATCATACTAAAATCTCTCAAACTCTCATTGTTCACTGAAGTTTTTTCCCTTAAAAAAAGGGAAAAAGTTGGTTTAAAGTCAGAAATTTTTTTCCATATGTAAATTTGTATCTGCAGGTTGCAACACTGGAACTACATCACTCTTAGATTGAGCAAAATCTTCAACCCAGGAAGCCATGATATTTATGGCCATAGCATTTCATTTAAGGAAAAATATCAAGGACTTGGAAAATTCAAATGGATAATATATTGATTAAATTGTGACATACCTCTCAGATCCTAACACTATAAAAGGAGTGACAACTTCACAGTGATGGCATTACCTGCCATAACGTAAATATACCCTCAATATAATGAATATAAAAGACAGCTCGTGCCCAACTCGGGCACACTCTGTTCAAATAAACTAACATCGAGAGAAGAAATGCACCAAACAATCTCCCATTGTTGGACAATCAACACAGAAGGGAAGGAGAGGGACTAGCTCAAGAATTAACCCATTTAAACTGACAAAACCACTCAAGTGAGAATGTGGTATGAAATGAGTTATAAGCTACAGTCATTTGACATCATTGGTACCGAAGCAAAAATCCAAGTTGGAATATCTGGTCTCTGTGAGCGTAATTCTTTAGTTTAACGTTGGTTTTGTGTGAAATAAGTCTTTCATTTTCAAACACTGTTGGCTGGTCAACACAAATACAAACGTAATCAGAGGCATACAAGATAAAGAATACAGAAACTTGGAAAGGGGACTGAGCAGACAGTAATCATACCATATAAAAGGTAATTATTTCTAAATTATACTTTTCAAATGTACAGTAGTGTGCAGTAATGATTATACACCACCACTTTTGACAATAAGGAGTCCTAATATACACTGGCCAAAACTGCCAACGCAACACATACAATTTAGAAAATTTGGTGTACATAAAATGGGATATTGGTTTTGAGCCATGACACATCAACTAAAACTTAAAAGCTCAGAAAATAGTTTTAATTTTGTCGTGTGGGCAGCTCGTTCGGCTTGATTGCACATTGTTAAGAATTTTGCCTATCCCGTCAGGTTGAGTAGAACTCATTGACTAATCCTTCGATAATTTGGTCAATAAATAGCCGTAGCAATGGGCAACTTAAATATTCCTTCGCATTATCCTGGGTCAACGTGTGACCATGCCGCGCGTAGGTCAAAATCAGCGAGAGCGAGCCATTGGTATGCTCACTGGTGGAATGTCGCAAAGACGTCTAGGTTTCGACTATATCACGTCTCTGGAGCCGGTATAATGAAACAGGAAGCACTGGTGATCGACCATATGAAGATAATTTTCCATGACAAAGCGCCTGGTGGCAAAATATTGAACCATACAGGTATGATGTCATCATGTGACACGTTGTGAGGCCATGATCTTGCAGTTGCACATAGTTTCATGTCAATTGGAGAAATAGTTCCAAAGATATAGAAAAAATTGTGAATTTAATGTAACAAAGCTCCACCTTGTGTCAAAATTTTGAACCAAACAGGTATAATGTCATCGTGAGACACATCCGCAGGTCATGACCTTTCATTTGCACTTGATTTGAGGTAAATCGGACAAATTTTTCCAGAGATATGACAAAAACAGTGATTTTTTCCGTTTTTGGCCCCTGGTGGCCAATCTAGAAATAGTAAATTGTCCAAAATCAAATCAGTTCTTCCTCTTTATGATACTTACTTATATCCAAAACTTGGAATTTCCAATTGAAATATTACTGCAGTTATCGCATTAACATGTAAATCAGTTTTTGGCCCCTGGTGGCCAATCTAGAGATCGTAAATTGTCCAAAATCAACCCAGTTCTTCCTCGTTATGATACTTACTTATGTGCAAAACTTGAAATTTGTAATTGAAATATTACTGAAGTCATCGCGGAACAGTGATTTTTTCAGTTCTTAACCCCTGGTGGCCAATCTAGAAATAGTAAATTGTCCAAAATCGAATCAGTTCTTCCTCTTTATGATTCTTACTTATATGCAAAACTTGGAATTTCTTATTGAAATATTACTGCAGCTATCGCGTTAACACTGAAATCAGTTTTTGGCCCCTAGTGGCTAATCTAGACATCATAAATTGTCCAAAATTGAATCAGTTTTTCCTCTTTATGATACTTACTTATGTGCAAAATTTGGAATTTGTAAAGAAAATTATTACTGAAGTTATCGCGTTAATACGTAGTGCGGCGGCGGCGGCGACGGCAGAGGTCGGACCAAAAACATAATATCCCCCGGCACGCCATTCGGCGTTCAGGGATATAATTACAACCCCAAGTACAAAAAAGTCAGGATGCTTTGTAAAATGTAAATAGAAACAGAGAGCAATGATTTGTAAATGACAAAAACCCAAATTTTATTCCCAATAGCACACAGACAACATATGAGACATTTTACCAGTTCATGAAAAATACAGCTCATTTTTATTTTGATGGCAGCCACACATCTCAAAAAAGTTGGTATAGGGCCCTCTTTACCATTTGTAGTATTCCCTCTTCTTTTAACAACAGTCTGTAAACGTCTGGGAAGTAAGGAGACCAATCGCTGGAGGTTTGGGAGAGGAATGTTGTCCCACTCTTGTCTGATGAGGGATTCTAGCTGCTCAACAATCCTGGGTCTTCTTTGCTGGATTTCTCATTATATAATATGCCAAATGTTTTCTGTCGGTGACAGGTTTGGACAGCAGGCAGCAAAGTTCAGTACTCCGACTCCTCTACCGTGAAGCCATGCTTTACTGATGTGTGCAGTATGTGGCTTGGCATTGTCTTGCTGAAGTTTGCAAGCCCTTCCCTGAAAGAGACAGTGTCTGAATGGGAGCATATGTGTAAAACATCTACTTTTAAGCATTGATAGTGCATTTCCAGATGTGTAAGCTGCCCACATCCTAGGCACAAATGAACCCCATACTACCAGAGATGCTGGCTTTTGAACTGTGCGCTGATAACAACCTAGATGGTCCCTCTCCTCTTTAGTCTGCACAACACGGTGTCCGTAGTTTCCAAAAATTATTTACAATTCTGAGTCATCTGACCGCAGAACATTTTTCCATTTTACCTCAGTTAATTTTAAATGAACTTTAGCCCAGAGAAGATGGCGGTGTTTCTGGATCGTGTTCACACAGGGTTTCTTCCTTGCATGATACAGCTTTAGCTTCATTTATAGATTGCAAGGCAAACTGTATTCACTGACAATGATTTCTGGAAGATTTCCTGAGCCCATACGGTGAGTTCCAGTGGACAATCCTGCCAGTTTTTAATGCAGTGCCGCCTGAGGGCCCGATAATCACAAGCATCTAATATTGACCTTCAGCCTTGTCCCTTGCACACAGAGATTGCTCAAGATTCTCTGAATCTTTTGATTATATTATGTACTGTAGATGGTGGGCTATTTGAAATATTTGCAATTTTACATTGAGAAACATTTTTCTGAAATTGTACCGCAATATTTAGATGAACCTCTGCCCATCTTTACTACTGAGAAAGACTGCCTCTCTAAAATGCTCTTTTTTTTAACCTGCCATGTTACTGTCCTATTGCGAATTAACAAAAATTAATAACAAAATGCTCCTCGAGCTGTTTCTAATTACAAAACCCAAAACCAGTGAAGTTGGCATGTTGTGAAAATCGTAAATAAAAACAGAATACAATGATTTGCAAATCCTTTTCAACCTATATTCAATTGAATACACTGCAAAGACAAGTTACTTAATGTTCGAACAGGTAAACTTTGTAATTTTTTGCAAATATTAGCTCATTTGGAATTTGATGCCTGCAACATGTTTCAAAAAAGCTGGCACAAGTGGCAAAAAAGACTGAGAGAGTTAAGGTGTGCTCATCAAACACTTATTTGGAACATCCCACAGGTGAACGGGCTAATTGGGAACAGGTGGGTGCCATGATTGGGTATAAAAGCAGCTTCCCTGAAATGCTCAGTCATTCACAAACAAGGATGGGGCGAGGGTCACCACTTAGTGAACAAATGCGTGAGCTGATTGTCGAACAGTTTAAAAACAACATTCCTCAACGAGCTATTGCAAGAAATTTAGGGATTTCATCATCTACGGTCCGTAATATTGTCAAAAGGTTCAGAGAATCTGGAGAAATCACTGCACGTAAGCGACAAGGCCGAAAAACCAGCATTGAATGCCCATGACCTTCGATCCCTCAGGCAGTACTGCATCAAAAACCGACATCTGTGTGTAAAGCACATCACCACATGGGCTCAGGAACACTTCAGAAAACCACTATCAGTAACTACAGTTTGTCGCTACATCTGCAGGTGCAAGTTAGAACTCTACAATGCAAAGTGAAAGCCATTTATCAACAGCACCCAGAAACGCCACCGGCTTTGCAGGGCCCAAGCTGATCTAAGATGGACTGATGCAAAGTGGAAAAGTGTTCTGTGGTCTGACGAGTCCACATTTCAAATTGTTTTTGGAAACTGTGGACGTCGTGTACTCCGGACCAAAGAGGAAAAGAACCATCTGGACTGTTATAGGCACAAAGTTCAAAATCCAGCATCTGGATATGATGGTATGGGAGTGTATTAGTGCCCAAGGCATGGGCAACTTACACATATGTGAAGGCATCATTAATGCTGAAAGGTACATACAGGTTTTGGAGCAACATATGTTGCCATCTAAGCAACGTCTTTTTCATGGACGCCCCTGCTTATTTCAGCAAGACAATGCCAAGCCACATTCTGCATGTGTTACAACAGCATGGCTCCGTAGTAAAAGAGTGCGGGTACTAGACTGGCCTGCCTGTAGTCCAGACCTGTCTCCCATTGAAAATGTGTGGCGCATTATGAAGCGTAAAATACGACAACGGAGACCCCGGACTGTTGAACAACTTAAGCTGTACATCAAGCAAGAATGGGAAAGAGTTCCACCTGAAAAGCTTCAAAAATTGGTCTCCTCAGTTCCCAAACGTTTACTGAGTGTCGTTAAAAGGAAAGGCGATGTAAAACAGTGGTAAAAAGGCCCCTGTGCCAACTTTTTTGCAATGTGTTGCTGCCTTTAAATTCTAAGTTAATGATTATTTGCAAAAAAGTGTATGCAGTGTATTCAATTGAATATAAGTTGAAAAGGCTTTGCAAATCATTGTATTCTGTTTTTATCTACGATTTACACAACGTGCCAACTTCACTGGTTTTGGGTTTTGTAGTAGGCTACCACTAACTTTTCCAGCCTTTCGTTGCCCCTGTCCGAACTTTTTTGAGATTTGTCGCTGCCATCAAATTCAAAATGAGCTAATATTTTTCATAAAATGGTGAAATGTCTCATCTGATACAGTATGTTGCCTATGTTCTATCATGAATAAAAAGTGGGTTTATGAGATTTGCAAATCATTGCATTCAGTTTATATTTTACACAGCATCCCATCTTTTTTGGAATTGGGGTTGTACATTTATATTTCTTAAAAATTTATTTCAGTGCTCTGAGAGTTAAATTGATGACATCATTTCACAGAAATAATACTCTTGAACTAGAGTGGTGAGCTTCTTTTCTTGTAAGCATATGCCAAAAAACAACCTTTTGGTAAAAATCAATAATGATCAAGATTAAGCAAAATATTTCATATTTCTGATCATTGATGAATTGATGAGCCTGAACATGAAAAGTTCTCAAAAATCGTTAAATATCAGTCCAGAGAAACATTATCAGAATAAAAACAATAAGTTGTTTAAGACAGGTACTATATAGCTTTGCCTTTGTGTGGAGTCAACAACTTTACACACAATGGAATTGGCAGAATTTCTTTTCACATTTATTACTCATAGCATGACGGCAAATTTTCAAGACATACAGACAGACAGACAGACAGACCCACACATTTGGTGCGCTGTAATCAAGTGAATGAATGAAACATTAATTTGAGAGGGACTGAGATTAACAGGGACTAAGGACATTTCACTTTATGCTTGAACATTGAAGAAGAAGCGAAAACACTCACCACCCTCTTTTCCCTGAAATCTATTCCCACTGTGGCAATGAACTTGGGGTTGAACTTGTTGTCTGTATACCTATACAGTAAGGTGGTCTTTCCCACTCCAGAGTCCCCGAGAGCCAGAAGCTTGATGAGGTAGTCATAGTCCCCATCTGTCATAGTGCTGACTGCACTGACCCTGTAAGCGAGAAGACACCGGACAGGTATCCGCAAGAGGCTGTGATGTTATTCTATTCTGGGGCAGTGCATTTCTTTATATTTTTTTTTACCCTTTTTGGCCCTTTTCAACTCATTTTGGCTGCACTGAACAGCCAGGATCTGACAACACAGACAGTGACTTTCATTTCAAATAAATTCACAACATTAGAAATGAATATGCAAGCCTTATGTTTTCCTGCAGCAGGCAGCCATATCACTTCCTGTCCTTCTCCAGAACCACTGGAATCACAACCTCACCCTGTCGATGGACACATGCAATACTGTCCATCCATTCATCCATTATCTAACTGAATTATTGATGAGTGGGGGCAGGATGGATGGGTGATGGGCCTGATTTAGAGTACACACGCCATTCAGCTTTGGGCAGTTTAGAGTCTCCAGTTAATCAAGCGTGTGTGTCTGTAGACCCTGAAATTAATCAAGCATGTGTGTCTGTACACTCTGAGATTAATCAAGCATGTGTGTCTGTTAGACGCTGAGATTAATCACGCATGTGTGTCTGTGCACTCTGAGATTATTCAAGTGTGTGTGTCTGTAGACTCTGAGATTAATCAAGCATGTATGTCTGTTGCTATGGCCCCAATTTGTTATGACATATAAGACAGCAAGGGATGACAGACAAAATTTTAAAACTTAAACAGATTTAATTAAACAAAGACTGACAACTAACCTATGATTTATACTACTGACTAAGATTAATATATACAAGAAAAAAAAATTATTTACAGTCCCTTGAGATGGGGTTGCTTGGTAATGTCCTGGGACAGGAAAACGCTCCAACACAGGCAAAAATCCACAAAAAAACTTCACAGGTCTTGAAAAAAGTGACAGGTCTGGTCAAATGTATCCCTCCTCTTGCAATTTCTCCTACAACTTTATTTTCTCAATTTTTCTCCTTATATACTCTTTTGCAGCCCCCTCCCACCTTCCAGACTTTTTTTCAATTCTCTGGGACTTTCAGACATGCCCAGGACATGCCCAAACCTAACTCCAGACTGAGCTAGGTCAATACTGCCATCTAGTGGCATTTTTTCACGTTACACTATAGACTCTGAGATTAATCAAGCATGTGTGTCCATTCATTCTTAAATTAATCAAGCATGTGTGTTTGTTCGACGCTGAGATTGATTAAGCATGTGTGTCTGTACACTCTGAGATTAATCAAGCATGTGTATCTCTAGACTCTGAGATTAATCGAGCATGTATGTCTGGAGACTCTGAGATTAATCAAGCATGTGTGTCTGTAGAATCTGAAATTAAAGGGCATCTAAAGTCAGTTTTCAGACTGGACGTGTTGACGACTATATTTCAATATGTCTCATTTTATGTGCAGCAGTAACACACACACACAAAGGCACACGCACACTTACACATGCACATACACACACAGACACATACAAATAAAAAACACACACACATACAAGCAGTTCACATGCACACACACACACACACACACACACGCACACAAACAAGCACACGCACACATGCACATAGACACACAGACACATACACGTAAAACACACACACACACACACACACACATATACAAGCAGTTTGCACACACACGAGCAGTGCACACAGACACACGGACAGGCACAAGCAGCTCACGTACACACGCACACACACACACACACACACACACACATACAAGCAATTCAATCCACACATACATGAGCAGCTCACACACACAAGCAGCAGGCTTCTGTAGCTTTGATTAGTAAGCAGGCTTCTGTTTAGTAGATTTTAAAAATAATCAGGCAAGATATTTAAATGTATTTATGTAGCTTTGATCAATATTTGTTCAGTAAAATCATTAGTTGTTACTGAAAACATGATCAGTTGAATCATTTATGCATCCATGTGTATTCTATTCCTTTGATTGTATTTCTTCTCTATTGTCAGTAATTTTCCTCTCCTTTTTAGCGTATTTTCTTACTTTTTTATGAAACCAATACTTCTGTGCTCCACCATTATTTCTCAGAGAATCCCAGGGAAAGAAAAAACTTTAGAGATAATGTGTGTACAACCCATGTATTGTGAATGGCCGTGAGGTGGAAGAAGGATTGTGTCAAATTGTTGTGCTAGTTAAATATCGGCAGTCAGTGTTACAGACAGCTCACGGGGGTGGGGCGGGTCACTTTGGAGTGCGTAAAACTTATGACCGTATACTTGTGCCACAAAAACATTGGAAAAGTCTCAGGGGCAAATGAAACGATATTTTGACAGGCGAGCGGAGACCAGAGTGTTTAAGGCTGGTGACAAAGTTTTGGCTTTGTTGCCAATCCCGGGTTCTCCTTTTCGCACAAAATTCTCAGGTCCGTATTCTGTGGTTCGACAAGTGACTGAGCGAGACTATGACGTTGCTACTCCCGATCGGAAAAAGTCATCTCAACTTTGTCATGTTAATCTGTTAAAACCTTACTATGCTTCGTCTAGGTCCGAGGTAAACGAAGATGCAGTTCCATCTGCTGCGTTGGCCATTGGTGGAGCGCCTGATGCTCCGTGGCAGGTGGCATCTGAAGCGGAGGATGAGGTTGTCCCTAAGGATTCTGTCTTATTGCCGCGTCTTAAAAATTCGGAAGTGTTAAAAAATCTTGATCGTTTTTTACATTATTTGCCTGCTCCACAGAGGGGTGAACTATGCTCTTTACTTTACTGTCGTTTCCTGTATTATTATCCGATGTTCCGACACGCACTGATTTAATAGAGCATGACATCCAGGTTTTTGATGCCGTCATACCAATTAAACAATGTTTTTATTGTGTACCACTTGTAAAACAGAAAGTGCTGGATGCTGAGGTCCAATATTTGCTGGACAACGGATTGGCTGAGCCTTCTTATTCGAGCTGGGCGTCACCATGTCTCTTGGTGCCCAAGCCTGATGGTAAGTATAGGTTTTGCACGGACTATCGCAAATTGAATGCTGTAACCAAACCGGATTCATTTCCTCTCCCCAGGATAGAGGACTGTATTGATCGTGTTGGGGCGGCTAAATATGTGACCAAGTGTGACCTCTTAAAGGGCTACTACCAGATTCCTTTGACTCCACGTGCGCAGGAGATTGCAGCGTTTGTCACACCATCAGGTCTTTACTTGTATAAAGTGATGAGTTTTGGGTTACGTAATGCTCCTTCCTCATTCCAGCGCCTAATGATCCATGTTATCTCAGGGTTGGAGGGTTGTGCTGTATATCTAGATGATTTGGTAACCTGGGGAGATACTTGGGAGGAACATCTGGGTAGGCTCAGGGCTCTCTTGGAGAGGTTGGTTACAGCCAAATTGACACTTAATTTGGCAAAGTGTGAATTTGCACAGGCCACCGTTGTCTACCTGGGGAAGGTGGTGGGTCAGGGTGAAGTGCGACCCGTGCCGGCTAAGGTGTCAGCTATTGACAGTTTTCCTCCTCCTGTAACAAAAAAGGAGTTGATGAGGTTTCTCGGTATGGTTGGATACTTTCGGAGTTTTTGTTGCAATTTTTCTTCTGTTGTTTCACCCCTCACAGATCTGTTGAAGGCTAAGACTCCTTTCGTTTGGACCCCTGACTGCCAGAAGGCCTTTGTTCATGCAAAACTCTTGCTCAGTACAGCGCCGATCCTGGCGGCTCCACGACCTGACTGTCCCTTTAAGATCCAGGTGGATGCCAGCCAGGTGAGGGCCGGTGCTGTGCTGTTGCAGGAGGATGACCACAATGTTGATCGTCCGGTTTGTTATTTTTCTCTTAAGTTTAACAGATACCAGTTTAATTATTCCACAATAGAAAAAGAGGCTTTGGCCTTAGTGTGGGCCTTACAACATTTCGAGGTGTATGTGGGTGGGGCGGCACACCCAGTTGTGGTATTTTCTGACCACAACCCTTTGACTTTTTGGCATTCTCTGCAGAACCCAAATCAACGCTTGATGCGTTGGGCGTTATTTCAGCAGCCATACAACTTACAGATCAAACATATTAGAGGGGTGGAGAATGTAATGGCAGACGCGTTGTCTCGTGCCCAAAGTTTGGCTACATAGTAGACTGCCTGACTTCAGTCTTTGTTCTGACTCAGTTCTCCTGTCAATCTTAAATTGCTTTTCCAGGCGCCGGGAGTTGCTGAGGGCCAGGATGACAGGGGGCAGCAGTGGGTGGGGAACGGAGGCGTCTGTTTGCAGAAGGGCAGTTGTATCCGTCTTGCCTAGTACTAGTACTGTGTGGATTTGTGTTTGACTGTTGCTAATTGGCGGGCATTTTTTTTTTCTCTTTTTGGTGTTTAGCGCAGAATCCCACGGAGAGGGCTTCTGTTTTAAGGGGGGGGAAATGTAACAACCTTAGTTAGTCTGTTTGATTGCTAAATTGTCCCTGCACCTGTTCATTTCTCCCTCTGTTACAGGTGTGTTGCACTCTTTCTTCCGGCATTTTGTGATTTGATTTTGTTGGACACTGGGACTGAATCGCATTACACCTCATATACTGATTTGCGCTACATTCTTAATTTTCATTATGTATTGTAAAAAATCATTTTTTTTACTGCAAAATCGGCATGGTTCTCCATCTATGTTGCACTGCAAGAACGGCGTTGTAACAGGAACAACTCTGAGTTAGTACTTGTTGGCCAAGGACTACTCTTCAGGTTTGGATTATTGCACGATTCAAGGCTGGAATAAAGATAAATTTTGATGAGTTTGTCTCTGCAATTATTCACAAACAAGGGGACCTCAAAAACATCTGGTCAGGAAGACACAGTAGACAGTGAACGTCCAATGTTTACAAACAAATCACTTGCTTTTGTTGACATCTTGCATTGTCACATGACCAGTTTCATTTACATAAACCAATGTTTTGTGGCCATGCATAGATAATCCATCTATTTCGGTTTGTTTGCGCAGGTGCGGCTCGCTGATTGGCCGAAAAACAAAAACAACCTTTTAACTTCCTTACAAGAAATAAGCAATGGAGTAGCATTGGTTTGCTTTACATAACGGTTGAGCAGGAAGTTAAAGGGTTAATGTGTGTTTGTTAGACTCTGAAAGGAAACCGCAGTACCAGGAGGGAACCCTCATGGACACAATCAGAGCATTCCGACCCCACACACCGAGGCATCAGGCTGTGTCCAAACCCACAACTGTCTGGCTGTGAAGTGTTGAAGAGCTATTTGTTGCATCGAATGACATAAGAAATCAAATTTTTCCTTTTTTTTTTTTTTACACTAGATGGTACTGCAGTAAAATATACGTGGAAATTGAGAGAATTAACTCTGCCGCAGGTCAATGGTTCAGAGCATGCATTGAAATCAACACTTATCAACTGGTTATCTAACCACTGACTGCAGGAATTTGAAGGATCCAAAGAGATTCTTTATAGAGAAACAGTGTCAGATTCCTAATCAATTCATTACTTATTGGTAATTTATTATTACTTATTGGTAAATATGTACTTATTGGTACATATTTACCAAGGGTGCCAATATTAATGAAGCGATCTTTACAGGTCTATTTCATAAAATGGGAACGTAATTTGGATAAAAATAAATATCAGATATTCTTGAAGTGAATATGATGAGAAATATGCTTGCTCCGATATAACACATGACCCTGAGCCAGACTCCGCAGATTAGCACAGGGTGAAATGGCACCTATTATATAACAGCAAAATACGGCACGGAGTGAGCTATTACATCATGTTTTGGACAAAGTTTTATTGTTTTTTCTTTATTATTTGGATTTGAATACTGCAATCTTGGCTTTGCGATTGAACTGTTAACAGGTCTTAAAACACAAATCTTCACCTTCACCATCTGCACCAGGCCTTCGGCATAAGTTGCTATGCTGATTTACCCCGGTAAGGAGTGAACCAGCATCATAGTCCTGAAAATCTGAGGTTAAACCTGGAGTTAACTTGCTAACCTAAGATCCTGCTTTGTGGTTCAGGCCTGAGTTCTGTCAGGAAGAATTGGCCAAAGTTCCAGGACCTTGGTATAAGAAGCTTGAAAAAGTCTAACTGAAATATTTCACCAACATTAAACAATCTAAAGGCAGTGCTATCAAAACTAAGTGAAAGAGAACCTCTGTATGTGATGATAGAAAAAAATAGCACTCTCTCCTATTATTCTGACATTCAGCACTGTGAAAATAAAATATGCACCAAAACTGACCAAAGATGGACAATTTTTACTAGGATTACATTTTGGGAGTCGTGAAAACTGAGTTTAATCGGATTGGTAAAAATGTAAAGGTACACTGTATGTAGCCTTCTAGCAGCAATTGCATACTCATGAGGTAATTTGCTCATGAGGTAATTGTGGGAGGTATTGGGGCAGGATCAGAGGCTCATCGACATGCGCACTGAAAGGAAATGATTTATAACAAAATTGTGCTGTGGGGCGCGTAGGCATGGGTTTTTAAATACAACTTTTTTTTGGCATGCACTCTTTCCTGATTTGCACACCCCCACACACTTTTAATACTGAGCCACGCAGACTTTTATCAATGACTCCTTTGCAGTTTTAGCGAATGTTTATCCTTTCATTATAAATGAAAAAACGGTGGAGTAGAAATACAAATTTCTTTGTTCTGAACATAAAGAGCCAACTGCTGTTTATATGGGATCCAGACAGACACTGAATAAAGCCGGTCTGCAGCAGAAAAGCACATGATCCTGCCGAGCGTTCACATGAGTGGTCAGGAGGCTTTTGGATTCGGGCAGGGGGGTGGGGGGGTTTTGCCCGCACAGATCCGAGACAACAGTGATCTCCAGTCAGGACTCAGAGAGGGATTGTTCTTTCATAAAAAAACACAGAAGCATTTCATATCAACACACTGCAACTAGTTCATTCTTCATAAACAACAGAACTTATTCCAGAACAGAACATTCCTCCGCATACAGTACTTAACAAATTTATTACACCATCACCCATTGTAAGGTTTTTGCAACAGCTTCGCTAAATTAACAGTGTTGGTAATTACCAAAATATTTTTTTATGTTTTTGTTATGGTTAATCCAACATTCTGCGCAAGCTCTTAAACTGAAATATTTTTGATGTTAAGATATAATTCTTCTTGTTATCCATGTATTTTCAAATTTACTGTTTTACAAAAAAGCAGAAAAAAAATTAAGAGCATTATTTTTTGATTAAGATGCCAAGTAATGGTTATTTCCTTGCATTCCTGAACATAAAAATTCGTTTTAGTGGTTGAATGCAAGAATGCAAACTGTTATCAAGGCCAAAATAAAGGTTTCTTTTTGCTTTTTTTTATGTGTGAATAAGGACTATTTAGTGGTTTCATTATTTGCCAAAGAAATAACAGTTAAGTAATTTTTGGTTTCAAACAGGTTTTTGACAAATTCCTAAAATATTTGTGTTTTCTCTTTTTATTATAATAATAATTATTATTATTATTACCCTCGCGAGGGTTATTGTCGTGGCACGCGGTGTCCGTCTGTTTGTCCGTATGTCTGTCCATTAACTTTTCGTTTCCGGATGATAGCTGAAAAACGCCTTGGCCAAATGTTCTAATTTTTTGGTGGTATGTTGGGGGTGGTTAGAGGAGGCTCCCTATCAATTTGCGTCTCACTCTGATCATCAACATGGCCGCCACGGCAGCCATCTTCATTTTCATTTCCGGACGATAACTGAAAAACGCCTTGGCCAAATGCTTTCATTTTTTGGTGGCATGTTGGGGGTGGTTACAGGAAGCTCCCTATCAATTTGTGTCTTGCTCCGATAATCAATATGGCCGCTACGGCAGCCATCTTAAATTTCGGTTCCGGACGATAAGTGAAAAATGCCTTGGCCAAATGCTTTCATTTTTGGATGGTATGTTGGGGGGTTACAGGAAGCTCCCTATCAATTTGTGTCTAGCTCCGATAATCAATATGGCTGCCAAGGCAGCTATCTTCATTTTTGTTTCCGGACGATAACTGAAAAACGCTTCGGCCAAATACTTTTATTTTTTGGTGGTATGTTGGGGGTGGTGACTGAAAGCTCTCTATCGATTTGTATCCTGCTCTGATAATCAATATGGCCGCCAATAAAGCACAAGGCTGAAAGGTCCCGCTCGCGACAGCGTGCTATTTTTTATAAAAGGCAGCGTTTCAATAAATTTGTTATGCACTGTATGTATGGAAAAAACTACCAAGCGGCAGCTTGAGTTAGCCTCAGTACTTCCAGTTCTGATGTCTCGCACAGTTCGGCACTAAAACAGAACTGGACCCGTGATACAAATCAGCACTCATACTGCACAACTCTTCCAGCTTTATAAATAAATGAATAACATGGATGATCAGCACAGACACTGACATGAAAGGAATGAATTGGTATTTTATTATTCTCTCATTTTACTCCAGTCATGAGGAGGCAATGTTTTTCCTTTAAATTTGGGGGGGAGAAAGAACAAAAATCTTTGATTAAATATTTCCAAGACTTAATAATGTATTCTGCTCTGTTTTGATCCAGGTATTTTCCGCAGTAGTTGGTTCGTGTTATATTAAGAAGAAGAGGTCATGTAACTTGACCTGTGTCAGCAAAACCACAGAATGCCGGTATGAATAATTTGAGCTTGCAATTTAATTCTCAGGCAAAATCTTCATCTCGATCATCAACAGATCTTCAGAAGAGAATTTGCGATTGTCAGAGGCTAATCATGACCAGGACTTTCACATGTCATATTTGACATGCTAATTTATTTATTGTAGTACCCGGACAAAATCGGGCGGCTACTATGGATTCATGCTTGTTGCCTCCACCACCGCTGAGACTTCCTTGTGGACATGTAGAAATAGATTGAGGGGCACTGCTTCTTGGAGGTGGTGTAGTTCGTCAGTATTTGACAGTAGCTACACAGTTGCACTGACCATTTTGCATCGTGGATTATGTTACACCATAATGGGACGGCAGAACAGTGGACCAGGGCTTAGTGCTGCTACCTCGTAAAAAGACGGTTCTAGATTCTCTTACCCGTTCACTAGGACCACTCTGTGTGGAGTCTGCATGTTCTCCCCATGTTCGCATGGGTTTCATCCAGAAACTGTGGTTGGAGCACTCCCACCACTGCTCCACACTAAGAGATTGGACTTAGCTCCCAACTTGCTGCACCGTGCGTCCAGAGATGCCCAGTGTCACGCGTTCGGCGCAGGTCTCACACATTTTTAGGATTATCCACCATGGTCCACAATTATTCAATGAAAGCCTATAAATGAGATTTTCACGCAGAATTAAAATCGTTGTGCATAGAAGTTTTAGTGTCACTTGCGTAAAGGTGGACCTCACTACAAGAAACATGGAAAGCGATTATGACTCCGGACTTCCCGTGCTTCTCCTTACTTAGGGATTGGAAGCAATGCATGTGTTTCATGATTGTTTAAATTGTGTACATGAAATAAGACCATTCAAAACATGTTTATGCAATTCTATTGCTTTCAATCCCTCAGTAAAAACAAGTGTGAGAATACCCGAGTCATAATCAATTTCCGTGTCACTTGTGGGAAATTCCACCTTAATGCACGTGAAAGTGATTAAATTAATGCACAATGACTTAAATTTTGCCAGTGAATTTCTTCAGTGCGCGTTGATTGAATAATTGCTGATTACGGCAAGGGAACGTGAATGCCACTAAAAGGCGAAAGACTTATGCATAATGCGTGAGACTTGGCACTTCTATGCCTTGTAACTACAACCTGATTCATGCTTCTTGCAGTTGGCACGGCCCAAACGGCAAAATGACGCAATTGTGGCCAGAAAGAGTGCGGAGTGTCTGCGGAGGCTCCGAACACCAAGCCGCGCACCTGGAGGATTTTGTAACAACACAGCCGGGGTCGCACCAAGGATGTTTTATATTTCACTGGATATACAATTGGAAAATGGCCGCCCATTCATTTCAATGGAAATTGCTCAATGGTGCAGCACGCCGACATGGGGGCCAAGCTTATGGACCAACGCAGACATGCGCTGTGTGATTTTTTGCTCACAAACGCGTAGTGTGGGGCTCATGAATAAGCTGGTATCTGAGATGTCCGTGAAGATGGCTCGCGTGCGTGGAACTCCTACCCAGGTTGCGTGTTCGCGATCACTATTCTCCGGAAATGGAATTCTGACCACTGCAGACTGGACCCTGATGTAAGTATAAGTATAAGTGGAAAGAAAAAAAAAACATAGCCGCTGGTAAAGGTTTAATCATGGTTTGAGATACAATTTTAAAACACAAATGCAATATCAAATGTTTAAAACAATTGTTATTTAACAGGGAAGTAAACTACTGATTTCAACTCAAAAATGTTGGCAAAATAGGTGACTTTTTGTTGTGTCACGTGACATTGCTCAGGGGTGCGTTTCCTGAAATCACAGATGCTAACTTCCATAGTTGGAACCATTGACTGTGAATGGACGAACTACGTAAGTTGCTGCAACTACGCTTTTGGGAAACGCGCCCCAGGTTCGTGTCCTCTTTAGTTCAGCAATGAATAACCACATTAATGAAGTCAGACAATTCTTGCTTGTCTGCGTGCGAATTCCTTATCTTCTCCGGATTCAAGATGATAAACCTAACACATAACGCATTGCATGTGCCTTATAAACCGATATGTTTTAAAGTCAGGAGCCTTAAACTTTTGTCAAAAAATTGTTTACTCAATTTTATGATAGTGGCCGGCTCTACGTAATTTAGGCTTGCCTTTTCAGGCCTTTTTTTGCCTGTGTCCCAACTTTTTTGATACCTTTTGCAGCCAGATAATTTGAAAGAAGCTAAATTTGTTGATAAAAATGTAAAATGTTTTAGTTTCAACATTTGAAATGTTATCTATGTTCTATTGTGAGTGACATTGGCTCATGTGATCTGAAAGTCCTTGCATTTTGATTTTATTCACAATTTACACTTCATCCCAGCAATTTCGGAATTGGGGTTGTACATCTATTCGATTTTCTTCTCATGCTTAACTGTTGCATTTTTTAGGACTCGTATTAACTTTTTTCAGATGAAAATCAGCCACACTGTCGAATCTACCTGTATCACTCCCGTTGATCTCAGATCCTGCTCACGAACATTAGATGTTCGGATTTCATATACTCTGACATTTCCACCTACCAAAAACTTCGATCTAATAAAGGCTGCACCACAAATAATGAGTATGTATGTTCAGTGCTTGTTGTTCGGATCATGCACAAAAAGGTTATAATTTTGGATCTCATTTGTCAAGTTTTGTCATCAATAATGAAGGTCTGTAACTAAGAATAAAGAATGGTTAGTAAATGGTTTGCTAAGCGGTGATCGAACTGAATTTATGTTGTGCTGTAAGGACACTCATACGGACACATCATGCATAATGCATCAAAATACAGTAATGTGAATTGGCGCTGTTCAAAGTTATGGAAATATACAACTTAGTTTATGGATATATCCATATCATTTTGATATGAAAAAGTAAGGTGAGTGTTGGCTGCGTACATGGTTCTAGGATATCACAACAGCGGCCTTACTGTACATTTTGCCGCGCTACGTAATGAAGTGTGGCAGTTGAGTTGCTACATATTACGGCCATTCATCAATTTAAAAAAAATGGCAAAAAAAATACTGAGCAACAAAAGAAACGCAAGTTAGCTAGTTAGTTAATGTGCTCTTATGGTTACTCAAAGTGACCGCAAAAAACAAAGAAAAGTTTGATGAAACAAGTGTAAAAGTGCACACACTGGCAATAAATTTGATTTTCAATAATTATGCACAAATTTATTCTCCGGTCTGCCTTTAATTAACTTGCGTTTCTTTTGTTGCTCAGTAGATTTGCACGGTAAAACCAGCTCACATCACTGGCTTGGCTAAGTCTATAATGTTTATCACAGACGGACAGCAAGGAATACCCACTCCTGGTCTCCCCATATCCAGCGGCATGTGATGCGCAACATATGGCTTATCATTAGCGAGCGGCCGCACTTCCTAGCCTCTCACATGCCAAAGACCGCATGCTGTGGCTCTTAGCGCCGCCCCTAGTATTGCAAAACGCAGCGGATCTATAGGAGTAAACCCTGAAAAAATCTGGATCAGCTCCTGCTTGGGTTAGCCCACTGGTCCATTCAAGATAGCCTCTCTGGTGTTAGTACTGGTGATTTGAGTTTCTATATGATTCCACTCCAGAAGCTACCCACTGAGGAACGCAAGTACGGAAGACGGCAGCCTGCTTGCTCAATGCACAGGGCCAGCAACCCTTAGTAGTGGTATTTATCCCACTATGGACCCAGAAACATCTTATAAGCAATCACATTAACATCTGCATCGTAAATCTGGGCAGTATAATAGCAAGCATGACAGATAAAGCCTTGAGGACCTTGCGGTTCTGATCAGCCCAGATCTGCTCGCAATTAGTAAATTTGATTTTCAATGATAATTACGCGCAAACTTATTTTCCAGTCTGTCTTTAATTTAATTAATTGCGTTTCTTTTGTTGCTCAATATATTTGCACTGTAACATCGCCAGCTCACTTAACCGACTTGGCTACGGTCTTTATTGTTGAATACAGATAGACGGCAAGGAATGCCCATTGCTCCACCCACTCACATCCGCTGCAGTGCTAAATTCGGAGAGGACGAGAACGCGCTTACATGTGAGGACCCATTAGTGTTCAAAAAGCCTGAATAAAAATAAAACATTTTGTCTTTGCCAAGAAATGAGGCATCAATGATTTAAAAGAGAAAAATAAACAGTTTCGGTATCGATAATTTGTGGCTGTCAAAAAAAATTTATTCACGGATTTATCAGCGTGTCTCTTTCAAATATTCCATATGGAGAAATTTCTTTTTGGCCCCCAAGGCATCACGTGACCTGCAATATCAGCTTGACCGCAACGCTCATGTCGGTGTGTGTTCCAGCTTTCGTTGTCTGTCCAGTTCTCCTTATAGGTCCATGGGTCGCACAGACCGCGTTGCAATGACTGGCTCGCTTCAGGACCCGAAAGTGCGTATGCCGATTTAAATAAATAATGGAAGGCTTCAAAGAAAAGCCAGCTGAACAAGTAAGAAAATACAAACATCTTTACGACAGTTCCTGTCAGATCTACAAGGATGCTCATATGACTTCCAGCACATGGAAGGAGATCGAAGATTTTCAACAGACTGATCCTGACGTGTCTTCAATAAAATGGAAAACCCTTCGCAACCGGTTTGTGAAAGCTCGGAAAAAAAAATGAAGGGGAGGAGTGGAGAGGCTGGCGGAACCAGTGTATTGGCAATATTTACATCGTTGTCCTGGCTTATGATATTTATAAAACACGGACACAAATTCAAATGTCCATGTAGCGCTCTGTTTAATCCAAGGTTTTCCGGATGTAGTGTAGCCGTGTCTGCAGATGATTGAAGGGAATCTCGTTGGTGTTCCTAACGTCAATGGGGAATACCCATACAGTCATTTTGGAATACCCCACGTCCCCCCTCGCATTTATATTTCATTTGTGGCGTCGGACCCAATTATTGCGGTATTAATGACATTATGACACAGTCGGCTAAACTAACTGGCAGACAAATTAAACTTAGTTTGCTATATATAACAAGTAATCTCTATTCATCTGGAATCACACACACACACACACACAAAAAGATCATTGCAAACCATTGGTGTTGAAACTGCCGAAATGCAAGCTATGTCAGTTTAGTTTTCGGAAGTTCCAAGTGACCCAATAATCGTAGTAATAGTGGAGAAAGAGCGGACAGTAATATTTGTTTTGATAAGGTTAGATAACAGGCCCATTCTTGGAGCCACTTTGAACGCATCAAGCCTGAAACAACAACGACTCAACATTCATGGGGACCGTGCGCGCCATTCGAACTGCTGAAACCACGCCGACCGCAAGAAGCATGAATCGGGTTTAAGATGGATCTAATTAAGAGGACAAATGATCCCTTGAGATTCAATAAAGTATGCAGTATCTACCTATCCCACACTGCACACTGCTTGTTTCTTTCGGCCATGACCAGTATCTGAGCCGTAAGAAGGCTCCCTGGTCCAAACACAACCACACTCTTCCCTCGAATGCTGCATTATGACTCAGGGACCGGGACAATATGATATAATGAATCTGCTTATGGATAATTTGCTTGGATTCTCTTATATTGTTCATGTATGTCACATGGATTCAAAAGTAAAAATTCACAAAACAGGCTTGGAGCTCATGATTGTACATCAGGCTACACAATGTAGCAATGAGACAAGACGGCAGGCGACATGCTAATGATAAACCAGTGCAACCAACTGGCCCATAAAAGTAGCCAAGTGCACCACTGCTAAAAAAATGGTCCTTACCTGCTGCCAGATAATGCCGAAACAGCTCTGTCAAATCGTGGTCCACACAAATGCCTACACCCAGGGTTTCCCAACAAAACATTTCCCAGAACATCCCACCCTGCCCGATAGCATGCTTTCTTCCCACAGTGCATCCTGGAGCCATCTGTTCACTAAGTACAGGGCCAAAGCCATTTCAGCTGCTGTCACAGGTTCTTCATATTGGTGCAATAACTCAAACAGTTTTCATGCGAGTTGCACAAAGATTTCTGAGGGCATTCTTGGCACACTTTCCTGAAGCGCTACCGCCAGGTACACCTTTGTTTTTCCAGATGCAATAACTCCGAACAGTTGTGATGGGAGTCATGTTGGACTTGTTGTGATCATGTCTGAGGCAAAGAGAAGGCACTCCATTGATGTTATTCACCATTTGACCTTTGCTATCGTGCCACGACCAGGCCAAACTTTTCATTTTTTAAAATTGCAGTAACTTGATAGATTTTATGGGAGTCGCGTAAAACATCATGTCCATTCCTTATGTATTGAGGACTAACCCAGTGTGACCCAGCGAACTCTCTTGTTACTCCAGCAGCAAGTCAAACTTTACATTTCCAGAGGCAATAGCTCAAAGAGTTGTGATGGGAATCATGTCACACTTCTTGTGATCATTCCTGGAGCTGAAAGAAGGCTTCCTATTGATGTTGGAAACACTGTGACCTTTGCTGTTGCGCCACCACCAGGCCACATTATTCATTTAAAAAAAAAACTGCAATGGCTCAAACTGCTTTTATAGGAATCATGTCAAATCTGTGTTTAACATTCCTGGTGCATAAAGGAGGGCCTTATCGGTTGTAGTGACTCCGTGATGTTTCCTGTAGAGCCACAACTTGCTGAAATTTTACATTTCCAAATGCAATAAGGTTTGAGCAGAGTCATTACACACTTTCTGTATTTACTTCTGGTGCATATAGAAGGGGTGTCTCTGATATTGGTCACCCAATTATCAAAATTTGCTGTGATCATTCCTGGAGCCGAGAGTAGTTCTCTTGTTGATTTTCTGAACCCTGTATCCTTTAATGTTACCCATCCAACAGATCAAACTCTGGGCTTTGCTAATGGAGAGAATGGTGCCTTCTCCAGGATATATGGCAATGTCTCACCTCATGAAGAAAATTTAAAGAACAAAATAGTATGCTACAGTCACAAATCTTAACTTTTTATCTTCTGTCACATAATAGCTGATGACATTGGTAATTATGTTTTCGTACATTTTATTTCTTGTGCCAGGAAAAGCAATGACTTGATATAAGAAAGCAGTAGATGTACAAAGAAAATTTAAAAACCTGGAACTGCTGAAGAATGTATACCATGCACAGCTTTCTCAAGCATAGGGTGCAGCTCGTTCAAACTAATGCTCTTTACCACTTCAAATTATTCACAGAACTGACTGCGCATGCAAAGGCTCCATTAGGTTTTCCATCCAAAGCAAGTCTGTCAACTTCACTTAACAAGACAAACTCTACGTGCAATGCCCTGATCTGAAAGGGACTGTCTTTCTGAACTTCAACAAATGATTCTCCTGCAAGAAAACAACTTTTCAGAGCACTGGAAAGCACTATAATAAAAATGAGAAAATCCTTTTTCATATTGTAAAGCAAGCGCACAGGCATTTTTTTAATTGTCACATGTAGTAGTATGATGAATTCTGTGTGGAGTGTTTGTGTGACAGGGCTAGGCTTATTTTGGAAAACAATACCTTTAAGTCTGCATTTAAATCATTTTAGTTTTATTATTGCTCATTAAGTATGAGCCTGAGTAATGATAACTGATTTGCGATCAGATAAGAAACATTTGAAACAGAGTTTCATTGTCGACCTCAAGCATATCCCCACCAAAACTTTAAAATGTTTTGAAGTGGAGTGAATCATGTGACTTTGGCAGTTTGATACAGGCCTCATAGCGTTGTTTTAACACAGCAGTGTTGCAAAGGTTCCAGTGTTTCAAATTCAAAAAGCAACCAAAATTGTGTTGCTTCTCAATACAGCCATGTCTGTTCATGGAAAACACAATTTTTGTTCCTTGTAACCGGTATGTTGCCCCATCAACCATTTCAGCACTTTACTCAAAATAACACTAAATGAGTTAAAACAGTGATTGAAAGTGTGTTGTTTAATACCACATCATTGTTGAGTGCAGGTGCCCCGGCCCCAGAGTAAAACTGTTGTGTTTGAGTGGCTCATGTCCCAGAATCCTTCAGCTGAAACACGGGTCCTGAGACCGTTTGCTCTTAACCTTGTTACACATCCAGGACCTGTGTAAACATCTAGTGTTGCTGGAGTAAAGCTTTGCTGGTTACATCACCATTTTTGTAACCTTGCATATTATTTATTTGGCAGACCTTTTTATCCAAAGTAATAAACTGCATGGCAATAAATTGCATTGTTTTCCTCTTTCAAGATTTGCCATTTTATGTGTCTACAGGTTATCCATCAGCAGGTCACAAACACCAGTTATTTCAGCAGAAAGAATGCACGCACTCATTCCTATATGTTGCAGTGTCACATGGTCCTATTCATTAAATAAGGTCACCAACTTATCCGAAGGAATTTTGTCCACTCTGGCAGTTTGAAACACTCATTCTGAGCACAGTGAAAATGTTGCGTAGTGAGATGTAGCCGTAATGATGCTTATTGGGTTAAGCTTGTGGTATGGCTTAAGGATTTCCACTCAAAAAAAAAAACTAACACTTCGAAAGCTCAGTGAAACCTGTATTCTACATTCTTCTACAAATTCAGCTCTACTTGATCACAAACCGCTTCAAATTTGCATTGTAGATATAAAGCAGGGGGCTCCTCACAAATGGCCGAGAATTACAGCAGGGGCTGCACACAGAGGGATCCAGCAGTCAGCATTATTGGCAGCTGTCAGACATCACACAGGCTGCAGAACTGATTGTAATGTAAAAATTTAGTGAGGTTTCTCAGTCAGATCTTTCCTTTGTAAATCAATTCATGAGCATCCAAGAGAGAACACATAACTGTAAGTGAAATGCTACTCACTTTTTGAAATAAATAAAGCAGATCCATCCATCCCCTTCGGAAACTATACCTCACAGGTTCACAAAACCATCAGATTACAAATACGTTAGGCACAAGTAAGTCACAACAATTTGAACAACTTTTGATTTTTTTCTGCTTGTAAATACTTTCCCTTGTCATAAAAAAAATTCCCCCCCCCAAAAAAATGTTCTCTTACCGGCTCTGGGTCCACTAATATAAACTCCTTCAGTAGAGCAGCTGACTGCAGACAGGTCACTCACTTCCTGCCGGTGCCGGCTCTGTCCCTGACTGTCGCTACGGAAACACTGGAAAGTAAAGCTGTTGCCTCAGAATTTTCCTTGATTTGCATAAAAAGGGGTGGGGCTTGCAGTGAGTCAGATGACACATTCCGGTGCTTAGGGCAGACACGGGGTCCTGAAGAGAGATGCTAGGCGAGGGATTGTGCATGTTCCTGTGCCTTTAATACTGGCATTTATCCAGTTAGAGCCCCCTGCATGCTATCTCATATCTTGAGGCAACACTTTAAAACTTGCAGTCTCTTTTTAAAATGCAATACATTCTACTGGCCTTTCATTGACATTACCATCTCGAGTTACTCAACATTTTACAAGGCAAGTCTACAAAGACCTTTTTAGTTGCAGAAATTTCCTGTAGAAGAGAGTACATAAATATGTTGGAGCTCGCAGTACTCAGGTCGACTGTTCGGCTCGGCAAAGTCAAGAGAACTGGCACCTGTGCCTGATTAACCCTTGTGTGGTGTTAGTATTTTCGTTACTCAGCCAGTGTTCATGGGTCTGGTGGACCCGCTAGAGTTCTGGGTTTTCAAAACAACACAATCAAACAATTTTATGTTAAAATGCTCAACAGGTGTTTATTTCATCCCAAATACAAGTCATATGAACAGCAAACATGGTTAATATTTGACCTTTACCTTTGTTAGATCACATTTATGAATCAATGTGCAACTTGCTTTTTTAATAAAATGTAATCAAAAAAGAAAATCAGGAATAATCAGGTGGAGTGAGTGTAAAAAAATACATTTACAAATGAAGAAAGATGTTTCACAACTTCCCGTCGAGCTGGTCGGTCTTCTCGATTATCAAAACGGATAATCCTGGAAATTTTGTGGAAGTTTTCCAGAGACATTGTTGCACGGGAAAGTTCTCTGCCGGTTTCCGCATCCCACAGTGATTCTGTGGATTCCCCTTTGGACCTGAAAACTCCAGCAAGGATAAGAACCCCAAAGTAGGCATGTAAATCAGTTTGGTCCATCGCCTTCCACCTCTCTTCATAAACACGCCTTCCTTCAAGATTAGTGCAATACAGAATAATTTTCTGGATGGAATCTGGGATGAAAAGCTCAAATGAAGACTTGATGTCCTGCACATGAGTAACTGCCTGCCATGTTGGCCCTGGTTGCATCCTTATCACATTAGCAGCTCTGTGAGCTGGGTCATTTCTTGAGCAAGAAGACCATTCAATTTCACCATTTTTTGACATGCATATTTCTTCACTTGCTATCTGGTGGGCTTGTTCTGGACCTGGAGCTGGCTGCTCCCCAACCTGACTGCTGATGGGCTGGTCCTGGTCTTGGCTGCTGACGGGCTGCTTGTCTTCGTTTTTGGCACTAATTGGTGTTCAACCTCATCCTCTTTTTCAAAGTCACTGTCAGACTCTCAATTTTTAAGAAATGTGATCTTCACATTCTGAAACCTCTTCCTCGACATCATCATCAGAATCTTCTCTCTTTTTCAAAATAAATAGCAAGGCCCTCTCAGCAGATCATCTTTTGGCCATCTTGATCAGTTGTGATAAGGAACCACACTGGCAAAGCCATATTTATAGTGTTACGCCCCTAATTTGCAGGTGGGATCAGGTATGAGAAAATAAAGTTTGGTTCCCGCAAGACAGAGGATAAAATGTGCGGGAATGTAAGCGCAGACAGTGTTGGTTGTTGAATTTTCAATAATGTTGCAACTTTGTGCAGGAGCAAGAGGGCAGAAAACACTACCAGTAGCCCCAGAAAGGAGGAAGACAGAGTGAAAGTACACAGGACCTACACTTTCCACACTTTTATTAGCCCCGAGTCCAGTGGACCCAAACACCCTGTATGTAATATAAATGCATAGGGTGGGTGTACAGTATGCGGTCATTGAAAATGTGTTTTATATTCTTCACAGAAAATGAGCCGAAGCCAATGAATTTCAGGTTGAAAAAGAATTAGTTTCATTTTTCTTTTGATAAAAACTGAAGACGGGTCCCACAGAACCGAACACCATGCAACGATTAATTAACCGAAAAAACACCTTAAGCAGAAGCTGTAAAGAAAAATGGAGTGACTTTTCCAAATAATGAAAAAACAGACAAGACAAAATAATAAAGGAGCATTTCACATCAAGGCACCTACAGAAACAAGGTTTTTAACTTGAGGCTAAACTCTAGCAATCAAATGGTATACACTGATAAAGACAGTGTTCATTAAATATTTTTTGCAAAAAGGTTTCATTGGTTTTAGAAAGAATTATTAATCTATATGCAACACATTGGCTATTTGGACTTTAACTGATTTATTTATTTATTTTTAACTCTCAATAACTTAAAAATGGTGAATCAGATTTCGACCAGCTTTGGCAGTACTGCGGGGTGAGGAACAAGGAATCCAAAACAACAACCACACACCTCTTATTAAGCCTGTGATGGATGTGATGCTAATGTTTTTCTGCCTGGAGAATTCCATCTCAAAGTTGTCCACATTATTATGAGCCTTTTTCATTGCATCACCTGCATAGTCCAGTTGGGACATCTAGTGGAGTATGCAGGTACTGCAATAATAATGGTCATAACATATAACGTGATACTTTTGGAGATTTAATTCTCCTGACAGGAAAAAAAATAACTATCACAATTTTCCATGACAACAATCTGTCAAGAGTACAGAAATTAATATGAGAAGTTCAGCTCAATATTTCTTGCCCCAGAGTGTAATTGTGTTATATACAATCCAGTTAAGTATTCCAATTCTGGGGTTCAGGGGCATAATTATGGATGTTTGGTGGACGTATTAGATTCCTCATCCTTTACCCAGTGATAATACCAAAGCAGGTTCCAATTTGAGTCTTAGTTTTACAGTTAAAGAGATATTTTATGACTCTTCAACTTAAAAATTATATCATATTGTACATCGGCACAGGCTGGTCCTATTAGCTTAAAGATTTTCTCCTTTATTTGATAGTTCTACAGTAAAGAGTGACAGGAAGGTTGGGGGAAGACATGCAGCAAATGACTCAAGCCAGAATCGAACCTGGGTCACCGCAGAATGGACATAGTCTTAATGGTGCACACGCTTAGACTGATGTTCCACCGGGGCACAGGTCCTGTCAGTTTAAGGTAGGTTAATGTCCTGATCTCTTCTGAACCTTGGAATCTTTTTGAATTCATCCTGTTTCTTCTGGAAGAGCTGTGCTAGGATGAAGTCTGCAGTGTTCTGGAAATAGACATCCATGCCCAGAGTCTGAAGCTGGGATGAGAGAGATGAAGCAGAGGAACAGGATCAGATCAGTACACCTCACAACAGCAGACAGAACCTCCATTCAAACAAGTCAGCAAAAACCAAACCAAAAATATAGACAGCAGAGAAAATACAATTTCGGTGAGGAGATTTTTCATGATAATTATCTGATATTAGTGGTCCTTGTAGATGAAAATGATTGCGTGACTGAGTCCTAATTTTTGGAACTTGATTTCAGTGTGACACTCACCTCATCGTGAGTGCTAAATGCGATGATTAGGAACAAATTTCCCTTGCCCACATTCATGAAGTAGTGCTGTACGCCGCGAGGAAAGAAGAACACGTCCCCAGCTCTTACGGTGAATTCAGTGGAATTGTTGTCGACACCAACCTGTAATGGAGAATGAGGTACTTTAAGTCCAAGCAGCCATTGTTTTTTTGTATTTTCTGGACAATGATAACCGTGTCCTGGTCTTGTGAGTGTCTCCATGGTGACGAGGCACATGATCGCTGGTGTGAAATACAGCTCACCCTTCCGCAGCCGCTCAGCACGTAGCCCATGGCGTGAGCATTGAAATGATAGTGAGGCTGTCTCATGCCCCGTCTGTATATCCTCATGATTGCCAGGGTTACGGCGTCTTCATGCTAAGGGAAGAATGCAGGCAAATATTTAGGTTCAAATTGTAAAATTATTACACGAATAACTATATCCAGTAAAATGATTACATATTGAAATACAGAAGGAATAATGATTAAATATTTAAAATGATTGAATACTGAGGTTCAGACAATTAAATCCTTAAACACTGAAAAAAACAAAGCAAAATTTTTACAAGACTGAGAAATAAGTGAAATGAGTCAATATGTAAGTACACAAAGTCGATTTTTTCTATTTTTAGGGCACAGTGAAATGACTTAATGTTTAAGTTCACACATTAGAAGTATTGCATATAACCATAATTATGCAAAGTAAAAATTACATATTTAAGTACAAGCAGTAAAACTATTAAAACATTTCATTCCATTCTGTAGAACTATAATGTACATACTGAAGAACTATTAAAAATTTAAAATGCAGTTATTACATTAACAACCCCGATTCCGAAATAGTAATAATAATAATAATAATAGTAATAGTGTAAATTGTGAATAAAATCAGAACGCAATGACTTTCAAATCACACCAGCCAATATTTTATTCACAATAGAACAAAGATTACATAGCAAATGAAACTGAGAAATTTTACAATTTTATCCAAAAAATGGATAAAATGTGATGGCAGCTACAGGCTTCAAAAAATTTGGGACAGGGGCCTGTTTCCCATGGTGTAGCATGCCCTCTTCTTTTGGAGGTATCTGGGCATTGAGGAGACAAGTTTCTTGAGTTTAGCCATTGGAATTTGATCCCACTCTTGTTTAATACAGGCTCCCAGCTGCCGGAGAGTTTTGGGTCTCCTTTGACAGACTTTTCGTTTAATTATGCGCCAAATTTTCTCAATTGGTGAAAGATCAGGACTGCAGGCAGGCCAGTTCAGCACATGCACCCTTCTACTACGAAGCCATTTTGTTGTAATAGCTGCAGTATACCATCAGAGATGCTGTTTTGAACTGAACGTTGATAGCAGGAGGGGTGGTCTTTCTCCTCTTTTGCCCGGAGGACACAACGCCCATGATTTCCAACAAGAAAGTCAAATTTGGACTCGTCTGACCACAGGACACTTGACCACTTTGCTGCAGTCCTTTTTAAATGAGCCTTGGCCCACAGAACACGCCAGTGCCTCTGGATCATGCTCAACAGTGGCTTCTTTTTGCATGATAGAGTTTTAGGTGGCATCTGTGGATGGCACGGCAGACTGTGTTTACAGACAGTGGTTTCTTGAAGTATTCCTAGGCCCATTTAGTAATGTCAATGACCGAATCATGCCGGTGAGTGATGCAGTGGTGTCTGAGGGCCCGAAGATCACAGGCATCCAGTAAAGGTCTTCGGCCTTGTCCCTTGCGCACAGACATTTTTCCAGTTTCTCTGAATCTTTTGATGATGTTATGCACTGTCAGTGTTGAGACCTTCAAACCCTTTGCAATTTGACGTTGAGGAGCATTGTTTTAAAAGTATTGCGCAATTTTTTTATGCAAGCCTTCACAGGTTGGAGAGCCTCTGGCCATCTTTACTTCTGAGAGACTCAGCCTCTCTAAGACATCCCTTTTATAGCCAATCATGTTACACACCTGATGCAAGTTGATGTAATTATTTGCTAAATGCTCTTTCAGCTGATTCTCTTACATATTCATCGCATTTTCAGGCCTTTTTAGCTTGTGTCCCAACGTTTTTGAGACCTGTTGCAGCCAGAGAATTTGAAATAAGCTCATTTTGAGGGTAAAAATGTAAAATGTCTTAGTTTCAACATTTGAAATGTTATCAATGTTCTATTGTAAATAACATATTGGCTCCTGTGATCTAAAAGTCATTGCCTTTTGATTTTATTCACAATTTACACTTTGTCCCAACTATTTCGGAATTGGGGTTGCAATAAAATCGTTTATATGAGTCCTGTTGGTAATCCATAATTTTTTTAATTTCTCAAAACTGAACTCCTTTGTTAGGGCTGAAGAAAGAAGTGTTGGAAATACTGCAAACTGAAAAATAACGAACTATTTCTAAGGAAATATATTCTATTCAGGACCTTACAAAAGCCTCAAGAGTGTTCAGTTAAATTCTGTAAGGTCCTGAATAGAATATATTTCTACTTTAATGGGAGGAAAAATTTGTTGGTCAATAGTCTGAAACTTGGTTTGAAGTGATCTTCTCACAATTTACAATAATAACAACATACCTCATTGAGAGAATGGGCAAAAATCCTTTCAACTAATGGGAGCCCAGTCATTCTCTTGGTGAATCGAGCCCACTGTATAATGCCCCCGGGGTACCTAAACTTCTTTGTAGCTGGAGTAAATAATAAAAAACGTAATTAACATTTTCTTTCCAAACTTTTTTTTTCTGTTACACTGACATGAATATCCAGAGAAGCACAGGAGAAAATTCCTTCCGCGAATCACTTGTTCAAATAGTGCCGGTTTTTATTCAAAGTGAACTTTTCCTGGGCCCTGAGCCTCTGGCTCAAAATTAACATGCCCAAAATGAGCTGAGTATATCTCTGCAAGGTCTATTTGAATAACTTAATGGTCTATTTGAATAATTTTGGTGTCTTATCAGAGGTAACACCTTGAAGATTTCCAGAGAGGTGAAAACATCAGCATATATTTCACTGGGTCAGAGTAAATGAAGGTGGAAGACAAAATAAATGAAAAATTTGATTTCCGCATTATACAATTTTGCATTTTTAGAGTGAATATCCCATTGGAGTGTTGCAGTTGCTGCCCAAAACCTCTATTAAACAACAGCACTACATCTGATCATTACCTGTGCAAAGACTGATGCTAATAAACTGAAGCAGAGCAGGGTTAGAGAGCTTTTAGTATTGGGCTGTATCTCCAAATTCACCATCAGGGCACATGGAGGTACCATCTGTACCATTTAAAATTTCCAGGTACCAAACTAAAACTCATTTAATTTCACTGATGTTATTAAAGGTATTCATTCCATCTAAACACAAATACTTTGGCTTTGTTTTTAAAAATCAAACAGACACCTATGTAGCTTCCCATTCAGATAAAACCAGATGAAGGAAAGGAACTTAGACTCCAACTGTAGCAGGATATTCATGAGGACACATGCAATAAAATCAAACTGCAGAAAAGACAGGCAGAAACAACAATGCCTTTGTAATTATAGAACAAGCGGGAAATGACTTTTTTGAATAGTGTCTAAAATTTTGGAATTCTCGAGAGAAGCCATATTTTACAAAGTAAACATATGTACAAGCTCCTTCCATTTCCAACAGGCAGATTAAAGTCAAGCTGTTTTGGGACTTATTGGGGAAAAAGTTCGAAGAAAAGCACTCCACAAGGGCAGCACGTCTTTGAAAGTTAGTAAGCTGTAAACACATTATAGCCAAATAACTGCACTTGTGTAAAAAAAAAAAAAAAAAAAAAAAAAAAAAAAAACTGACTGTGCTCAGCAAATATGGCCATAAAGACAGGTTAGTTGGATGGATTTAAGAATTGGATCTTTTTTTGAAAAATGACGGGAGAATATTTCTTGTATGTATTGTATTGTAATATATTGTAAGAAAAATGTGAATATGTCCAAACTTTTGACTGGTACTATATATATTGGTTTCCAAAATGCAATATATCCATTTTTCTGTGTTGGCGCCAATTGCATTTTATTGAAAAACACAAACTTTATCCACAAGAAAATGCACTCTATAGTGTGAACTTCAGAAAACAGAATTTTGAACCATGTGCAAGAAGCACAAGGCTATCGCTCTATGGTATTATCTCAATTTTTGTCATTTTGGCACTTATTGCATTTTGGAAGCAAACTCTTTATATATGCATAGAAACAAACCCTATTTCAATGAAGTTGGGACATTGCGTAAAACGTGAATAAAAACAGAATACAATGATTTGCAAATCCTTTTTGACCTGTGTTCAATTGAGTACACTACAAAGGCAAGATATTTAATGTTCAAACTGATTAACTTCCTTGTTTTTTTGGAAATATTCAGTCATTTTGAATTTGATGCCTGCAGCACATTCCAAAAAAGCTGGGACAGGGGCATGTTGCCCACTGTGTTACTTCACCTTTCCTTTTAACAACACTCAATATGCGTTTGGGAACTGAGGACACAAATTGTAGAAGCTTTGTATGTGGAATTCTTTCCAATTCTTGCTTGATGTACGACTTCAGTGGCTCAACAGTCAACGTCTCCATTGTCATAGTTTGTACTTCATAATGTGCCACACACTTTCAATGGGAGACAGGTCTGGACTGCAGGCAGGCCAGTCTACTACCCACACTCTTTTACTATGAAGCCTTGCTGTTGTAAGGATGTAGGATGTGGCCTGGCATTGTCTCGCTGAAATAAGCAGAGACGTCCCTGAAAAAGACATCACTTGGATGGCAGTATATGTTGCCCCAAAACCTGTATGTACCTTTCAGCATTAATGATGCCTTCACAGAGTTACCCATGCCATGGTCACTAACACATCCCCATACCTTCACAGATGCAGGTTTTTGAACTTTGTGTTGATAATCTCAATGGTCTTTTTCCTCTTTAGCTCGGAGGACAAGACGTCCATGATTTCCAAATACAATTTGAAATGTAGGCTCGTCAGACCACAGCACACTTTCCCACTCTGCGTCAGTCCATCTCAGATGAGCTCAGGCCCAGAGAAGCTAGTGGCATTTCTGGGTGTTGTTGATATATGGCTTTCGCTCTGCATGGTAGAGTTTTAACTTGCACTTGTAGATGCTGATTTGACGCAGTGCCGACGGTCAGGGGCATTCAATGTTGGTTTTTGGGCTTGCCACTTACATGTAGAGATTTCTCTGGATTCTCTGAATTTTTTGATGATATTTGGACTGTAAATGATGAAATCCCTATATTCCTTGAAATTGCACGTTGACAAAAGTTGTTCTTAAACTAATGGACTATTTGCTCACATAGTTGTTCGCAAAGTGGTGAACCTCACCCCATCCTTGCTTGTGAATGACTGAGCCTTTCGGGGATGCTCCTTTTATACCTAATCATGACACCTACATGTTTCCAATTAACCTGTTCACCTGTGAAATATTCCAAAAAGGTGTTTTTTGAGTAATCCTCAACTTTCTCAGACTTTTGTTGCCCCCGTCTCAGCTTTTTTTGTTGTGTTCTGTGGGTCTGTGTGTTTTTGTTAGTCTATTTTAGGCTTTTATTATTTTTGTGATGTCCGTTTTTAGTCTCATGTCTTAGTGTTTCACATTTCGTATCTCTCCCGTGTTATTCCAGTCCATGCCTTACCCATGTACGGTCTTTGCTTTCTCCCCGGTCGCGTCAATAGTTCGTTCCCGTTTCTGTGGAAATAGATTGTGACACTATTTTGGGTGATTTAATGGATTCTGGGTTTCAGCCTTCCTTCCGTTCTCGTTTGCCAATTTCCCCTTGCTTTTCTATTTTACTAACCCGTACTAACGGTTTGTTGTTTTCCAGAATTTACCAACCAAAACTAACGCTGTATATTAGACTAACATACTAACGAGCACCAGGGATTGTACAGCTGCACTTACTAATTGACTAACGACCTCTTTGCATTCGCCCTGTTCTAGTCTCCACCTCTTGCTTTCGTTTAACTTGCCTTGCTGTGTTTTCTGCAGACTCTCTGCATTTATCTCATCTGTCCTGCATCTCATTCTATGCACTTAGGAGTCTTTTACACAGTTTATTTGTCCCATCTTTGGGAGAGTCTTGTGATCCTCGTCTGTGTGTTAATGTTTTTCTGTTTCATGTAATTAGGTTTCCCTCGTGCTTCTCCCCTCAGTTCCAGCTGTGTTTCCAAGCCTGCCCCATCCGAGTCTGCCCCCTGCCTGCTGTGTTCCCGAGCCTGCCCCCCGCCAGCTGTGCTACCCGAGTTAGCCACCTGCCAGCTGAGCCTGTCGCCGAGTCCTGTGTCTGCCCCCCCGCCTGTTGTCTTCCCGAGCCTCCTGATGTCCCGAGTTGCCTCCAGTCTGTTCCCGAGTTGCCTCCTGGTGTTCCAAAGTTGCCTCTAGTCTGTTCCCGAGTTGCTTCCTGCTATTCCCAAGTTGCCTCCAGTCTGTTCTCGAGTTGCCTCCTGGTGTTCCCGAGTTGCCTCCAGTCTGTTCTCGAGTTGCCTCCTGGTGTTCTCGAGTTGCCCCGAGCCTCCTGGTGTTCCCGAGTTGCCCAGAGCCTCCTGGTGTTCCCGAGTTGCCCCAGTCTGCCCCCAAGTGTTCCGAGTTTGGTTTTGATTCCTCCCGAGTTTTGATGATTTGTTTTCCGAGTTTCTCCCCTGTTCAGTGCTGGAGCATGGTGGTTGTTTTAGCCTGTGAGCCACGGTTTTTTGTCCCCCCCCCCTTCCGAGATTTTTAGTTTATCATTAAATTCTTTGGTTTCCCTGCATATGGCATCTCATGCCCTTATTTTCGTGCTCCGAGTCCAAGTCTTCCGAGTTCCCAGTGTTTTCCCCTCATTCCGTAACATTTTTGGAATGTGGTACAGGCACCAAATTCAAAATGAGTGAATATTTCCCAAAATACAATGTTTATCAATTTGAACATTAAATATCTTGTCTTTGCGGTGCACTCAATTGAATTTAGAATGAAAAGAATTAGCAAATCATTGTATTCTGTTGTAATTCACGTTTTACACAAGGTCCCAACGTCATTGGAATTGGGGTTTTATATTATATATAGCTTTTATTCTGTCATTTTTTTCCTGTGTCCTTGCCATCACCAAAATAGCTAATTATGCAAATTTATTATAATCCTGAGAGGATTAAGCAATAGCTATAAACCACATTCCCTTGATGACGCACGAGCACCACACATACAATGATCTAATATATAATTTTGAATACATTAAAAAATTAATTTGTTCATTTTTTCAAACAACCAGCATGGTTTACTTACTTCTCATGTTGAAGAAGTACTTGGAAACTTGAAAAATCTTGGACTTGGTGTAGCTGGCCTTGCGCACCAGTTCATTGAGATTTGGTGGGAGGTTGACAGCCTGGTTTTCTTTCGGTTGCTTGAAGGAATTGATGAAGCTAATGCCACCTTTCGGCTGGATAAAGAGTAGTGATATCACAGACTGAATCTGGCCGGATAAACAGTTGTGGTATTTCTACTGTGAATAAAAAAACTTTTGTATAAGCAGCCTGAAATTGCCTAGAAAATCTAAATGTTGATGTTTGTTGAATACTTAGCAATGAACTCAATAAGCAATGTCACTATTTGCAGTGCGCATATCACGAGAGTATTTGTATTTTTTACAACTGTGTCAAAGATCAAGGCCCATAAAAAAAACCAGTGCCACTGTGCTTTTGAGTTAGTTGTGAATTAAGAATCAGTAAAGAGGGACAGTTACAGGAATTATGTTCATGATTAGTAGGCCCTTTAGTGTGCTAAATATCTAAGTCTCGATATCAGTTTGACTACTCAAAGGCAAGAAAATAAAACCTTTTTTGTATTGAAAAGGTTGGTCTCAATTTAGCTACATAAAGCCAACGTTGATGCCGCTGTTCACCACAGTAATACAGCATCATAATTTTGAAGAAACCACTTTTGTGAAAATTAAAACTGGAAATAACTTCACACAGTACAAAGCAAGAAAGCCTCGCAAGGGACATAAAGGCAATGTAGACAATTGCAGGTCACATGCTAATGGCAATGCAAAACAGTTGCGACAACGCTAATTGCTAGCTAGCTATAGTAAATCAGCTATTCATCTTAATGTTAAAGTAGCTATGTTGTATATCAATCAGGTAGCTGGCCAGTATAAAAATGCAGTGGATAATTTGCCGTGAATCAGTTCTACTTTTCTACTGCTATTTGGCCGTGACATACGGTATGCAAGTGCAGTTGCATCATTTTTAAGCAAATTTCATTTTTACACCACAGCAAAGGGTTCTTTTAGGATTATGACCTTGTGAACATGTGCAGGGGGTTTGCTCATGGTTACGGTCTAACATGTGATGGATAGAAATCAACAGATAGCTGTGAATAGTTATAACTTTGCCAATTAGTTAGCTAGCTCGAATTGACATGCACCAAATATAACTACCTAAGTCAGCAAAAAGGCTGTCTAGCTAGCAAGCCGGCAAACGTTAGTTTGCTTGTATAGCTAGCTAGCTTACAATCATATGTGGTGTATGTAAATCAATAGCAAATAAGTTAATAGCCATTATTTCTATAAATAGTTTGAATTGGACCATGAGCATTTAGCTTGCTTGCTGGCCGTAATATGCACCAAATATTACGTTTGTCAGCTAACAATGACCAAAGAAAGCACAAATTAGCTTGCGTGCTAGGCTAGCAAGCTAATTTGCATGCTCAGCTAGCTATTTGCAGTGCATATAAATCAATGAAAACAGCGAATCACAATATTTTGCCACGTAGTGTTAAACTAGCAAGCAGTCATGAATTAACTGTGTAGCTAGGTCAGTTATGTATTGACAAGGCTAATAACCCAGTTACTGAGTTTTTACGTTAACTACTGTTAGTCAAAGATACTTGGTCATCAGGGTAAATTGGTATTTGTAGCAAAACTTGAAATCTACATAGATAAGCAGAAATACGTAGACTATGCCCAGTTCGGCAAGGCATAATTTCTAACCCTTAGGCTAGGTTTCTTCAGGGAACGTTAGCTGGCAAAATCTATCTTTAGTGCATATTAATTCCAGCTAGCTAGCTAAATGCTCATGCTTTAACTCTAGCTAAGGTACTCAGCGAAAGATATCAGGTGCAAATGTGGTATAACTGTGGATTTGTACTGGCAGTCACGGCCAAATAGCTGTAGAAATGTAAAACTGGTACACTGTGGTACGAAAATGCATGATATGGCAGGCTAGCTTTATGCAAACTCAACCAAGCTGATTTTATTATAACAACATCATAGCCACAATATTACTGTGGCACCACATTGAACACTTGTGCTTTTTATACAAGAGCTCAGAGCTCTGCTACTCTGCCAGTAACAGGCAAGCCTCTGTCTTATAAGTATTGTTGCAAACTATCCCTTCTCCAAAGACATACCTCACCCTAAGACTGATATACCTCATTGCTGCATAGTAAACAGCATAGCGAATTTGCCAAGGTGAGTTCATTTATGTGCTTTGCCCTTTGACCTTGTGCACGAGACCCCAGTGCAGGAACTGTTATCTTGCTTATTTGAACGTGCAATGATTTAGAAGAAAATGGTGGCTGATAAATACAGATTGGCGGAGCATTGCCAAGAAATTTTAGAGGAACATTGCACAGCTAGTTACAACTTAAATTTATTAAAAGAAATCAGCCAGGTGTCATGGTTTGTTAGGTGTGCGTGTTCTTTGAACCTTTCTTTGCAGCTCTTATCCCGGGACGATATTGGATTCCTGGGCCATCGAATTCTTTACCCAGCTGCTTGATTGAGCTGGGGCAGCGCTTCCCCAGAATCTATATAAGCAGGAGACCCGGCATGCCTCCTGCGCTAGGGTGTCTGTGTTTAGCTTTGCACTATAGCTGAAGGTATCTGTAGTCAGGTTTTGTATGACTTTATATCTTCCTATTGTTGGAGTTTCTTCTCCCTTTGCTTCCAATATTATACGTCCTTTGGAAGTGCTAGTACTTGCGTTTGGTCTGTATTATTCTCTGTGTTTGTACTGTGTTCGTGCTACTCTCTTTCCCTCTATCGTTGCGCTTGGCCTCTGTATAGTACCAGCCATTACACCAGGTGTTTAAAATCCGCACTTAACACTCACTATGATCTAAACAGCACTTTTTAGTGGGGGGAGGTTTGGTTTATTATGTTTTCAGCGTGGAATATCATTAAAGCTTATACATTATGCCTGCCTTCTTGTGGTAAAAATATGCAACTCAACGGAGTGGACGGCACTCTCAGTGAAGTATCTTTCAGTGATACCCTGATTGACCTGCTCTCAGGCGTCTGCGAGACAACGAGGGGCTTGATCAGACCTTCAGGGAGCGAGCAGCGATGTCCTTGGGTGTGGCATAGAAGACATCGTCCACATCGCGAGTGCGCAGCTCATCACTGGTCGTGAAGAAGAGGATGAAGAGGCAGGTTTGCCGGCTCACGCACTTCATCCAGTGCAGAGTGGCTCTGGGCAGGAACACCACCTGACCTGCCGTCATGTTAAACGATGTCACTGAGAACGGAGCGGAGTCCAGGATCCCGATCCACACTGTGCCCTGGGGAACAGCACCTCAGTCTTAGAGCTTAGTGGGGAGACAGTGAAACTCCAATGTTGCACTTGCACCATGGGCAATTACTAATTGACAAGCTTTTGCATGCATATAACAATCTCACTCACTTTAACCACATAAAACCTACAGACGCGTATTTTAGTTTCTCAGGTTCCACTGCTCTACAATTCCAAAATAGTTGGGACGAAGTGTAAATTGTGAATAAAATCAAAATGCAGTGACTTTCAGATCACATGAGCCAATATGTTATTTACAATATAACAAAGATAACATTTCAAATGTTGAAACTGAGACATTTTACATTTTTATCCACAAAATAACCTATTTCAAATTTTCTGGCTGAAACAAGTCTCAAAAAATTATCAGCATTCAGTTCAAAAACCAAAAAACATCTCTAATTGTATGGGGATGCATTGGTGCATATGGTGTAGGAGTCTTGCATGTCTTATAAAGCACCATGGATGCTGAAAGGTATATAAAGGTTTCAGAGCAACATATGCTCCCCTCCAGATGATCTATTCCAGGGAAGGCCTTGTGTATTTCAGCAGGACAATGCAAAACCACATACTGCAGCTATTTCAACAGCATGGCTTCGTTGTTGAAGAGTCCATGTGCTGAACTGGCCTGCCTGCAGCCCTGATCTTTCACTGACTGAGAACATTTGGTGCATAATTAAACGAAAAGTCCGTCAAAGGAGACCAAAACTCTCCAGCAGCTGAAAGTCTGTATTAAACAAGAGTGGGGTCAAATTCCAATGGCTAGACTCAAGAATCTCGTCCCCTCAATGCCCAAACGCCACCACTTTGTGTTAAAAAGAAGAGGGGATGCTACACCATGGTAAACAGGCCCCTGTCCCAACTTTTTGGAGACCTGTAGCAGCCATCAAATTTGAAATGAGCTCATTTTGTGGATAAAATTGTAAAATTTCTGTTTCAACATTTGCTATGTTATCCCTGTTCTATTGTGAATAAAATACTGGCTGGTGTGATTTGAAAGTCATTGCGTTTTGATTTTATTCACAATTCGTCCCAACTATTTTGGATTTGGGGTTGCATTTGAACCTGAGAAATCTCTATTTTTAAGGTTTTCAATTATAAATTCAAATATTCATAATCTGAATATGTCCAGCTGAATTACAGGAAAATGTGTATATAAAGATGAGTAAGATCTAGATATATAATTTGATCTGATGCTGCGACTATAAAAACGTGGCTCCCCGGGCCTGAATATTTCTCTCAGTTTAAGTGTGACTGCTGTAGCTTCAGAAAAGCACACAACCAGGCCCCTGCCATGACTTAGAATATGGGGGGAAAATTCTGTTTCTCCAGCTGCTCAAGGAGAAATTCAAGTGAAAATCTGAGTTTTAGGGATTAAGTGGCTTGAAGCTTTGGTAAAAACATTTCTTAGTGAAATTACGGGATGTTTCATTCTTGCCTTGGCCAGGTAGCCGTGCTCGTTAGCGTTGTAATGCCAGTGAGGGACCCTGCAGCCATTAGGTTTGATCTCCAGCGTGGACGCAGTCATGCGAGCGCCATTGGCATGAATACTTTCGCCAAATGCTCGCTCCTCCTTGGTGTCATAATGTGCTGGATTTTGTCGGTACCGGGCCCACTGGACCACTCCCCCCTGCAGCACAAACCTCTGATGCACAGCAAGAATAAGCAGATCAGTCAACAGAACCAGCAGGAAATTCTCAAAATAAGTTGGACGAGGAATGAGAAGGGTTTGTGTGCTGTTGTGCAGAAATTAATATATTACTGAGCTCCAGTTATTGATATCTGATATTTATGTTAGTACCCTACCTTATATTTAATAGAAGGCCCTTTTACTGATTTTTGCATGACTAGTAAATACACCTATTACCATTTCACATGAGGATAAAGTATGCAAGATTATGCAAGTCATAAAATCTACATTTACAAAAAATTCCAAGATTCATATTATTACAAACTGCTTTCACAGTTCATTTTGTGAGGTTTCATTTCAGCTCAGTGTCTGACCTTTGACTTGCGCATGCGGTTGAGGTAGCGGTATTTGTCCTCAGTCTGAGTACTGATGTTCTGAACGTTTGCAGCCGCCCTCTCTATGGGATCCCTCGCTTTCACTGGTCTTAGCTTTGGGGAGAGAGTCACCACTGCGAACACCAGAGTTAACGCAATGACCACCGTCAACAGACCCAAGCAGAACGTCCTCATGAAGTGGGAACAGCTCGCAGATTTCTGAGAAAAACAAGCACACACTGATGAGCAACAAAAAACATCTTGTGACAACAGGCTACCTGGCTGCAAAACGTTTAGATTATCAGTACATGATATTCTGTGCGTATTTGTTGCCATCAATACATTAAATGTCTGGCTAATGTCTGGCTAATGTCTCTGATTCTAATCAATAGTAAACAGGCTACCGAGCTCGCATACTTCTGTTTTTTCCTTAAGATCATCTGGGTAGATCTTGCCGTGAAGCTTTTCATTGCCAAAACCAAGGCTGATGGCATCCATGTCTTCAAAAAGCTGAGCTGCCAAGCAGGATCCTTGTCTGACAATGATAGTGATGTACTCCCCCCTGTTCTTTAAAGGTATTGCAAGAGGCATCTATTGCCTTACCATTTTTGGAAAGCATTTCAGTGCCATTTGACCAACTTCCCTAATGCGTTTATCGTGAAAGCAGCTTATTTTAGCACGCTGTTGGAAAGTGTCAGTACAACTGTGAAATGAGCCAAATGTTGGCAATAATTCGATGTCACAATAACTGTGAATTCTGCAAGACTGACCCACAGAAACACTTCCACTCTTACCCTCCTGGACTCCTGGGTAACTTCAATCTGTGCAGAAAGTCAGCTAATGTTATCGGAGTACTAAAAAAGGATTGTTTTGCCATTTTGCATTAGAGTCTGTACATCAGAGACACCATCACATTGAAAGCATTGTAATATAATGAGGAGGACTGAGTGATTTGAATGTGAGCTGTGAAGGAAACAACTGATTTCAAAATAATAGAACTTTGAGTGATATAAATAACACTATGACAATGATGATTTTTGCTCCGTTTTGGACACATATTCCTTATCTGTACCAGTTTCACGCAAGCCATTCCATTCTCTCTTCAACATCATGCAGATATAATGAAATTTAAAGCCATGCAAATATGAGAAAGGCTTCACACGGTTCATTCATGTCAAAGTCACGTCTGGAAAATGTGATAGAACTTATGCATGAAGACACCATGAAATGAAACAGAAATGTCCCTTATCTCATATTCATCTTTTGAGCTGAAGTCTAAAGGCCTTGCATTTAGCAAAAACAACACTCATCACTCAGAGCTCCATTATATGGGATAAACCATTATTATTATTAGACAGTAGTTAAAGTTTGTTTTAGCTTTTAGGAAATTTTATTTTCATGAAGTACAATTTGTTTTTTGCTCCAGCACTTTGGTCAATGGTCATTTTCAAATGTGCTTTAGCAATAAATCTGGATTGCTTTCACAAATTGCTTAAAAAAAAAAAACAAAAACTGTTTTGGTCGTGTCCATCACTAATTAATTTCTGGCCACAAATATTTGATGGTTTTACACACGTGTGGCAGGCGCATCCCACTAGACCCATTAACAGCTGTTTTTGGTGTCATAAGTGATAATGTTCAGATCTCTAGATCCCAATCATTTGCCATTGCGTTTTCCTCACTGCTAGCTAGGAGACTTATCATGCGGCAATGGAAGTCTGCTAATCCTCCGTGTATCCTTTGTTGGGTGAAGGAAGGAGGTCCTGGCTTTTTTGCCACTTGAAAAGCATAGATACTCGAGGGGTAGGTCTTCTAGCAGATTTAACAATACATGGAGTCCTTTTCTGGAGTTTACAGACAGCCTATCATTCTCTTGAACATCAGGGCTGCTTGTGTCACTGGTCTGGTAGGACGCTGGGTACAGCACAGTTGCATTGATTGTAAAAAAAACACTCAGAAACAGTCTATAAGATGTGTCTAAATGCTGGAATGCTCCTCAGGGTAGCAGACTCCCTTTTCCCTTTTTTTTTTTGTTATTATTGCTATTCTTGTTATTGTTTTTGTCGTTATTCATTTACTCTTCTTTGGCTATATTACTATTTCAATGTCCTTTGTTTTATTTATCAAATTTTATTCAATATTTAAATTATTATTGTTATTATTATTGTTGTTGTTATTTTTATTACTATTATTATTATATCAAACTCAATATTGTATAGTATGTGTTATGTGTACTTGTGGGTGGGTGGGTTATGGGTTTGTTTATTTGTGTGTATAATTGTGAAAACTCATGAAGTTACAAAAAAAAAAAAAAAAAAAAAAAACTGAGGGCTAAAACCAACATAAACGTGTTAGGCCACCACAAACCACAACAGCTTCAACATACGTATTCAGCAGCAAAAGTTCCTGTAATGCTATATAAAATTGAATCCTAAGTAAGATGCATCCCTAAATCTAAAGAAAATTTGTGGTTCCGATAGATAACAGACTCCTGTTACAAGTTCAAAGGTTTAATAAGCCACATGGGTTACAGTTATCACGTCATGACACTGGAAACATTGACAAGCGTAAATGACAAGTCACATATCAGTAACGCGTGTGTCCCTTTCTGGCTTCAATGCAAGAAACACATCATCTTCACATGGAATGAATCAGATGTCTCACTAAATCCTGTGGTAAACCATTCCATATCTATATGAGCCTGTCACTAAGTTCCTGGAGTGTCGCTAGGGCACGTGGTAAATGTCAGAGATGTCATTCCATCTCACCCCCCGTCTGCTCTATTGGGGAGACATATGGAGAGTGAGCAGGCCAAGGGATCACATTCACGTTGTTCAGTCTAAGTGTTTGTTGCGCAAGTCGAGGTACATGCGGTTGGACGTTGTCATGTTGAAAGAGAACGCCATGGCCATGTCGAGGCAAAAACGGAAGAACAACAGGACAGATGATCATGTCATGGTAACACTGTCCAGTGAGGCTGCCATCAACCACAAACAAACGAGTTCTCTGTCTAGCTGTGATCCCACCCCATTCCATAACACTGCCACCCCCGAAATGGTCTTGCTCCTTAACACAGTGTTCCGCGTAATGTTCACCTTGATGTCAGTAAACACATCTGCGTCCATCATTGCGGCTGAGGTTGATATGAGACTCGTCAGTGAACAGCACCTGTCTTCACAGACTTGCTGTCCAACGTATACGCTGCCTGCACCACATAATCGTCAGTGATTGTGGGTCAAAATCAGGCGTATCTTCTGGCGACAATCCCAAACGTCTAAAGCAGCGACATACAGTCTGTGCCGATATTCGTTGAAGTCCTGGGATGGTTCTGCAGTGACTGTTGCAGATTGGAACTGATTTTGCAGGTTTGTGGTTTGAATCTAATGATCCTGCCTGACGCAAGTAACGGGTGGCCTGCCACATTGAGGACAGTCTATGACACCATTCTTTGTGGCCAACCCTGCCATAAAGTCCAAATGCTGTTTCTATGGACGTTGAATTGTTTTGCGACATCCCGTTGAGATGATCCTGCTAGAAGCATACCAATGGCTCTGAGACGTTCATTTTCAGTTAGGCGTGGCATCTTTAAATTTCGAGCAAGGATGGAAACGTGTTGTTTTTCCATGTGGAAGTTGCACTAACGCTAGCAGGAACAATGCATATCGAATCCCTGCGACACATGTGCCTTTATACCCAAGTTTAGGTCATCAAATGCATGATGTTCGCATAAAAGTCACCTTTTGCATTTAAGGCATGCTTTTCCGCAGTGGGTGTGTTTGTGTTACTTCTTTTCATATGCTCTTCCAAAAAAGAAACTATACATTGTTTTAGCATCAATTTATTATACATGAAATGTTTTGACAAATGTGGAAAACATATTGAAATATACTCTTCCAAAAACGAAACTGTACAAATATTGAATTATTGATTACCCTTTCTTTTCAATATGTTTTCCACATTTGTCAAAACATTTCATGTATAATAAACTGATGCTAATAACAATGTATAGTTTCTTTTTTGGAAGAGTATTTGAACACCAGACATTTTTTCTTCTGAACAGCTCATGAAAATTGGTGTCACAGGAACTTTTGTTGCTGAGTATAGATTCCAGAAGTCTCTGGGACTCGATTAGAGGGGTGAAACGTCTTTCTTTCCAAAGACATCCCATCATTTAGTATTTTTGAAGGCAGGACTCAGGATAGGAACTAGGCACGGGTATCCTCTGCCCTCGTTCTGAACTTGCGAAGATTCAACCAATGAGTGTATAAGAAGCGGTGGCTGACAGGCACGTGCTTCGGAGGAGAGCCGCGAACTGTGTACACTCTCCTGAGTTGCCAGCGAGGGGTCACATACGAGCAAGACCTGGACATAGTTCACCAATTGGCCATTCCAGATTCAGGTGGGATTAAAAAAAAAAAAAGTGTAACATTATGCATCGACTGTAACACTTTGAGTCGGATGGTCTGCATATAATGTTACACGAGTAACATTATGCATCAGAGTAATGTTATGAGTTGTAACATGCCTAACCTGTACTTAATATTTGACTAAATTTAATCCGGAAAAATTCTGTAGGCCTTCATCTTCAACATGTATCCACCTGAACAACAAAAATGAGGTCCAGATACAACTACAGATACAATTCTGCGTGCAACAGAGCACGGTCCTTCAATGGAAACGTATATGGAAGAGGGGAACACTTTTAGTGAGGCGATTGTATATTATTTGCGTATTCACATAATGCGTAAAAGCATTAAGGCAAATTAATGTACATTTACAGTAACAGTTCAGGGGTACAGTTCCCAAAAGCTTAGTTTGAACCGGACTCTGGAAGTAGTTAAAAGAGTTAGCAACTCGCAGTGCCTTTGGGAAACATACCTCAGCTCAGTAAATTGCAGGACGGTGGCCCACATTCTGTTACAAGCTTCTTAGTTGCTTAGCAACAACAGCAGCAAAAAATTATGTGTTATTCACGATCAGATTTCTGTGGGGTGGATCACGGCAACAAATCAAGAACACACATTGATTTCATTCATTAGCCATTAAAATATTTCCGTCGTCGCTGGTGTGATTCACTTGTGATCGGAGTCCGAAGTGAGACTCGTGGCTACATTCTATGGTTGGATTAATAATCCAGGCTCTGAGCCCCAAAATTCCACTAGCCAATGAGGTCAGACCACACAAAAAATCCTGCCCACACGAGAGGTTTGTGACAGAATTGCAAACAAAAAATCAAGAAGCGTAAACGAGAGAGCTGAGAACGTAACCGTAAATCTGATGATTGCGACAGCAGCAGAGGGAACCGTGAACGAAAGAACAAATTATCAAACAAATAAAAGACCAATGGTTTACTCCATCAGAAAAATAATTTGTTTACAAGTCATAAGTTTTACCTTTGAGGTAACTTTTTTTCTTCAGTAAGTTATATTCTCTCTCAATTTATAAATTTTTGTTTGATATCCAAAAAGTTTTGTTCAAATATTTTGACACTAATTTCGTGATCTGGAAAAACCTAGTGAGTTTATCAGAGGCAAAGGTCATAATTGAACAAAAACATTTAGATTTTGGATTTTTACTAAAAGAAAAAAATAATAGGAACTTGATTTTGGCAGTTCAAATAACACAAATAGCAAGTGTTTTAGCATTTTCACTGCTCTAGATTACAGCAAATGAGGGTCAAACTCAGTTTCCACCAAAAGTGACATATGTACTAGGCTTCTCCAGATCACAGGAGGAATCTGATTCCATATTAGTCTCAACAGAGACCTTTGTGGCTGGTTTTTTCTTAGCGCCAGCTTTTAGATCAGTTTCGTAGTGGCATTTGGTCTCCGCAAATTGCCACCTCATCAGAGACTGGTCACAAACCCATGCCAATTTTGATGGCGGTGGAGAGTGCAGCTGTTTCAATGCAGGGAAGATCTGCTGACTACAAAGGCCAGAGCATATAGTTTGCATCATTCTCTTTCTCAAACAACCATTCAGCGATTAATACACCAGTTTACTTAGGCTAATATATCGTTTTATTTGACCCAATGCACCCTTTTATTTAGGGTAATGTACTTTTTTAAAATTTATTTATTTTTTATTGAAGCCAATATACTCTTTAATGTAGGCTTATATACCCATTAGTTCAAGCTAATCTACTGTTTTATTTAGTTTAATATACCCCTCTCCCTCGGCTGTAGAGAATATGGTGAACAACGACCTGGCAACTTGTACATCTCTGGATGAACACCTGTGCGTTTGCATCGCTGAATTCTCACATGTACATCTGTGTTTGTAATGAAAGGACAAGCAGTAAGTGCGTGCTTCGGTTCTGAAAAGACAAGCCGTTGGGAGGAGTTTTGTAATCTTCAGCCGAAAAACCAAAATGTTGCATTGGTTTCCTCCACCTTTGACTTCTGCTGAAGATGTTTTCAGTGGAAACATGCCTAGATGTTTTGTAATCATGAGATTTCACACTTTGTGAAATACACTCAGTCACTAATGCTTTTGTACAAAGAAAGCGAAATATTAAAACATTCACAATATTAAAAGGCTGAAAATAAAGACCCCCCAGTGAATGTTTTACACTGATGATACAAATTCTTTTAACACAGATTTGACGAAATATCCACAAATATCCACATTTCCTTGTCTCAGAGAAATATTGTTCACTACATCATCTCCACCAACCAGCTGGCACTGTTCACATAAGGTGAGTTAAGTCCATGGATTCATGCTGTTGACACCTAAATCTCACCCTCCCGTCTGAGCGTCGCAGCAGAACACAGACTAGGCTGTTTTTCCGCTTGTCAAAGAGTTTTAGACAATGCAGCCAAAGGCCTGTATTCAGAAACGACACTCACACTGAGTGCGAGTGAGTACTAAAACTTAGTTAGTGTCAGGTTATACTAAATGAGTCAGAGGTTGTCCTAACCCTCATTTGCTTTCAGAGACCTCACTCACACTGAAAATAGCGTCTCTTTCTGAGTGAAGGTTGAGTGCAGGGAACACCTCCCTTGAGCCGCACTAACTTGCACTGGTATTTCTTTGTCATGGCTTTCAGGCGGTTACAAACATTAGAAACTCTGGATCATTTACAGCCACGTGCTTGACGCAATCGCAACTATGCAAATTTTAACTCTAATGATCATAATGATGCCGGTAACTTACTAGCTGACCACCTGGTTTCAGTGTTTACGAACTGTACTGTGGTGAACTCGAGGTTAGCATTTGTATACCCACCAGTAGCTACTGGTGAACTGGCAATAGGGGAAGCTCAAAACCATCCCTTAAAAATATTGATTGAAAAAAGGTCATATCCAATAATTTAATAAAATTTTATTTACTTGAACTCCAAAAATCCGAAGGATTATCACGTGTCGCCAGTTCTACTCGTTAAGTTAGAATGAGCATTGATAATTATTGCCCTGTTTTCAATTCATTCAAATTACCACTGCAAAAACTCTGAAAACTCTCAACATTATCAGGTGTGGCCAGTTTTCATAAATGACGCATATCTGTCAACTGTCACGCATTTGGATTTCTCGCGCTTTTCTTTACTCATAGGTTGGTAAATTCTGTGCTCAGCTGGCTCGTGGGGCGCGAGTGGATTGGTCTGCCAGGCTCATGTAGCTGTAAGTCACACGAATCCTCTCTTTTCTACCCAGTGCTCACTACTGTCAATTAAGCTCGAGTGGCATTTGTGAAGAGCAACTGGCGAGGAGTGGGACCGCTCCTTCGGTAAGTAGTAGGTCGAACTCTTTCTCACACTCCAGTTACATTTCAATCGAACTCAATATATGGTGAGTGGAGGGTGAGTGTGAGTGTCGTTTATGAATACGGGCCTAAGACTTCTGTTCTTGGTCTGAAAGGAGGGCCTCCTGTCGTGCTAAAGACCACCGACCTCTAACTTTGACATGTTGTGCATTCTCTGATGCCTTTCACCTCATCATAGATCCCCCCTGATTTGGAAAAAGATTAATGAGTAGGATTTACTAATTTTTGAAAAAATAAGAGAAAACTGGTGGATACTGGAATTAAGTTGTTAGAAATTAAAGGGTGACGATAGTGGTGGATTAAATAAGTTTCAGAGGAAGTCATTTCAGTACAACAAGAAACCAAGTAAGTCCAAAAATGGCTCAAACTAATTTTCTTAAAAAAAAACAGACTTGCTGGGTTTTTTTTTTTCAGATCAGGGGAGAGGTTTATAGGTTGGTGCTGAGTTACCACAAGCTTTCAGTCAGCTCAAACGAGTCCGGCCATTCACCTGTGACCGCTTTCAACAAGGTTTTTCCATCGGCAAAGCTGCTGCTCACTGGATTTTTTTATTTTTTTTGTTTCTCGCACTATTCTGTATGAACTCTGGAGAGAAACCATAAACAGCAGGCTTTGTCTAATAAGTGGCCAGAAACAAAACACAATTTCCCACAGCAGCTTCAGATATTCACATATTCTCCACCCCCATGGCTTCCACATGCATTTGCTGTAAAGAAAACAACTATCACAATGCATTCCGTTCGCTCACTAATCCAAAAAAACCTTCTACCCTGTATGGATTAGTGAATTACAGCTGTCAGAGATAGCACTGCATTGGTACACCATCCACCATAGCGTGGAGAAAACTGGCTGTGATCATAATCTTGACAGTTTGTTCTGTACACAGGTGAACGGAAAACAAAAACAACAAAACTTCGGGCAAAATTTTTCACTCTTTACCTGCAAATACAGTACGGTTAATAGAATAGCAACGGGCTATTGAAAACACCGAGTTTGCAGCAAGTCCTTTCTTCTTGAGGATTACTTGAAAGATCTCCGATTGGAGTTAATGGATTGTCCTCCAATACAAATCTTGAACAATGCGGGCATTCCATCCATTTTCTGACCCCAGCAATTATCCTCAATCTAGACACACTTTAACCCTCAAAATTTGAGCTGGAGAAGAGAGGACAACCAACGGAGTTGTGAGTAAGCTAGCCAGGTCACTAGCTGTTTTCTTATGTTAATCTACTTAAAATTTCATGACTGGCAAAATTTTCACTTACTGGCAAACTCTAGCCAACTTGCGTTACAATTGTAAACTAATGCTAGCATAGCATAACAAAATATAACATGAATGGCGAGAACAGGCTGTTCAGCCCAACTAGACTCGCCAGTTTCTTTACACTATTGTGGATATATCACTTTGGATACTTAATGACTCAATGGTATTAAGCTTTAAGTCAAGCCTGCTCTTGAAAACTCCCAAGGTCTCTGCTGCAACAAAATGATCAGGCAAGCTGTTCCACATCAAAATTACTCTTTGGGTGAAGGAATATTTCTGAATATGAGTGCTAAACTTACCTTTAGTCAGCTTCCATTTGTGACCACGAGTTCTTCTAACAACACTTAGTAGAAGGAATCCCACATAATTCACTTTGTGTTAATTCCTGTAACATATTTTGAAGACCTCAATCAGATCACCCCTTTGTCTCCTTTCCCAAAGACTAAAGAGATTAAGGATCTTCAGTCTTTTCTCATAGCTTTCATCTTTTATACCCAGAATTAGCTTAGTGGCTCTTCTCTGAACTTTGTCTTAGAGCCTCAATGTATTTCTTAAAGTATGGTCCCCAGAACTGCACACAAAACTCCAGATGTGGTCTGGCTAGTGTGTTGTACAAAAGAAGCATTACCTCCTTGGATTTGAACTCTTTTGGCAATGTATCCCAGCATCCGATTGGCTTTTTTAACTGCTACGGCACAATGGCTAGAGCCTGTGAGGGTTTGGTCAACAATCACTCCCAGATCTTTTTTGTGTGGAGTACATTCCAGTTTAAAACCTCCCATGAATAATGGGGTCTAATGTTTTTATTACCTACATGTACAACTTTACATTTCGCAACATTTACATTTGCAATATTTCTGCCCAATTCTGGATACTATACAAATCATCCTGAATCACTTTAGTGGACTCAAAACTATTTGCCAAACCACCAAAATTAGTATCATCTGCAGATTTAACTTATCTGCTCTCAGTATTCCTATCAAGGTCATTAATGTAGATGAGGAACAGCAGGGGTCCCAACACCGATCCCTGGGGGACACCACTCCCCACCATACCTAGCTCAGATGAGATACCACTGACCACCACTCTTTGTGTTCTGTCCTGCGACCAGTTTTGAATCCACTTCAGAATACCTCCTGTAGCTCCAAAGAAGGTCATTTTAAAAATTAGTCTCTTATGCGGTACTGTGTCAAATGCTTTCTCAAGATCCAAATATATGATGTCATAAGCCCTGCTCTGGTCATAAGTCTTGGTGGCCTCTTCAAAAAATTCCAGAAGGTGTGTCAGGCATGACCTTCCCTTACAGAAACCATGTTGGCTATCCTTCAAGATATTGTTACGTTCAAGAAATAAGTCCAGCTCATCTTTTGTGATAGATTCCAATATTTTGCACACAATGCAAGTTAAACTGACTGGCCTGTAATTTCCTGGCTCGGTACGGTCCCCTTTCTTATATGTTGGTATTATATTGCCCTGTTTAAATTGCGCGCATTTTTCTCTATTCAGCCTTAGTAATCTCATTGTTATCCTTTATGTACATCTTATAAAGATTCCTCTTTTCCCTCAAACTCCTACAAATAGTTGAGGTCATTCACTGAGGATTTTGCTTTTTCAGCTTACTTTTGGACACCTTTGGAATGAATTTTCATTGTGAATCAAGTAAAACCCCCTTAAATCTTTCCCACATCTCATTTACGGACTCACAGTCCAGGAGTGTCTCCCATTTTATTTCACTTAGATATGAGCGCATCCTGTCAAAGTTTGCTCGCCTAAAATTGAAACTTTTTGCTTTTAAAGACACCTTCCCATGAAAATTAACAGTAGAGTGATCACTTGTCCCAAGTCGCTCCAGTACCTTAACATTGCTAATTCTATCTGGGTCATTACAGAGCACTAAGTCTAAAATTACCTTCTCTTTGCATACTGCACCAAAAGATTATCATTTATAACATCTAGAAATTCCTCCTCGCCCCCTACCCTGTCCTTTCACCATTTCCCAACCTATACCAGGATAATTTAAGTCTCCCATAATAATAGTCCCTCCTCTTCTACAAGCTTGCTCTTAAAGAGCATTTCATTGACTGTACTGTCCAAAGCTGGTGGTCGATAGCATACACCATACATGTTTAAACCTGTCTCATCTTTTCCAATGAGCCTGACCCAGATATCTTCACAGGGCAAGGGATGTTCAATTTCAGGAATTTCTTGCACATTTACTGTATGTTTTCGTTCACATAGAGTGCTACACCCCCTCCTCGCCTATTGCGCATCTAATCTTCTTCTAATCTTAAATTTACTAATACTAATTCATTATATTCACTAATACTGATTATATATTTTTATCATTATTCATTTATTACTCATACTAATAATCAGTAAACTAACAATTAAATTTAGATCATATTTAGCCATCAATAATCTTAATCAATAACCATATTATGCAGGCAGCAGTAACACAAATGCGCACACACACACACACACACACACACACACACACACACACACACACACACAGAAACATACAAGTAGTTCACATACGGATAGGGAGGGGATGAGCAGTGCAAACACACAGACTAATACACATAAAACACACAGACAAACATACATACAAGCAGTTCACACACAGACAGACACACACAAGCAATTCAGTTCACACATGCATGAGCAGCTCACACACACACAAGCAGCAGGCTCATGTACTTTTGATTAGTAAGCAGGCATCTGTTTACTTGATTCAAAAACATAATCAGAGGATGTATTTGTTTTCTGTAGCTTTGATCAATATTTGTTGCTACTGAAAACATAATCAATTGAATATGTATCAAATTCATCCACTTTGAAACTATTCATCTCTTGCCTGTGTACATGTCTGGACATGTCTTGCTTGGGAGTTTCCACTCCTTTATTGAGATGTCCTCTCTGGCCTGTAACTTTCCAAATCCTTTGAAGTGGTGCACATGCATCTTTGCTTTGAATTCCTGAAGGATTGGCTAACAGAGTTTTGGTTTGCCTGTCCAATTGCGAGAATGAGAAGCGGAAAGACCATATTTGAAAGATTTTCGATGGTAAGGGTATAAGACCTGGGTGTGAAAGTTGGGAAATCAGTTCTTCTTGCGCAGGAGGAACTCGGCTTTACATTTATCAACATGACACAATAAAGCCTAATTTTCTTTTCAGAATCTGTCTCTCTCCAATTGCTTGAGGATGGGGGAACCTCACAATCTGAAAATATGTTGAAGAAAACCACAACACATGGACCATGATCCCTCCCCGCTCTGGCCAGGAGCTTGTCCGCACGCTCCAGGAGGCCTCCTACCTGGGCACCAGGCAGGCAACACACCGTACGAGACTCCTTGTCGCGCGAACAAACTATACTGTCTATTCCTCTTAGTATAAAGTCCCCCACTATCACTAACTCTCTTTTCTGAGGGTTAGAGGCCAACAAGGTGCCCTGCTGCTCATCAGTCCCCTCACTCTCAGGGTCAGGAGCCAATTTGAGTTCCTGCAAGGGTTGGAATTGGTTGGACACCTCCACCACTGGAGGAGCTGTCACTGTACGGCGTCCACGCCCTTTCCTGCTCTGATGTCCTACCGTCACCCAACTTTCTTTCCCTGCCTGCTCTGGGGATCCCGCACCACCTTGCTTTAGCGTACACACCATTTCTCTAAACTACATACTGCTTAGTTCCCCTAGGAACTCTACTGATTGCAAACTAAATGTTGCGCCGCCAACTGGCCCTGAAGATCAAGGATCTTGCTCTCCAGATGCTCAATTAGCAGGCACAAGTGGCAGACAAACCCACCCTGGAAATCTCTTTCCAAAAGTGCAATCATCCTGCAACTGTCACATAGTTTTGGCCACATTTTGAACCCCCTAGCTAATGACCTTGCTCACCCTAGATAAGGGAAAATTACTAATGCCGAGACAGAAGCTCAGGAACCACAATTTATTAATTTATTAACCTGAGAAGCCCTAAGCAGCAATCACAATAGAAACTGTGGGGAAACTATGTAAATGGATAATAAGCCTCTTTTAACAGGGGCTTAGTTTCAGTTAACAGAAATGAAATACCAAATTGAGAAACTCTATAGATAAAAAGCACTCCTAATAAGCCCACTTGAGTTTATCAAGTCCCGGTACTATTAATGTACTAACCTAAAAATATCACAGGGCTTCGCTGAGAACCCTGATAAAACAGACTGGCCACAACGCCCCGAGAAACTGGAGGAGGCTGGAGGGAGAGCACTCCGGTAAGCCTTTCCGTTTAAATTCCAACATAACCGAGTGGACGACTCAAGTGACTGCTGCCCTACTAACTAAATACTAAACCTCAGATCCCCAGCTAGAAAATGCAAACAATGGCCGTGTTCGAAATCGTCCACTCATCCACTCACTCCCTATTCCCTACATCGTGTATATGATATAGTGCACTACATAGGGAATGACCAAAGGAGATTTCGGACACTACACCGGAATTTTCTGAACATGATTGCGTCAGCAAATGCGCTGGATATTCCTGTGATGAAAGCGTACATATGGAGTATCATCTTTTTTCCCCCTAGCCGTTAATGCTTCGCTGCTCTGAAATTGGGGTCCCCCCCCCCCCCAAGTGACTTACGTCCCATAATTTACGTCAATTTGGGTCATGATTACCCGGCGAAATAAGGCTTCGATTTGTGCCTTACTCGCTAGTTGGCTACCTAGCTAGCAAGCCCAAGTGATACCAAGTTGTGTGTCATAATTAGCGCGCCATTGTATTTAGCTACATGGCCAACTAGCTAGCGAGCTTAACGGCTACAGTTCGCACACAATGCAATACTCGCGAGCGAGCTGTTTTGCTAGCTAGCTAGCAAGACAAAGAGGCATCGATAACTATAATATTTCAGCTTGCATGCCAATGTAACGTTATTTCACATCCTAAAGTCACTTTCACACCGAACGCGAAACTAATTTTTTTGCATACATTCAAAGTTAATGCAAAGACGCGAATATTCGCGAAAACACGTGTATTTGCGTTTTTTGCATTAACTTTGAATGTAATCTGTGGTCCGGTGTGAAATCAGCTTTATTGAAACATTGGAGAATGTGTTTCTGGAGGGCGGAGCCACCTTACGCTGCACATTCTTCTTCATTGAAAAACTCGACCGCAGTGCATTGTGGTATATGGCACTACAATGTAGTGTACATAGCTTGCTCACTCGATTCCGCTGTACATTATGGGTATTTAATAGTCCACTATATAGTGGATGAAAAAAATTCGAACACCACTACAAAATGTCGGACACACTATATAGTGCACTACATCCGTGATAGGGGGCGATTTCGAACACAACGAATAACTATCTGGCTAGCTAGCCACAAATACAACCAAGGGTAACTGAGGAAAGAGTAAAGCCCCGGTTCCCTTTAATTAAAACGAACCGAATAAACAAGTAATTTACTTTGTGAGCAAAGTATACACGGTATCTCCCCCAACAAGCTGTCGCTAAACATTCTCAAGCAGTTAAACTTTAATCAGCTTTAATAAACTTTGATCAAGGCACCGCAAGCGGAGGAAAATACAAAGATAAACACTTTGCAAATTATGTTAATCAGAAGAGCCCTTCGATAATACTAAAATGCGAAAATGACAAAAACCTCGGTTCGCATTAATATTCGAGTTTCTAAATGCGTTTATCCGGTAATGCGGTAGAGAACGAAGGAGAGAGAACGAAAGGGACTAAAAAAACCCTGGCGAACGTCAATATTTATTGGCTCGAAGACTGTATGAAAGGCAAGCCACCGAGAATGAAACCAAGCCGGGTTATAGTTAGATTAGATATCCAGGTAATTCGATAATATTCTTGGCGCTTAGAGCTTACTGAGGTTTATTAGCTAAATCAGCTACAGAAAAACCAGGCCACAGTGCCTCAGTCCTTGGAAACAACTCTATTTTACTTGATATATCACACAAAGGGCATCGTTTCACTTGAAAAAAAAAAAGATAATAGAAATAGATCTAAAAAATTATTCATTTTTCTATTTTTGTGTTTAAATATGTGTATTTTTGTGCGTTTTTGTAAAATATGATAGAGAATTAGCTTTGTAAAATATATTCCTGTTTTTTTTTCGCATCTGCTCTGCATGTATGAGGAAATCGCCCACAGGTGGGTTTGTACAGTAGATTATCCAATGGCAGATTCAAGATATGAGGGAAAAGAAATTAATTTTGCCAATATAGGCCCTGAAATCTGATCAGAAAAGGGTGATTTTTTTTATTACCCTAAGCAGAATACTATGATGACAAGCAAGGTCACTACTACCCCAATACCCAACCCATAAACACTGTAAAATCTCTCCTGCAAGATTTGTTTGAGTGGAGGTCATTGGTGGAAAAACTAGCTGACTTAAGGTTTAGATCAGGGGTGTCAAACTGACCCGTAAATGGGCCAAGAGGCTGCAGGTCTTCAATCCTACCAAGCAGAAGCTCACCTGAAAGCACTGATTTAATCAACTAATCTAGGCCTGCACAACTGATTAGTTGTATCAGGTGCGCTTCTGCATTGTTGGAGTGAAAACCTGCAGCCTCTTGGCCCGTTTACGGGTGAGTTTGACACCCCTGGTTTAGATGTTGGGCCCAGAGCAATCTGACCTTGCAATCAGACAGCAGGCTAGAAGCCTAGCAGGCTTCTTCTCCCGTTCAAGCCTCCCACCTCTGCCTGTACTGGCCTCTGAAAACCCAGAGACAGTTTCCTCCCACATTTTTTCTGTTTCCATTCCATTTCCATTGACACCATACAGCATGAGGTTGAAGCCGTCAATCGCAACATAAAACCCACCACATACATCCTGGAGCCCCTTCCCCACTTCTCCTCTAAAATCACATGTCCCCTAATCATCAAAATCATCAACCACTCTCTCCAAGGTGGCCATCATCCATCTGCCCTTAAAACTGCCATTATCAAACATCCTCTTACATTGTCGACAGTACACCCTTGGACTCTCTGGCACCGTCCGAAAATGGTTCCATTCTTACCTTACTGGCAGAACTGAGTTTGTTGCACTGGGGAATGCCAAATCCCGCACACACAACTTCACCTGTGGGGTCCCCCAATGACCAGTGCTCGGTTCAAACCTTTTCACTGTTTACATCCTCTCCCTTGGTCACATCATCAGGAAACACGGACTTTCTTTTCACTGTTATGCCGACAACACTCAACTTTACATTGAAACTGGTTCCACTCCCTCTGCAACCACACAATCACCATCGGCACTCTCTATCTGCCTGGAAGAGATAAAGGCGTAGATGAATCACAACATCCTTCAGCTCAATATCTCTAAAACTGAAGCCATTCTTGTCAGCACTCCCCACCAGATACATTCATCATCCATAACCAGCATTTCTTTCTCTGGCCACAAAATACCTCTCTCCAAAACAGTCACCAATCTGGGTGTTAAGTTTGATACCCACCTGCCATTTGAAACCCACATTAAATACCTCTGCACAACCTCATTCCACCATCTACGGAATACTGCTAAGCTCCGCCCCTCCCTCACCCTCCAAGACACAGAAAAGCTTGTCTCCTTCAGGCTCGACTACTGCAAAGCTCTCCTCATCGGGATACCTGGCAAGAGCCTTCAAAAGCTCCAGTATACACAAAACAGTGCTGCAGGATCCTGATGAGGGTACAAAAACATGTACACATTACACCCATCCTTCACACCCTCAACTGGCTTCCCATTCACCACCGAATAGACTATATAATCTCTACGCTCACCTACCAGTGTGTTCACGGAAATGCCCCCGCCTATCTGAAGGACCTCATCTCACCCCAAATCTCTCAAAGAATCCTCTGCTCAGCAGACAAACATTAACTCAAACCCCCCACAACAAAGCTCCATACAATGGGAGATTGGTCATTTCAATCCGCTGCCCTAAGGACTTGGAATGGCTTCCCTGACCATCTGAGGGTCCCCCAGACCATAGACTGTTTTAAAAGAAATCTTCAAACATTCCTGTTCAAAAAAGCATACCCCTGATGTCCTGGTCTTTCAGAATGTCCGTTGATTGCTGCTCATGTTATGATTCTGTCTGTTTTTAGCCTGTTGATTTCTTATCTCTTTTTAATTTTTCTGTAAGCGCTTTGAGACTTGTTTTCAGGTGAAAAGCGCTCCATAAATGAAATCAATTATTATCATAACACCGAACGGCATTTCGGGGATATTATGATTTTGGTCCAACCTCCGCCGGCGCTGCGCCGCCCTACGTGTTAACACGATAACTTCAATAATATTTCAATTAGAAATTTCATGTTTTGCATAAAAGTAAGTATCATAACGAGGAAGAACTGATTTGATTTTGGACAATTTACAATTTCTAGATTGGCCACCAGGGACCAAAAACTGAAAAATCACTGTCATCATATCTCTGGAAATATTTGTCCGGTTGACCTCAAATCAAGAGCAAATGAAAGGTCATGACCTGAGGATGTGTCCCACGATGACATTATACCTGGTTCAAAATTTTGACACAAGGTGGAGCTTTGTTAAATAAAATTCACCATTTTTGCCATATCTTTGGAACCATTTGTCCAATTGACATGAAACTATGTGCTACTGCAAGGTCATGACCTCAGAACGTGTCACATGATGACATCATACCTGTATGGTTCAATATTTTGCCACCAGATGGCGCTTTGTGATGGAAAATTACCATTTTGGCCATATCTTCAGAACTATTTGTCCGATTGACCTGAAATTAAGTTCAAATGCAAGTCAATTCAAGGTCTATTCAAAGATTGGGGAATTGGAGGATTGGGGGCGTTCAGGGATATACCCCAAGCTGTCGCCTCCGACGGCATAAGCCTAGTTTTTATTATCTCTTATCAGTGTGGTTGTCTTTCTAAGCCATTATGAGCTCCCCTTTAAACCTAACCTTTGCCTCGTGACATTTTCCAGTGAGATTATAGATAAATGGAAATTAATTAGACCATAGGATGTAATTTTGGACTATTCAAACACTGCCTAATGTAATGTTGCTAGCTAACTGAAAACTCTTTGTGCTGTCAAGTGAGGGTGTTTGGTTGCAAGCAGTCTTAATGTAACGGATTAGCTTAGTGCTAGCGTTTGCCTGACTTGTATGAAAAATGTGAGGACATCGGTATTTTTTGTTCTCATATGTGATACATAATTGATGCTATATTAGCCAAGACCAAAATATAATGCTGGCTTTTTAGTTGAGAAGCAGGAAGTAAATTATTATTTTAGTCATTTAGCTTCATTCACTCCCGTTCGTTGAGGGCTATCTCATAATTGTACCTCTGGCTGAATTGCTGCTAACTTAAGTACAATAGGGGAGTGGGCAAGCTCTCTGTTTAAGGGCTTTGTCTACGCTCCACCCGGAAAGGTCTAAGGCCGGTGTTACACCACATTCGGTACCCATCAGATTCTGTGACATGCAGTTTTAGAGAAAGCACTCAGATCGTTTACTGAAGAAAAACTATTAATAACACAATGTAAAAATACTCCATTACTAATAAAAATCCTGCTGTTAAAATTTGATAGAATTAGGCCCTATTACTGGCTATTGAAAGTAGCCTATGAAATTAACTGGTAGGACTAATTTCTTCAAATATCATGTTTTGACAGATATATTTAATAAATTTGTGAAGATACAGTATTGATACAGATGCGTCATTGCATTGGCAGCATTATTTTCTTTATTTTAGGAATATATATTTTTTTAATAAATCTAAAAATGTACAGAATGCATTTATTTGTTTTAGACCGTAAAATAATTGCAATTTTACCAGCCAAAAAATATCAGGTGGCGCAACCAAGTTTTTCCAAGTTTTTTGGAAAAAAACACACTTCCCTCTTTTTTTTCTGAGTGATTTTTTAAATAAGTATACCTGAGAGGGTCTACTCTGCCTAAAACATTACTATTTTGTAGTTGAGCTGGGCATTAAAAGTAGCTTATAGATTCTTTATTGTTGGGGCGGGTACTTTGGTTTTCCAAACAATTTAAGAACAGTTAAACTATTAAACTTTGTTTATTTGAAAGGTTTTCAATATAAAAATATACCCCCATATTAATATTATATTAATTAATATTTTAAATTACATATTTAATACATTTCACATTGTGTTAACTTGCTTGGATGGTTGCACCACCTGACAGTTTGTGGGTCTGAGATAAAAAATAAATATATTTTATGTTTTGCTATGATTAACTGAGAATATGTTCAAATCAAACAGGTTTAATAGAATAAAATGATGCTTATTATGAATCATTTAAAATTATTTTTAACCAAAGTAGTGCACTCGGACACAAAAATCCGCATGTCACGTCATTGACCCATATATCATTCATGACCACAAACAAGTGGAGTTCTTCCAGTAATTGGTATCAGAATCTGATGAGTCACAGTAATGTATGTTGCGAGCACAGCCAATGAACCCATTAGGCAGATCTTGGTACGAGATTTTGGCGAATAGGTTTTGTCCTATACTCGTTTTGTCCTGTACCCTGGAGCACGCCCACTTGCTGCCTGGCATTGGACCTTTCTTTTTTCCGAGGCAGTGTTCTGGTAACCATGACACTGCTCGGTACTAACTTGTTGTAATAGCGTTACAGTTCGGAGGCGCTGATGGATGAAGTAATGTATTCATAAAGGTGGCTTCCTACATCAATGGCTGAAACAGAATTCTGTGCCCGCATTGTATCGAAGGAGAACGGTTCTCTGCGTGCTGGGTAAGACGCAGAATAATAATTCAAAGTTTTCATTTAGCCCTTCCTGACTTAGTACGACATTCACTATTATAGTAAAGTTCATTCACGCTTCTCTAAAGTTTGCTGAATTGGCAAAATTTTAGAAAGCTGTGCGACGTCTTGTCCATTTGTGTGTGTGTGCGTGGGTGTGTGCGCGCGCGCATGTTGTATTATTGCTATGGCAACTTTGCTGCGACACAGAGATTGTGATTCCACGTGTCAGCAAGATTTTGTGCCTGATATTATGTAAAGGATTGGCCAGAAAAGTATGTTTCAATTATGAACACAAAAAAGGCGAAGGTTGCTGAACGAAGGTTGAGGTTGTGTTCGCAAGGTCGGCACGTCCGCCACAGTTGGGAAATCATCGGAAAAGTCATGCTTCAATCGGAGTATGGGCGCGGCGTGTAAATGATTTTAGCGGAATACTCATTTTCATTGGCCATGGAAACATCCAAATTGGAATACTGTTTTTAGGAATAAGGCAAAAAAGAAAGAAAGAAAACGGAATATATTGTAATGTAAACATTGTAATGAGAACAACTGTGAAAAGACGTTGCCACTCAGGGCAAAAGCCTGGTGGACTCAGGTCCCCCGACGATCATTATATTTTGAGTGTTATTTGGCGCCACATCTGGATCCAGGGTTCTTATGAAATATGCTTCACCTCTGTGAGAAAGGACATGATTTTGAGTCAAATCTTTGCAAACACATAATGATCTGAATTAAGAAAAGTTGGAGGTCATTATCTCAATGATGTCAAGAAAATATCACAAGCTTACCTGGACACAGATATTTCTCTGATTCCAAGGACTGAATACACGCTGAAGGGGGTGTGCACACAAACATTCAATAGCCACTTGATTAGGTACACCTTATCAGTATGGGGTTGGACCCTCTTTTAACTTCAAAATTGCTTTAATTCTTTGTGGCATAGTTTCAACAAGATCCTGAAACATTCCTCAGATATTTTGGTCAATATTGACATTATAGCATCACGCTGTTGCTGCAGATTTAGCGACTGCACATCCTTGATGCTAATCTCCTATTTCACCGCATCCCAAAGGTGCTCTATGGGATTGAGATCTAGTGACTGTGGAGGCCATTTGAGTACAATGAACTCACTGTCATGTTCAAGAAACCAGTTTTCAAAGATTTGAGATTTGTGATCTGGCGCATTTTGCTGCTGGAAGTACAAAAAATATTGAAACTGGCTGCACACTTGTGGCTCCGACGCAAAACATGTATTATAATAATTATTATAAGATATTAATAAAACCAACGTTTCTGCGGGACAGCTGCCTTCATCGTGGCAGTTTCAGTATTTTTCATGCTTATTTTCATTGACTGGCACCTCATCAGTTCAGGTGTGCGTTTCTTTCACTTTGATACCCGCTGGAAGTAACCTTCAGAAAATGGGTACACTGTGGTCATAAAGAGATGGACATGGTCAGCAGCAATACTCAGGCAGGCAGTGGCCTTTACATGATGCTCAGTTGGTACTAAGGGCCCTAAAGTGTTCCAAGAGAATATCCCCCTCACCATCACACCACCACCAGCAGCCTGAACCTTTGATACAAGGCAGGATGGATCCAAGGTTTCATGTTGTTCACGCCAAATTATTACCCTACCATCTAAATTTTACAGCTGAAATCAAAACCCATCAGATCAGGCAACGTTTTCCTGATCTCCTATTGTCCAATTTTGGTGAGCCTGAGTGAATTGTAGCCTCAGTTCCCTGTTCTTAGCTGACTGGAGTGGCACCCGGTGTGGTTTGCTGCTGTAGTCCATCTGCTTCAGGGTTCGATGTCTTGTGCATTCAGAGATGCTCGTCTGCAGACCTCAGTTGTAACAAGTGGTTATTTGAGTTACTGTTGCCTTACTATCAGCTTAAACCAGTCTGACCATTCTCCTCTGACCTGTGGCATCAACAAGGCATTTTCACCCAGAAAACTGCTGCTCAGTAGATATTTTCTCTTCTCCCGACCACTCTCTGTAAACCTTAGGGATGGTCGTGCACAAAAATCCCAGTAGATCAGCTCTGCTGAAATACTCAGACCAGCCCGTCTGGCACCAACAGCTATGGCATACTCAAAGTCACTTAAATCACCTTCCTTCACCCTTCTGATGCTCAGTTTGAAATTCAGCAGGTCATACTGACCATGTCTGCATGTCTAGATGCATTGACTTTCTGCCATGTGATTGGCTGATTAGATATTTGCATTAACGAGAAGTTGAACAGCTGTACTCAGTGAAGTGGCCAGAGAGTGTATGTAGCCATTGTAAAGTAACTAATGAAAGTAGAGACTAGGATCACGAAATTATTGCTGACATGATGTTGATTCCTGCCACATGAAAAGAACAAAAATATGGAAACTCTTTTGCTGGGGAGTTGAAAAATTGTTCAGCCTGGGTGAAGGTTTGCAGTCTCAGTTTGCTCATGGTAAATCAAAGATTGTTCTTGAAGGATGAGTCTGGTCCCAAACACTGTCTTTAAGTTGACTTGGCTAACTCTGTAGATTGTTAGATTGTGGTCATTTCCTTTATTAAAGGACGCTGTCTGGCTGCTGGGTTATTTCTCTCGTTAAAGGTGCTGCTTGTGGTTCTGGAGTGACGGCCGCGGGCTCTGATTGAGTCGAGTCAGTATCTGCAGCCTTGTGAGAGCAGCACATCATTTGCTGTGCGCTGTTGGTTGGGTTAGCATTACTATTTCCTCCAATGCCTCCGCCTGGCCATCCAGGGGAGCAAGCGCATGTTTGGGTCTGCTCCACCTTCATTCTATATATGGTGAGATGGTGATGTGGTGACTGATGGGTCTGTTTTTCGGAGGAGAACTGGCTCTGCTCTACTCAGCTAGCTGCTAGAGTTAGCCTACACACTGTGCTAATTGGACAATCTTGATTCGGGTGGAATTAGAGTGGCTAAATTCAAATTGGGGTTATTCTTCTTCTCTGGCTGGGGTGCAAGGGGTCCTTGTTATTCCCATTCAGTTTTCACACTCGTAGATGGATTAATCTCATCTCCTCTTGTTTTGTTTGTTTTCAGGTGCGAGGAAAGGCTGCGTGTCAAACATGGAAAAGGTACGACTAACAGGCCGTGTGTCCCTGGAGGCTTGGATGCTCGTAGCTGGCATTTCTTGAAACCAGGGTTGGATGATTTCCGGAGCGGTTATCCTGCTGTAGTGGGAGATGAATACTTCATTCGAGAGGAAAGAGGTCTCTCTCCTGCCAATGGGGGGAGGAGAGGGGCGAGGAAGCTTCTTACTAAAGAGCAAGCGTGTTTCTCGAAGGCGAGTCCTCAACAACACGCTCGCCGCAAGCATGTGGCCGAAGTGGAGTATACTCTGTCCCGGCACCCGCTTGCCCTCTACCCTCACTACCAGGAGTGTGTGTCCCCTGAGGTGGGTGGATTGGAGTGCTGTATGTTCTCTGAGATGGATGTGATTGGAGTGCTGTATGTCCCCTGAGGTGGGTGTGATTGGAGTGCTGTATGTCCCCTGAGGAGGGTGTGATTGGAGTGCTGTATGTCCCCTGAGGTGGGTGTGATTGGAGTGCTGTATGTCCCCTGAGGTGGCTGTGATAGGAGTGCTGTATGTTCCCTGAGGTGGATGTGATTGAAGTGCTGTATGTCCCCTGAGTTGGATGTGATTGAAGTGCTGTATGTTCCCTGAGGTGGATGTGATTGAAGTGCTGTATGTTCCCTGAGGTGGCTGTGATAGGAGTGCTGTATGTCCCCTGAGGTAGGTGTGATTGGATTGCTGTATATGTCCCCTGAGGTGGGTGTGATTAGAGTGCTGTATGTCCCCTGAGGTAGGTGTGATTGGAGTGCTGTATGTCACGTGAGGTGGGTGTGATATGAATGCTGTATGTCCCTTGAGGTGGGTGTGATAAAGTGTTGCATTTCCCCTGAGGTGGGTGTGATTGTAATGCTGTATGGCCCCTGAGGTGGATGTGATTGGAGTGCTGTATGTCCCCAGGTGGGTGTGATAGCACTGCTGTATGTCCCCTGACGTGGGTGTGATAGGAGTGCTGCATTTCCCCTGAGGTGGGTGTGATTGTAGTGCTGTATGTCCCCTGAGGTGGATGTGATTGGAGGGCTGTATGTCCCCTGAGGTGGGTGTGATTAGGGTGCTGTATGTCCCCTGAGGTGGGTGTGATACAGGTTGTCACTTGGGGTTAGTCCTTATATTATTTCATAACCCTAAAAATTATTCTAAACCAAGTGTGAATATTTGCCAGTGACCTCTGCCAAATTAAGGACAGTTATGATATTCATCATCGCAGGTTTGTATGGATACTGTGCTGGGGGATTTTTCAGTATGCAACAATCTATCAACTCATACTATGTACTGTACTATCAACTCATTCAACAAAGTAAATAAGTGAATCCACTGTTTCATTGCTAACTGAGCAAAGTAAACAGGGGCAGGATTAGAGTAGCCCAATTGGTTAAAAGTAGACGATTCTGTAGTCCTTTATTTAGCTCCGTTCAGCCCATCGCTGAAAAATACTGATGTTAGTCAATTTTTTTCCAGAAGCATTTCAAATGGCCTTTGATGTTTGGAACTTTTGGGCAGCCGTTCGTTCAAGACCACATCTGATTGAATAAAGGAATAGGGCGAGCTCAGATGTTCACCCCATTGCAGCAGGTGGTTTACTATGGTTAAAATCGCCATTGAAAAATGGCCGATCCCTAGCTGAGGGTTGGGGTTAGGGTTAGGGTTCTAGAGGGTTGGAGTTCGGGTTAGGGTACTTGAGGGTTGGGGTTAGGGTTAGGGTAATAGAGTGTTGGGGTTTGGGTACTTAAGGGTTGGGGTTAGGTTTAGGGTAATAGAGGGTTGGGGTTAGGGTTAAGGCGACAGAGGGTTAGGGTTACTTTGGATTCCTGTGGCATCATTAACATGATGGCGGGTTGATGCTGAGTTACACACCTGCTGTCTTCGTTCTATCCGTCCTTCTGAAGTTGTTGGATCAGGTGATGTCTGTCCTGGACCCAGAGATGGGTGCATGCAGCGAGGCTGCATCGGTCCTGGTTCTAGAGCATGAAGCTGACTGGGCCCAGCAGGATCGGCAGAGGATGGAGGATGTCACCAGTTTTAATGGGGACATAAACACTCCGCCAGATACCAGTGTCAGGCAAGTGCATGTATATCAGTGTTTATACCATGGTCTGGGTGAATACTTTTTTCTGATTGGCTGGCAGGTATGCATTAAAACTGTAGAACTGCACAGGTAGTTCAGCTACTAGTTTCACCGTTCAAAATTTATCCATTAGCCAACCTGTAACCATAGCAACCTTAGAGCTGGTATTTAGCTGGGTATAACTGTCATGGTTTGGTAATGTGCTTTTTGCTTTCTTTGTTACTCTCGTCCCTGACGACATCATTTTCTTTCCACATCGGATTCTTTACCCAGCTGGCTGATTATTTCTGGGTGTTTCTTCCCCGGTGTCTATTTAAGCCGGAGGTTGCTACACCTCCTTTGCTGGAGTGTATGATATGACTTCAGGGTTTCCCCCAGAAAATTTGGAAGGCATGTCGATTTTTTTGACGTGGGACCGTAGGGGGTGGTTGCGGGAGGGGTGTCCCCTCCTGCGTTCGAATTTTTTTTTTTTTACATTCACTTTGGAATGGTGTAATTTTAAGTATGTTTGGAGTTTAAGATGTAGTTATTCAGTGGAACCCATTCAGTAGGTAACCTGGTAGGTATGTATATATATATATATATATATATATATGTATATAAAATTTTGAGCAAACTGAAGTTTGAAGCTTCGCAGAATGTTCACACTAAATGATCGTTTCCGGCCTATATTTGCCCAGTCATGTAGCTGAGCGTAGGAATGAAACTAATAAAATGTTCACAAAAGCAACTTATATGATTTATACTTTTATTTCATAACAAAAACAAGACATGTCAAACACTACAAATATGCTGAATATTGCATCATCTCATCAACCATTTTGGGGTGGATATAAAAATTTGGAGTACCTCTACGGTCCAGATCACATATCTATGTCTTAGATAATATTCAGAAGATTTTGCACTAAAGACTTTTAAAATATTCAAAACAGTAAGGCAGGGAAATGAACAAAAATATGAACAGTAAATGAGATGCAATTACACAAACCACACTGAAACAAAAAACCCACTTTTTAAATTTTTTGATGATTTATATATCATAAGTGCAACATGCAAAAACATGTTTATGGGCACAGCTTCACTTTGAAGCTTGCTCTTGGTTCCAAGCTTCTTCCAAACTGGAATGAGTCGGGAACCAAATTCAAACTTCTGAGTGACTATGAGAAATTAGATATATTGCCACTGCTAAACCCTTCAGCTGCAGCAAACTTTCTCATCTGCTGCTAAAATCAAATCTGCCCCAAAAGTGCTCCAAGTGGCATGAAATTTGGCGAAAATGAAGTTACTTGGCCTAGCATCCGTGTCAAAACTATTTGAAAAGTCTATGGAAGTCACAAACAGCAAATGAAGACTTAAGTCTTTGAAGCACTGCTCACTGCTAGCCTTCTATTGCCACTGTTTGCCCATGCTGCCAGCACTTTGTCAACGCCTTTTTGCTTGAAATTTTCAACGGATGGCCAACGAATAACGAAGATGTAAAATCTTTTGAAGACGTCCACATGTGGGTTTTTTGTGATTGTGAATTCTTGTCGACGTCTTTAAATAACGGCTATGAGTGCGGCATATTTTATGCAGCACTTACGACATTTTTAAGAACCTCAACTATGTTTGCCAAACTCGTGAAGCTGTTACTAGATACATGTATTTCATTAAACGCTGATATAAAAACATGGGGGTCAGTGATACTCATTAATAAATTCTTCAAAGTTACAAAGAATAACTTACCCTCTGCATTCTCTGACAGCCATGGAAAGTCGTTTTTCCTTTGATCTATTCCCGACTTTCGTTGATTTACCGGAATCGTGGATGCGGACACAAGTTCAACAGACGATGACGTATCGTCACAAACCACATGCTCTGTGCGAGAGCGTTTGAAAAACGCAAAAAGATTGTTTTCTGCTTTGCGTTTCACCATCCTGCTCTCTCTTAGATTCTTCCAAAGAATGAACAAATCAACGTATCAAAATACTTACCACACAATAATCTTACGTTCACACGTAATTTTGAAGGATTAGGATGGAAAGAAATCATGTTTTGATCCTCTATTGATCTCTATTGTTTTTTTTTTTTTTCTAAGTGCAAATTTGGGCTTTCGCAGTTTTAACTTGAGGGGACCGAGTTTAAGGCACAGGTGTTAATGCCTTAGACTGTTTAAGCACCGCGCTAATTACTCGATACGCACCGCTACTTTACGGTCATAGAGTGCCCCAGTGACCGCCTCGCAACATTGTCAAACGGCGGGGAGGGGAGGGGAGGGGGTATAGCCGTTACGCAACTCGGTGATTGGCTTAACACGCGTGACTGATAATCACCGACACGCCTCGCGGATTGTCACCACGCGCGGGAGATTAAACTCAGTGGTGTATTGCCAATCTCACCCAGGTATTTTAAGGGATGTTGGAGACCCTTTGAAGGCATGTCGCCTGTTTTATGGCATGTCGGGCCCGGCCCTGATCACAGGAAGGGGGCGACATGCCTAACATGCTTGCGGGAAACCCTGGACTTTGCTCACTTCGTCTCGATTTATCTCTAGTCAGAAGTTTGCCGTATATATGTATATATTTCTTTGTTTCTGGAAAGCTTTGCTTCTTTAGGTTTTGGCACTGTTGTAATGTGCCTTGTTAGTTTTCTTTTATTGATATTTCTTTTCTATCTGGTTGCTCGCTCCGTTTCTGGCACTTAAGCCATTTGTTTATTCAGAAACGCGAGCTCCTTTCCCCTGTTATCTTGCCCTTTCTCTTTCAGCTGCATCGGCTCTGCGCTCGGTGCTGCTTCGCCTGCCGCGGCATTTGAAATTCCGCTCTAACCAGCCATTACAATAATAGAAACCTAGCATCTCATATATCTCCAGTAAATTTGGCAGCGTAATGTAAGTTGCGCCCTGCGGGACAGTTTGCTAGCTACGTGCTATGCCAACAGACTGATTTTAGCTCGCTGGCTCTACTGAAACCGTCATAAATTCATTGTAATTGTGTGTAGCAAGTGAGCTACAGTCTGCATAATCGCGCATAATGTTGTGTTATGCATAATCTCCGTTCAGCTGGAATCCTTTTTCCGTGAACGTAAGATGAACTAAGATAGCTGGTTCAATTTAGCTTGGCCTATACCCAATACTATAAGACAGCACGGCGCCTGTTACTTTTAGTGCAAAAATGTCACCAAAAATTTCTAAAAGCTGTGATTTGATATTGCTGGCAAATAACTATGGTATAAGCGGGATAATCAATGAGTAGGTGCGCATTACACGGTTTTAAGGCACTTTGCGGAGGCAACCTGGTTATTCGCCTCCGCATTGTGCCTTAAAACCGTGTAATGCACACCTACTCGTTGATTATCCCTTACATAGTATGTACTGTATAACCTCTATTATACTCAATATGGTATGTATACTGATGTCTTTCTCACTGTTAGAGGAAATTACTTTGACAAAATGCAACTGCGCTGCCTACCAGAGAAGGAAAGAAAAGTAGTCAGGGCATTAGGGGGTTAGGGTGCAATTAGCATAAGAAAATTTGACTTTATAAAGTCAGGGTTAAGTCTAGGGAACCATGGAAAATGGGTTATTAAGAGTGTGGATTATGATATTGTGCATGCCATTTATGTGCAGTAGTGAGAATCTGGTGTTACAATTATTTAATAAGTGCATAAGTTCTCCAGTGAATAAAGCTTTATCGTCTTTTATAGTTTTCTGTGTGTTTTAAGGGAGTGGGGGCTTTGGGTCGTGAGTAACAGAGCACGTGTTACTTAGTGTTTTCACAACTTCCGCCCTGGGAAGGCCTGTGTAGCCCCCCCCACCCCCCCACACACACACACACACACACACACACCTCACACCGGATTCAACCTCCCTCTTTAGTAACCGCTCTTCTGCCTGAGCCCTCCAAGTTTTCATATTTCTGTTTGTGCCAACTGCTGCTGACGAAAACATTGGTAACGTGATTGAGGGCTTTTTTGTGGATCTGCCTGTGGTTCCTTTGCTACTGCTTGTAACAGAACTATCCAGCCACCCATGAAACGGGCGCTCTTATGCTGTGTTTCCACTGAACGTGAAACAAATTTTTCGCACAATCCGATTACTTTCAAAGTCAATGCAAAGACCCGAATACAAACAAAAAGACACTAGTTTACACCAGGCGACACAAATCATTTGGGAGACGCAGCGCGACAAGACATGAATGGCTTGCGCGTATGGTGTGAATGCACAAAATTCACATTTCACTCCACATTTTGCTAAAAAATTCCCACAAGTAGAGCAGTGTTCTGAATAGCTACTAGCAGCAACATTGGCTAGCTAGGCTACCTAGTATCATGTTCAAACCGCAGTTAGTTGGACTGCTTGAGAATAATGGGAATGCTAGCTACCTAGCTCACTAGCTGTGTCAAATAACCCATGGATCACAGTTTCTCAATTGCTCAACATCGGATATGACAGCATCATCAATCTTGTGAATATTTTTATTCTCAAGCCGGCAGAATGTTCATAAAGTAAAATGTTTGTGACTTTAGCATTTCAACATTAGCGTTGTCATCTTTTTGATGATTTTAGGAGATTGCTGGAAGTGCCGCCTGCCCCCTCACTTTTTAGTACTAACAAAAGAAGTGCAGTTACTATAGAAAATATCTGCTTTTGGAAAATCATGCATTTGTACATGAAGTCTGCACATGAATTTAACTTCAGTCCGAAAAAATACCGTTGTATGAAGAAGTATTGACATGGGCAGAAACATTTGTACTCTCTTTGACCCAGGTCTGATAGCTCTACTGTGATGAACCCTTACCTACATTTACGAGTGACGGTGAAGGATGACCAAGTGGCTAGGGAACACTCAGATTCACCAACCTTAGAAGAGGAGATTAAGAGAGTGACCCAGCAGCTCCATGATTGGGTCGTCACCTTGGTAAGTACTGCTGACGTTACATAAAACAGCCCTGGGTTGGGAAGCATACCATTGCATACCATTGCAACACCGTGATTTATTGTACGATAAATGCCCTTTACCAAACAACTAATGTGAAGACCACAGAACAACTCTTGGAACTGCCCTTGTTTAAGAGCTCTCCGTGTCTTATTAATTCATTACTGTTTGTGAAGTCTGAAAGCAGTGGAATCGGTTTGTTAAACCAAATGAAAACAAGTGAGAAAGGTTAACTGGGAGGGTGGACATTCATAGCTGACCATAAATGCTATGTGACCTGTTTGGTGGAGACAGTTGTGTTACGCTGTGAGTTGAGGACCTGTGAGGCATCTATTACCCAAACTAGAGACTGTAATGCACTTGACCTCTTGCACTTATATGCATCTGTATCTTCCTCTTAAGGGCGTGGAGCTGGGAATGAATTACAGGACTCAGGATTGTATTTATTGCGCTGTCAGGAAGGCTGTAATATTTGAATCATCCAAATAACGGCAGTTGCTGATTTCACACCAGATTGGGCCGACCTCTGAGCCCTCTCCACTGCTGACATCCCAGTCAGCAGTTTGTTGCGAAAATGTTAAATAGTTTGAAGAGAAAATTCTGCAGTTTCCATATGAATGTAGCACGTTGTATAGCACAGGGTTTGTTAAGTGCTGAGTTAGAAAATCCTGATTCTCTCATCCACTGTAGACCGAGCATAAAGGTCCGTTTCCAGTTAAGTCTCTGCTTCCAACTGAATAAAACATTTTCACAGAGCACTGGTCATCATCTTAGGCAGGTCAAATGACCATATCAGTGTAGCTTTTTCCAAAGGCCCTCACAACCTCCAGATTTCAGTCTAGTCCAGTGCCTTTGGGATGAGATGGAAAGGAAGGTTCACGGTTTGAATATGCGGCTGACTGGTGTGAACTCACATAAAGCATTATCCTTGAGCTCTGAGGAGTGTTTCATGCACAACATTAATACATGCCGTGAAGGATCCAGGTTATTCTGCACATCAAGTAGGCGCATGAATATGAGATGTGGAGAATTGGCTGAGGGTGGAGATGTGGAGAACAGGCAGAGGGTGGAGATGGTTTGTATTGGCTCTCAGTAGTCAGGTGTTTGTGCGTCTGGCTCAGGATGGGGAGAGCGATGACCTGACTGAGAGCTCCATGCTGACGCTGCTGGCTGGTGCGTTTGAGATGAGGCCCCCTGTGGGGACCCCGATGCGGAGGCATCGCGGGCAGCAGCAGGGCCGTTCGGCAGACGTCCTGAACACAGCAGCTCATCCCAACACCTTCCAGAAGCTTCCAGACTCACTGAAGGTCACCATTCATTCACACAAAATCATATTCAGATAATGCTCTCACCCACATTCTGTAAAAGGGCCTTGATGCCAAAGATTCACATCAGTTTAAATGGGGGGGTTCAGTTGGAGTGAGACCCCAGCAGTTCTGTCTGATTCATGGGGCATATCTGACTATGAATATGGGATCAATACAGCGGATAGCTACTGCTGCCTGACACGATGTACAACCCCTGTTCCAAAATAGTTGGGACAAAGTATAAATTGTGAATAAAATCAAAACTCAATGACTTTCAAATCACACCTATTCACAATAGAACAGAGATAACATAGCAGATATTGAAACAGAAATTTTACAATATTATCCACAAAATGAGCTCATTTCAAATTTGATTGCTGCTACAGGTCTCAAAGAAGTTGGGACAGGGGTCTGTTTACCATTGTGTAGCATCCCCTCTTCTTTTTAACACAGAGTGGAGGCGTCTGGGCATTGAGAAGACAAGTTTCTTGAGTTTAGCCATTGGAATTTGATCCCACTCTTGTTTAATATAGGCTTCCAGCTGCTGGAGAGTTTTGGGTCTCCTTTGACAGACTGTTCGGTTAATTATGTGCCAAATGTTCTCAATCAGTGAAAGATCTGGACTGCAGGCAGGCCAGTTCAGCACACGGACTCTTCTACTACGAAGCCATGCCGTTGTAATAGCTGCAGTATATGATTTTGCATTGTCCTGCTGAAATACACAAGGCCTTCCGTGGAATAAATGTCGCCTGGAGGGGAGCATATGTTACTCTAAAACCTTTATATACCTTTCAGCATTCATGGTGCTTTTAAAACATGCAAGTGTCCCACACCATATGCTGTATTGCATCCCCATACCATCAGACATGCTGGCTTTTGAACAGAATACTGATAACAGGTGGGGTGGTCTTTCTCCTCTTTAGCCCAGAGGACACGACGCCCATGATTTCCAACAAGAATGCCAAATTTGGACTCGTCTAACCACAGGACACTGTGCCACTTTGCTACAGTCCATTAAATGGGCCTTGGCCCACAGAACAAGGCGGCACTTCTGGATCATGCTCAACAATGGCTTCCTTTTTGCATGATGGAGCTTTAGGTGGCATCAGACAGTGGTTTCTTGAAGTAATCCTGGGTGCATTTAGTAATGTCAATCACAGAATCATGGCGGTGAGTGATGCAGTGGCGTCTGAGGGCCCGAAGGTCTTCGGTCTTGTCCCTTACGCATAGAGATTTTTCCAGTTTCTCTGAATCTTTGGATGATGTTCTGCACTGTCAATGATGAGACCTTCAAAGCCTTTGCAATTTGATGTTGAGGTACATTGTTTTTAATATATTCCACTATTTTTTTTACGCAAGCCTTCACAGGTTGGAGAGCCTCTGGCCATCTTTACTTCTGTGAGACTCAGCCTCTCTAAGACATCCCTTTTACAGCCAATCATGTTACACACCTGATGCCAGTTAATGTAATTATTTGCTAAATGTTCTTTCAGCTGATTCTCTGATATATTAATTCCTTTTTCAGCCCTTTTTTTTTTGCCTGTGTCCCAACTTTTTTGAGACCTGTTGCAGCCAAAAAATTTGAAAAAAAAATGTTGTGGATAAAAATGCAAACTGTCTCAGTTTCAACATTTGAAATGTTATCTATGTTCTACTGTAAATAACATATTGGCTCATGTGATCTGAAAGCCATTGCATTTTGATTTTATTCACAATTTACACTTTGTCCCAACTATTTCGGAATTGGGGTTGTATTAAAAATATTGGAGTCGATTATTTACTTTTCAGGTGCGATATTCAAATTGTCTTGCCTCATATCACTTTAGATTTGTGAAACCACTCTAACTCTGAGTTTGTTTGTTTTTAGTATTACTGCAGTTTTTCAGTGTTATATTGCGCATTTCAGATTGATTCTGGTAAAGCCGACTGTGGAGCCTGGTCTTCACACTTGAAAAGAGAAGAAAGCAGAGACTTGGGAAGGACAGAAGACCTCCCCACTGCGTCTGACGACAGAGGCTCAGCTGAAGCGCCAGCAGCACTGGTAGGTCTCTTATCTTAGGAGTTTATGAAACAGAATTAATTCTCCTTTTGATATGGATTTGTAGACAAGCTGAACAATTCCGTGTAGCGTATTCGATTGCTTTTGTGTCTTAGTGCAGTTAGGCTGGATGTGTCACAAAGAGTGGAGAGGATTTTACTGTAGAATCTGTGTAACTCTCAGAGAAATGTTCATGAACTGGGTGCTGTATGTATTTCTGTCCTGACATAGGATGATGGGCTTGAGGAAAGCTACGCAGTTCAGGCCTTTAGGAAGTTCATCGCCAGTAAGGGACAGAGGGAGCCGGAGGTGAGATTACATGGGGGCTGCAGCCATCTTGGGTTTTCCTGAGTGTCTGCCCAACTCTCCTAATAACACTCACATGCCAACGCATGAAGTAAAAATGGACATTTCAGTACACTTGTACTTTTTTGACTTATTGCAATGGTTTGTTGTAAGTACCTATAATGCATTTGATGTCAAAAAATTTGTGTCATTCAGCAATTCGTTTGAAAGGAATCATGTAAAAAGTAAACCACTATTGCAGATAGAGTAAAAAGTTCCCAACTTTTACCGCCTTTATCTCAATATCACAAAGTGTCATGAAATGTCCATTTTGACTTGATGCGTTCATATATGCGTGGCGACTTATGTTGGAAATGTAAATAGTAATACATTTTGCCAAAGCCCGTAGAATCTGTGCTGCATGTGCTCAGAATGAAGAAAAGTGCAATGCCATAATTTTACCAGTTGGTGGAGGCATTGTGAAACAGTACAATCAAGCAGAATACCTGGCTTTGAATTGAATGAATGGAGATGAATAGACCCTTCGTGCTCTCCCACCAGGATCACTCTCAGGGGAATGGTCCTCTTCTCTAAAATTTGAAGCTACTAAAATTTCAACCACAATTCACTAGCTGAATGACTTCATGGGAATTCCATTTAATTAAATTCCCATTTTATAACAACAAATGAGAGGCATTCCTGGAGTGTAAACCTCCGCTAAGGCAAACCATTGATCACATAACTTCCTGCCAATGTTTGGAGCAGGTAATAATGTGTTGCACTGTTTTCAAAACGGTATAGAGTGCATGAACTTTTCAGATCAGTGCTTCTCCATTTCACTTGCGTGTTTCATAATGTGCCACTTTTTTCGCAATTGGTGTTGTAAATGCGTCTCTCACCGTCAGCACTCTAACTGCAGTGGGGATGTTTGCTCCACAGTAGCGAGTGGAATCACAAATTCTGACACCCCTATATGTAATTAGCATATGCAACTGCCATTAGCCAACTCTCCAGACCAAACAATCCCGCAATCACAGAAAACATGGCTCAGTGACGGTGACAGTTTCAGTCTTTCATACATGTGGCCAACCGTAGGTGTTACAGGTGTTACAGTGTGTGTTACAGTGGGTGGATACAGTCTGTGTTACAGAGGGTGGATACAGTGTGTGTTACAGTGGGTGGATGCAGTGTGTGTTACAGTGGGTGGGTACAGTGGGTGGATACAGTGTGTGTTACAGTGGGTGGATACAGTGTGTGTTACAGTGGGTGAATACAGTGGGTGGATACAGTGTGTGTTACAGTGGGGGATACAGTGTGTGTTACAGTGGGTGGATACAGTGTGTGTTACAGTGGGTGAATACAGTGGGTGGATACAGTGTGTGTTACAGTGGGGGATACAGTGGGTGGATACAGTGTGTTACAGTGGGGGATACAGTGTGTGTTACATTGGGTGGATACAGTGTGTGTTACAGTGGGGGATACAGTGTGTGTTACAGTGGGTGAATACAGTGGGTGGATACAGTGTGTGTTACAGTGGGGGATACAGTGTGTGTTACAGTGTGTGGATACAGTGTGTGTTACAGTGGGTGAATACAGTGGGTGGATACAATGTGTGTCACAGTGGGGGATACAGTGTGTGTTACAGTGGGTAGTTACAGTGTGTGTTACAGTGGGTGAGTATAAGAGCTGGATACCAGAGTCATTTTCATGCTTTTCTGGTGACTTCAGTGGCTCCAATCACAGAAAATTGCGAGAAAATGAAGACATGCAGCAAGATGATGGTGAAGAGGACGATATCTCACTACACAAACGTTTCTCCTGCCTTCAGTAAATACTGGCCAATTCTCAATGATATCTCTTTCTCTCACTCTCATTTTCACTGTCTGATTTTGCATTTTGTATTCATTAAATTGCACTAATTGTAAAACTCGGTTTGTTTTGTGTTTATTGAATAGGGTAATATTCTCAATTTCAGAGGAGTAAGCTGACAACATGCTGGCCCACAAGGACAGTGGCATGGTTTATTCTGCAATTCATACGAAGGGCATATGTTTGGTAAATATAATGTCAGTTTATATAAATTAATGGAAGTAATTCACCCCTTTGCACAGAATACAAATTATGCCAATTTTTCCTGTTTTGCATGAGCCTATTTAGGCTTTGTTACTCAGTATTTATGTCACAGAGACTCTGGATAATTATTCCAGTGAAGCAAGATATTAGGAAATTAAATTACAGAATTGTTTAGGAATTAGATTTTGGAATTTTCGGACGCCTGCGTCTATATATGCACAAAGGTGTAAAATGTGTGGTTCAAATATTAAAGGGGACTTATTATGCTGATCCTTCTTTTAATACATATAAGTAATGTTATAACGTAGGATGTCCACACTCACCCTCTGAAAAATTTCTAAACATAAGATACAGGGGTTTTGCCGTAATCCAAGAACGTGATTTCGTGAGCGTGATTTCCTCTCTGAACAGCTCGTCCCAAGATCTTCACGAGATTTGGGCAAAACCTGACGTTGGGTTGTGCCGTCCAATTAATACAGCGTTAGCCAGAGCCAATCACAGCGCTGGACCTGCCCACACCGAAAACAATTCTAGCAGGCACAAACAACCGTGGATCATACTATGCTTTAGTAGTGTCTACACTTTAGGAAATACTAAAGAAGAACCGCAGATCATTTGAGGTGCATTTTGTCAGTATTTCTCACAAAGTTGCTTGTCCATTTATTTTTGGACGCAAAGAAAGCACCTATTTCTCATCCAAAAGACGATGCCACCAGAAATCAGTGGTTAGCGTTTTTGTTTGGTGGCAGCAAACAGCCACGGCCAAAGGGAGCATTAGCCGTTTGTGCTCAGCATTTCAGCAAAGACAGCTTTGTTAATAAAGGATATTTCGACACTGAATTAGGGCTTCAGTTGCTTCTCAAAGCTGAAGCAGTTGCATCGGTCAAGCGCTCGGAGCCACAGGCTGTAAATAACGATATATGCCCTCCTTTTCCCTGCATTGTTCAGTACAGTTTGTGGTATTTCTGTTGACCCATGTGCCGTGTTTGTTTGATTTTCTGTTCAATAAAGCTTATTCATTGGATTTAAGACTCTCTACTGATGTCATTCTGCGAACATAACACAACCACACCAGAAGCGCACTCCCACTTAACGTAATTTGAGCTGTGCTCCGAGCTAGGAACACACCATCTTCCTGTAAAATATTCAGTCAACTACTGTCATTTAATTTTGGCTTGTTTGCGCAAAATTACCCTGTATTGTCCTTTTAGACCAGCTCTGTAAATGACAATATTGCTATATCACTTGTGCGATATCATAAAAATATACTGAATGTAACGCTAGCTCTTGTCAGCTAGCCTATATTACCTACTCAGTTCTGAATCTTAGCAGTTAGCCTTTGACGATCAACTTACCAACGCTGTGTTGATTTGGGACTGCAACGACGTAGCTTGTGTGCTTGCAAGAAAAGGTCACTAACATCAAATATAGCCTGCAAATATTATGATTATTTTGCCAAAATGTTATTTGTATTAGTTGATGTCAGGACTTAGTGTTTATGCACACTGCTTGTATATAAAGTTAAACTTCTAGCCAGCTGCTTGTACATAAAGTTACACTGCTAGCAAGCTACTATTTTTTGGTCATTACATTTGCTGTTATGGAAAAGTAGATACTTAAGCAAGGTAACTAAGCTCACCACTGGCATTTACCCATCCAACAGGCCAAGTCGATGTCAATATTGGGTCATTACATGCCAAATGATCAAATGGCTCCCAGATGACCATCTCAGATTTTGCTTAAACTCTGTCAAAATTAACCTTAGGGCATATAATGAATTTTCAGCCATCTGGGATTCTCCATTGTGGAGATATTGACCTCCCAAAACCACTTTGGGCATTTGCGTTCTAAAAAGTGGGTGTGGCTCTCAAAATTTGAAGGGCCATAAAATCCAAACTGGTTAGGGTTGGACCCTGACATTTTTCAGGTGTTCTTTATACACCCTATCATTCATTTTGACAGACTTTGAGCAAAATCAGAGATGGTCACCTGGGAAGTTTTCAGAAAATGTGATCACTTGGCATGGAATGACCCTGTTCATCCCCATCCGGGACCCATTACCAGCAGGTAAAGGGTCGAGATTTACTCATTTGGAATGAGCTTTGTCCAGTTGCTGTGTTGCTTTGCTATATTTTCTTTCTCTTTGTACTGTGTATGATATTTCTGTAGCTGCATCACCAAACTTTCACAGAGTTCTGCCCTCACGCCCTGCGTGCTGTTATTGGTTGGGGGCTACACACCCACTGCGCAATGGCTGATGCCCTGAAACGTCTCATATGAATAAAAATGAGGAAATACAGGCGAATTGATGGGTCTCTGTTGATTTAAACAAACACCTCTAGTGGGTCATAAGTGATGATTGAGAGAGAATATTTCTGTGCAAGTCTTCATTTTTTAAGAGAAATCCTACTCAATGAATAATCCAGATATTCTCATGCAGTGACGCATAGTTGCCGATTGGAAAAACCAAGCACTGCCGACAATAATACTGTTTGAGCCAGGACGGTCAGTACAGAAGATTAACAGCCTTTCCATGGTGCAATCTTGACTGGTAATCGGGTGTACACTCAGATTGGAGAGAGGGAGCGGAGTTTTGAGGCACAGATTTCCTCCTGAGCATCACCATAAGAGGAAACACAGGTTGAAAACAGCGGTGAAAAGAAAATTTTGAGGGTTGTAGATCCTAACAACATTAGCCAGGCCTTTATCGGAGCTGGCTCGTCGAACCCTAAATTCGCAATCAGAGTTGCCATGGCAGGCTAAAAGTGAGTCATTTCCAAGAGGGGGAAACCCGGATTTTAGGCTAAACATACTATGCTAATCTCGCTTTACTTCTATTGGTACCACAATCAGGTGATTGTGTTTGCAGTGCACATTTTAATTTAGCAGAATAATATCAACTAAGAAATGAATCATAACAACACAAAAGTGATCATTACTCAGGCTACCTGTGAGGTAGCTCGAGTCTAGTTCAACCATTTTTTCCACTGTTTTATCTATCTATCTATCTATCTATGCTCGAGAATTGGAAATAACCCAAAAGCATTTGATTATCGTAATGAAAACGAGGCTGTAAAGTGAAATCACATGACTGAGTTGACCTAGTTTAGTTCTAAAGTTCTCCAACTACATCAACGATAGCCCGAGTATAGGCCTACTTGGCATCTAATTTTTTCCGTAAATGAAAATTTGAGACGCCTTCATCGCTGCAATCCACTGGACGTTGGGAGATTCAGTCATTCCGAGTCGGTATTTCCAACTTCCGCACTAAATTCGTCCCAGTGCATCTGCTGGGGAAAAGATGAAGGCCTGTGACAAAATCATGTTTGTTTTGCAAGTCTCCCACTTCTACTATCAACTACTGAGGAGCTTCGTCCACTCCTACCGAGCAATTATTGATAATAACATTACACAAAATATTTTGTAATATTTTATCTATCTACTTGATAGCAGTGTTCCAAACCTTATTTATGAATGAAGGGATGGAGCGCTCTAGGATCACTCACAAACACCTCATGCACAACTCATTTAAATGAAATGAGAAATGACTACGACAACACAAATTCCCCATAAAGTAAAAATTTAATGGAATGGTTGTTTTGCTTACTGTTTACTCTGTGCATTGTCACATTGTTGCAATATTATGTGAGTAGTCACCGAACTAGTGCTAGCTTGATCTTACTGGAATGTCCGAGTTTCAGTCCTGAGTTTAAAGATGGTTACATTGCAATTTTCCATGCTGGAGGCTGTTTTTTTCTAAGTTCAGAGTACAATGGATTGCAGTATATCTATTAAGTTAAAGTTTTGAGTGAAGTTGTTTGCAGACATGTTTAGCTAGCTAATACTGCAAAAAAGCTGTTCAGTGATTTAATAACAGGAATGGCCACCAGGCAACAAAACCCCAAATCTGGCCAAATAGCAGGATTATTGTCTATCCACTCCTCTAATTATAGGGTTCAGGTAAAATCCTGCATCACTATCATTCACTTTAGCTGTTAAGAAGTTTTCATCACTTCAGTTTAAGGCACCAAATTCCATTTCCTCACAGTGAGAGTTTATCACCCTATTATTTATTGGTTCATTTTAACCCTTCGGTCATTGTGCCCAATGGCTTATTGTCATCACAACGGTGTCTGAACATCTGTCTGCATATTATTTGACCTTATCACTCTGACTGTGAATAATTGTTTTCTGTCAGATTGTTTCCATCATTACATTCTCAAACTGTTGCCTCATTTTCATCATCTTTTTTTCTTAGCATTTCGTATCACTGTAGGTTCGGCTGCATATTGATGTTGACTTGTCTGTCAATCGTTTTAATGTTAGATCATGAGAAGCATAATCATGATAAAACTGTAACTTGCCGAGAGTTTTAGGAGACTCATGAGCGGACAGTAACCTCGCAGAGCACATCTGCTGGGCTGGGCGGGTAACTGTCCCGTCGTCCCACCTCCTCATTATTGCCTGTTCTGTTGTGAATTAAGTATTTATGCTTTGTTTTTGTATGTTTTCAGTTTCATGATGTTTAGAATTATATGTTTCTTTGTGTTAGATTTACTTCTAGTGTGATTGTTCATGTTTCATGAATGCTTGTCTTTTGTCACTCGCTCCCTTGTGTGTCTAAGTGTGGTGTCTTGTTTCCATTCACAGTCTTTTCCCGTCTTTTCTGGTTGGGTACTTCCTGCTTCCTTCTTCCTGTGCTTGTTAACTGTCTGCACCTGAGAATAGTTTAGCTGAGGCACTGGTGATTAGAAATGGGTAGGACTACAACATTAGAGCAGAGTAGTTAGGCACGGTGATTAATTAGTTTGAAGAAGCAGGGCACACCTACTTGTTCAATCTGTCCTATCACTTTCCTTTGCTGTTCTAGATTCTGCCTCCTCTCAGCTGTCCTTCATTTCGTCGGCTAAACACTCTAATTAGTTTGTTTATAAAGACCCCACTTTTCCGCTTGTCTTTGTCGATTCGTGACCGTTCCTTGCTCTGCCTGGTCGTTCTGTCTCTGCGCTTTTTCCTCAGTGTGTTTTTGCGATTATTGAGAGTTTTTGTCCTTTGTGATTTTCTGTACTCTAGTTATTGATTGTATTTTGTCGAGTGAGTGTGGTGAGTTTGAGTCTCCCGTTTTCCCCAGTTCCCTTTGACTGTTTAGTTAATTTCTGTCTCCCTCTTCCCTTCCAATTCCCCTTTCCCTTTTCCCCATTCCCTTAGGTTAGTTTCCCTTTGTTTCTGTATTCTGTGCTGACTGATTTCCTGGTTTTTTGACATTTTGCCTGTCCCTGACTAAGATTGAGCGTTTCTGTGATATTCCTGATTTCTGGCCATTGACCTCTGTTTCTTTCTGACCATGAGCAACGGTAATGTTAATAAAAGACGCTCTTCTGAGCTTGAACCGCGATTGGAGTCTCCATACGTTCATTACATGTTCATCCCGTGGCCTTAGACTGCTGGGGAAATGCAATACTTGACCGAGGTGTTCACTCTGACTGGCATCACCAAAGTCTCCTTTTACCATTATTTCGCAGGTTCACACTGTAAAATCACCAGTATCAGAGAATAATCCCCTCATAATCACTAGTTGCACTGCATTATGTGGAAGTAACTGAAACCAGATACTTCCTGAAACGTGATATCAGTCTTTCACGGGGCTGTTGGGCGCTCCGCTTTTCAGAGCTGCCTTACTTCAGCCTTAGGAGCTGGTTTGCCAGCCTGAGTTTCTCGCTCCAGTTTCCTCATCAAAGTCCTGTAAGTTCTGTATTATACAGATCACAGTACTAAATGCCCTATAAATGAATTTTTCCCCTTCCCGATGCTCTTAATTATTGCATATTATTCATATGGATTGATTTCTGATCTTAAATGTACTAGACAAAAGGAACTCAATTAAAAAAAGATATTTACTAATTTCATTTAATATGCAAAATGGAAAGTCATAAAGTACTCCCCCCCCCTAAACTCAAAATTCGGTCAAAAATATGAATGAAATCATGGTAACCCCAGTGATTTTTTTTTTTTTTTAAATTCCCCCAAGTGGACCAGTAAGAAAAAAAGAGAATGTACAGGATAAACCCGAGCAAAAAGGAACGAAGCTAAACAGTTAACATGAATCACTGGCAGGACTTAAGGGTTTGACAGAGCATCTGCATCGTTAAACTGACGCTTACAGCATTGTGTAGCAGTAATGTTTGATCTCTGTGAAGCTGTGAAATAATGCTCCATCTGTGTGAAGCTGTGGAGTAATGTTTGATCTGTGTGAAGCTGTGGAATAATGTTTGATCTGTATGAAATAGTGGAGTAATGTTTGATCTGTGTGAAGCAGAGGAGTGATGTTTTATCTGTATGAAGCTGTGAAGACCTGTTTCCGGTGCATGTTGGACTCCGGCAGGGCTGCCCTTTGTCACCAGTTCTGTTCATTATTTTTATGGAAAGAATTTCTCGGCGCAGCCAGGGGCCGGAGGGCGTCTGGTTCGGGGACCAGCAGATCTCATCTCTGCTTTTTGCAGATGATGATGTCCTGTGGGCTCCTTCGAATCTGGACCTTCAGCATGTACTGGGGCGGTTTGCAGCTGAGTGCGAAGCGGCTCAGATGAGAATCAGCACCTCCAAGTCCGAGGCTATGGCTTCGACCGGAAAAAGGTGGCTAACCTGCTCCAGGTTGGAGGAGAGCTCCTGCCTCAAGTGGAGGAGTTTAAGTATCTTGGGGTCTTGTTCACGAGTGAGGGAAGGATGGAGCGTGAGATTGACAGACGGATCGGTGCAGCGGCAGCAGTAATGCGGTCACTGTACCGATCTGTTGTAGTGAGGAAGGAGCGGAGTCGAAAGGCAAAGCTCTCGATTTACCAGTCAGTCTACATTCCTACCCTCACCTATGGTCAGGAACTTTGGGTCATGACCGAAAGAACGAGATCTCGGATACAAGCGACTGAAATGGGTTTCCTCCGCAGGGTGGCGGGGCGCTCTCTTAGAGACAGGGTGAGAAGCTCTGTCACACGGGAGGAGCTCAGAGTAGAGCCGCTGCTCCTCCACGTCGAGAGGAGCCAGTTGAGGTGGCTCCGGCATCTATATCGGATGCCCCCTGTACGCCTTCCTGCGAAGGTGTTCCGGGCATGCCCCACCGGGAGGAGGCCCCGAGGAAGACCCAGGACACGCTGGAGGGACTACGTCGCTCGGCTGGCCTGGGAACGCCTCAGGATACCCCCGGGAAAACTGGAAGAAGTGTCCAGGCAGAGGGAACTCTGAGCATCTTTGCTTAGACTGCTGCCCCCGCGACCTGGCCTCGGATTAAGCGGAAGATGATGAGATGAGAAGCTGTGGAGTAATGTTTGATCTGTGTGAAGCAGTGGAGTAATGATTGATCTGTGTGAAGCTATGGAGTAATGTTTGATCTGTATGAAGCAGTGGAGTAATGGCTGATGTGTGAAGCAGTAAAATAATGCTCCATCTGTGTGAAGCTGTGGAGAAATGTTTGATCTGTGTGAAGCTTTGGAATAATGTTTGATCTGTGTGAAGCAGAGGAGTGATGTTTGATCTGTGTGAAGCAGTGGAGTAATGTTTGATCTGTGTGAAGCTGTGGAGAAATGTTTGATCTGTGTGAAGCAATGGAGTAATGTTTGATCTGTGTGAAGCTGCGGAGAGATGTTTGATCAGTGTGAAGCAGTGGAGTGATGTTTTATCTGTATGAAGCTGTGGAGTAATGTTTGATCTGTTTGCAGCAGTGGAGTAAGGTTTGATCTGTGTGAAGCAATGGAGTAATGTTTTATTTGTGTGAAGCAGTGGAGTAATGTTTGATCTCTGAAGCAGTGGAGTAATGTTTTATCTGTGTGAAGCAGAGGAGTGATGTTTTATCCGTATGAAGCAGTGGAGTAATGTCTGATCTATGTGAAGCTGTGGAGTAAGATTTTATCTGTATGAAACTGTGGTGTAATGTTTCATCTGTGTGAAGCAGAGGAATGATGTTTGATCTATGTGAAGCAGTGGAGTAGTCTGATCTATGTGAAGCTGTGGAGTAATGCTTGATCTGTGTGAAGCTGTGGAGAAATGTTTGATCTGTGTGAAGAAGCAGTGAAATAATGCTTCATATGTGTGAAGCAGTGGGATCGTGTTTTCTCTCTCCCCTGCAGGCAAAAAAGTTTTGAAACTCTTCCCCTTTTCCCTTAGTCCAGAACAGATGTCATCAGTTTTGCTACCAAAAAAAATCTACTTCCTAACAAAGTGCTGACATGCAGCTACAAGTGTTGGTGCTGAATTCGGTGTCAGAATATGTCAGTGCAAATTCTCATATTTCACCCTAAATCTTCCAGTGAGTTTCCCTTCCAATGCTTTGTCCTCTGCCCTAGACTTAATGTTCTGTGGTTACCAATACAGTGTAACCCCATCATTAGCCAAGGAGTACAGCAGAGTGAATCTGGATTCATCGGAAAACACAGCCCCCTGGTGGTCTTGCTATGGACGTGTGTATGGCATAACCCCTGCGGAGGTGCTGTGCCTCATTTCCATCACGGCCCTCATTACCTCTGGCAGGAGGAGCCCTGATCACGTGTGTGTGTGTGTGTGCGTGTGTGTTTGTCAGCAGTATTGTTAAACAATACTCAATGGATTACCATGTCGTTTTCTGATAGGCTGGACGAAGTGAATGTGATGAGGTGATTAAACTTCCAGAATGATCCAGGCACAGATCCAGACTCAGCAGCTGATTGTAATCAACAGAATTGAACAAAAAAAATTCTGCTCAAACTCAGCTCAAAAATTTCATTTTATTATTTTTTGTAAATACACTAAAAATGTTTACAAAAGCATTGTATAAACATTTGTGCAGTGTTAATATCAAAACCAAAGATGGATATTTCTTTAAGAGGATTTCTGCACCAAAGATGACGTGTGAAGATTGTCTTTTTTCAGCAGCAATAAGGGGAGGAATTCTGAGAAGACACGAGTCATGTTTGAAAGATTATTTTCTCCAAACATTTCGGTTCAAGTGCAGCCGAATAGGATTCGCCAATTTGCTCGAATGACTCGAGAAGCGAAACGGGTAAACGGGGCTGTGCCAGGGCATTCGAGCTCCGCCCACGCAAAGGGCTTCATACATCGAACCAGTCTGATCCCATCTTACACAGCCTTGCACACCCCTGTCCAGTTACTTGGTTTAAAGAAAAACAGTGCATCCGTTCCACGAGAACAGCAAACTATTTACCAACCTTCACCCCCCCATAGAGACACACACACACATACAAACACACACACACACACACACACACACACATGCGCACACAAGGCCAAAAGACAATATGCAATTACAAAAAAAAGATCTGTACATTTTTTTTTCACATACACAGAGAACTCAGCTCTGTTAGCTTTCCAGGGTTCAAGGACTAATAAATTGGTTCTTGTAAATTCAGTGTGAACAAACGAAGCCCCAGTGCGATGAATCTGCGAACTGACTCTGAATGATTAGTTAGCATGTTTACAAAATAAGCGGTGTTCCCTAAGGACGGTGGAATGTGGCAGATCAGAAAAATTTGGCCAGGTTCTGTAGCAGTCCCTCCATGAGCCGGCACAATGTAGGAATTAAGTCCATAACTGTGACAGCCAACCAAATACATATGGACTCTAACTGTTGATAAAGGCTAGCGGAACACCAGGATCAATGTAGATAGCCCTTTGCAATCAACGTGCGCCAACTCAATATTGATGAGAGAAGGGGCAGAATATTCACACTGAAAACAGAAAGAGAGAGAATCTATTCATTGTCATTCATTATTACGTGTTCCCAATAGCCACACCAGTACTATAAAATCATTAGTGCTGCTTAGTCACGAAGGTCGTAAAACAAACAAAAACATCATAACAAATTCAGGAAATGACAATGGCACTCAAAATATCTGGTTGCACAAATATCCTCTTGCGCTAACAAAAGTAATAATCATACAATTCTTGTTTATAGCCTCATATTGCTGCATTTCTCAATAATACTATTTTAGCAGATATGGCAACCCATTACTTAAGCATAAATCCTGTACAGTACTATGGACACATCATTCTGTTAAAAAATTCTTAACCATCTGCGTTTCCCATTTTATTAATAGGAATCCATTTCCAAAAGTACTATAGTCATTTGCGCACAGCCGTAGCATGGTTTTCAGGATACACAGAAATATGGCATTGCAGTAGAATTTAATTTGCGGTAAACGTGAGCTGAAAAAGGCGCACTGTATGTTATCTTTGGTCAAGCACAAGGATATGAACTGAGTCAGTAGAAAATTCAGTATTGGTGTCTGAATGGCTCAGGCAACATAGCAAAACTTCCGGAAGTGTCTCCCTTACTGTATATTTAAATGAAAGTAGTGATCCACACAGTACTTCTCTTGCAGTTACAGGGCCGTGATCAGCTGTCACTTAGGTTTCACAAAGGCATGAAAAATTAACAACAGAAAAGCAACAGACTTCATGTTCAAAACCAATGAAAACAAACCAACACAATGCATTACAACACTATGGGCTACAGTTCCCTTTAAGTTGCCAATAAACACTCTTTGTACTTTACTGTGAGTCTTGAGTAAGTTAGTGTTTTAATGACTCTTTGATTTGTTCGCTTAAAACTGTTGCCCAGTCAAAACATTATATACATGCTATTCTGAAAGTTGCTTTGGGTTTCACCACAGACGTTCGCAGTGATTAGGACAATGTAAGCATACACCAAGACTGACAGATAACACATGCTTTCTAATTTTTCAATTACCTTCATATTACAGCTAATTGGCAAACAGGGTCAGTTACATAACAGGAAACCCAAGGAATATTCCAGAAGAGATGAACAGCACCAGGGCCAGGTTGTTCCAAGCTGCGTTAACTTTAACCAGTGGTTAAATCTAATCTACAGCATCTATATCTCCGAATAAAAGCACAGATGTTTGTATGTTTTTGATGTATTATGTAGGTTTCCCTCTGGTTAATTTAAGTATTGAAGAGCACTCGTGGGAATCTTATTTAGAGAATGGTCATAATGTCAGGTGCTTGGCGCTAACCAGCGATTAAAGTTAAAGGCTTTGAACAACTGGGTCCAGGGCATCAGTGGAAAGCAGGCAAGCACGGACTATCCAGGGATTCACTCTTCAAACAGACAGTATTGACCTTCACGAGTTACAGGTTCCAGAAGGGTCTTTGAGGTGGCTGCACTAACAGTCACAGTCCTGACCCACCCCTCAAAAACAAAACAAAAGCCAAAACAAAACATCCCAGAGATTACATCAGCAGCAAAAGTAAATTAGAACACAATCAGGAAACTAAGAACCAATGAGTTACAATATTAGGTAAGCTCAAGGACTATGGCTTTTGTTGGCGACAGTACATAAGATGTACTGACAAGTAGCTACGATGAAGTGTTTTACAAAGCAAACTACATAACAAGGGGCAAAATGCCCATTCGCCTCTCAGATGCGAAGTTGAGTAAAGCACACTAAACATGGCACTGAAATGTAAAATGGACTCGATGCACTGTGGTGGAGAACCGTAGCGATATCAGACGCTAAAGTCTGAAGAGAATAAACGGGTCATCTCCAAACCACTTTTTTTTAATTCCGTTTTCGGAAAGTGCAGAATTTCAGTCTTCAGTAAACAGCTAACAGCCTGCACTCACTCTTCAGGAGCAGGGATCAAAGGTGAAAATAGAGTCACCAATGACTACATTTAAGCGTGACACCATACAGCAGCAATCCTCAAATCTGGACCTGAAATCCAAATCAAGCCCAGGTTTTCTGTTATCCCAGGCTAGTAAATTAACAATTAGCGCCTCTGATTGGCCAGACTGTCTTTACATCTGACTGCCAGGTAAAGGGAGGGTGGAAAATCAGCGGTTCTCGGACCTCGAGGACCATGATTTGAGGACCAGGGCCATACAGGTTCCTGCACCCAGTTTAGAGCCAAAACTGCACTCCATACAATGCAGAATAAATTGGTGCCTGTAGCAGAATGCTAGATAGCATTATTAGTGAGGGTCAAACTCCTTTGTGCTTTATCGGTTACGGAGCGTGCAGGAGGGCTGTGGCTACATCATGGAAAGGATTTGAAAGAAGGCAGCAGACAGTTATATGACGATGACTGCAAGCGGGATCTGTGACAGGTTAGGTAAGAGCACAGATTCTCCCATAATTCACATTGGGAACAGTTCCCTTCAGTCCCCAGGGTGCCCAGGCGTTTCACCTGATTGGCTGGGGCGGCAGCAGATTGGGTTCACGGCTTTAAGAGTTTGCCACCATCAAGGCAGGGCCGGTTTTCAAAGAAGTTTAAGTTCTCGCAAAATTCAGCGCGTTTTACATCAAGAGATAAATGTAACAATGGCAGCTGAAGGAATCGTGAAATCCGGCAATTTCCAACCTGTACCGGGAACAACAGGTCCAGTTATTGGCTCAAAATCAAGTAATGAAGACCTGAAGAAGTAGCAGTGAATCACAGATCACCAGCCGAGGCCCATGACTGGAAGGTCAAAGGAAACAATGTCATTTTCAAGTGTCGCAAGCCTTGGCCTTGAATTTTCACATATTCAAAAAGTATTCCTCTTTGAAAGCCGACCGGGTAAAAGTTCACCCAAAAAATGTAATAGCTGACATGAAATGTTTTCAAATACTATAACATTAAAAGGGGCACTTTCTTAAATGCACCGCATGAAAGAAACTAGAGCATGTCAATACCACAACATAATCATTAATAAAAACATAATGCCAAGTAGTCATATTGACATGACAATAATTTGGCAAAATTCTGTAGTTGATGTGGCCAAGATTCAGTCATCCTATAGTGCCAGATAATAATATGAACATATCAACAGCCCGGGATATGCCACATCAGTCATTCATTTTTGACCTTGCTTGAAGTGATGTGGAGTACTGAAGAGGTCTTGCAGACGTTATATTTAACTGCTCGAGCTCTGCATGTCTGGGGGTTGGTATACAGATTACACAGAACACAAATGAAGGATTTTCCTGCAAAGGTTTATGACCAGGCTGAGCACCTCTCGCCAAGCTCAGGTCAGGTACATACTAATGTCCCAGGAATCACACAGTGTCCCGCTGCTTTGAGCACTTCCTGTAGTAGAACAGGATGTGCTGTAGGGCATTTCCTGCCCATGTGAGTTTAAGGACAAGGCTGCAGGAACAGGACGGGGACGAGCAGGACCTTATCATCACGGTGGCTGGAAGAGAGGCCATCGGCCCGGGGTGAAGGCGAGAACGTCATAGAAACCAGCAGCATCTGGATTGAAGACAGTTATTGGGGCCCGAGCCCCACCACCATCTGCAGAAAACTAAGAAGAAGAAGAAGAAAAAAAAAAAAATCCTGGCCCCGACCAATCCCGCATTCGCACACGCCCCTGTGCCCTCTACTGCTCCCGCCCACCCAATCCCAGCCAGTCTCAATCAGCACTTCTCCGCCTCCACCGGCGACATGGCGATATACGAGCCGTTCTTCATCTGCTGGCCCGAGCGATTCTCCAGGTGATCATCGCCTTTCCCGCTCACTTGAGTGTAAGCGGTGTCCTCTTTCGCCGTCGTCTGTAAACGGGCAGCACAGGACAGAGTCATTTCTACACCACGTCCACGAGGAAACATCCAACACTTCAAGCCAAACTATTTCACATGCATGATAAGTCCGTCCCTCTAATTTTGGGGTTTGAGTTTCATGTTAATAACACTTCACCATCTAAATGGCGAGGTTCAATTCAATTTCTACTGTGTACAAATGTGCACATATCAGATGAGGAAAGTGTAAATACTTGATAGCAGGCATGTCAATGTTATCCAAACAGGGCCAGTGTGGATGCAGTGCCTCGTTTTAGCCCAGTATCTCTGCGCCTGGTTGAACCAATCATCATCCTCCATCAACACTTCAATAAATAAAACTGAGAGGATAAAAACTGCCACCCAAACCGGCCTTTTTCAGATAAGATTTAGCGCCGTTGGTCTACACAGTACATTGACTTCAATTTCGCCAAGTAATTTGACAAAAAAGCTGCACATTTTATTAAAGGAAATTAATGATAAATTAGAACAGCAAATTAAAGAAAATTGTAAATAAAAGGGTAAATTATGACTTACAGCAAAAGAATGAAAAGCTTCAGTAAAATCAATACGCTTAACTTCATTCTGAACAGAAACAAAGAAACTCAACATTACTGGAAACTGAAAAGATAAGCATTGTAGGTTAGTAAATCTGTGACAGCAATGATGGCAGCATTATTACTGCAAATCTCTGTTCTGTCAGGATATCTTTAAACACATGCATTCATAATTATATTATCAATACTCATATTTTCAAGCAAAGAAACATTTTCTTGCATCCTGAAAGGTAAAAAAAATCAAATGGCACAATGTCTTCTTCACAATAATAGTCAAGTTTAAAAAATATTACATTTAACACGTACAGCATTGTCAGTGTTCAAAAATATTTCATTAATTTGTAAATGACCAACCAAATACACAAAAGTGAGCAGGTAATGGGAAAGCGTAAATGCCAAGCAAGTCTACAGCTTTCCCCCAAAAAGACGGCCAATCATCAGAAACTGTAAGTGTAATGATTACTATGCATGAATCATTTTAAAACTGGCGTTAACTCAACAACAGATTAACAGAAACAATGATGGCCAATCTAAGTCAGTGTGTCACATTCGAAATGGCAGATGACAGAGCCAAGAGACCATTTAGTGGACGCCAGCGCTTAACAGCGTAGGTGCTCACACAATTATCATTGCAATTACCTTTACAGTTACAGTTCAAGGTTTTTACCAAGGAGGGCCAAGGATGTCTAATATACTCCTCTCAGCGCATTAAAACTGCTAGGGTCAGTCAGAAGCATATGCTAAGTCTCAAAAAATAAAAAAAAAACCAGAAAATTAACATCCTCTTGGACATGAGGCTGCAACAAATGCTTAACTTGGTGATGAACCATAATGAAAATTGAAAGTGAAACCAAATATTAGTAAAAAAAATGATAAAAAGCGATGATTTGAGGGATATTCTTATTGAGAGCAAAAGACAAGTGCTGACATGCTGAATTCATGCTTCCAGTCAACATGCAGATATATCACATGCAGCGTGTAGTTTACAGTTTGTGACACAGGACTCATTTATGTTCATGATATTTTACATGAATCATTTTGCATAATGTCCAGTGAAAATGTGATGCAGTGAGACCTCCTATCCGACTTTATCCTGATCAATCTACCTGAAATACAGTGCACAGCACAGTGCCTTAGAATGAAAAATGGCCTCTGCATTGGTTTCCTGTGCTCCTGGGCACAACAGGATGTTTGAACTGCAGACCCGAGCCGGGTTTCAGTCTTTCTACTTCAATCATTTTTTTTCCATGACACGTTATCTTTCACTCAAGGGAGGGGTTTTCAGTGGGATGATTATTAAGTTCAGTTTGGGTCGGCGAAACTTGACTGGGTGAAGGTGTAGGTAACAAAATTAACCCTTACAGTCCCTTACTTAGCCCTTACTTATACAATGATGACTGATATCAAAATCAAAGCAGTTGAAAACCTATCAAGATGTTGTTCAACAGCATGAGATAATTACATTTATATTTTTTAAAAACCTATTTCAGCGCTCTAAGGGATCAGGGACTTCCATTTTCACATCTCTTCTAAAGTCTAAAACTTCATTGTCCTGTCTCTCTCCACTTTACTGAGGGGACTGCCAAATGTTACACTCCAACAGCCAATGTATTCAGAGAAACAAGTCAAAAACGAAAGGCTTTATTCATTACCCAAATGTGAAATGTGGCCGAAGCCCCAAAAAACCAAAATAGCGAGGTGTGAGAGAGCTGGAAAGATGGACGGTAGTTTTTACTCTTTCTGAAAAAGGCTCCAGCCCCTCTGCCATGTCTGTCGCACCACCTACAGCCCAGATTAATTTCGCCTGAGGGATTATTGTGGAGGAATGCATTTTTATCTGCGCTGTGTTCTGCTGTGTGGGACGGAGCTCTTTCAAGAAGAGATGCCAGCAGGTGGAATCAAAGCTAGCGTAGTACACATCTGTATAACACACTATTCAGCTTCCCATTTTACAAAACCCAAAACCAGTGAACTTGGCACGTTGTGTAAATCGTTAATAAAAACAGAATACAATGATTTACAAATCCTTTTCAACCTATATTCAATTGAATACACAGCAAAGACAAGTTACTTAATGTTCGAACAGGTAAACTTTGTAATTTTTTGCAAATATTAGCTCATTTGGAATTTGATGCCTGCAAAATGTTTCAAAAAAGCTGGCACAAGTGGCAAAAAAGACTGAGAGAGTTGAGTAATGCTCATCAAACACTTATTTGGAACATCCCACAGGTGAACGGGCTAATTGGGAACAGGTGGATGTCATGATTGGGTATAAAAGCAGCTTCCCTGAAATGCTCAGTCATTCACAAACAAGGATGGGGCGAGGGTCACCACGTAGTGAACAAATGCGTGAGCTGATTGTCGAACAGTTTAAAAACAACATTCCTCAACGAGCTATTGCAAGAAATTTAGGGATTTCATCATCTACGGTCCGCAATATCGTCAAAAGGTTCAGAGAATCAGGAGAAATCACTGCACGTAAGCGACAAGGCCGAAAACCAACATTGAATGCCCGTGACCTTCGATCCCTCAGGCGGTACTGCATCAAAAACCGACATCAGTGTGTAAAGGACATCACCACAAGGGCTCAGGAACACTTCAGAAAACCACTGTCAGTAACTACAGTTCGTCGCTACATCTGCAAATGCAATTTAAAACCCTACGATGCAAAGCGAAAGCCATTTACCAACAGCACCCAGAAACGCCGCCGGCTTCACTGGGCCCAAGCTCATCTAAGATGGACTGATGCAAAGTGGAAAAGTGTTCTGTGGTCTGACGAGTCCACATTTCAAATTGTTTTTGGAAACTGTGGACGTCATGTCCTCCGGACCAAAGAGGAAAAGAACCATCTGGACTGTTATAGGCGCAAAATTAAAAAGCTAGTATCTGTGATGGTATGGGGGTGTATTAGTGCCCAAGGCATGGGCAACTTACACATATGTGAAGGCACCATTAATGCTGAAAGGTACATACATGTTTTGGAGCAACATATGTTGCCATCCAAGCAATGTCTTTTTCATGGACGCCCCTGCTTAATTCAGCAAGACAATGCCGAGCCATATTCTGCACGTGTTACAACAGCATGGCTCCGTCGTAAAAGAGTGCGGCTACTAGACTGGCCTGCCTGTAATCCAGACCTGTCTCCCATTGAAAATGTGTGGCGCATTATGAAGCGTAAAATATGACAACGAAGACCCCGGACTGTTGAACAACTTAAGCTGTACAACAAGCAAGAATGGGAAAGAGTTCCACCTGAAAAGCTTCAAAAATTGGTCTCCTCAGTTCCCAAACGTTTACGGAGTGTCGTTAAAAGGAAAGGCGACGTAACGCAGTGGTAAAAAGGCCCCTGCGCCAACTTTTTTGCAATGTGTTGCTGCCTTTAAATTCTAAGTTAATGACTATTTGCAAAAAAAAAAAAAAAAAAAGTTTCTCAGTTTGAACATTAAACATCTTGTCTTTGCAGTGTATTCAATTGAATATAAGTTGAAAAGGATTTGCAAATCATTGTATTCTGTTTTTATCTACGATTTACATAACGTGCCAACTTCACTGGTTTTGGGTTTTGTAGAATAATACACTATTCAACTCCCAAAGCCAGTATAACTCACTACACAACTCCCAATTTCAGTGTACCACACCATTCAACGCTCAATTTCTGTATAACTCATTATACAACTCCTAATTTCAGTATACCACACTATTCAACTCCTAATTTCTGCATAACTCACTATAGAACTCCCAATTTCAATATAACACATAATACAACTCCCAATTTCAGTTGAACACACTATTTAAGTCCCAATTTCAGTATAACACACTCTTTTACTCCCAATTTCAGTTTAACGCACTAATCGACTCCCAATTTCAGTATAACACACTATACAACTCCCAATTTCAGTATAATACATTATACAACTCCTAATTTCAGTAAAACACTATTTAAGTCCCATTTCAGTATAATACACTATTCAAGTCCCAATTTCAGTGTAACACCCCATTCAACTCCAAATTTAATAGTCTTCAAATATTTTGATATCTAATCCCCATACTGCCAAGCTCTGATACTGCTCTGAAGTTAGTCTTTCACTCATATGCTCTAAATATTACTGCAGTTATACTCTTGTTAATAAAAGCTACGACGTAAGTAAAAATGTAATGCAGCCATTTTTAATCACCTTATAGGCACCAGGTTGCTAGTAAACCTTATTTTATGAGGATTAAATAAATAAGTACATAAATTGAACACTAAATAGCTAAGCTAGACCATTCAAAGTAAACAGTGGAAAATGAATCCAAGTGGAAAGTTACGCAAAAGTTATGGCTAAACTAAGATGTCATGTCTTTATAAACAAAGAACTGCAGTATGTTATACACAATCGAACAGCAGTGAATGGTCTGTGGTGCCACACACACACACACGTGAACCGAGCACGACCCACACTAAACAAAAGGTATGACTCTCACACACTGCACAGTCAGCCCCAGTCAGTGGACCCTGTAAACAAAGGACTCATTCAGAGGGAAATGCACCTCAGGGGTGTCGTTTTTACCATTAACATGAGAAAACCAGGCAGCCCTCAGCCTGTGAGCCTCATCGGGGCTTGTTGTGTGATCGCGGTCCAACAACATTCCCAGGCTGATAAGCATCAAAGATTTGCAGTGATGCGATATTCATAAGGACTCTAGAAGTGTTGTGTGCCGTTTTCCCGGCAATTAAGACCTTCCTGCTGGGATTTGTGACAGAATTTCACAGCGAGGGCCCTCAGTTATAATGACTTTAATGGCTCTCAGGCATGCGATAGACAAAAGACAAAAATGTGATGCCATGTGCTCATGTAACGCAGGGAACACAGACTGAAAAATATTCAAATCGACACTCAGCTGCGTCAGTGAACTTCCTAACCAAACTCCTCCATGTAAGAGATTCTCGCCGGCCGGGACGGGGACTCACCTTCTTCTGGCGAGACCGACAGAGCAGAATCACCAGCACGATGAGCAGGATGATCCCGAGGCCCAGGATCAGCAGGGGGAAGTTCGACACAAGTGTCACCACCAGCAGCAGTGTGCTCATCTGAGACGCCGAATCGTCATCGATCACCACCGTCTGCCGGGCGACACAGCGTCAGCAAATCAACTCCCTGCTTTAGCGAACCACAAAATATGCCTCATACCATGTTCGCACCTGTCCATGATCACACAGATTCTTCTAATATCTTAAAAATTAGCATACCATACAAACACGCAATACACACACTACACATCACAGGTCGAGTGCACACACAAAGTAATACATACCAAGACATTTAGAATACGTTCAACCTTTTTAAAAATGAAAAGCCAGTAACATGATCAGTGATTGGTCAGCGCGTTGGCTCTTCTCCATCATGGGCTGTCCTGTTACCGTTTCGAGAGCTGAAAGGTTATGCTCAGTGAATACAGCAGTCTGTATGAGAAATTCACAAATGGCGCTTTAAGAGATCCCTGACTGACCCGCAGAGGTCACTGATCAGGATCAATGTCACCTCAGGGGACAGACAGCCACTGTTTGGCTTGAAGCGCCTCCAGCCACAGTTTACACGGGTATCTGTCCAGATTAATCCGGTTTCAGCAGCAGGATGTGAGCACTCTCATTCACTGAGCCTTTTAACAGCAGGCAATTCTCTGCAACGAAATCGTTGAGAGGGCACTCACCCCTGAGCAGGTGTCATACTTGACCTCCCTGAGGTGGTTCTCTTGTGCTTTTTTTTCCCTCTGAATAAAATATCTTGTAGGATAATCTTTAGTGTATATACAGTATGTATTAGTTGGTTGGCAGTTTCGTCCACTTAAACATGAAGCTCAAACTGAGAAGGCTTTTGATTACTGCAGCCATTTACTTGCGCAGGAAACGACACAAAAAATGATCCCGTGTTACTGTCATACCATATACTTCAAACACATGCTGCAGCAATGCTATGGTCGTGCCTAACGTTAACTACTTAGCTGTGCAACGTGTTTTATCGATTGCATGTCAGCAGCTAGCTAATGTTAGCTGTTAGCAAGTTTGGCATTACCAATTAATAATCAAAGGTTTCCTCCAGCCACTTGTGTGTATCCTGAATCATAGTGACTTCAAACCAAGTTCCAGTAGCATACAAAATAACGTTTTGATATCAATCTGCTAATGGCCATGTGAGCGAGCGACTCGTGCATATCCGAGTCTCCACAATAACTGATCATTTCTATGCATCGCAAGATAAATACACGTAAATTCAAAACTTATGAGACACCAACAGCCACGGCCACTGCTGTGCAGGCATCAGATGTGTATTATTTTGTTCCTGTAAGCGTGTATGTTGACAATATAAAGTTTGGGGATAACAGACTGTACTTTGTTAGCTTGTCTTCACCAAATGACTGGGTCAAAATAGTAACCAAATTTCAGTGTGTAGTGTAGGTTTGGTTGGGATGGTAAAAACAGTAACACATGAATTTGATGCCCTCTCACAGCTGGATGCAGCCTGAAAAGTCAGCATTTCTCAGCCTTCTCTCTGCGGACGCCCCGTGCAAAAATCTGACCATCGCCGAATCGCCTGCAGTCATCAGAAGCTTATAACGAATAATGCCCTTCCACCAACTAATATCCCAAGATGCTCACTGTTAATACGAACGGTTGAAGTACCTTTTTAGGATGGGTCAGTTTGACTACACCATCATAAAGACCTGGAGAGAAAAATCAGTTAAATACATACTGAAAACAACAGATAAAAGCACTTACCTCATTCACAAACATAACTGGAAAGATGGTCTCATTGAGATTCTTTGTTTTGCTGAGGAGGTGAGAAACGATAAAATTAGACCAGAATGGATGCTTTACTCCGTTAAATTCAGTAATCAACACCAAGGTCAGAGGGCACACCATCTAGCCACAGTATATCAGTGTCGACAAAACTTCCTCCCAGTATGTCTTTACCTAAATAATCAGCGGTAAATACCCAAACATTTTAGGCAAGAAAAACTAAAACAGCCACTTCAACAAAGTGGTAAAAGAGAAGTTTGTGGCCCTGAATTAAAGTGAATCATCTGTCTCCCTACATTCACCTTTTGAACTCCAATTTTAATACTGAATACTGAACTCAGCTGATAACACCTTTTAAAAGGGCGTGGTAGTGTCCATTTTCTCGTTTCTAACACCACAGCTATTAAAATGCAATAGAGTAAACAAAAACGATTCAAGCAAACAGTATTTTACAGCATACGTCTCCATACACCTCCATAACCTCTATCGTAATGGGTTGCTATGGCTTTACTTGTGCCAATACAAAGTTCTATTATTTGCATTCTTCAAGTCCATTATGTACATACAATAGCTCAGCAGTACACACACGTAACAACATTCACGCATTGGTACAGATTAGTGTGCAGGAGGGAGCAGGAATGAGCGCTCGACTCACGGAAACCCGCTGAATCGTCTCAGCAGCACATTCATCTGGGCTCTTTTACAGGCTCGGATGGGAATCCCTGTCGTCTGTAAATCCACAGAAGCAGAAGTTAAAAGAATAACTCCCTTTCCAAGGCACAATTAAAAAAAATACATATAAAGCCATAAACAGAATTATTTAAAGGCAACTAATTCTACAAACCCATTTTCCTCAAATAAATAAAAATGCAAGTTATGGAAGGAAAAATATATAACATCATTCCGTTCTAGTCTAAATAAATCTCTATGGACAGCTCCAATCCAAATGCCATCAAGCTCGCTGGTGAAAATTCACTAAATCCCATAACTTCATATTTAATTCCAAACTTGAACGACCAGTTCTCAGAGAGAGGCATTGGAATGAAGCTTAATTCTTGGACTGGAGATTTCCATCAAAAACAAAACTCAAAGTAAAGGCACCTATTTCTAGAAAACCAAGCTAGACAGGACAAGTGAGCATTTTCTTAAAGTTACCTCATGGTTTTATTGGTGTGTATACTCTGGGGGTAAACAAATTGATGACATAAGATCAGATATACACCACCAGCATATGCATCTCCCATATGCAACTCTCAACACAACCTCCTTCCAGCTAACAATCATGAGCCCGTACCGGATTCAGGTCGAGATACGTTTCGTGGTCCTCCTTGTTCGGCGTCATTCCTTCAATGTCGTTGATATATTTGGGGTCTGCCTGGTAGAAATGTGGAAACGACACAACAATGGGAGCTCCTGCAGTCAGGAAGACAGCAGAGGATTCAGAGTTAGACGAGAGACGAAAACATACAACATGATTGCATCTCTTGTTAAGCACTTTAAAAACAACACATGCCCTCAAACAAGGGGAAAGCACAGAAATAACTCAAGGCTGATACTGAAATGGCCGCATTTCTCTTCAGCTCAGTAACACAGGATTGAGTTCAGTAGCCCAAGTGCCATACTGGTGCATAGAGAAGAGCCCTTCCCACTGAATTCTTAACTGCATCAGAACACGCAGGCATTCACTGCCGCATCGAATAATGAACATAGCATGGACTCTAGTGTTGCGTCTGCTCATGTTTTTCTATCGTCCCTGCCACCATTTTAAGACTGAAAACTGTAACGGACATGTGCATGATCGTGACATTCCCGAGTTAGGCTCAGTTACAGTCCCTCCAATCTCTCGTCAGAATTATTTCACAGACAATCTTACACTTGCATGGAACAATTTTCTCAGAAATGTGCTGGTTCTCTTCTGGTCCTAGACCAGCCAATAACTGGATTCTTGCTTTGCCTTGAATTGCATATGAAAAATTGACTTTTTACATTGATGAAAGCATATTTACATCTCAACAGTATTAGCTACTAATCTGCACTTGAACCAGAAGACCCAGATTCATGAACAAATGCAAAATAGTGCCGTTAAATCATGATCCAGCATGCACTTTCATACATTTGTAGCTGAGATACAAAACCACTCACCAATGTAAGAAAACACTGTATAATTAGCTGGCTGAAGTAGCTATTGTAAAATAAAATTATTTCAATGAATGACAGTCCTACAGCAATAATAATTTATTTTTGTAAGGCCTTTTCCCAGATATGACCCAAACTGTGTGAAAGAGGCCATAAATATCTCCGTGTTCTTTAGATGACAGATGGACGTACATTTTTAGACCTCCTCGCTGGAATGTCAGAAAGCTTTTCCTAGAACACGTCACTGTGAAATACCGCACGTGTCCAATATAGTCGGCTGCAAACGCTTGCCCTGATGATTTGCAGGTTATCTACCCTTCATTACGGTTTATTGAGGAAGTGTGCCAAAAGATTGAAGTTCACCTCATCCAGACTACTATAGTGGGTCAAGTGAGTATGTATACACGTGGCGTTATCTTATCGACTTCAATAACATATTAACTAGCTAGGGTGAGGATGCAGAGTGCTAAAAACCGCGGTTAAGGCTGTTCAGCACTTCTGCATCGTCAGTGTAGCTTGCCTGACTTGCATTTCGAGTGGCATTTGCAAAGAATCAAAGAATATACGATTCCACCGTGTCTTACATATGCAAAAGTGTAGAACAGTCTTACATATGCAGGAGTGTAAAACAGTCTAACATATGCAGGAGTGTAAAAGAGTCTAACATATGCAGGAGTGTAAAACAGTCTTAGGTATGCAGAAGTGTAAAACAGTCTTACATATGCTGAAGTGTAAAACAGTCTTACATATGCTGAAGTGTAAAACAGTCTTACATATGCTGAAGTGTAAAACAGTCTTATGTATGCAGAAGTGTAAAACAGTCTTACATATGCAGGAGTGTAAAACAGTCTTACATATGCAGGAGTGTAAAACAGTCTTACATATGCAGGAGTGTAAAACAGTCTTAGGTATGCAGAAGTGTAAAACAGTCTTACATATGCTGAAGTGTAAAACAGTCTTAGGTATGCAGAAGTGTAAAACAGTCTTACATGTGCTGAAGTGTAAAACAGTCTTACATATGCAGGAGTGTAAAACAGTCTAACATATGCAGAAGTGTAAAACAGTCTTACATATGCTGAAGTGTAAAACAGTCTTACGTATGCAGAAGTGTAAAACAGTCTTACATATGCTGAAGTGTAAAACAGTCTTACGTATGCAGAAGTGTAAAACAGTCTTACATATAAAAGAGAGTAAAACAGTCTAGCTTACACTGAAGTGTAAATAAGGGATACAGGAGTGTAAATAGGTCTCGGTGCGAGATGTTCTGGAGGGCACCAGGGCGGCACCACTGTGCTGAAGTCTTTACCTTGGCGGCACACGCTGACCTTCAGGACTCCAGTGCTGAGGCACTGGCCAGCCGGCACACAGAAGCCAGCGTTTGCGGGGTTTTGGTCGGGGCTGGCCAGCACGTCCTGCGGAGGGGCGAATCGATACGCCGGGATCCCCTTCACCACAACGTCCTTCTCATAGGCTAGGTGGATGGACCTGTGGGCACCAGTCACAAGCAAAAAGGATTAAACTGCAATGCACAGCGCGCAACGCCAGGGAAACGTGTATACAACCTCAGCACATCTAAGCAATGCTTTCTTTATTCAAAGGGATACCGTGTTATTTGACGGAGTCTTTGAAAATAACTAAACACCAGAGCATCTGTGCAGACTACAGTCCACTAAACCGCGAGAATGATTGGTCCACAAGGACATTTTTAAAGGTCACCGTTGCATCATATCACATATTGGCGATTATAACTGACTTCAAAATCTGTTCCTTCTTGACATTACAAGAAGCCATCAGAGGAAAGAGGGACAGACCAACTCCAGCCAACCACTTAATCAGTTCCTTCATTATTCTAGGCAGTCTCTCCCCCTTGTGCTGTCACAAAGGACAGATTTTGAGATTGGTGACCTTCAGTTAGCTTGGAACCGCATTCTAACACGTGCTTTGGGTACGTGCATGAAGCATTTTTCCATTTTTGAGTGTTGCTCAACTGAAGCAAGAAAAAAAAACATTACGTCAGGCAGAGCACATGTGTTTGTGCTCCCTGAAGAAAAGACTTCATCTGCTCAGCCAGATTATTTCACAACACTTCCCATCTGTGAGCACATGTTCATTTCTGACAACACTGAATAAAAATGGCTCAGTACTTTCATTGGCACTTTTTCCACATCACACAACAATGTCTGTGGCTGCTAGGATGATTATGTCTCTGATACGGCATAATATGACCTCAGAAACACGCTGGCCAGGAGATGCACCTGCTAGGATTACGGCTGGGATTTCCTTCCTTTCAATTATAACATAATTATTAAACTGAGGGCAAACTTTTCCTAATACGTGAGCCTAGAGATTTATTCAAGAGCCATTAATTCCCCCGCAAATTTCAACCAACAATCCCACTATGAAATGAAATTAAACCGAAGACTTAGAAATGGACAAGGTGAAAAAAAAAAGTCAGTGAGGACATGAACTCTGTGTCCTCAGCGGACGTCATGGCGCTGTGCGTTTCCAGGACAAAAACCCTGAAAAACCCTGCCAGAGAGAGATGGTGCCCGGATCCATGGCAGCGGCACTTTAAATACTGAGAGTTTGAAGCATGGCTGGCATGGGCCACTCTGGCTGGCCTTGTAAAGAGAGAAATACGGTGTTTTGACAAGAAAGGACAAGACCAGACAGATGCTGGAGGTGTTCAAAGGTCACAGTCAGGGAGGAGGAATGCACAGCCTCTTCAGCACTATTCTCAGAGAAGGACGATAAATCGCAGCTTAAAGGGGACCTCGGCGCACGTTTGGGGCCGGGCGTAACTTTAGAAGAGTGGGTGGGAAGTGGGGGGGGGTACACACTTTCACAGCGCATTACTTGAGCCGCGGATTAGCCGGCAGAGAAATTTAAGTTTTGGCACTATCCTGAAAATAAGAGTTTTTGAGTGTCTGACGAGCGTGAGATTAGTAACAGATGGAGCCCATGTCTCGCCAGGATCAGTTAATCTACAGCCACTCCCCAAACACTTCCCAACAGCATTTCCTATGGATGCTTCCGGAAGAGGAGAGCAGAGAGACAGTCTCTCAAGGTAACGAGACACGAGGAGTCTAGGACAGTGAGGGCAGTGATTATTCCAATATAAGTGAAAGAAAATGCCAAACAAACATACAATATGCTTTTGCAAGAACAAAGACAATCAGTCATTCAATCATCAACTTTTACATCTTTCTACACAAATTTCAAGGACTCCATTTTTAGTGTCACATTAACATCAAAGGCAGTGCTAATGTAATGATAAAAATAATATTTCATACCACATCTGACAGCAGAGATATAAAGAGAATCAAAAATGGTATAAAAAAAATTTCAAAACAAGAAATAATGGAACAATATACATATGTAAGATAACTAAAAAAAAGAAGGCAATGAGGGGAGTTTTTGGAGGACAGTTGAATTTAAGACACTCAACTAGCAAACTGCAGCGCTCCAATTCATAGGGGTTGTGATTTAAAAGGCCTGATCAGTGTTTTCGGTGAGGTGGGCACCTTCATCTGACCTGCGCACAGGATCTGCTCTCTGGCACAGAAAGGGTCAAGGGGTCGATCGAACAATCAGTGGCCAAGTACAGCGGCGCCCCTTAATCTTCAGTCTTGTTTACACTGGTAACCAGGGTAAAAATCTCATCTCAGGTTTCAAGAGAAAAGCTGGTCCACAGTATTTTGGACAACATGCAAACAGACGAGACACTAAGTGAAAGCAGTGTCGAGGGAGTTTTGATTGAGAGCAGTGTTGAGGGAGGTTTGATTGAGAGCAGTGTTGAGGGAGTTTTGATTGAGAGCAGTGTTGAGAGAGTTTTGATTGAGAACAGTGTTGAGGGAGGTTTGATTGAGAGCAGTGTTGAGGGAGGTTTGATTGAGAGCAGTGTTGAGGGAGGTTTGATTGAGAGCAGTGTTGAGGGAGGTTTGATTGAGAGCAGTGTTGAGGGAGTTTTGATTGACAGCAATGTTGAGGTGGTTTTGATGGGAGTTTTGTCTGAGATCAGTGTTGAGGGAGTTTTGTCTGAGAGCAGTGTTGAGGGAGTTTTGTCTGAGAGCAGTGTTGAGGGAGTTTTGATTGAGAGCATTGTTGAGGGAGTTTTTGATTGACAGCAGTGTTGAGGGAGTTTTGATTGACAGCAATGTTGAGGGGGTTTTGATTGAGATCAGTGTTGAGGGAGTTTTGTCTGAGATCAGTGTTGAGGGAGTTTTGTCTGAGAGCAGTATTGAGGGAGTTTTGATTAAGAGCAGTGTTGATGGAGTTGTGATTTAGAGCAGGGTGGAGGGAGTTTTGATTAAGAGCAGTGTTGAGGGAGTTTTGATTGAGAGCAGTGTTGAGGGAGGTTTGATTGAGAGCAGTGTTGAGGGAGGTTTGATTGAGAGCAGTGTTGAGGGAGGTTTGATTGAGAGCAGTGTTGAGGGAGTTTTGAATGAGAGCAGTGTTGAGGGAGTTTTGAATGAGAGCAGTGTTGAGGGAGTTTTGATTGAGAGCATTGTTGAGGGAGTTTTTGATTGACAGCAGTGTTGAGGGAGTTTTGATTGACAGCAATGTTGAGGGGGTTTTGATTGAGATCAGTTTTGAGGGAGTTTTGTCTGAGATCAGTGTTGAGGGAGTTTTGTCTGAGAGCAGTGTTGAGGGAGTTTTGTCTGAGAGCAGTGTTGAGGGAGTTTTGTCTGAGAGCAGTGTTGAGGGAGTTTTGTCTGAGAGCAGTGTTGAGGGAGATTTGACTGAGAGCAGTGTTGAGGGAGTTTTGTCTGAGAGCAGTGTTGAGGGAGTTTTGTCTGAGAGCAGTGTTGAGGGAGTTTTGAATGAGAGCAGTGTTGAGGGAGTTTTGATTGAGAGCATTGTTGAGGGAGTTTTTGATTGACAGCAGTGTTGAGGGAGTTTTGATTGACAGCAATGTTGAGGGGGTTTTGATTGAGATCAGTGTTGAGGGAGTTTTGTCTGAGATCAGTGTTGAGGGAGTTTTGTCTGAGAGCAGTGTTGAGGGAGTTTTGTCTGAGAGCAGTGTTGAGGGAGGTTTGTCTGAGAGCGGTGGTGAGGGAGTTTTGTCTGAGAGCAGTGTTGAGGGAGATTTGACTGAGAGCAGTGTTGAGGGAGTTTTGTCTGAGAGCAGTGTTGAGGGAGTTTTGTCTGAGAGCAGTGTTGAGGGAGTTTTGTCTGAGAGCAGTGTTGAGGGAGTTTTGTCTGAGAGCAGTGTTGAGGGAGATTTGACTGAGAGCAGTGGAAAGTGAGTTGCACAAATCCAATCAAAGAAATGACCACATGGATGAATTTCCCCAGGTTAATGGGAATATATTCTGTAGAATCAGAATCACTAATCACTATGATTTTATTTGACCTTGGGATGACTTTGGGAGTCAAACATTAAGATTTTCTGAGTTAGCGTTAACAGCAGATCAAATAAAGACTACTGCACATATGAAATACTTTACCCTGTAAGGGATTTCATATTGCAGCTCAAAGTTTACAGCAATGTGCATTAGTGCATTGAGTCAATGTGCACTGCGGTCAACAACGCGATTATCATGAAACAGACAAGAAGAGGATTCAGTATTACATAATGCGCACGAGGAGATACAGGAGCCAATGAAACAAATGAAACTATGCAATACTTAGTAATAAATATTTTTTTTTACAGTCACTTACAATATGCAAAATCGAAAAGCCAAAACTCTGCTTTAGCAGCAGCTTACACATGTCAATGCTAGACCTGGCATACACAGTCCAGAAGCATTTTCATGCATGTGTTTAGGTTTAAATAATTACTTCATTATTAATTACTTGTATGATTATCATGATCACCTTCAACTAATTATTTCAGTTCTTTAATAAATTCCACTGAAGAGTGGATGGTATGAGCGTTTGACAGAGGATTCACTAACGCTCTGGTGGGTATAAGTGCTCAAAAGAGGATTCACAAACTCTGTAAATGGCATCAATGCTCGAAAGACGATTCACAGACTCTCTGGTTCGTATCAGTATTTGAAAGAGGATTCACAAATTCTATGACCAATATAAGTGCTCGAAAGAGGATTTACAAGCTCTCTGGTTGGTATCAGCATTTGAAAGAGGATCCAAAAACTCTCTGGCTTGTATTACAGCTCAAAAGAGGATTCACGCTGGCTGGTGTCACTAACTGAGAGAGGATTCACAAACTCTCTAGTTAGTATCAGTGCTCGCTGAGGATTCACAAACTCTTTGGTTGGCATAAGTGCTTGAAAGATGATTTACAAACTCTCTGGTTGGCATAAGTGCTCGAAAGACAATTCACAAACTCTTTGGTTGGTATCAGTGCTTGAAAGACAATTCACAAACTCTTTGGTTGGTATCAGTGCTTGAAAGACTATTCACAAACTCTCTGGTTGGTATAAGTGCTCGAAAGCCTATTCGCAAAATCTCTGGTTGGCATAAGTGCTCGAAAGAGGATTCACAAACTCTATGGTTTGTATCAATGCTCGAAAGACGAATCACAAACTCTCTGGTTGGTATAAGAGCTCGAAAGAGGATTCACAATCTCTCTAGTTGGTAAAAGTGCTCGAAAGAGGATTCACAATCTCTCTAGTTGGTGTAAGTGCTCGAAAGAAGATTCACAGACTCTAACAGTTCTCTGTTTTACCTATAGAGGGTTTTACCTGCAGAGATCAGCAGCAAAGATGTACAGCAGCTCGTTCTTGGATAGGAGTGGGTGGAAGGTACTGCCGTCCGTCCCGTTTATCATGTTGCTCTGGTTGGATGACCACCATGTCATTTTACTGTGGTACAAAGAGAACAAGCAACCATGGCATGGAGATATTCTTTCAGTGCGTGAAAACACAAACTGACTGTTGTTCATTAAAACAGAAACACTAAGCTGGCCATAGGACAATGGGTCACCCCCTTGTTCCTTTAAAAAAATCTTGCCGATGTAGAAGGTAGTTCTCTCTAACTAACATCACCATAGGCTTACTCTTCTAATGTTTACACTGAAGCTCTTAGTAAAAAACGTTTGCACGTGGTAAATTAAAAATTAAAAAAATTTAAATATTTCCGTTTAACACAAAATAATGGAATTTAAAAGTCGCCAATATGCAATATATTGCTTGCACAAAAGCAGTAAAATGACTATGCGTTCCCACCAGGCACTTAATGTGTTTTTCCTGGAAAATACTGATGACTCCCAGGATCAATGACTGAAATAATCGTGTCCACCGATTCGTCCAAAAAAATAAATAAATAAATATCCTCACTTTCATTGGATTAAACGTACCTTAAGTAATCACCTATATTTGCAGGTCAAGGTGAGGCATTTAAAACCCAATTCCAGTACAGACTGAGGTTATCGGTCACTTAGTCTTGCTGCCCGAAACACTGAGCCATGTTTGACATGTTCCAGAAATGGATTTTTACCCTGGACTTTACTCTGTTTGCCCTGACAAAGCCAAATCCACAAACCCAGCAAAAGTAAAGTCAGGTATAACAGTCACTTTCTTCAACAGTCATTATCAGGACTTAAATAACAGTGCTAATATCAAAAAGTATAGTTAAAAAAAGTACATGCAAAACTTTAAAAATCTAACTAATAGATAACGAGAGGGCACACTGAGCCAGTAAAATGGTTGCCAACAAGAGCAAGATATTAGTGGATCTGAGTAACTATTATGATTGTAATGGAAGCACATGCTCAGTTAAGCACCCGTTTTTTATTTTTCTGGGCGAGGGTATTCCTAATTTATTGAACACAACTTCCATGGCATACACAGCTCCAAGGGACTTAAACAAATGCTTTTAGGGTTATAGGTTTGCTCGATGATCCTAAGTCAATAATTGTGTGCATGATCATCATGTTTATGTTAATCTCTACTGATTAAAAAATAATAATATTTTTCAGCAGAAGGGCTGATTATTAGGATCTGAAAGACGACTCTCAGTCTACAACTGGTGTCACAGTTTCAAAGAGGATTCATGAACTCTGTTAACAGTAAGTTAAGCAAAAAAGAAAAAAAAAAAAGACACTCAGCAAGTTTGTGTTGGAAAATACAGAACAAACTACATCCATTTAAAATGGAACAAAGGGCATCCGTTCATTCACTTCCGTTCTTTACCTGGTAATGTCTCTGTATTAAAAGGCCTGGACGATGCCCTGTATAACGCCTGCCACAGATAATGCTTCACCCCACAGAAACCCACCTTGTATAAAAGTACATATTTGTCCTGGGCAATGCTGGATATTTGTTAATTTCCAAACCAGCTTGACTGACATGACTGAGTGGTGTGATCTGGACTCAGGCTTTGGATCTGTTTTTTTAAAGCAACAAGCCCACTGAGTCGACTCAAATGTGTACAGGGATCACCAGGACTCAGTTAAAGAGTGATTCTGTCCCAAAGGATGGAGAGAATAAAAGAAAGAAGAGGAATTGAGAAGGTGAAATGGAGGTGTAACAGATTACGGAGTGGGACGACCACCCAAGCTTTAGACCGCACCAGACGGCGAGGGACCACAGTGAAGGGAGGCTACATCCACAGACTCATGAAATACTTGAAAAGCACTTCTGTTATCAAACGGAAACTTGCAGAGATGTCAGTGAGAATTGAGACCAGAGACCATGAGGCCAAACACTTGGAGGTCATGACTGACTGAGGCAGAAGCTTACACCGATGCACTAACCAACATCGAAACGAACAATCTCACATTAGACCACAGGTATTGGCAGTATTTTCAGCCTGACCATGTCACCACATTTTAACATGTAAAATAACAGGAGCATAGTGGAAATTTTCACTACCTTAAGCCGTTCCATGTGTCTATCCTGCCGTAGTCCAAGTAGTTCTGTTCACCGGTGTGAAACACAAATTCACCTTCATGGGTCCCATTTTTCTGTAAAGAGATTACAGACATGAAGAGTAAAACACACATTACAGGGAGTTATGGGGAAAAAATGTCTGCTCTCCAGTTCTAGCCAGAAAACTGCAGATACAAACACTCCAATCAAGTCTTTATCATTAACTCCACTCAAAATGACAAATATTTATCACCATCATACTGATCAACATTCTAAACCACCATTAGAGCAAATATCACCATTAGCTTTTCATTAGGATGCTGATTTTACAATGTTCAAAATTTATAACATATCAAAAATACTGCTCAAAGACACATCCAGTTAAGCACCATCAACGTTTTTGTCCTCTCCATGCAAAATCACAACCTTTGGCCCCTTCTGCGACAGAGCATTAATGCTGATTTTGCATGAGACAATTTCAATTCTGCTTTCCAGTTTTGCATTTAAAATGCAAAGGTTATCATGACTGTGCTGAGTGATGTAGCCGCTCAGCGTGTTCTACAACCAGTCCTTCCACCGACTCGGTACACAGACTCAACCGAATCTGCTCAGAGCAGTTACCAAACACAGCTATCAGAACTATGATTCAAAACTGCACTTCCCATCACCCAAGAAACATTTCACTTCTGTGCACTTTAAAGGCCATAGACTCCGTTTCACCATGGCGACTTCGGCAGTTCACCTTGTACATGAAGCCAAAGTATTCGTCGACGTCAGGCTTGAGGCGATGGATGCGGGACAGGAGTGGGTCTTTGAAACCCCACAGTATCTCGTGGACAGTGCGTGTCATGAACACATCCACACCGATGGAGGACATCCACATGGACACGAAAGTGCTGAGAAGGATGGGGTACGACTTCATCTGGTCCATCACCGCCTGAGGAACAGAGACCAGTGAGGATGGGTTAGCAAACAGCCGAACACCCCTTAAAGGAGCTTAGCACTGCCTGCGCTTATAGAACGACTTCTCCAACCCTCGTCAGCCTAGTTTGGAATAAAGCCAATACATGAATCAGTGGTAAAACAATCCAAATGGGTTTGAGCACCTTCGATGGAAAAAAGCAACCAGATACGATTATATTTTCAATAATTGTGATAGTTCCAGCTAGCATTGGCACGAAACCCATACAAGACTTAACTGAGGCTCAATAGTGCGCAAACCCTCCGTAAACACGCTCAAACAACATGAGCTAAATCCCATCTGCCCTAAACACAAACGGGCAATGCGCACAGCCAATAAATGCAGTGATAAAACAACCCCTTCGAGCGCCTGGAACTGCTTGTATAGAGCAACTCTGACACAGAGCTGGCTGTCCGAGAAGCTCCCCTGTTTTTTAGAGCTGTGTATCAGGTGCCTGCTCCCTGGCCAATGGCCTGGATTGCCTGGCCTGCACTTCAACAGTTCTGTGTCCGAAAGCAGAGCTTACTCACCACCGCCGGGATGTTGATGGTCCTCACCCGATCCACCTCAGGGTCCCCCACCGACATCTCTGGCAGGAAAACAAAGCTTTTGGGATTGAGGGCGAAAAGCTTGGTCCCGTTCTCCACAAAGGTCACATTCTCCCGAGGCCTGTATTCTCTGGAGCAGGAGAAGGGAAGAATAGGTTTGGAGTTCACACAAGGAAAGCAGATTCAGAGATGTGGGAACCCGAGATGCAGCGACACAAAGGCACAATTCATATTACAGCTCAGCTAAGCAGAACATGTCGCCCATCACACAGCTAATACAAAAACCAAGAGAGTGCAATAAAACTGCAAGAAATCTAATTAATTATAAGACTGAAGATGACCTTTCTAATTGGTTACTGATTTGAGTGGTGAATTTGAGGGTGCAAGTTACGATTGTCGCATTCACTTGAAACTGCACACACAGCTCAATTTGGTACAAAAGATTTGTGACAACAATAAGATTTGGAATCTGAAAGTAGGAAAATGTGGGAAACACTAAACACTAGGTACCATTTCCCAGGCCTACATCAAAAATGCAGGATTTTTTGCACACATTTCCCATGACGGTAGAGTCCATTTTTTGTTTAGCATCCAGGGTTATATATACAGAGGGTTATTTACACAAAGGACAAATGGAGTTTACCTCGGGAGTTTTCACCAAAGGTCACAGAGTAAAATGTGCATTAAAATATAAATAAAAATATACCAGCTTAGGACACATTGGGCCAAGCCAAGAGACTAACTATGAGAAATGCAACTCTGGCATGTTTTTGTAGGACTGTATCGGATTTAAATTCATCTTAAATAGTTGAATGAATATTCGCCCTGGAGGTGAAGCACGCTTAGCACAGGCTAAAGCTCCTTCACAGTCCATTTCCTTAAATCACCTCAAACATAAACTTATCAAAAGTGCAAATATTACACAGAACTACACTGAGGCTTCTCACAACACTACATCATTCATTTCCTGGCCATTATCTGCATTTCCAGCACAGACCGCCTCAACGAAGGAGCGTCGCTCGTACTCAGCTGTCTGACTTTGGCTGGGCTGGGAAATCCTGCGTCACGATCCGCCACAGCCCTCTGCACCACATAATGGCCACAGAAACTTAACAACTTCCTGCACGCTGTCCTGCGTGCGGTAATCAGTGGAAAGGCCGCTTTATTCGACAGTGCAAGCTGGAAATAAAGGCTTGCATATGAACAGGGAATGCCCATTTCCGGGCCACAGAAAGCAAATTGTAAATGCTGGAAGTTTCCATCACCAGCCTGCGTTTTAAAGCAGGACTGATACACGGCACCAAAATCAGTGCTGTTATCCTGTAAAGGAGGTTCTGCTCAGATGGGTCCCTGTGTATTTAGTACAGGTGGTTCTGCTGAGACACATCCTGGTGCTGTAGTGGAACCTGGTTTCGCACCCAACACTTTCAACAGGACGTTCAACTGGTTTTAAAAGTTAAATGAGAGGATATTAACTAAACAGTTTTCTTTAGTAATTGTCAGGTCAATACCATGTCTATATGCATAGCAACACCACCCCACCTTCAGCAAGCAGCAGTACAAACACTGCAAAATAATGCGCACAAAAGGTGACTCAAATTTCCTGTTCATTCTGCAGAACACAGTTGGTTTAATGCTACACCCAGTTGGCATCAGAGAGCCCACAGTAATGGGCCCATTTCTTCCAGCCAATCATAGGCCCTGAAATGAGAAAAAGCTCAGGGCACATCTTCTGTGGAACAGTTACTCTACCTGTAAGTGTATGGGCCAATCTGAGTGACAGCTGCCTTGCCACCTGCGAGGAAGACTTCTGGATTGGTGACATTGAAGAAGAAGTATTGCATGTAGACGGGAACAGGAGGGTCCTTCCATGAATCGAACACCCGACTCCCCTCCGTCAACGTCATCTCCTGGAAACAAAAAACGAGATGTGTTCGGGGCGGTGCGTTAGGGTTGATTACTGAGCGCTAATGACACACCCAGTTGTACTAAGATCTCCTCATTGGCAACTCACAAACAATAACGCCTCACATTCCTAAAGAGAATAAAACCCAACCACCGCAAATCAGTTCTCAGGGAACATTCTGGACTGGGGCTATTCACTCTCCATTTCGTTTTCAGAAGATGCACTTTTGTTTCTATAGCAGTTGATAAACAAAACACTACTACCTTTCAGTATTTTAAAATGTATCACTCCCACTAGGGTGGCATTAAATTATATTTTGAAAGATAAAAAATGACCAAAATGAGGCATAATTCTGCATATTTAAACTAGATTGACAGAAATGCGCAAACATTAATAATCAACATTAATAATCACCATGCCAAAGCCAAGGTGATAAAAAAATTCAATCCAACACTAAAACTGCAAGGCTTCATCTTGAGCAGGACAACAGAGAGGAGAAACTTCAAAGCTGAACATGCATGTTATACACATACATATGAAGGAGGGAGATTCTCCATTGTTTTTTTGTTATCTATTGCGAACCCAGGATTAGATTCCTAGAATGTGATTCCTTCATATGCTCGAGGAAATAAGACGGGGCAGATGTTCTGTCTCTTCATGCAAACAATGAAAAAAATCCAAGGAAAATATTGAGAAATGAAACTTGGGAAAAGATCATCAGGCCAAGGACATGCCCAAAATCAACGGTCAATGCAAAGCAGATTCATAAACTTTTTTAAATATCGCCCAGATGGCTTCTACATCCATTAACCCTTCGAGCACCAAAATATATATTTTTTTAATATATGAATTTAATTATCTTGCGCTGTTGAAAACCCATCGTCTGGCAACTTGTTTAAAAGAGCTCCCACAGTCGCCACATGATAGGTTTTCAACAGCTTGATTTTAATATCTTTCATCATTGAGTAACGATAGCAGCATTTAGCACTCTCAGGGTTAACATGTTTTATTTAACACACCCAGTGCATTTCTGGGCGTGTGGTAAGAGTCAGGTACAAAAGCAGAGTGAAGCTGGATAGAAAAAGGGTCAGCATGAGTCTGGCCTGAGTCACATCATATTCAATACAGGCTCATGAGATCGGTGCAGCAGTCAGAAAAGCCCAGTGGACCCCGGAACACAAGGTTCAGTCGCAGCGCAGGGTAACAGTGATGCCCGGCCCTCACAGTCGGGTCACTGAACTCGTCGCTGAGATACTGGCGGCCATTATTGAGATAGGCAGTCTACTGCAGTCCTTCAGTTTGGTCAATCAATACGAACTCAAAGTACAACGACCACCCCGAGACCTGAACGCTATCCACATTCCACAGGACAGACCATTTCACAATCCAGTCAGGAGTTAACACATTCCCTGAACCCTCTCCAATCACAGACAGCGTCTAATTTAACCCCTTTGAGCGCCAAATAAATTTTCAAGGGATTAAGGATGTAATTATCCTGAGCTGTTGAAAACCTATCATGTGGCAACTCATTAAAAAGAGCTCACGCAGGGGAGCTCTTTTAAACAAGTTGCCACATGATAGGTCTTCAACTGCATCTGGTTTTGATATCTTACCCCACTGGGCAACGATAGTTGCTGATGGCGCTCAAAGGGTTAAGCTTCGGTAAAACTGAGCAGGTCTGCACTGCCGTTCAAACTTCACACTTGGCAGCTTATGGCCATCACCAGTGCTGAGACTCATATCAAAACAACACTGATTTGCAGGGTTAAACAGCAGATTAAATTAAATTAACCCTTAGAGTGTTAAATGCCGCCATTGTTGCTCATGATGGAAGATATCAAAACCAAAGCTGTTGAAAACCTATCACATAGCGATTTCTTTAAGGTTTTTGACAGCATAAGGTAATCAAATTATTTTTATTTTTTTTATTTCAGTGCTCTTAAGGTTAATACACATCCATGTCACACACGCACAACTTGCATAAAAACATTTTCCCGCCATGAATATAGAAACGCGCACAGCTCTGCGCTGCAAAAGACATCTCTAACATTTCTGTCCTTGTTTAAACTCAAAACTGTTCATGATTCAAATTATTTTGTTAAACGCTCTGCCTTATGATGCTTGTACAAATAAATTATGGGATTTCCCTCCACTATTCTGACGGGGTCTGCATCACGGACATTAGCGCTGCACTAATGTACCGTTTCCTCAAAGAACAAAACTCATCTCTGGACTGAAACAATGACGCAATTATCACTAATTCGATTAATCATGGATAAGCAGGTTTAATTCATTCATTCCGGATAAATAATGGCTGGTGGTTGGCCCATCTTTCGCCCAATCAACACGTCTCCATCACAGTGCCTCCCCTGGATCCGCACAGCGCTGAGAAGGTTCACGATGTTCTCCACTAATAACTGGCATTATGTACGGTCAAAAGCCTCCCCTATTATCGGGAGTATTTCATTTCAGTCCTGGACAGGGGAGGTGCTCTCATTTTACTGCCAATGATGAGGTAAATCATTTTGGTTACACAATATTTATATTTGTATTTAGTTTGAACTCAAATTCTTGATGTAATGAAGAAGGTACAACATTAAAGATGCAAGGCAAGGGGACACCTATTCTTAAAATGTATTGGTAAGCAATTACAGGAAATACTCATTAGGAGATTTTAAAGCTCTCATTATCACTGGAGTATACAAGCTTCCAAGGTCTCCGAATTGAACTCGGGTGAACGAGCAAGAACAAACGCGGCGCTTCAAGACCAACAGGAGTCGTTCTGAGGATCAGCCAATAATGGTGCCCAAACGACAAACCTTCCTTCATTTAATGCGCAGAAAACACTGTTAGTAAAACACTGTGCAGAACTTTCAACAACAGAGTTAGTACAGCTGTGAAAACAGACGCTAGACTGAAATTCACCAGTGTATCCTCAGGGCCGGGATTGGTGAACACTTCCTCACTGCCAAACAGATATGACAGGTGTGAATACATGTAGAATAGTGCCGGTTACATTCAACATTAAAAACAAGAAAGAATTTAAAAAGGGGCACATTTGAATGAGCACTGTTTTCACAAAGCCTATCACTTATTTTAACCTCAGGTTGTATGAGCTACTTATAGCTGACTTCAAATGGGTGAAATTAGGTCAAGATCATTTTCACTAGCATGGGATCAGGCCCATGAACTGAACACAAAGGATCAAGCCTCCAGAACAAGGTCTACAAGCTCACCAGTAAGAGCCTGTTACTGACCGGCTGAGGAATTCCCACCTTCATTCAAATTGACTTGGCCCTTTACAGTTGAGTAACAGAGTTCCTCCCAGGTCACATATAAACAGGACTCACATGAGAAGCTACTCATGGCTTCTGGGGGGAAAACCTCAGTGTAACTCTTTTTTTCCAGTCAAATATTCCAATATGTAATCATTTTTAAAGCAAACTCGAGCAGAGGCCAGAAGCAGCAATGCTGGGTCAGGAAGTGTACGGCAAATCATTTGCATAATGAGAACGATGGCGTCGTAAATGGTTAAACTGGGGGAGGGGATACAACCCTCAACTGCCACGCTTGATTAGATTTTTTGTCCTGAAAGTTGAACCACATTCAGACATGACACTGATTTTGCCCTTTGCAACAGAGTAAACTAAAGTGTTGTGTAATCTTTCCATGCATGTGATTAATAAAACTATTACACTAATATAAGTAAAAAACTAAAAGGACAACAGGACTATGATTGCTACCATTATAGATAATGAGGTATTAAAAAATAACTATTATTATTATTATTATTATTACAGCTTTTACGTAATAGCATTCATGTGAAATAACCAGATGATTTAATAACTCAAAACACTACCCCTTACATTTCATGTGAAAAATGAACTGCTGCCTTGGACTGGTTTGCCAACTTTAGAGCGATTATGGTAACCGAACCCTTATTATAATTTGATATCAGTCTTTCGCAAGGCTGTGGAGGAATTCTTGCCCATTCTTCTTTGCAAAACTGCTTTAATTTTGGAAAATCAAAATGGTTTTTAATGGGAACAATGTGTTAAAGGGCCAGGTCATACCATCTATATTCGGTTGAAGTAAAGCCCAGGCCACACCAAAACCCTGCGGCCCAAGACCATCATCTCAAAATGAAGAACATTTGGGACAAAGATGAATCTTCCCTGAAGAATTTCACAGGGTCCAAAGACGGCTCATGCAGAGAGTCACTAAAGATCCCCAAGCAGGAAAAATATTGTTAGGATGATATTCAGGGGATGTTAGCGAGGTGGAAACCAATGCTAACCAATCAGTGCCCATCTCTCATTTGTTAGGGAAGCACCCAGATGATTCACAAGCCTTCTGTGATAATGGTGTAGGAACAAAAGAGTCAGACATTGAACATCTTGGATGACATGGGCCCCATAATGTCTGCTGCACAACAACACGCACATAAATCCACATTAGAGCACGGTCACAACAGCGCCTTCGGTGGTGGTGGTGGTGTACTGCTAGCCAGGCCATGGACAACTTGCTAAAACTGAAGTAACCATGAATTCTGCTCTGCACCAAACAATCCATAAGATTGTGCAGTCACCCGTTTGTGACCTCAAGCTGAAGCGTAATTGGGTTATGCAGGGAGAACATCGCCCAGAACACAGAAGGGCTGCATCTGAAAGGCTCAGAAGTAATTAAAGTCCTAGAGTGGCCCAGTCAAAGTCCTGACATGAACTCTGTAGAACTGGAAGAAGGTTCTAGAGTTGCCCTGTAGAATTCCTGACCAGAACTTGAGGCCCGGCCAATGTCCTGAAGTGAATTGAAAAGAAACGCTACGGCGAGATCTAAGAAAAAGTTGTTCATGCACAAGAAAACCACTGAATTTGTTCAAAATACAACAGTATGCCAAGCAGAGAGAAGTAAAATTCACCTACATCCATGTTATTGGCACAGCTTTGAGAAAACCTCCTAAAACCAAAGGTTTAACAGGCTTTAATAGGTTTTCTCTCGGCCGAGATATGCAAAATACAATACAGAAAATGTAAAAAAAAAAAATCCAGAAAATGTAATTTTATGGCCACATGATTTAACTAGAAGGGCATTCGGTAGAGTGCATACCTCCGCCACACCATATCTCAGTATTACTGATTCTGGATCCACAAGAATATTACCTAGATCACCAACAACTATAGTCAATTCTACATCAGTATAGATTCTATTCGACACAGAAATTTTTTTAAAATCTGTTCATCACGTAACGCATAATCATTCTATTCAAGTATATTTTAACTTTCTTGGGATCTGGAACCCGGTACATGTTCTGGATCACTTCTAAAACTGAATAAACTCATCCTTGGACTACTATCTACCACCCCACCAAATTTCGTGCCAATCTGTTCATAACTTTTGATTTATACTGTTAACAGGCAAACAAACAGACAAACACGGGTGAAAACATAATCTCCTGGGTGGAGGTAATTAACGGCCCATCATCATCTTTCATTGAATGTCAAGGACACATTAACTGACCTTATACCAGAAAACCTAATGGCTAACTTATGAAACAAGTCAAGTGAAAAATGCAACTGAAACACAAGCTATTGTGCAATGAAACAGGTCCTTCAATCCTCTGATGTTATTCATATCTTACAAGACAAAACAATTCCTTGCCATTATTAAACTGTGTATCTTTAAACATTACTGGGATTGGTTTACACAAAAACAGCCTTTCAGACAGGGATAAAGACTTGCTCTTCTGTGTTCTGTGACCCTGATAAGCGAAGCCGGAGCACAGGCCCCAGCGAGACTGTGTTTACCTCAGGTCACTCACACTTTTTCAGAGCTATGATCTTTGTCAGCACTGAGAAAAAAACGTGTGTGTAGGAGATGAGGTCAGAGGGTAAAGGTCAGAGTGTGGGGTTACAGCAGGCCGATAGGCACCTGGGAGCCACATTCTTCAGCTCCAGCAGGTATGTTTGTGGAACAGAAAAGTGGGGATTAGTCAAGCAGTGCTTATATACCTAACTTGCCTATGTGGAACATAACACTATATGAATCTATAAAATCACGAGAACATCAAGGGCACAGGATGACTCTCAAACTTAATCGCAGGCCTCTCTTATCTTGCTATAAACTGATCTTGACTCAGGTCAACTGGCAATTAATCCACAGTAAATATGGTAGAAAGAATACAACAACCCAATTCCCCTTTCCCCTAATCATTGCCACTTCTTTTCCAGTAGTGTCACATCACAGCTACCATTGAGTTCTGCTCCAAATGATATGCAATGAGAACATAGGCGCCATGGTGAGACGAGCGAATTAACAGTGCGAGGCTTCAGTTTCTGAAATACTGAGGACTTCAAGAAACGAAACATAGTTTGAGTTCAGCATTTCCCGCGTAAACAGCGTAAGCCATTATGCGAATGTCAGTCAATAGCCTTAAACACAAAACCGAGAAGCAAAGTTTTGAGAAGAAGTGTCCAATATTATGTAAGCCGACTAACTTCCACTACACGATGCTCCAAATAGAACAGGTCCAGATCAAATTTTTCTCATATTTCCATGTTACAATATGACACCAAGCACTCCCACCCCATGGCAGCTATGCTTCGTTGACCTTCTAAAATTTAAATACGGGCTCATGAAACAGGTCTCGGAGGAAGGAGACAGTTTCTAGATTCTAGGTTTTACCTACGACAGACAAGAGGGCTGCCTGACAAACAAAACTCCAACCTGCAGGCACTGAAAAAACAGGTTTTTTAAAGCGAACTGAAAAATGAAATGACTCCATAACCACAGGCTATAATATGTGCTTTAGAAAAACCGGAGGAGTTAGATTGCGACACCTTACTTTGAAAAGACACCAAAATAAGGTCTGACAATCGGCCCCTCAGGCTAAGTTAATAAGAAATGATGTGAAGCTTTTTAAAGCCCAAATTGAAAGAAAGTATGATTACCTTATCTGGCTAGCTGCCAGCAGCTGATTTTTTGTGTTTGTTTCCAAGCATGCCAAGACAAGAGCTGTAGCCTGAAGTGTGTGTTTCACATCTTCAAATGTCATGAATCCCCTGCAACTTTTTTTTGCATAGCCTGGTCAGAAAAGCACAGCCAGAACGGACTTGTTTTGTATTACTCTTGCTTTGGATAGTCTTCTGTCATTTGCATATAATTTTACATGCGACACTTCAGTTATTGCCCCAAGGTTTGGGCTAATAACAAGGGATTCTTTCACATATTCTCACTGTACGAGAAAAAGTGCTCTCAAGGTAAAGCAAAATGCTTAGTTCCCACTGTTGTGCGCTCCGCTACGAACGCCACAATTGGTCATTCGTAGCTGATCGTGGAACTTCTCGGAAGCTGCTTTCACACCAGACGCGAAATGAATTTTTCGCATGACAGATTACATTCAAAGTCAACGCAAAGATTTGTGTCTTTGCATTGACTTCGAAAGTAATCTGTCGGATGAAAAAATTTGTTTCGCGTCCAGTGTGAAAGCGGCTTGAAATTTCAGGTTGGGATACTAGGTGATACAATGATTCACGATTGACAATTAATCGTGTTGATCGTAGGAAATTTTTGAACTTTCCAAAACTTTTCTACGATGAACACGATTGCCACGACTGACCTCAAGATCTGATAAGATCTGATCGGATCACCACGATTACTCCACGATTAACACCACGATTTCAATCGTGCCGTGAATCGTGATAGTGGGAACCCAGCATTCGATGACAGTCATGTGACAGAAAAACAGCAGCTGAAGGTTCCTGTTTTCCCCATACAGAGGCAGCACTGCTGAGACCACTTCTCTTCATCTCAGACAAAATATCTGATCTTTTTTAATGAGGCCACTTGCTGTCCCTTTTCTCAGCGAGTGTTCAAGCCATAACTTTATCGACATTGTCGACATTCTCTCCGGGGTGAACGAGTACCCCTAATCAATACCGTAAAATTCAACTTTTTTTTTTTTTTTTTGAAAAGTGAAACAATGACCTCCAAATGCAGTGTTTAAAAAACTCATTGTTTCCAAATGTCTGACAATTTCACGATTGTGCACAAACTCCTCAAAATTACAAACACCCCTTTCCAGAAGGACAATTAATTCAAACATAGTACCAATTACCACTTTACCAAGTAGGCAATCTGCAAGAGCTATTCTTCATCTAAAACAAGAAAAAGGGGCCATTTACCAAATTGGTGTATTCTGTATCATAGCTCCAAAACTAAGTAAGATAGAGTTACAAAATGGCTTGGTGTAGGTCGTTCCTAGTACTTCAAACAACAAAACTGATTTTATTCATTTGATTTACTTTGGGTGAAAACGACAAAAAATCAATTTGCAAATCCTTTATCGACCAGTATTTTGCCGTTTTCACCCCGAAATAAATCAAATGAACAAAATCAGCTATTTTGTTGTTTGAAGTACTAGGGAAGACCTACACAAAGCCATTTATATCGTAACTATCTTACTTAGTTTTGGAGCTATGATACAAAATACACCAATTTTGTAACTTTGTTACCGCATAACCTGGCCCAAAGACCATAATGTAATCCAATCAAAGTCTGACACTAGACTTGCATTTTAACATCTGAGATGGCAATCATATTCCAGAATTCAGAGGCTACTTGCATTGTTAGCAGGGCAGAAAGTTGCATGTAAGACAACCTCGCTGCCAACCCCAGCCTATATTTTAAATAAATTAAATGTGGCACATATAGATCCAAGATAATGCATGAAAACTAACCATGGTCTCACTGCAAAAGAAAAATAAATAAATAAAACCTCGAGATCTTACACTTCGGATGGGGGGGGGGGGGGGGGGTCAAACTGGATAGTTTTTTTTTTTATTTCCCCCTCCCCTTATATACCCCATCACCAAGTACCTGTACCCCAACAATATAAATCAAAGAATTAAATTGGTTGTTTTTAATGCAACACAACGGGCAATAAGGTATCTGAACGTCTCAATATGAACACCTGAATTTTTTTGACACAGCTCTCCAGAAAACCAACCATGAAAACAAAAAAGAAAAAAAAGAAAAAAAATTCCAGGTTGAATGTATTTATAGCCCAGAAAAATCCTACGCATTTCTATACCCTCAAATGGGCGATAATACTTTGAGGAATTCAAAAATATTATTCCCCAGGTTTTGGTAAGACATCTAGCAATGAAGATAAAAACTAAGTTTTCCAAAAAGATGTGGAGGGAAACGCACGGTTCAAATTTACGAGAAACGTACCCCCGTGTAGAAAATTATCTTAATTTGCGATCTGAAAATGCTAAATCTATTATTAGACCTTCAGATTACGAGGGGAGGGGATCCCCTTGTCTCCTCAGTGTCGGGACCCCTCCCCCACCCATGCACTGACCAAGCACCCACTGCCAGCATTACTGCTGGATGAGTACCTATGCAAAAGACTCAAATATTATGAAAATCTCTTGTGTATGAGTGGAGAATATCTCCATCACTTACAATCGCAAGCATCAGCACGTAGCTAAGCAAATATTATAAATACAGGGATGAAATTTCGGACAACGTCTTGAAAGGTCTGATGATACCGTTAACTGAAACTACATTCAAGGTATTTTACACAGAGATCAAGCACACTTCATCCCCCAAGCGTGTTCCCCGGGATAAAAGATAGATATTTCATCTCACGGAAATAAGAGGGATGTTGTGAAAGATATGCCCACCAGATAACCTATCAAGGCATACAACTCCACGATCGATTCATTCATTTAGGCTGGTTATCATCTGCAAGTCCATTGACAACTACTGAGTAAAGGCGTATAAAGAATCATTTATCTGAGGCACGATAGACTTATTTTTGCCTGGTTTTGCAACAGCTGATAACTTACTTAATAGTAATAGCGATAGATGTAATGTATCATCTGCCCATACCACCAGGAGCACAAATTACACGCCCGGTGTTCACGTGGCTTAGGACAGTTAGACGTTAATTTTAAATACCAAAACGAATCAAAATATTTATTTCAAATAAAGGAGGATTCATACACTAACATGTCCGGGTAGACGTGTGGAGTTGGAACATTTATTGCTCTAATGTAACGTTAGCGTTTAAGTATGTGAATTCCGTTTTGAAGCGCTTGCCAAATGCCAAGAATTAACTGGCAAGCTAACCAACAAGGCTAGCAGAATTAACCAACAAGCTTTCTCTAACCACAATCAGATTCCAATCAACAGTTATCATCCACCAAAAAGCATCAATAAATTCAACTCACCTTCTTTAACCGGTCATGAATCAGCGTTTGGAAGACTTGAGCCACAACCAAGGCGATTCCAACTATCAGCAGATGAGCGCAGACAATCCCGGTGGCGTAAATAGCGCAGGACCTTCTCGTCATGGTTCAGGTAGCCGCTGTATGGGTTAGCCTACAATCTTCAAACTATTATTTTTAAACTATGTGGACTAATACGATCTGGAGTCGATCTAGAGTCAGCTATTCAGAAATACTTAAGACAGCACTTTTCATTGATAACCAAGTCGGATCTTCATGCCGATCAGGCTATTAGTAGCCTATTGTTCTTAAAGCCCGAAGTTAAACGTTAACCTCGATTTTCTTCGATACAGTTGCTGCTGGTTTCACAGCACGATGATTTATTCTCGTTGGGGGAAACTCCTTTCTTATTCCGAAGTCCACAGCCTGTCTTTTGGGAGAAATAAGAAAACGTCACTGCTTCAGAAACAGCAATTCAAGCTGTGGTCGTGATAGTGCAGGGCAGTGAAGATGCGCCCTTCTGTTCCACTATCATCACATTCAAATGCGCCCTGTCGTCCGAAAGAAGTGGTTTTGATGTCTGAGGCAGTGGGTGTGTTAGAGGCGAATGCAACTGCTTATTTGCGAGTGAGGTCACTGTTTAGTACGTATATTTTCACCGATGTAGGCTGGACAGGATTTATACAGTATTTGCAACCAACTATTAGTATTCTTTCTCAGTTATTCCAAATGATTCATATTGCTGGGCAAATTTCCTCTGTAAATGTTTGCAAAAGTTTACAAGTGCTTGATGAATGGATAGCCCAACAGATCTATGTATTTGCTATCAGAAAACAAGAGTATTAATTTAAGGGCTGGAAATATACAAAAATGTGGTTAGTTCATGTAAAAATTTCACAAAGCTAACCCACAGTGAGTAAAGCAAACTTCCAGATTGCCTCCAGCTAACGAACCCTCTCTCGGCTGTAGGCAACACCCATCCGCTTGTTTACAACTTGTTGTGGATTATATTTCAATATTTCTCATCATATTCATCAGTAGATCAATAGTAATGTTGAGGATTATATTTCAATATTCCTCTGTAAAGACTGCCGAATTAGCGCTGCCTGGCCAGGGAGTGCTCACCGTGGGAATAAAGATGTCTTCTGAAGATTCTGTCTCTCTCTCCAATTATTCACGGACAAAGCAGCCTCAAAATACGTAAACATCTAATCAAGAAACTACTACAAACTTAGAGCAGTTTTCTTTCTCGCACAATAATTTATGCGCTTGGCCAGAGATGACGCTCCTATACTATTCTTTATTTTCATTATAGGCCTACATACCATACTTGAACCATTACGGTACGATATAAGTAACCTTGCAATAGCTTAGTTTTCTGCTCGGTATTTTTTTAATGTGTGGAACTAACGTCAAAGTAATACCAAACCTATCTCATTGGGGATTATTATGCCTCGTGAACCGTTACACAGCCATTTAGGTTCCGTTATTTGGTGCCCCCAGTCAGTGAAATACCTAATATTCCTCTACGCGAATCATGTGCTTACTCAAAACCGGCTGAGGTTTTACACACGCCTTTGAGAGAGGAGAAAGAAGCCTTATTGGCTCACAGATTCCCGGACCACCGTCTTAAGACCGCCTCTATTTTAATGTGATTGGTTGAATGTGATGCCGAAATTGATCGACTGATTTCGGGGCGGGTTTATTAAAATACGTAATGAAAGCGTGGTCGCTCGCTATGAATAACGTTAGTCAGAGTCAGAAGAGAGTTGATTCTAAATTTCAGCACAAAGCGGTGCCCTCGTTGCCCGTAAATTAGGTGTGGTTCGATTGAGGGAAAAAAGCCACCGATTAATCGTGTTCTTAAGCCATTCAAATAAATGGCCATTCAGTACAAAGACTTATTTGTTTTTCGGCGCTCAGTCAGTTAGATTTGTGAGCACATAAACATTTGTAGGCATACTTCATCGAAACAAAACGATGATTTGAACAAATATACCCAAGCAGCACGCATTCATGCTGCCTGGCGGATAAAGCCCCGGGGTTCATTGCTCGCAGTCTTCGGTAATAATGTCTGCAGAGACCGGAGAGTCCCAAACACGCCTGACATTTAAAGGCTGGGTCTCGCTGAAGGTGTGCTTTTATCCGTTAATGATAGAAGAGCCTGTGGATTATGACTTATACTCGGGCTGTATTCCATACCGAGTAGGAACACCGAACCAAAACAAGTATATCTTTCTTTTATTGCGTCGGGAGTGAGTAATGGTTTGGATATAGTTCCTCCCTCCGGCGGTAATTATCCACTGGAATTTGTGAAATGCAACTTCGCACATGGTACCGAGGTTACATGATTGTGGCGTGCTGCTAGACAGGGAGTCAGGTGCTGACATTGTAAAGGAACCCCTGCATTATTGCAATTCCTGATATTACCTCTCATTAGATCTCTCTCTAAAGGTAGTATTTTTCATAATAAAACAAAAATATTGCATAATGCTCATATTATTTAAAATAAAATTTTTATGAAAAGCACCACAATTTTGTTTGGTAGCCACACTCCTTTCTGGACAAGACCACAATCTGTCGTGCTTCCTCAAATGATCGCACTCATTAGATTTTAATAAAACTTCGACCAATCATACTGTCTCAGGGTCAGTTTTCTTATATTGGCCTGGAAATATATCAGTTCTCATTTACAGTCAGAATTTTTATGTCGGTTGCTGCCTGTCTGGCACTCTGAGCACTGGGTTCTCAAGTTCATTGATCAAACATTGACATAAAAATTGTACTAAATGGAAAACCTGTGTTTCTTCATGTTAGAATGGATGCAGAGAAGTACCAGTTCAAATCCTGTTCCTGAGGACATGAGGGTTCATCCGCGGTTTTGTGTTCCAGTGGCATGTTTGAGTTTTACATTGAGGGAAGTACTTAGCATTGCTTAGCAACTAAGCATTATCACTGTTCATAAGAATTATCACTATTCAAAAGAATTGCTTGGCAAAGCTATTGGACAGCAAGTTCATTGTTTTCCAGATCTCCATTGTGAGATTATAGGGGTCCGGGCTTGAGCCAAACCTCAGTTGTCATCTCAAGATCACATTATTCATGGGGTGGGGTTTTATACGGAGTGTGTTATATTAGCGCCACAACATACGCAACTGTTGATTTCCCACGGCTCAAATAAAACAAGCTATTATATTTATCTTTTGATCATGAGATAACTCTGAGGGCAATTATGATTTGGGTATCTGGAGGTCATAATAATTTTGTAAATACTTCAGAGTAAATAATGCAAAATTTAAGATCAGAATATCCACTCACCAGATATCGATAGAATGAAATAGCAATTTAAACCATCTCAGAATGGCAAAAGCCATATTTATCTATGTAGCATATAATGTAAGTTGACAATTTACTCTTCCCATCTATCCCCTGAAGAACTGGAAGAGAAGGACATATTTCTGGCCTATTAATTAATATAGTAATTCATGTGAATTCATATGTACAGTACTTTGCATTCATTCTACATATTCCACTCACTTGCATGTGAGTAATTGGACATTTTTCATAATTTGTTGGCCCTGTAACGTCATTAATTCATTCTCGAAGCAAAGGTAAGGTATACAGTTGAGTTGAGGTATGGCATTTGCATCTGGAGTCTTATGCTGCTGTCTATCAGTCTGAGGACCAAAGAAATGTTAATCTCAGGATGAGAGGCTGCCCTGAGGTGAAGACATAGGAGGAAAATGGAAGGAAATAACCAAACAAGCACAAATAGTGTATGATTTTATAACGATTCCTGGCCTGCCTATGTGCGTCTGTATTTGTCATGTCATAAGGGCACAGTATGATTCTGTACTTGGTCCTAATGTATTTTTTCATGTAATGTAAATAGCATTTAGCCAGTAAAAGAAACTTTGAGAGAGGGAGGTACCTATGCATTAGAAACTGTGTCACCTGGATTTTGCAGGGGATACCCTGGCATTAGCATGAAAAGAAATTCTCCACTTGATTGCCTCACCCTACAGTTTTGGTAGAACGGTTTTTTTGATGTGAGCTGGAAGATGATGCGCGTGTTAGCTTGCAAGAACAACTAACACGGACATTCGTTGAAAATCATCCATAAAAAATCTGTTTAACTCATTGAACTCTTTTGGGCCCAACTGTAAAAACTAGCCCTGGACTGTTGCCCGGACTATCCTGCCACAATCGGCCAAACAACAACTGCCTTTGTTGTTGGTGAAATAATCTCCTGCCTTCTTTTATTGTACTGTTGTGCATTTCTACAAAGAGAAGGCTGAACTAGAGATTGCTGATAATATTAGATAGCCCTAATATATTCACTGATAGTATGTGATAAAAAATACGCAGTCATAAACTGTTTCCTGACTGTGTCCTCCAGTGCACTCTGTACAGATACGGCCCATCCTCTGCCCCCTGCTGTCCCCACATTACTGCTGATGCTGTGCTACTCTCACCCTGGGCAAGAGATGAAAAATTTGTGATGGTCAAACCCAAACAAAAAATTGGCAAACAAGTAAAAGAATTCCTCGCTTGATGTTTCTAATGTTGCCTTCATTCCACATTTGAAAGTTGGCTTCATTGTAAAATAAAGCAAGAAACCTTTAATACCGGACGCTTATATTGACTCAGCGACAGGATAGTACAGCCTCTGGATAATTGTAGCCAGCTGGTGTCTTTAGCTATTGAGTGCCAATAGCTGGCTCATATTGACATTTTAAATGGCAGCCAGCTTTTAAGATATCATTTATGGCGAAAAATCATAATAATTAGTTTGCATTTTATTGGAAAAATACTAACGCCACACAGTCAGGACAAGTGTGTCTACATTCTGCACTGTACTTGAGTCAGAATAAAGAATAATAAATGGTTTGTGTACCATCTCTGACGATCATCTCTGACTGACAACTTTGCATTTAAATGAACTTCTGTGAAATTTGCAAAGGGAACAGTGTGTGGATGTCCTTCCTTTCATATGTTCTGTTTTACTCCCATCACTTTTTGATTCAGAGTGATATGTCTCTCTGTCTCTAAAACTGCTGAGGATGGAAATGGAATAAAGTATGTTTCTGAATCAACGGTGGACTGAACTCTGTGATGCTATTTCTTTTATACTGAAATAGTTCAATATACTTGTCAAAATGATGATATTAAAATATAAGAGCCAGCTTACTCAACTATCACCAAAGTAAACATCAGAATAATCATCATCATGACCCAATTCCATCCATCCATCCTCCTATCTGTTCATCCATTTTTCTCAGCTTATCCGGGGCCAGGTCGCCAGGGTAGCAGACAAAGCAGAGAAGCCCAGGCGCCTCCCTCCCCAGCCACTTCCTCAGATTCTACCTGGGGGACCCCAAGCCGTTCCCAGGCCTTGGGGGAGATATAATCCCTCTAGAGTGTCCCAGTTGGACATGCCTGGAAATCCTATAAAGGGATGCATCCAGGAGGCCTCTGGACTAGATGCCCGAACCACCTCAACAGACTCCTCTCGACGCGGGGGAGCAGCGGTTCTACCCTGAGCCTTTCCCGGGTGTCTGAGCTCCTCACCCTGTTTCCAAGGGTCAGCCCATCCACCCTGCAAGGAGGGCCCATTTAGGCCGCTTGCATTCATGATCTTGTCCTTTTGGTCATTACTCAAAGCTCATGACTATAGGCGAGGGTGGGAAAGTCGAGTCAGGAGTCCCCTGGGCTAACCAAACCTTAAAGGCCGCGAGGATGAGCAAAATGACTCAATAGTTTGAGTTTAGGGTTGTCTGGCCTGTGGTTTATCAATAAATGAGGCTACATTTTAGGACATGAGTGAAACTACAAAACCTAAAACCAGTGAAGTTGGCATGTTATGCAAATCGCAGATAAAAACAGATTACAATGATTTTGCAAATCCTTTTTAACTTATATTCAATTGAATACACTGCAAAGACAAGATGTTTAATGTTCAAACTGAGAAACTTCATTTTTTTTTGCAAATAATCATTAACTTAGAATTTAAAGGCAGCAAAACATTGCAAAAAAGTTGGTACAGGGGCCTTTTTACCACTGTGTTACATCGCCTTTCCTTTTAACGACACTCAGTAAACTTTTTGGAACTGAGGAGACCAATTTTTGAAGCTTTTCAGGTGGAACTCTTTCCCATTCTTGCTTGATGTACAGCTTAAGTTGTTCAACAGTCCGGGGTCTTCGTTGTCGTATTTTACGCTTCATAATGCGCCACACATTTTCAATGGGAGACAGGTCTGGACTACAGGCAGGCCAGTCTAGTACCCGCACTCTTTTACTACGGAGCCATGCTGTTGTAACACGTGCAGAATGTGGCTTGGCATTGTCTTGCTGAAATAAGCAGGGGCGTCCATTAAAAAGACGTTGCTTGGATGGCAACATATGTTGCTCCAAAACCTGTATGTACCTTTCAGCATTAATGGTGCCTTCACATATGTGTAATTTGCCCATGCCTTGGGCACTAATACAACCTCTTACCATCACAGATGCTGGCTTTTGAACTTTGGGAAAGTACATTGAAACGTAAATCGAGAGCTTCGCTTTTAAGCTTAGCTTCTTCTTCGCTACAATGAACCGTACAATAATGCATATATCGGCCAGTCATTCTCACTCTCCATCCCACTGTCACTTCTAAACAAGATACCCTAAGATACTTGAACTCCTCCACTTGGGGTAAAAACTCACTCTCTGAGCTACCAGATAGCTCAGTCGGTAAAGTATCGCGTTGCGAAGCAGAAGTGACTATCACGTCGCGGGTTCAATCCCCGCCTCGTACCAATTGGCAGCTTTTTCAGAGTAGCGCACAATTGGCTATTGTGCTACAGTGTTGCAAATTGGGAAGGGACCGCCGGGGAGGGAAAATAATAGTTCCCTTGTTCGTTGCTCAAGCGCCTCCTGTTGGCCAGACAGGCGCTCGTCAGGAAGATTCTAAGCCTTTTCATGTCTGGGTATCCTCCGTCCTTGTTCTGAACTTACAAAGATTCAACCAATGACTGTATAAGAAGCAGTGGCTGACAGGCGCGTGCTTCGGAGGAGACCCGCAAACTGTCTGCACTCTCCTGAGTTAGCAGCAAGGGGTCGCACACGAGCAAAACCTGTACATAGTTCCCCAATTGAGAATTCCAGATTCGGGTGAGATTGGAGATGCCAAATTTATCAAAGAAAAAAAATTGATATTAAAAAAACTCACTCTCCACTTGGAGGGGACAATCCATCTTTTTGCGGCAGAGGCCAATGGTCTCAGATTTAGAGGTGTTGATCCTCAATCCAACTGCTTCACACTCAGCTGCAAAGTGCTCCAGTGCACGTTGGAGGTCACAGCATGATGAAGCCAGCAAGGCCCCCATTATCTGCAAACAGCAGAGATGCAATCTTGAGACCACTAAACTGGACACCCTCCAAGCCTTGGCTACGTCTTGATATCCTGCCCATGAAAATCATGAACAAAATAGGAGACAAGACACAACCTTGAATTGGGACTAAACTCCGGCTTTGGTTGTACGGGGATCAAATGGTTTGAATTAACGGCCCTGGAGCCCCATACTCCTGCAGAACCCCCCAAAGGATACCTCATGGGACACAATCATAAGCTTTCTCCAAGTCTACAAAACACATGTAGACCGGATGGGCAAACTACCATGACCCCTTCAGTACTCTACAAGAGTAAAATGTTGGTCCACCATTCTATGGCCAGAATAGAACCCTTATTGCTCCCCTGGGATCCAGGGTTTGATGATCGGGCGGAGTCTCCTTCCCAGCACCTTCAACTAAGCATTCCCTGGGAGGCTGAGCAGCGTGATCCCCTTGTAATTGGAGCACACTCTCTGGTCCTGTTTTTTAAAAATGGGCACCACCACCCCAGTCTGCCAGTCCGAGGGTACTGTACTCAACACCCACACGATGTTGGGTACAGCCTGTAGAACGGGCATGATGACCATGACAGCCAACCAACATTCAGAGTCTTCAGCATCTCAGAGTGAATCTTGTCCAACCCCAGTGATTTTCCACTGCGGAGCTTTTCGACCACCTCGCCTACTTCCACCAGGGAGATGGGCCAAGACTCACCCAAGGTGGGCGTGTCTGTCGGATTCAGGAGTCCCTCAAAGCGTGCCTTCCACTACTCGACAATATCCTCAGTCAAGGTCTGCAGTTCCCAATCCCTGCTGTAAACCGCCTGGGCAAAACCATGCCTCTCCTTCCTGAGTTGTCAGACAGTTTGCTAGAACCTCTTTTGAAGCCACTCGAAAATCTTTCTCCATTACCTCCCTATACTTCCCCCTGGCTAGAATTTTTGCTTCTGTGACCATCATGGCTGCAGTTCTTCAAGCCTTTCAACACTAGTCTGTCGAGTCAGGAGTCCCCTGGGCTAACCAAACCTTAAAGGCCGCGAGGATGAGCAAAATGACTCAATAGTTTGAGTTTAGGGTTGTCTGGCCTGTGGTTTATCAATAAATGAGGCTACATTTTAGGACATGAGTGAAACTACAAAACCTAAAACCAGTGAAGTTGGCATGTTATGCAAATCGTAGATAAAAACAGATTACAATAATTTGCAAATCCTTTTCAACTTATATTCAATTGAATACACTGCAAAGACAAGATGTTTAATGTTCAAACTGAGAAATTTTTTTTTTGCAAATAATCATTAACTTAGAATTTAAAGGCAGCAAAACATTGCAAAAAAGTTGGTACAGGGGCCTTTTTACCACTGTGTTACATCGCCTTTCCTTTTAACGACACTCAGTAAACTTTTTGGAACTGAGGAGACCAATTTTTGAAGCTTTTCAGGTGGAACTCTTTCCCATTCTTGCTTGATGTACAGCTTAAGTTGTTCAACAGTCCGGGGTCTTCGTTGTCGTATTTTACGCTTCATAATGCGCCACACATTTTCAATGGGAGACAGGTCTGGACTACAGGCAGGCCAGTCTAGTACCCGCACTCTTTTACTACGGAGCCATGCTGTTGTAACACGTGCAGAATGTGGCTTGGCATTGTCTTGCTGAAATAAGCAGGGGCGTCCATTAAAAAGACGTTGCTTGGATGGCAACATATGTTGCTCCAAAACCTGTATGTACCTTTCAGCATTAATGGTGCCTTCACATATGTGTAATTTGCCCATGCCTTGGGCACTAATACAACCTCTTACCATCACAGATGCTGGCTTTTGAACTTTGCGCCTATAACAGTCCGGATGGTTCTTTTCCTCTTTGGTCCGGAGGACACGACGTCCACAGTTTCCAAACACAATTTGAAACGTGGACTCGTCAGACCACAGAACACTTTTCCACTTTGCATCAGTCCATCTTAGATGAGCTTGGTCCCAGCGAAGCCGGCAGCGTTTCTGGGTGCTGTTGATAAATGGCTTTCGCTTTGCATTGTAGAGTTTTAACTTGCACTTGCAGATGTAGCGACGAACTGTAGTCACTGACAGTGGTTTTCTGAAGTGTTCCTGAGCTCATGTGGTGATGTCCTTTACACACTGATGTCGGTTTTTGATGCAGTACCGCCTGAGGGATCAAAGGTCACGGGCATTCAATGTTGGTTTTCGGCCTTGTCGCTTACGTGCAGCGATTTCCCCAGATTCTCTGAACCTTCTGACGATATTACGGACCATAGATGATGAAATCCCTAAATTTCTTGCAATAGCTCCTTGAGGAATGTTGTTTTTAAACTGTTCGCCAATCAGCTCACGCATTTGTTCACTAAGTGGTGACCCTCGCCCCATCCTTGTTTGTGAATGACTGAGCATTTCAGGGAAGCTGCTTTTATACCCAATCATGGCACCCACCTGTTCCCAATTAGCCCGTTCACCTGTGGGATGTTCCAAATAAGTGTTTGATGAGCATTCCTCAACTCTCTCAGTCTTTTTTGCTACTTGTGCCAGCTTTTTTGAAACATGTTGCAGGCATCAAATTCCAAATGAGCTTATATTTGCAAAAAATTACAAAGTTTACCTGTTCGAACATTAACTAACTTGTCTTTGCAGTGTGTTCAATTGAATATAGGTTGACAAGGATTTGCAAATCATTGTATTCTGTTTTTATTTACGATTTACACAACGTGCCAACTTCACTGGTTTTGGGGTTTGTACTTTCCACCAGCCCTGCCTTCTCCAAACAGTATGTACTGCTTGCGAAACATAATGCCAATTAGCATACAGAATACCACAGCAGCAAGTTGGTTATACTGGATTCAAAGTGCAAGGATTTTAAATGCTCTAGTTCTGCTCATATCACCATGGTTTGATTCGTGTATTCAGAACAATGTATGAAGAAAGTAAACCATCGTCTGAAATGAGGAGGCGGAGTCACCTTTGTGTCCAATCACAGCCTGAGAGCTCATTGATGAAGAGGTTGGTGTTTTTATTTACACTTTACAACAAGCCCCGTTCACCTCATAGTCGGACAGTCTCCTGCGCACACGTGGTGGATGAGCCTATGGCCACACTCTGGCGAAGAGTTGAAATTTGTACATCTTTTGGATATCTTAAGCGTGCATTTCATAATATTCATTCAATGCACTGAATTTTGGTAACAAAACATTAGGTGAACCATTTTTGGCAGTTTTAAGTGTGGGTAGCAAAAGGCCTCAGTGACTGGGTTTTGTGGCTTTTTATTGGCATGTGTGTGGCTCTGAGGAGGTGAACTCAGTTCAGAGGAGCAGCTGTTAGTGACGGGGCATGGCTCTCTTGGTATTGTCCTCCCTCACTTCCAGGACGGGCGATCTCAAGCAGCTGTGCCATCATCAACATCTCAAGAGACCCCGCAACCTGTCCACTGCCCCTCCTTAGACTGCCTCTGTCGAGGTCTGTTCACATTTACAAAACTCTTGGACCAGTGTCTGTTTTCTTGACCTGGAATCCCTGCTTTTGTCCAGCCCATGAAAACCACGCCTGATTGTATTGGCAGCTTTCGGCTGGATTCTGAATTAGAAAAACTGTGAGCCACCTGCAAATGGACCGATGTTGCCCTCACAAAATGAGAGTGAGTGACATTCAGGCTTTTGCATGGGTAGATGTTTGAAGGGAGTCTTGGGCAATACAACGAACATATTGAGCGGCAGTGTAAAAGGCAGCTTTTAGTGTTTCAGGGAGCACACCATGATTCTCATGGTGGTCTTTAGTACTTTAGATTAAGAGTGGTAAAAGCTCTTAGGGTGTTGCAAGAGTTCACCCTTTCAGCGCAGTGGGCAACTGTAGTTGCCAAATGATGTAAGATGTGAAAGTCAGATGCTGTTGAAAACCTATCATGGGGCAACTTGTTTAAAAGAGCTCCCGCAGGGGAGCTCTTTTAAACAAGTCGCCACATGATAGGTTTTCAACAGCTCAGGATATCTACATTTTTAATTCCTTGAAATGTATTTGGCGCTCAAAGGGGTTAAACCTTCACTTGGCTTCAGACCTTTATTAAGGCTCAGTTTGCTGTTGCACACCAGTTTCAGCTTTTTTGGCTGACAGCCCTTGATTAGGAAATTCTGACCCCGCTAGCCTCTTCAAGTCACTGTGTTGCAAAGTATTTACTTTCTTTACGGCTCCCATTTGTGTACACATGATATTTGTTCTGTTCTCAACCCTGCACACCCCCCCCCCCCCCCTGCCGCCACCCACACACAGAAAATGTGAGAACACATATACCAAAAAGACAAGAAAACAGCTTGCTATGTTTTGCTTGGACTCATTTCAATAGCTGTGTCCTAAGTCTTTTATCCAGTGGCACAGGAGAACCTCGTCTGGTGATGTTTTGCTTGGCCTAGACCACAGTCACCATCAGTACTGCCTGATTTCTGCAACAGATTTTTGGGAAAATCTTTTTTTTGCAATCTTTCCTAAAGTAAGACAAAAGGATCCACAATGATTTGACACCCGTGTTTCCGCCACAACACTATAAATCCATTTTGCTCTTTCAAACCACAGAATTCCTGCTCCTGTCAGATTTTTCCATGTTTCTCTCCTTGCTTCCTCTTCAGGTATTGGGGGAATGGTGCCCTCGCTTTGTTTCCCTGAAGATTTTGTCAGGGGCGATGTTCTCTGGATCTTTCTGCAGGGCGTGCCCGATGTGCACAGAGATCTTCACCTGTGCTTGTGTGAACTCCCAAAACCTTTGTTCTCTGCATGCAAAAAGAGTATGAGTTTTACGACTCAGTAATTACTATTGCAGTTGGTGTTTATCTCATAACTTGAAAATTATAAAATTTGATTTGTATGATAGAGGTCTTTCTTTTTTTAAACTCTTCTTACTTGAAAAATGAGAGTGTGTCCAAACCTTTGACTGGAATTCAGCCCTCCACATCGGTGTGATTGCTTTGCTCCATTACAGCAAAATGACCCACCCTTCCTAATGAATGATTCTCCTGCCAATATGGGCGCATCTTAATTCTCTTATTTGATTTCCTTACTTCAGCTGGGAGTCATTCCAGATCCACCATCTCGCTGGTCGTCTCCAAGCTATTAGTTTTGCTTCATGGAGCAATGAGGGCGCTCTGGGGTGCTATGAGCGAGGATACTCCAGAGCACCCTGTAGCCATGACATCAGTCAGTACAACCGACGCAGGCTGCAGATCCAGCTGTGCACCGTCCTCAGAATTAGGCGTGGCTTTGCGGGACGCTTCAGAGGGAAGGACGTCTCATTTCTCTAAAAACTCAGTTCCTTATTTCTTCTCTCATCTCAAGGTTTCCTTGTGTCTCTCCATGCAAGGGAAAGACATAAGTGAATGAAAATGTGGATGCATTTTGAAAGAATGGAGAAGAACCTTCAGTCATGCTGTCAGTGGAACTTCCCAATTCCTCTTTCAGTCACGTCCTACGTCCCACGCATTTCTACAGACGTGTCAGCAGACCGTGTTATGAGTGACAGCAGACAGTGCCATGAGTGACTGTTCACACCTTCCCCTCACGGTGATGGTCAGCCTAGGATTGCTGATGTTGCACTGGCATGTTGATATTCAAGCACATCATGTTGCATTTGAAAAGTGTCTTTCTTATGATAGTGGAATCTCCATCTTGAAGTTGCAGCTGTTTAATATCTGAGCATATTTTACCACCAATTTATAAGGTGTCATAACTTTACTGTTGTCGCCCAGGCTTACAGTGTAAACTAGACTTGTGGTTTGTGGGTTTGGATAACCGATAATGCTGGTGAATTGTGTCTTATCTGACCTGATTCCTGAGGTCGTTAAAAAGATCTTACATGTGCACTTATTGTGCATTGCTGAGGATAACAGCATCTGGAAACAAGAGCAACGCAGAGCGTTGCATATGCCCCCGCCTGTATGTTGATCAAGGGCTCATTGAGATGGCTGCTGTGGCGGCCATATTAGATATCGCACGACGCTGGTTTTCAAAAGGAACCTTCCTCTAGCCACTCCCAATACGCTATTCAGAAATGGCATCAATCCGACGAGGGATTCTATAGTTATCCCACGGAAACTAAAAGTTAACGGACGACGGACGGACATGGTGTCGACATAATGCCCCCTTTCCTCTGTGGAGGGCGGGGGCATAATTAAAAGTAGCATACACACTTGTAATATCAACCAGAAAATAATTTTTGCTTCTAAACAATGACAGTAGGTGGACAAGAGAGGTACCAGCAAGATAACCCCCAAAAAGTGAATGGTTGTGCATATGGTGGCCACAGACGATTTCTCTCTCCTTATCTGTCCTCTAACTGATTTTCCTCTAGTTCTGAATTTTCGTTGGTGGCGTTGTCATTACTGTTCGCATGAGGTGGTGCCTGTGACCCATTTGGGTTGCACAGGTAGTCCAGCTCCTCCAGGATGGCACATGAATACGTACAGTCACAAGACGCTTAGCTATGTCTCCCAGCACAGTCTCAAGAGCACGGAGGAGATACCAGGAGACGGGCCAATTCATGAGGAGAGCTGGGCAGGGCCATAGAAGGGCATTAACCCGTCAGCAGGACTGTATCTGCTCCTCTGTGCGAGGAGGAATAGGAGGAGGCGAGTAGCACTGCCAGAGCCCTACAGAATGACCTCCAGCGAGCCTCTGCTGAGCTTGTTTCTCACCGAACTCTCAGACTCCACGAGGGCCCATCGTCCCCGATTTGGACCTGTGCTCTCAGCCCAGCGTTGTGCAGCTCGACTGGGATTCATTAGTGAACGCCAGCATTGGCATGTTCCCCACTGGTGCCCCAGAGTGGGAACACACTGAGCATGTGTGACAGACGTGAATGAGTCTGGAGACGCTTTGTCGAAAGTTAAAGTAGTGTGCAGTGACGATTATACACCACCTGAACATAACCTGAATGCATGTTTGAAGGCTCATTCCATGATAATTGATGCAAAAAAAATTTGTTATACTGGTTTGAGGCAACATTATTCTGCAAATTTACCTCTGATGGTCAGTTTCGCCAGAGTATGAGGTGACATGAACTTTTGAGCTGTGTCACAGTGTTAAACATGATGGCACAATGAAAGGAGTTCTCTGAGATTGTTCGTAGCCACATTGAGGCCTGTTGCCATGTCATAGTAAGAAGCACCATCAAGCGTTTCAAAGAGACTGGTTTGTTGAAAACTAGTGGCAGTTGAGGTGAAAAATGGAAGTTAAGAACGAACAGAGAACAAATACACCAAAACACTGAAATCTGAATACAAAGTATAGCCCAGAAGAAAATGCAACTAAAATATTGTAAGAGCGGTCAGGGAAATAACTGAAAGAAACGCAATGTAAAAATGCAAAGACGAAAGTACTAATGAACAGAAAAGCAGCAATAAGCCGATTATCTACGACCCCAATTCTAAAATAATTGGGACAAAGTGTAAATTGTGAATAAAATCAAAATGCGATGACTTTCTGATCACAAGCCAATATTTTATTTACAATAGAACACAGATAACATTTCAAATGTTGAAACTGAGACATTTTACATTTATATCCGCAAAATGAGCTCATTTCAAATTTTCTGGCTGCAACAAGTCTAAAAAAAGTTGGGACACAGGCAAAAAAGGGCTGAAAAAGCAATTAATATATAAGAGAGACAGCTGAGAGAACATTTACCAAGTAATTTCATTTACTGGCATCAGGTGTGTAACATGATTGGCCATAAAAGGGATGTATTAGAGAGGCTGAGTCTCTCAGAAGTAAAGATGGCCAGAGGCTCTCTTCACGGCTCTAGAATCTGCGGTTAAACTCAGATGATGCTGGATAACAAATGAAACCAGAAAGGGGTTTGAATAAAGACGGAAAACAGTGAGAACAGGTGTACAGAATTAATGCTCAGGATAAAGGGGGCGTTAACATGTTCAGACACCAGGGCTGGAGGGTGTGGTTAGGAAGGAGCCAGACGTGCGTGTGACAGTAATATTATGGTCTGAGGTTCATTCTGCTGGAAAGGAACTGGTGATCTCATAAAAATGGACAGAGTCATGGATCAAAAGAAGTACCACAGCATCATTGTAAGGCACGCATCAGTCTCTGGAAAGAGACTGATTGGTCAGGGATTTTCAACAAGATAATAACCCTAAAACACTTTGAGGTTCTGCAAGAATTATCTCAGAATGAAACATCTAGTTAAGTTATGACTCGGCCGGCTCAAAGTCCAGACCTTAATTTAAAGGGGAACTCCAGGATAATGCTGTTTTATACAAACATAATTTGAAAATAAATATTGTAAAATACAAAAATGTTGAATTTTTGTTTTCAAAGACGAGATAAATTAGGTTTTTTTTCCCCTAATTAGCTGTTGACTGTTCAGGGGCGCTGTGCAAGCAAAGTTTTTTGGGTGGGCACAGCTTAGCTATACTGTACAATTTTAATGTTTCCTTTACATAAATAATACCCATGCAAATAAGCTTTTTTTTAATTGAACTTTGTAGCTTACAATTCAACAAATCTTTTCCCCCAGTTTTCTGTTATAGGTACCATAAATAAAAAATGATATTTAAAAAAGAGTCCACATATCCTATACCCCGCAGTCAGTTAATAGTCAAATCACTTACACCACATTTCTTCCCCATCCTGATGCTTGGTGGGAACATGTTCACATGCTTTGCAAGAGTCTTAGCCTTGTGATTGACTGAATATTTGTATTCAGGAGAAGGTGTAAAAGTGTACCTAAAAAAGTGACCACAGAGGTGCCACAACAATAATACTTCACTATCTCGAAGGAAGTTTGCTGCTGAAGTCGCAGCCCTCAAGAATTGCCCGGAATAACCCTACCATACATTTTTGTCCACTCCATCGAGTCTTTGCGCGTGTATTTGACGTGCCATCACAAACTATATACTACTCAAAATTTGATTGGGATCATAGGAATTTTTTTGTGAAATGACATGCAAATTTGGCAACTGCCACTGATGAGCAATATATTGGATAAATGACATGCAGTCAGACACAAAACACATTTGCATGTGCATTTCATGACATTAAATGAGCGTGCAGCCTCACATTTTGGCTTTGACTAACACTTCACCATTTCAACTCAGATGTCTGTGTTGCTTGTTGGTGAAAATTTGGAAGTTCCCAAATTTTTTGCATTACATTTAGCAATAACAATGTCTCCTCAACGTCTTAGATGTCGATTGACTTCAGAGCAATTGGGAAGATGCATCGGAATGCTTGACTCTGGCTTCTCACAACGCCACTTAGCTAATGCACTCAACGTCAGCCAAAGCGTTGTGAACTGAGCGTGGAACTGGCGTCAAACGTTTGGTACAGCAGCACACCATCATGGGGGTGGTCGTCAGACATCGACTACACAACGACAAGACCACTTTCTCACACTTCAGGCACGACGTCATCCTTTCTGGACAGCCACCACCCTACGGAATGACCTTCATAACGCCTCAGGGGTCAGGGTATCCACTCAGATGATATGGAATCGTCTTCATACTGCCGGCCTCAACTCAAGAAGGCCATGTGTTCGAATCCCACTGATGAGCACAACGATTGGGCTTCAGTTCTCTTTACTGATGAGTCCCGATATTGCTTGGACTTTACTGACAGGAGGCAATGGGTGTGGCGAAGACAATGTGAGTGATTTAATGATGCCTACAATGAACACGACCGTTATGGAGGCGGATCATAAGCAGGAACGGCAGAACGGACCTGCATGTCATGGGGAGAGGGACGATGACAGGGGTACGGTACAGGGATGAGATCCTCAATGTGTACGTAAGACCATACGCTGGTGCTGTCGGCCTTGATTTCCTCTTGATGGATGATAACGCTTGTCCCCATTGTGCTAGGGTGGTCCTAGAGCAGGAGACAATTGCCCGCATGGACTGGCCCGCGCGTTCGCCGGACCTAAACCCTATCGAGCATGTGTGGAACATGCTGCAGGTGTGAGGTTTTACAAAATGAACCAAGCGCAAACACCAGTAAAATGCAAAAAGGAGGCTTTATATCTGAAGGGAGAAACCCTGCAACAGAACAGGCGACAATACAAAGTCCACAATCCAAAATCAGAATCCAGGGGGCGAAATCCAGAACCGTAAACAGGGCACCAATCACAAAAATAATAGTCAGACAAAAACGGGTCAATAAACAAGAATGCGGCAAAGTACAGGGATAAGGCAAAGCTCGAAGTCTAGGACGGTCCAGTCAGAAAGATAATCACAATGATACAAAGCGAGAGTAGCGTAGCAAGGGAAGTAACGATCTGACAAGGAAGTGTAGCAAAGAGACATCAAATATACATTTCCGGGTGACCACATGACTAGGGAACACAGGTGCAATCAATGGGAATGATAATCATGGAGAGACACATTAGGAACAAACTAATTACATGAAATTGGCCGTAGCCAAAACGCTGACAGGGATCACAAGACAAACCTATAGACAGACTAACAGCTCCAGTCACGGAGTACTAAAGTGCAAAGATAATAAGAGAGAAAGAACAGCACAAAGCAGTTTGTGGAAGACCCACAGAAATCGCAGCAGAGATAATTAGGGAAAGGCAAGAGGCGGAGACTAGAATAGGGCGAATGCTGAGAGATCGTTAGTCAATTAGTAAGTGCAGCTATACAATCCCGAGTGCTCATTAGTAAGTTAGTCATGTAATGTGAAAATAGGCCACTAGATGGCAGTATTTACCTTTTTTTGTTAAGCTCAGACTGGAGTCATGTTTAGACATGTCCTGGACATGTCTGGGGCAAGTCTCAGAAAATTAAAAAAAAGAGGTCTGAATGTGGGTGGGGTCTGCAGGGGAGTATATAAGGAAAAGAATTGAGAGAGTAAAGTAGTAGGAGAAATTGCAAGAAGATGACCAGACCTGCCATTCTGTTCAAGACCTGTGACGTTTCTTTTGTGGATTTCTTTGCCTGTGTTTGAGCATTTTCTTCATCCAGGACATCACCAAGCCACCCCACCAAAAAGGGACTGTAATTATTTCTGTTTTTTTTCTTATTTATCAATCTTGGTCTTTAGTTGTAGGTTGTTATTAGTCTTTGTCTTTGTTAAAAATTAAATGTGTTTTAGTTGTTAAAACTGTGTTTGTCATCCCTTGCTGTTGCTGTTGTGTTATAAATGTAATAACAAATTGGGGCCATAACAAATTGGGGGCTCAAGGTCCGGGATAGACCATTGTGTGAGTCATTTATTAAAAATCTAACATTCCAAATTGTGAAATTGTTTTTGTGAATTTTCCTAGATATATATTGACAACAGCAATGGATGATTTCTTGGCATCACCAACCGTAGGGGTTTTGAAGTCTTTTAAAAAGACAGAACTGCTAGAAATTTGCAGACAGTTGGAGCTGACAGAGGTAAAACCAGCCATGCGAAAAGCAAGACTGGCTAGAGAGATAGTTGAATATTACATTGATGAAAATGTGTTTGCATCAGGAGATCTGGAACAGTTTCCAGTGGAAAATCCAAATATAGAAATGGAACTTAAATTAAAAATGCTAGAGATTGAAAGGGAGGAAAGAGAAAAAGAAAGGGAGGAAAAAGAAAAACAAAGAGAATTTGAGAGGGAAGAAAAAGAAAAACAAAGGCAGTTTGAGTTAGAAAAATTAGCAAGAGAAGAAAAACAAAGAGAATTTGAGAGAGAGAAAGAGGAAAGAGCAGAAAGAGAGAGACAGAGACAGAGAGATTTTGAATTAGAGAAATTGGATAGAGAAGAAAGACTCCAAATGGAGCAACTAAAAATTAAAATTGAAACTAAAAATAAATTTTGTGCCAGTCAGGAGGTAAAACTGGTGCCTCCATTTTCAGAAAAGGATGTTGACAACTATTTCCAGTGTTTTGAAAAGGTAGCAAAGAGTTGCCAGTGGCCAAAGGAACACTGGCCTCTGATGTTGCAAACTGTCCTCAAGGGTAAAGCTCAACAAGCCTATTCGGCTTTGTCTGCAGATGATTCCTCTGATTATGAGGTTGTCAAAAAGGTTATTTTGAGAGCTTATGAGTTGGTTCCAGAGGCTTACCGACAGAAATTCAGAGGTCTGAAGAAATCTGAAAATCAGACTTATGTTGAATTTGCTAATGAAAAGCAGGTTTGCTTTGAGCGCTGGTGTACTTCTATGGAGGTCAAGGATGATTTCAACTCACTAAAAGATATGGTGTTAGTTGAAGAATTCAAGAACTGTGTTAAAGATGATGTTAAGACCTACCTTAATGAGAAGCAAGCACTGAATTTGCAATCAGCTGCCAAATTTGCAGATGAATATGTTCTCACACATAAGTCCAAATTTCAGTCTAGCAGTAACAATAAATGGTCCCAATTTCAGAAAAAGGGTTTCGGTGATACCCAAGATTCCTCACCCAAAGACAAAGACAAATCTGGTGATGGTGCTCAGAAATCCAGTCACAGGTCTGATCAAAGTGTGAAAGCTGACAGTGACAAAAGTGGTCTAGTTTGCAGTTATTGCAAGAAATCAGGTCATGTTACAACTAACTGTTGGTTCCTTAAAGCTAAGAAAGAAAAAGAAAAGGATACCAAACCAAATGCCTTTGTGAAAACAAGGTTAGAAACCCCTGTAGTAGATAACCAATCTGCTAAATTGCCTGTTTCTTGTGGGGCTAAAAAGCCTAATACAGCTGACTTTGTGAGGGAGGAATTTCTTCCATTTGTGTCAGAGGGATTTGTGGCTCTGAATGAGCATACTACTCCTGTCCCCATATATATCCTAAGGGATACCGGAGCTTCTCAGTCACTTTTGTTGATGGACTCCTTGGAGTTACGTGATGAGACCGCTTCAGGGGATTTCATACTTGTACAAGGTATTGAAGGGAGGACTGTATCTGTACCCCTGCGCTCTATATTCTTGAAGTCAGATTTAGTTACAGGACAGGTAAAGGTGGGACTTATGTCAAGTCTACCTATAAAGGGTGTTTCTCTGTTGCTAGGCAATGACCTGGCTGGGGGCAAAGTAGTTCCCCCTGTACATCTTACTTCACAGCCGAGCACTGAAAATGGGGATGAGGACCCATCTCTGTATCCTTCTTGCGCAGTGACTCGTGCTATTGCCAAGAAGGCTAAAGAAGATGATGTTGTGGTGCCGTCCAGTACATTGAATAGTCAGGACTCAGGTGGTTCGCCTCATGACTCTGATTGGCCTACTATGGTTTCTCCGTTTGAGGACTTATCAGATACTTTTATCAGTTCTCTATTCAGCCAGCCGGATGGGTCTGGTGATTCTGATGTGTCTGGAGACTTGTCTCTGTCCAGAAAGCGGTTGATTGAGGAGCAAACTAATGATCCTGAAATTGGTGTACTAAAGAGGAGAGCCCTTCCTGAAAAAGAAATAGATGCAGTTCCAGTTGGGTATTATCTCAAGGATGGTGTGTTGATGCGGAAGTGGCGCCCTCCTGATATCCCTGCCAATGCAGATTGGGCAGTGGTCAGGCAAATTGTTGTTCCGAAGGTCTACAGGAATGAGATTTTAACAATGGCTCATAGTTTACCTTTAGGAGGTCATCTTGGTGTTAACAAGACTGTTGATAAGATCATGAAACACTTCTTTTGGCCTGGGCTTCGGAAAGACGTTTCCAACTTTTGCAAAACCTGTCACACTTGTCAGGTAGTTGGAAAACACCAGTTAGACCCACCTGTAGCTCCATTGCAGCCTATCCCAGCATTTGGGGAGCCATTCTCTAGGGTCATTGTTGATTGTGTTGGTCCATTACCCAAGACTAGATCTGGAAATCAGTACTTGTTGACAATCATGTGTGCATCTACCAGATTCCCCGAAGCCATACCTCTACGTAACATCAAGGCAACTGCAATCTCGAAGGCTTTGATAAAGTTTGTCACGTTGTTTGGTCTTCCCAGGGAAATTCAGTCAGACCAAGGTAGCAATTTCACTTCAGGATTGTTTCAGCAGGTTGTGTATGAACTTGGTGCAAAGCAGATTCTTTCTAGTGCCTATCATCCAGAAAGTCAGGGTGCCTTAGAGCGGTTTCATTCCACTCTCAAGACAATGATGAGGACTTATTGTTATGACCATGAGAAAGACTGGGATGAAGGGGGTCATTTGCTGTTGTTTGCAGCTAGAGAAGCAGTGCAGGAGTCTACTGGATTCAGTCCATTTGAGCTAGTGTTTGGTCATGAAGTGAGAGGACCTTTGCTATTATTGAGTGAACAATGGCAAGAGGAAGAGCCGCAAATCAGTCTGTTAGACTATGTTAGCAAGTTCAAGGAAAGATTGCGTGCAGCTTGTGACCTTGCCAAAGAGAACTTGAAATCAAGTCAGGGAAAAATGAAAACTTGGTATGATCATAAGGCTAGAAGCCGTGAGTTTAAACCAGGAGACAAGGTCCTTGTGTTGTTTCCCTTGCAATCCAATCCATTGCAGGCTAGATTTCATGGTCCTTATGAAATTCTGACAAAACTCAATGATCTCAATTACATTGTGAAGACTCCAGATAGGAGAAAACCAAAACAATTGTGTCATATTAACATGCTAAAGCCTTATCATGACAGAAATGCTAGGGTTGCAGCTGTCACTTCAGATTCTCCAATGGTTGAAACGTGTGAAGATGAGGGGGAGTTTCAAGATGATGAACCTAGAATTAAAGCTGAAGTTCTTTCATGCAAATTGTCAAATTCTGAAGTGTTGCAAAATCTTGATGTAAAACTCCAGCACTTAGAACCCTCACAGAAAGATCAGTTTGAGAGGTTGATCAAGAAATATGAGGATCTGTTTCCTGATGTTCCAAAGAGAGTTTCTATAGCCTCTCATGATGTAGATGTTGGTGATGCCAAACCAATAAAACAGCATCCGTACCGGATGAATCCTGAAAAGAGAAAGATTGCTGAGAAAGAGGTTGAGTACATGTTAGAACATGATATTATCAGACCCTCCAACTCAGATTGGAGTTCACCCTGTGTGCTAGTTCCAAAACCTGATGGAAGTACTAGATTCAGTACAGATTATCGCAAAGTCAATGCTGTAACTAGAACTGATGTGTTTCCAATACCTAGGATTGATGATTGTATTGATAGAGTAGGGCAAGAAAAGTTTCTGACCAAGATTGATTTATTGAAGGGTTATTGGTGTGTGCCTTTAACTGAGAGGGCCAAGAGCATCTCTGCTTTTGCCACACCATCTGGATTGTACCAGTATGAAGTCCTACCCTTTGGCATGAAAAATGCCCCAGCCACGTTCCAAAGGATGATACAGTCTACAATCGCCGGATTGCCACACACGGGTGCGTACATTGATGACCTGATCACATGGAGTGACTCCTGGGAAGAACATCTAAAAGATGTAGAGACGTTGTTCCAGCGCCTGACCCAGGCTAACCTGACTGTTAACCTGAGCAAGAGTGACTTTGGTTGTGCTACTGTCACCTATCTTGGCTACGTCATAGGCCAGGGTAAGGTGGCACCCATAAATGCTAAAGTCCAAGCCATCATGGACTTTCCAGTTCCTGACAACAAAAAAGCTTTGCGCCGCTTCCTTGGAATGATCGGGTACTACCGCAAGTTCTGCAAGAACTTTGCTGAGATTGCTCTCAGTCTAACTAACCAACTGAAGAAAGGCGTAAAGTTCACCTGGGATGAGGCATGCCAGAGAGCCTTCGATCGCCTGAAGTCTCTGCTGTGTCACGTTCCCGTGCTCAAATCTCCTGACTTCAACAAACCGTTCTCCATCGCGGTCGATGCTAGCGACCAAGCTTGTGGATCTGTGCTCCTACAGAGAAGTGACTCTGATGACATTGAGCATCCCATGGCATACTTCTCCAGGAAGTTCAATCGCCACCAAAGGAACTATTCCACAATAGAGAAGGAACTGTTGGCTCTGGTCCTTTCTTTACAACACTTTGAGGTTTATGTTTGTACAGGACAAAAGCCAATGATTGTGTACACTGACCACAATCCGTTAATGAAAAAGATGAAAAACAAGAATCGGAGATTGTTGAATTGGAGTTTGATTTTACAGGAGTTTGACTTGGAAATTAAGCATGTGAAGGGTACAGACAATGTAATTGCTGATTGCTTATCCCGTGTTTGAATGTGTATATCATGTGTTTGAATATTGTATGATATGTATATATAGACAAGTGTTCACTTAACCATTTTGTATTGAAAAGAAAAATTTTGCCTTTATGAGTCAAAATTTTTCCCTTTTGGAATGGAGGTGTAATGTGAAAATAGGCCACTAGATGACTAGGGAACACAGGTGCAATCAATGGGAATGATAATCATGGAGAGACACATTAGGAACAAACTAATTACATGAAATTGGCCGTAGCCAAAACGCTGACAGGGATCACAAGACAAACCTATAGACAGACTAACAGCTCCAGTCACGGAGTACTAAAGTGCAAAGATAATAAGAGAGAAAGAACAGCACAAAGCAGTTTGTGGAAGACCCACAGAAATCGCAGCAGAGATAATTAGGGAAAGGCAAGAGGCGGAGACTAGAATAGGGCGAATGCTGAGAGATCGTTAGTCAATTAGTAAGTGCAGCTATACAATCCCGAGTGCTCATTAGTAAGTTAGTCATGTAATGTGAAAATAGGCCACTAGATGGCAGTATTTACCTTTTTTTGTTAAGCTCAGACTGGAGTCATGTTTAGACATGTCCTGGACATGTCTGGGGCAAGTCTCAGAAAATTAAAAAAAAGAGGTCTGAATGTGGGTGGGGTCTGCAGGGGAGTATATAAGGAAAAGAATTGAGAGAGTAAAGTAGTAGGAGAAATTGCAAGAAGATGACCAGACCTGCCATTCTGTTCAAGACCTGTGACGTTTCTTTTGTGGATTTCTTTGCCTGTGTTTGAGCATTTTCTTCATCCAGGACATCACCAAGCCACCCCACCAAAAAGGGACTGTAATTATTTCTGTTTTTTTTCTTATTTATCAATCTTGGTCTTTAGTTGTAGGTTGTTATTAGTCTTTGTCTTTGTTAAAAATTAAATGTGTTTTAGTTGTTAAAACTGTGTTTGTCATCCCTTGCTGTTGCTGTTGTGTTATAAATGTAATAACAAATTGGGGCCATAACAGTCAAAATATACAAGGTTAGTGTTGGTTAGTATTTATCCAAAATAACAAACTGGTAGTAGGTGTTAGTAAAATAGTAAAAGTAAGAGGAAGGAAGAACACGAGATAATGAAAGTAGATTGAAACCCAGAAGCCAATAAATCGCGAGTGGCACGCTAGACTAGGGACCGTGAGCAAATAAAATACTCAAGACAAGACGGGGGAGACAAAGTGCAATGCATGGAAAGGAAACATGGCATGGTAAACTATGAAAAAACTAAAATCTGGAAAATAATAAAACATGAAAATCTGAATTACCAAAACACAATACATAATTAAAGAAAGGTCAGACATAAGCAGAGGTCAAGACACACATAGGTCAGTCAAACATGGCACTAGGCCAGGCACAGAACCTGAAACATGAGCATGGGCATAAAACATGGTACATGGCATAGCAGAGGCAGAATCACAACGGCAGGTCGCCATTTCCAGTCGTAGGGCACAACCCACAACTCTAGAAGAGCTCGGAAATGCCCTTGTTGAAGAATGGAATAACATTCCAATTGCAAGCATCCGGGTTCTGATTTACAGTATGACCTGATGTTGCCAAGCCGTCATTCAAGCTAGGGGAGGCCATATCCGTTATTGACATTAACTGTGGTAATGAAACATCAAATGAACACTGTCTGTTTTCACTTTACATGTCAGAGCTGAAACCATGAAGTGTTTGTGAAAGCCAAAAGTGTGAGGCTGCACGCTCATTTAATGTCATTTAATGCACTTGCAAATGTGTTGTGTCTGACTGCATGTCATTTATCCAATATATTGTTCATCAGTGGCAGTTGCCAAATTTGCATGTCATTTCACAAAAAAATTCCTATGATCCCTTTCAAATTTTGAGAATATAAACAAAAGGATAAGAAAACAATTTAATATCTTTAACATTAAATCGATGGATAAGTCATTTAACGTAGTGTTTTGCGCTGTCAAACTATATTTACACATGTGTTGCAATCAGCACAAGGGATATTACTAAAAATAAAAGTACCAAAAAATACGCACATTAAATTCGCAATTGAAAGAACGTACGTTCTAAGGCAAGGGAATACATTTTCAAGCCTGAGTAGCCAAGCTTATTGTTAGACTACCTGTCCACTCGTCAGCATCGCATGTAAGCTTGTCTGTGCAGCCTGCTGGGGAATGGCCCTGCCTCTGTTATGGGCTCGTCTCGACCGACAGTGCGCTACGCTAAGTTCCCGAGATGGGATTCACTAAGGCCCACTCCTTAACCAAAGATAAATATCACTGCACACTGCTGTAGGCTGCCTGTAACATCATCCAGCACGACCGATTTGGCCGTGGGTCAGTGATGGTCTGGGGAGGCATATCCTTGGAGGGTCACACAGACAGGGTATAAAACAGGCCAGCCCACTTTTACCCTGCCTATACTATGAGCTGGGGGTATAATTTGGCCTGTTACACCTGGAAGAAATCCTTAGAGCGATTGTCAGACCTGGGTCCTGGTTCCTCCTGGTGCAAGACAATGTGACCTCATGAAGTCACAGTGTGTAAGCCAGTTCCTGGATGACAAAGGCATTGATGCCATTGACTTGCCCTCTCGTTCCCTTAACCTGAAATTCAATTAAGCACCATTGGGATGTTACTGATTGGGGCATCTGACATCACTAAGTACTGCCCAATACTGTACAGGACCCACTGATTCCCAGGTCTGGGAGGAGATCTCCAGGACACCATAAGCCGTCTCCTCAGGAGCATGCCCAGATGATATCGGGAGTACATACAGACATTCAAGGGCCGTACGCACTACTGAGTCACATGATGAGGTACCATAAAGAAAATCACGCAAGTTGGATAAGCCTGTGATTTGGATTTTTCACTTTGATTTTCAATGCGAGTTTGAATTTTTCAGCTCTATAAAATACTTCACTGGCACTGGAGTCTCGTTGGTCCTCATATTGATAAAAAAAACTGTAAATCACCTGTTCATATAAACTGTTTCAAATTAATTCATAATTCTTTTTTTAATCTATTTACCGGTCCGAAATAGCCCCCATATGAATGTTTGTGGAATGAGATGTAGCCCTGAATGGATGGATGTATATTTACAAATAAATTAAAGTTTACCAGACAAAGCATTAAACGTCTCATCTTCTTATAGTCAAATAAAAGTCAAATAAAATTCAGGAACCACTGCTGTCTGCTTTTATTTATATTTTTCATACTGTCCCAGGTTGTCATCAGTGTAGGTCTGAACCCTCTAGTTCATTCATTACATTCTGTTTCATCATTTTAAATCCATCCAGGAAGTCTATTCCTGTGCATATACTTCAGGACTGTGCCCTTTGCTCCCTCACTAAAGATACAGCTATAAAATGTCAATCCTTAGTGATTATTACAGCTTTGTCTTCACTGCAGATCACACAGACTCTTTCACTCAGGCCAGTGAGCCATTTTCGTTTTTACTACTCGCCCTGAAAGTGTGATCATATGTCCATCTTACTCTTGTCCCCTCATCAAAGAGCAAGAAATTATGTCATTCACAGACATCATTTACAAGAAGAACTTCCCCCTGAGCAGAGACTGAATAAGAAGCCCGAAAATATATATTTTACATAATATGGAATCAACACAAGGTTGTATCCAGGAAGTTGAGCAAGAACTTTCCGTTATAGAAGACTAAACAGCAGCAGTAAAATCGCAGTCACATTTGGTGTTAATAAAGGAAGTCGAGTAAACCGTGTCAGTTCCTCTCTCTGACATATGACTCACAGCTGGCAAACCTGACATGAAAGTACAGGTCTTTCTCACTTCAGAAACAGGTTGCTGGTTAAAGGAACATAAAATCATGGGTAGAATACACATTAAATCTGTCTTTTTCTGAAAAAGCCTGACAAAAGTATGTAAACTTTTGCAGGAAGGATGAGCCAGGCAGTGATGTGGTGATGGCAGTATCTCTGCTCTGACTGGGTTGCTCAAGCGGTCAGAGTGCTCGGTCTGGCTCTAGATGAAGCACATTCTGCTGCGATCCCTGTGGGGAGACTCCTGCTGTTGGGTTAATGGTGAGGGGGACTGGAGTGGACAGAGCACCTGAGCAAACATGAGCATTGAAAACATACTGTAGCTGCGGCCACACATTTCCTTTTTTTTAAGCGACAAATAATGCAGACATAACTAGGAGAGGAGCGAATATTCATCCTTTGAGCTTAACGACAGCAGACTAAAAGCTTATATCAAACACAATGTAATCAATAGTCAACACACTTCTGCAAAAAGTATTTAATAAATATTTAACCTCTTCCGCTCAGCTTTGGCCATCGGAAGGATTTTGTTAATGCTCTCACCTTGCCTTAAAGCGCATTACATCTTCAAACCCGTATCCATTTAGTGCTCCGAAATTAGCAGCTAAGTGTTAATTTGCTCATTTGTGAGGCTCAGTCCATAACCATTTCCCCTCAACTTGCATTATTGTTCATTGAATAAATTATCAAGCATTTTCCTATCCACATTAATGATAACATAAAACGTTAATGTGTTGGGAAACTTCTGAATTCCTGCAGCTCACAAAACAGCACATTTTCTTTTGCCTCCGCGTCTGACCAATTTGATAGCCTAAAAACATTCCTAAAAATGCAGATTTACCGACTCAGGTCCGCGTGTTAAGTTTGCATATGTAAAATAAAACTCTGTCTGCAACAAGTGATATAACTGTAACCCTACAAACTGAGTGATTACATCTTGTCTCCAGTGTAGCTGAGGCGTGGATAAACAACGGATTAAAGCAGGGGTGGGCAACGAGGGCCATATCTGTCCCTGATTTCCACACCAACTTCTGTCCATTAATTAGTTGTTTATCTAAATTAGCCTAACTATTAATGAAATCTGACAATATGATGCATTTTTAAAAAATTATCATTAGTGACCACCAAAGACTGTTCTTGTGTCCCTATATAAAACATTTTTCTTTGATCGAACCTTTGCACAAATCTATTTTTGTGCATGCAACCAATTAACTAAATTAGTGAGGGTAATTGATAGAAATAAAACCTGCATACACACCGACCCTCCAGGACCGGAATTGCGCAACCGTGGAATAAAGGGTCTTTTTAATCTGCAAGAACAATTTTTATTAACTCCATTCACTCACCTGTTCTTCAATAATTAATTGAATTAATTTACTGAGCAAATTGGCTGCCAATAAGCTGCATTGCCATAAACGATTAAGACATTCAGCTTTACATCAAAGAAGCTGCAACATGAGATTGGATGGATGGCAATTGACTGAAATTTCATGAAATTCCAACTTAAAGTAAAATGAGATGAAGTGCTGCTGAAGATGGTATTCAGACAAAATTTAGATTAAGTTTCTGATTAATGATTAAATAGATTACCGTTCATACAATCTCATATTATAGCCCTCCTGCAGCTTTGCCAGAAGCTAGACTATGAAGACCTCATAAATGACTTTGCTGCCTTGAAATTCGACGCATGGCGTACATTTAAAATGATTTAAAATGACATAAGAAGCGCTGACAATTAAATAAATTACTTATAATCACTCTGCAGTGCAACCAGTGTGCAACTACCCTTCCCCGCAAACGCAGCTTATTCTTTTGAATGCTAAAAACACTGTAAGTGTAATCTTAAAGTAAATTAGGTTACACTGCTGAAAAAAATCCTAGCGCCGGAGATGGAATTCAGGGAAAGCACTGGGTTAATTATTTTTCAATAGTTTTTTTCTTCCTTCACCCATACAATACATATCACTACATTTTCAATGTTGTCCTTCAGTGATTTGTCATTTCTTAATTCTTTCATAATATTTACTGAATATATATTGGTGTTGATTATTCAATAAATGAACTCTATGATTAATTAATTATTAATCAAGCGATCTTGGAACAGCTTGAATGCGTTTAAGGGTCAGAGGTTCACGGGCATCCCGTAAAGCAGAGAGCAGCACAAACCGGCACTAACAAGGACAGAAAAAAGGAGTGAAAAGCCCCGATGCACAACTGTGCAAGAAGACAAACATCTGAGAGTGTGTAGTTTAAGACAAAGGCGCCTCACAGGCTTTCAACTTGCAGGTGCGCTAAATAGTTCCCGTCAAACATCAGTTTCAGTATCAACAGTGAAGGTGGTTTTTTTTGATGAAGGCAAAGTTTGAAGTACATATTCATCATTTTCCATTAAAATCATTATTTCTAACTCAGACAATGTCAGCATGTTCTGTTCATTTGCTATGTTTCCAATTCAGACTTATTTCATGTGTGTTTCCATGGAAAGCAAGAAAATGTCCAAGTGATCCCAAACTTTTGAGCGGTAGTGTACCCTCACAAGATCTTGAGTTCCAAAGTCATGCCATTCATCCACCCCCATTGCCACATATTTCAGTATCACAATGCATGGCCCCATGTCTCAAGTGTCTGCACACAATTCCTGGAAGCTGAGAATGTCCTATTTCTTCCATTGCCTGCAGGGATAAGTGTGGAATGCACTGGACTGGTACATATGGCCACGTGTTCCAGTTCCCACCAAAACTGAGGAGGCGTTTTTTGCAAAAAAAAAACCAAAAAAACCCCATATTTCATAGCAAGACAAATAGTGAAGGAGATGAGAAAACAAGTAGTAATTTTGAACAAATAAAGCCAAGATATATACGTACATTTATGTGGAAATGACCATGGGAAACTGCCCACATGGTGAACTTGCCAATCCAAAGTTGGCAAAAAAGTGACTTTTTCAGCTAGGACCCTTTTCAGGGTCTCCTAACTCCACTATTATCCCTTGGGTGCAGTCAATCTTCCTTGTATAGACAGACTTGTCCTCAAATAGAAGGAATGCAGCACAATTTAGCATCTGTAAGGAATCCTGGCCTCATAGGGGCCCCATGAAAACTGAATTTTTGTTTTCCACCAATAAACATTTTCATATTTTAGAGGCCAATATCTTGAAAATGAAAGCAGATAGATAAATATTGCTAAGAGACTGCTGCCCAATCGCCCTGGATGGTAATTTTCAGCCCATACCTGTGATTTGTTCCAAAGATATTGGCCTCCAAAATCCGGATAAATTCATGTTTGCGATTCGCTAAGGCGTGGCCCCCGGGCCACATCTAGGAAACCCCGTGGAATAGGACCCTAAAATTTTGCATATGTTCATTACAAATACAGAGGTATTCCTAAAATAAATTTGAGCCAAATTTGAGTTGGTGACCATGGAAGATTTTTTTACTTTGGTTGAGTTCATATGGAATAACCCTGTCAGGGTTAGTAGAGGGTGGGGATTCTTGGTTGTTGTTTTGACATGGGGTCACCCTAAAGGTAATAACTGGCTTATTTGGCTTGTTTTACTACGTGACATTATGACACTTAACATAACATAATATAACATGAACGGCGAGAACAGGCTGTTCAGCCCAACTAGGCTCACCAGTTTCTTTTAACTATTGTGAATATATCACTTCAGATACTCAATGACTCAGTGGTATGAAGCTTTAAGTCAAGCCTGCTCTTGAAAACTCCGAAGGTCTCTGCCTCAACAATATGCCTCAACTCCCAACCTGGCTCTTTCGACCTGCCACCTAATCATCCCCTGATCTAATTGGCTATGCAAATTGTCCTCTCCCTCTCCACCTCTACCCCCAGGGCGCCCTTGAAAAAGAGATTTCGATCTCAACGGGACTTCCCTGGTTAAATAAGGGTTAAAGCTATTCTTAGCTTTCTGGAATTTTTACACTTTTCTTTTGTGATCTTAAAATGCTCCTAATGAGCGTATGGCACACTAAAATGTAAAAGAAATCCACCAGGTGTTGAAACTCATCGATTTTCAATTCTCATATATTTCTGATAAAAGTCTGACCAATCATTTTCTTTGGTCTGAATAAACTGATTTGCCGAGCTTCCTGTCTGTCATCCGTCGCTGTGCCCCTTCCAGTTGCCTACTGCTTGCGAGTCGCACACCCCTCTGGCAGAGCAGCAGAGACAAAGCAGGTGGCTACTCAACGAAGTTAGCCTGCAAACAAAGCAGCTGCAACTGACTAATTTAATGACTAACGTTATCGGGACAATTCTGGTGAGGTAAGACGTTATGACGGCAGTTTTGCAAGAAAATATTTATGAATTCTGCCGAAACACGAAGCATCTGACTGTAAACAAACAGGCGCTGAAATGCTATAATTGCTAATGTTAATGGTAGTTTGTCAGACGTTACAAGGGCATTTTATTTTATACCACAAATTGAACTGAATATTATGTATTTACTGTTGGTTAGTTTTCACTAACCGGTGCCTCTGAATTTGACTCCATCGCCCCGTTTCAAGATGCTTTCACACCGGACGTGAAACAAATTTTTCGTACGACAGATTACATTTGAAGTCAATGCGAAGATGCAAATACGTGCAAGATTCACGTCTTTGCATTGGCTTTAAATGTAATCTATCATGCGAAAAGTTCGTTTCGCATCCAATGTGAAAGCAGCTTCATTCACGCTGGTCACTTTGTCACCGCACGCATAAGGGGAGGAGGGGAGCCTCAGAGGTCAGGCAGGGGGAAGAGGGTGGTACTTCGGAGGGAGGCGGAGTTGTTCATGTTCAAATTTCTACTAAGTGCTGTGTGTTGTGTTATTGTTTATGGTTTTAACAGTTTCATGTTCAAGATTTCATGGTTTCATAGATTTCATAGTTCAAGTTCATGTTCATAGTCACAGTTTTAACAGTTTCTTGTATCAAGTCTTTGCATTTCATGTTTCACATTCATAGTCCATGTTTGACACCATGAAATCTTGAACATGAAACTGTTAAAACCATAAGGAACACAACACTGTGCTGGATGCCAGAAAGGTAAGAATAGCTTTAAATAAAAGAAATAAATAAATATGGTCAGGCAAGCTATTCAACATCAAAATTACTCTTTGGGTGAAGAAATACTAATGAATATCAGTGCTAAATTTACCTTTGGTCAACTTCCATTTGTGACCCTGAGTTCTACTCACAACACTTGGTCGAAGGAATCCTACATAATTCACTTTGTTAAGCCCTTTCACATATTTAAAGACCTCAATCAGATCACCCCTTAGTCTCCTTTTCCTAAGACTAACAAGATTAAGGATCTTCAGCCTTCTCTCATAGCTTTCATCTTTTATACCCGGAGTTAGCTTAGTGGCTCTTCTCTGAACTTTTTCTAGAGCCTCTATATCTTTCTTAAAGTATGGTCCCCAGATCTGTACACAATACTCCAGATGTGGTCTGACGAATGTGTTGTACCAAAGAAGCATCACCTCCTAGGACTTATACTCAATACTTTTGGCAATGTATCCCTGCATCCGATTGGCTAGAGCCTGTGAGGATTTGGTCAACAATCACTCCCAGATCTTATTCGTGTGGAGCACATTCCAGTTTTAAACCTCCCACAAAGTAATCCCGTCTAATATTTTTATTACCTACATGTACAACTTTACATTTCCCTACATTAAATTTCATTTGCCACATTTCTGCCCAATTCTGGATTCTATCTATTCTACTGCCAGCAGCTGTACCACAATTCAATCTGCTTCAGCCGGGTGGCTGAAGTTAAGCAGGTGTGGGCTTGGTCAGTACTTGGATGGGAGACCATTGAGGAAAACCAGGTTGCTGCTGGAAAAGGTGTTGTTGGGCCAGTAATGGCGATCTTCCCTCTGGCGGGACAATGCCCTAGAGCAGTGACGGGGACACTGTACTGAAGGAGACGCCGTCTTTCGGATGAGACGTTAAACTGAGGTCCTGACTCACAGTGGTCATTAAAGATCCTATGACACTCTTTGATAAGAGTAAGGGGTTCCCCGGTGTCATGGCTAAAATCCCAACCTGGCTCTTTTGATCTGCCGCCTAATCACCCCCTGTGCAATTCCTCTATCCCTCCCCAGGGCTCCCCTGAAAAAGAGATTTCAATCTCAACGGGACTTCCCTGGTTAAATAAGGGTTAAATTAAAAAATATATATATATATCCAAATCATCCTGAATCACTTTAGTGGACTCTAAACTGTTTGCTAAACCTCCCAATCTACAAAACCCAAAACCAGTGAAGTTGGCACGTTGTGTAAATCGTAGATAAAAACAGAATACAATGATTTGCAAATCCTTTTCAACTTATATTCAATTGAATACACTGCAAAAACAAGATGTTTAATGTTCAAACTGAGAAACTTTATTTTTTTTCGCAAATAATCATTAACTTAGAATTTAAAGGCAGCAACACATTGCAAAAAAGTTGGCACAGGGGCCTTTTTACCAATGTGTTACATCGCCTTTCCTTTTAACGACACTCAGTAAACTTTTGGGAACTGAGGAGACCAATTTTTGAAGCTTTTCAGGTGGAACTCTTTCCCATTCTTGCTTGATGTACAGCTTAAGTTGTTCAACAGTTGTCCGTTGTCGTATTTTACGCTTCATGATGCGCCACACATTTTCAATGGGAGACAGGTCTGGACTACAGGCAGGCCAGTCTAGTACCCGGTCCCTTTTACTACGGAGCCATGCTGTTGTAACACAGGCAGAATTTGGCTTGGCATTGTCTTGTTGAAATAAGCAGGGGCGCCCATGAAAAACACGTTGCTTGGATGGCAACATATGTTGCTCCAAAACCTGTATGTACCTTTCAGCATTAATGGTGCCTTCACATATGTGCAAGTTGCCCATGCCTTGGGCATTAATACACCCCCATACCATCACAGATGCTGGCTTTTGAACTTTGCGCCTATAACAGTCCGGATGATTCTTTTCCTCTTTGGTCCGGAGGACACAACGTCCACAGTTTCCAAAAACAATTTGAAATGTGGACTCGTCAGACCACAGAACAGTTTTCCACTTTGCATTAGTCCATCTTAGATGAGCTTGGGCCCAGCAAAGCCGGCGGCGTGTCTGGATGCTGTTGATAAATGGCTTTCGCTTTGCATTGTAGAGTTTTAACTTGCACTTGCAGATGTAGCGACGAACTGTAGTTACTGACAGTGGTTTTATGAAGTATTCCTGAGCCCATGTGGTGATGTCCTTTACACACTGATGTCGGTTTTTGATGCAGCACCGCCCGAGGGATCGAAGGTCAGGGGCATTCAATGTTGGTTTTTGGCCTTGTCGCTTACGTGCAGTGATTTCTCCAGATTCTCTGAACCTTTTGACGATATCACGGACCGTAGATGATGAAATCCCTAAATTTCTTGCAATAGATCGTTGAGGAATGTTGTTTTTCAACTGTTCGACAATCAGCTCACGCATTTGTTCACTAAGCGGTGACCCTCGCCCCATCCTTGTTTGTGAATGACTGAGCATTTCAGGGAAGCTGCTTTTATACCCAATCATGGCACCCACCTGTTCCCAATTAGCCCGTTCACCTGTGGGATGTTCCAAATAAGTGTTTGATGAGCATTCCTCAACTCTCTCAGTCTTTTTGGCCACTTGTGCCACCTTTTTTGAAACATGTTGCAGGCATCAAATTCCAAATGAGCTAATATTTGCAAAAAATTACAAAGTTTACCTGTTCAAACATTAAGTAACTTGTCTTTGCAGTGTATTCAATTGAATATAGGTTGAAAAGGATTTGGAAATCATTGTATTCTGTTTTTATTTACAATTTACACAACGTGCCAACTTCACTGGTTTTGGGTTCTGTAGTATCATCTGCAAATTTAACTAACTTGCTCTCAATATTTCAATCAAGGTCATTAATGTTGATGAGGAACAGCAGGGGTCCTAACACTGATCCCTGGGGGACGCCACTTCCCACCATACCTAGCTCAGATGAGATGCCATCGACCACCACTCTTTGTGTTCTGTTCTGTAACCAGTTTTGAATCCACTTCAGAATACCTCCTGTAACTACAAAGGAGCTCATTTTAAAAATTAGTCTCTTATGCGGTACTGTATCAAATGCTTTCTGAAAATCCAAGTATATGATTTCATAAGCCCTGCTCTGGTCATAAGTCTTAGTGGCCTCTTCAAATAATTCCAGAAGGTTTGTCAGGCATGACCTTCCCTTATGGAAACCATGTTGGCTATCCCTCTACATATTATTACATTCAAGGAATAAGTCCAGCTCATCTTTTATGATAGATTCCAGTATTTTGCACGCAATGTAAGTTAAACTGACTGGCCTGTAATTTCCTGGCTCGGTATGGTCCCCTTTCCTATATATTGGTATTATATTCCCCTGTTACCTATCATGTGGTATTTCTCCAGTTTCTAAAAACCGTCTTAAGATGGCGAATAGCGGCTTAATGATGATCTCACTAACTTCCTTGAGCACTCATGCCATCATGACCCGCCGCCTTATCTGCCTGTAGTTTATGCAACTTGTCCAATACTTTGTTATCCCTAACCTCAATTTCTACGAAATAATCTTGAGCATTGGACATGCCCTCTGGCTAAATAAAAACCCGCTCTGAGGTAAAATTTTCAACAAAGTAACTGTTTAAGGTATCCGCAAATCCTTGCTATCATATAGCATCAATCCATGTTTATTCTTTATGCACTTTACCTCCTCTTTGACTTTTCTTTTTCTGCTACAGTACTGAAAGAAGCACTAAGGGTTAGTTTTCCCCCCTCTGGAATTTGTCTTTCATACAGTCTTCTAGCATTCCTCAGCTCTTTTTTGACCACAGCCTGCATTTTACAGTATTCAGCCTTAGTGTTCTCATTGTTATCCTTCATGTACATCTTATAAAGATTCCTCTTTTCCCTCAAACTCCTACTAGGAGTGGTCATCCACAGAGGATTCTGCTTTTTCAGCTTACTTTTGGACACCTTTGGAATGAATTTGCATTGTGAATCAAGTAAAACCCCTTTAAATCTTTCCCACATCTCATTTACAGACTCACAGTCTAGGAGTGTCTCCCATTTTATTTCACTTAGAAATGAACGCATCCTGTCAAAGTTTGCTTGCCTAAAATTTAAAATTTTTGTTTTTGAAGACACCTTTTTAACTTCCCATGAAACGTCAAAATTATTAATAAGCAATTACCTTTGCCACAGGTTTGTTACATTTTAAATATATATATATTTGTAACACAGTGCATTCACCTATTGCTACAACAACGGTAAAGCATTTTTGGCTCTCTCAAATCTCATGGCCATCTGGCAGCCGGTAGAGTTGGTACAGATGCACACGAATACCAGCGTCCATAAATCTTTTGTGTTTATGCTGTGTCTCTAATCAAGCTCTATTGTCTGTCCTTTCCTGATTTGTTAGTTCACCTAAACAGCTGTTGTTCCAGGAATGTTGGGTGTGGGAGGTCCAGAGAGCCAATCACACCAGCCTCCTGCTGAGAGTGGCCAAGGTCAGCTGAGAGTCACGGACCACCATGAATGAGGGATTATAAAGAGCTCTACAGTACATTAGAGACAACAGTATATCCTATTGATGAGGAACACGGCACTGTGCCTTATGAACAGACCAGCATCATCTAGTGTTCAGATGAGGAAGTATAACAGACGATGCCAATAAAAGCTGAAGTACTCTGAGCGGATCACACTTCACTCTGCTAGTGGAGAAATTATGTTGCAGCTTGGAGGGAATTATGTCACCCATCATGCTCTACACCTCGACCACCTGATAATTTGTGATGCCAATGAGTTTAAATCGTAAATATCTGGTTAAATCAGGGGTGTGGATAAAGGAAGACCTTGAACACCCTTTGCTAACAAGATGATAGGGAACTTTATTTTCCGGATCAGCCATAGTTCTAATGTGCTTTGCTAAAATCTGACCTTGCTGTTAAAAATATTGCTCAGTCATCCCAAATCAGCATTAACATATACAGAGGAAAAAATAACCAAAATTCCAGAAGGTACCCTTCATCCTAAAGGGTTTGATTACAAAAATATGCATGGTGTTCTTTTGTGTCAGTTTTTGTGGACTGTGATTTTTTATTTCTGAAATGAGCAAGGAATGTAAGAGTGGAGAATGTCTTGTCTGTATCATTGTGGGAGGAGTATTTTCTGCAAAATTACAGGCCCTTTCACATCATATGATTTAAACACCCAGAACCCATTACATTTTCCGGGGGAGAATTTTCTTTGACTTCTCATACATCCTGCAAAAAATTCCACTCCTATCTCAGTAGAGCGGGGTGAAAAGGTGGGGTTCAGTCCACAAAAACCTGCATGTACCATTTCTTAAAATTAGTATTATTATTCTTTTATCTAATACCCTCACATTTGGTGTTTTTTTAATGAGCAAATTCAGTGAGAAATTGAGCCACTATAGATGGCATTGCAATACAAAAGAGGACACATTTGGCATACAGGTCGCTATATTGAATCTCTAAAAATGAATTATGACTCATTTCAAAATCTGCTCAACTGAGATTTAATGACACTGCAATTCCTGGTGTAATAGATAAAACTGTAACCCTTAATCTATTAGGGATGTTCAGTTAGGACTCTTGTTTATGTTGCGGAGGCATTAGATAAAAGAGGATGAGATGCGCATGTGTGCACATGCACACACACACACACACACACGCACACACATACACACACGCACAGTGACACACACAAGCATTTATGCAGGCTCTCAACTACACAAAGATGCTCATGACCACATATACACACACACACACACACACATTAACTTGCTGTGCACACAAGCATATACCAATGAGCCAGAACATTCTGGCCTGAGTTATATGCTGTTGATCATATACTTGCTGGAGGAACAGCTCCCCCCCCCCCCCCCCCCACTGACTCTACAGACTCTCCCGCATCTCTGAATGTGCCCTGTAGTATCTGCCGCTGAAGCGTTAGCCGCAGCAGACCTGTAAGTTGCGTGGTCAAGTCGCTATGAGTCAGTCATGTGGTTTCAGCTCATCCCATAGATGTTTGATCAGATGGAGGTCTGGGGAACTGGAGGCCGGGGTCACACCTTGAGCTCTGCAACGTCCCTCAGACCATTCCTGGCCAGCTGGTGTTGTGTGTCAGGGTCCACTGTCCTGCTAGAAGAGGCCACTGCCATTAGGGAAAACATTTGCCATGAAGGGGTGTTCTTGGTACTGTAATGTGAATATAGGCCACTAGATGGCAGTATTTACCTTTTTTTAATTCAGTTCAGACTGGAGCTAGGTTTAGACATGTCCTGGGCATGTCTGGGGAAAGTCCCAGAAAAAAAAAAAAAGAGGTCTAAATGTGGGTGGGGTCTGCAAAAGAGTATATAAAGCAAAGACTTGAGACAGTAAAGTAGTAGGAGAAATTGCAAGAAGAAGGATACATGCGACCAGACCTGTCATTTCTGTTCAAGACCTGTGAAGTTTCTTTTGTGGATTTTTGCCTGTGTTTGAGCATTTTCCTTACCCAGGACATCACCAAGCCACCCCAACAAACAAAGGGACTGTAAATATTTCTGTTTTTTTTTACTAATCAATCTTGGTCAGTTAGTTAGTTGTTATTAGTCTTTGTCTTTGTTTAAAAATTAAATGTGTTTAAGTTTTTAAAACTGTGTCTGTCATCCCTTGCTGTTGCTGTTGTGTTGTAGATTGTAATAACAAATTGGGGCCATAACAGTACGCAACAATGTTTAGGCCGGGGAAACACGTATAATGACGTCGTCATGAGTGTCTGGACCCACTGTTTCCTGACAGAACATTTGCTGGAGAATCACACTCCCTCCACCAGCTTGTCCTCTCACCACAGCACATCCTGGTCCCATCTCTTCTCTGGGTAAAAGACACATGTACCCAGCCAACGCACACATTGCAAAAGAAACCAGGCCTTATCACACCAGGCAATGTCTTCTGTTGTGCAACAGGGGTTAGCATGGGCTTTTTGAGCCTGTGGCTATGAAGCATCATTGGCGAAAGGGTGCAATGCACAGTTTTAGACACATGCAATGTTCAAAACACAAGGCATTGCACAAGGCATTGTGTCCCTGAGTAATTGAGTGAACTGTATTAATTCGCTTTCTAAGCACAGGATTAAGTGAGCTTCAGGATTTTGTTTTATTTTAGGGCTTTACTATTTGGTTGCTGATGGTGTTTGGTGTAAGCCTGAGAGTGGCAAAAGATTTGTGTCGATGAAAGTCAAGTTAAAGGGGTTGTGTCATGGTTACTGAGCATGCTCAGAAGTTACATCCCCAGGAAGCGATTCTGCACGACTGCAAGTCATAATCTGATTCCCTCCTTGCCAACCTGTCTTCGTTTTTGGATTGTGTCTAAATATTTTTGTCACTCAGGCATTATTCTTCATATATCATGGAGCATTATATGGAAATTAGAGGAAAATGCCAATTTAGCTATTTAGCCGGAGGCTATGAGGCCAGTAACCTGCTTTTCCAAACTCCAAAAACATCATAGACAAAGAAGAATCTTGATGGATACCTGCATAGCTGGCTATAGCCACGGTAAATGCATCTAATATTAGCTGTTTGCCTAGTTGTCTGATGATTTTCTTTAAAGGAATGAAGAAAACATTTAGCTAGCAGGCTAGCTAACTTTGCTAACAAAGTTGCATGTAAAATACAACTTGTAAAAGGTTTTTGTGGAAATGTGTGTGGCTAGCTTTGTAGCATCGCCGCGATAGCTACAAAGGGAATGTTATCAAGTGATTTGGCTAATTGTCCGATGATGCTGTTTAAATGAAACAGCCATAAGCGTCAAGTTCTGGGTGTGCGCAGTAATTATGTCGCAGCTCCTTCAACCTCATGAGTCTGAGAAATAAGACAGAGGATCAGAGACAGAAGCTAAGCAATAGAGTGGAAATACTGAGGTAAAACTGAAAATTTTGACAGTACATTTTATGGGGGAAGGAGGATCTGAAAAAATGTACTCTTTATGCTCTTGTGAAAATGTTGAGAATTGTGAACAACCCCTAAAATTTAATTAATTTTAATTAAATTAATTAAAATTTATTAAATTACATTTTAGGTTAATTTTAGGATGAAAAAGAAAGAAAATGACTCCACATTTTTTTAATGAAGGTATGCTGGTTCCAAAATTTGAAAATTTTGAAATTTGTTTTGGTCGCAGTACCCATCAAGAGCTTTCCAAAAATATGCTTAATTAAAACTGAAGGATACCCACATCCTGAAAAAAGGGCCCAAAAATGACTCGCCCTCCACAGGGTAGTAAAATTAGGGTCAATATTCCCAAAGAACTATAAATGCGACAGGATATTGCAATTAGTGGCTATAGAAAGCTCTTGACCATAGCTGATATTACCATAAATCCACATATATTATCAGATGGGTGAGAAAATAATTCCCTTAAATGTGTATGTTTTGAAACTGGTTTGTAAAAGTAGCATTTTTGAGAGCTTATAAAACTACAATAAAAGAGTTAAATCTATTTTGATTGGCAACAAAGGGTAGTACAGTGCCTAGAGAACAAGTCCTGAAAAAAATTATACGGCTAGTTTTATTACTTCCAGAGTTACAGCCTGTTAAAAATGGAAAAACTGCAAATTTCGCCATCCATGGTGCCACGCCCACTTGTTTGACCACCAAGAAAATCAAAACTAGTGGCCAATTGAGCTAAACCCCGTATGTCTTCATTTGGCACCCAAAGCAACATTCTACCACAGTTTGAAGAAAATCCATGACTCTGCCCACGGGAGCCCTGGTTGACTTCATGTGGAATGACCCAATTGTCTTCATGTGCATGACAGCAGAGGTGACTGTACCTCACCACACGGACAGAACCTCATTTGCCATTCAAATACCTCGGGTGCAGGACAGGAGAGTGAGGACTTCATCAGCCCGGAGCAAGAGATGTATAAGCTGCATACTGCCTTGTGTAAACTAGAGTCCTACTAAATAAACACTGAGGGTTAATTACTTTGGTATTTTTCTCTAGGCTATAAATGAGCATATTCAGATAAGGACAATAATTTCATAATTCCAATGTTTATAGCTCAGTGAACCCAAGAGTCCTTTGCCGTGTTTGTCGAATTCAGAAAAAGTGAAGGGCTGTTGTTTGTTTTTTCCCTGGAACAGATCCGTTAAATCCACACGCCACAGGTGTAGTGCCTCCAGGTATATTACGGGTGTCTTTAATACATATACTTTACCTTTGCATTCGCTTAAGGTCACTTGGGGAATCCTCATACGAACGGAGAGTTCAGTGTTTGCTCTGGGAGAGGTCAGGTAATCCTGGGGCCACTCGTCTTCCCTCTCATGTTGTTTACTCTGTCAGGGTGGGGAGAGCTGGGGATCGAGCCTGACTCCAGGATCCTGTCCGCGTGAGTGAGCGTGTGCTTGTGTGTATACTGATGTGTTGGGTTTAAGTGCTGATATTACAATGTTTACATTGGCCCCCGGCATGTGAGATGTTGAAGAAAAGCAGAATTTGTCTTGCTTTGGGAAATTTGTCCACATAGCACTGTGTGCATTACCACTCACCCTTTGCAGCACTGGCTCATGGGGTATTCAGATCTTTTTATACGCAGTATTTCATGCATCATACAGGCTGGGCCCATTGCTTTCAAATATAATACCTGCATCTTCACATTCACTTTCTCCCAATTGAAGAACAGATGCCCTGTGACATGGATGGACGGCTTCGACTCCTGTGGCCAGCTGAATAGGTCATATGACCTAAAACTGGTCATATAACGAAAACCTTAGCTTGCTAAGATCTTTGGTTTAGATGCTATTGTTTTGATCCAGAAAAGGAACCAGATGCAGAGGCAGAGTACAGTCCAACAGCAGGGTTTATTGATAATAATACTGAAGTGACTGTGAGGGACGGATAGTAATATGGGTAAGGTAAAGTTTGTGTCTGTGCCCAGTCAGTTGCGTCCCAGGGCTGAAGCCAGGTGGGGATCACCCTTGTCAGAGCAGAACTCCCAGATGGCACGTTCAGAGAGATTAGCAGTAAAGGAAGGCTGTCCCTATCCTTAGATCAAAATGATTGCAAAAGTTTACAGGCCAATATAAACTTTCCAAAGTCTGAAGGAACCCCATTATCTTAAAAATAGGACCAAGGTTCCTGGAGCTTACTGGCTAGCAATCTTATAGTGATGATACAAGTTATGTGAATTTCATGCGAATTTTGACCTTCAAACCATTGAAGGTCAATGTCAAGGTCACAAATTGAAAGTTCACATATAACTTTGTGAACTTAAATTTATAAGACCTCCTATATGTCTGTAATACAATCCTAAGCTCTGAAACAGTTTTGGTGATACAAGTTATTGAAAATTCAATATGTCAACTGTGAACTTTAAAGCTCGCAGAAGGTAAAGTTGAGATCACTAAATGAACTTCATGCATGATTTTCTCTATGTCTCAAATGCAAACCTTGGCTCTATCTGTGACCATTTTGGTGATACAAGTCATTGTAATTTCACTGTGAAGTTTGACCTTCGAAGGTCCCCGACAGTCAGGTTGAATGTGCTCAAAAGAGAGTTATTTATTAATTTTTATTTTATTTATTTATTAAGCTTTGACAGAAGTCAGGAAATGATCGCACAGGTGGCAAGGCACCTATTGTGACGCAATCATCCCACAACATGTACAGACAATCGAACAATGAGAAGAAAAGAAAAAATAACATACATATATCTACATATATATATATATATATATATATAGTAATAATAAAAGAAGACAGTTTACCAGCGAGTGTAAGTAACATCAGAGGAACATACGACAACGTTAACAATGACATTTGCCAACCCATGTACAGGCATCATCAGAAGAAAAATAGTTGTCAAACTTTTCTTTATAAAAATGAAATAGCTTCGAATTAAAAGCAGCTGTAGTATCGAGGTGACTGGCGTTCCACAAATAAAATAATCTGTTAAAATACAAATGGCAAAAAGTTTTAGTCCTAAATTTTGGAATTTTCATTAAAAATGCATCCTCATTTTGAAGTGAAACAAAATGGTTGTTGTTAATGTCATATTTCCCCTTCAAGCATTTGCACAAGAATACACAATCAAATATATCCCGTGTGAAGCCCAGCGGTAAATGATTAAGCTTCATTAGTCGGGCTTTATAATTGCTTTCAACACAATCATTATAACCAAGAATGTACTTAGTGGCTCTCCGTTGTACACCTTCAATATGAAGGAGAGATTTTTTTGATGATACGGCCCAAGATTGGGTGGAGTATTCTAGAAGTGGTCTTATAAGCGAAATATACAGTTTTCGTTTTGTTTGAACTGAACACGTATGACCGCAAGGTCTTTGAATTAATCCAAGCATGCGATTTGCTTTACTGACCAAGACATTAGCATGTGCATCCCATGATAAATTTGATGACTTAGTTCATAAGTGCCTTCTTAGATGTCTGTAATACAAACTTAGGCTCCATCTGTGACCGTTTTAGAGATACAAGTCATTGAATTTTCAATAGGTGACATCTGACCTTTAAAGGTCAATATGAAGGTCACGAAATGAAATTTCATTTATGACCTCCTATATGTCTCTCATACAAACCATTAACTACAAACTAGTCTCCATCTGTGGTTGTTTTGGTGATACAAGTCATTGTAATTGTATTATGCCAAGTTTGACCATCAAAGGTCACCGACAGTCAAGTTGAATGTCACCAATTGAGTTAAAATATGGCTTCCTATATGCCTCTAGTACAAACCTAAGCACTATGTAAATGTTTGGTGGTAGAATTAATTGAAATTTCACTATGTGAAGTCTGATCTTCGAAGGTCACTGTAGGTCAAGTTCAAGGTCACCAAATGAAAGTTTGTGTATAACTTCCGGAAGTTTTCAATACACTTATGTTCCCAATCTTCAATATTTTCAAGCCTAGAAGCCTTTGAAAATTGTAACATTTTGCTTGACCTTGAGTTTGACCTTTCAGGGTCATCTGAGGTCAACTTTTACACTACGAAAATACAGGTCATATAAGACTTCCTATATGTCGATAATACAAACTTAATCTGTATCTGCAACCGTTTGGCCTCCATGAGCCATTTTCAATATTTATAATATCCTCCATAAGACTCTATGTTAAAGTACAGCACCCCCACTAGACCCACTTCCATTGATTCAATCAAAATCGTGCTTGCAGTACACAGTACTTTAACGGGTACCAAGGTGTGTTAATTGCCAGGTTTAGAAAAAATTTCATTGGGCAATTTTGAGAAATAATTTTTTGACATTTTTCTTTCTAAGTCCTATCTTTTAACATTGCAGCCAAAATTTCAAGGGCCCATAAAATGGACAAAAATGATTAAATCAAAAATATTTTTGAGCTCAAATTAAGGCAAATAGCTCAAAATGCATTATACATAATGTGTTGACCCACAGCAACACTATACGCCCAAACATTCTCCATAAATCTCTTTCTTTTCAATGTCAGGCCAAAAGTATATTTACCTCTGCCAAGGAGGTTATGTTTTTGCCTGGGTTTGTTTGCTTGTTTGTTTGTCTGTTGGTTTCCAAAATAACTCAAAAAGTTATGGACTGATTTTGATTAAATTTTCAGGGATTGTAGAGATTGGTATAATGAAGAAATGATTAGATTTTGGAAGTGATCCGGAACTCCGTCTGGATCCAGGATTCTTAAAGGATTCTTTAACATTGGGAGATAGGGCCATTTTTGACATTTATGCATATAACTCCACCAAAAATGGTCAGGGCACTTGGAAAAAAAATACAGGACAAGTTTCAAACATGTTCTACAATATATCAAAGACTGATCCTGAAAATGGAATAATTCGGGATACAATGATACTATGATCCAGAATACGAAAGTAGGGGACCTTCAGAACTTTCATTATAGGAAGAGAACAAATGAAGCTACAAACATGCAACAAACACCATAATATAACCAAGATATTGCAGAATTAGGAAGGTGTCACCGGATTTACTGTATCTTCAAAAGCCAGGGAACTAGATCCAGAAGAAAACCTGCATTACGGAAAATTTGATTTTCGTGAATAACCACTGAACTAATATTGATATCATTATGAATTTAGTTGCTAATGGTATGTTTTCTTTGTCAGGGAAAAAATAGATGAAATAAATGTAGGACTAATATTTATGTGTAAATCACAACATGAGGGAAAATGTTGCATCATAAGAAAAAAAAAACAAATGAAGCTAGAAACATGCAACAGACATCTTTAAACAGCCAAGATGCTGTGGAACTAATATTGATATAGCATTATGAATCAAATTGCCATGTTTTCATGGTCAAGGAATCTAAAAATGAAGATAAAATAAATGTAAGACTAATATCTATGGTGGAAGTCGCAATATGGAGGGAAATGTTGTGCTTGGCGGAGGTCTGCGCTCTCCGAGTGCTGTTCTAATTTCGTTAGTGTTCAGCATGTTCTGTGTCTTGTACCATTTCTTTCTTATTTCTGGATCTAGTAATGGTGTCCTTGGCTTTGACAGTCACAATGTGCGCTTAGGAAACAAATACACCTGATTAAATAGACACTCCTGTAGATTTATTGGTCCAAAAAAAATCACACTCTCCAGAAACAGAGGGATTATAAAACAAGAAGTGCTTTAATTTCTATGTAGTTCAGCAAAAATATAAAAATATGCTTTGATAAAGAGCTTCAGAATAAAGCCAAATCAAAAAAAGTACATCTTTGTCTCAGACATCATGGAGCTATCTGTACCGTCACCATGATTGATATAGTTCTGGTCTTTGTGTTATTAAGGCAGTCATTTTTGAAGAATGAGGACTAGCATGTGAGAAAGGTCTTAACCAAGAAAGCAACCAAATATTCAGAGACCAGGCAAAGCATTTGATTGAAATGCTCGGTGTACAAAAGTGCGGATTTCACAATGGAGATATACAATTGTTAGAAAATTCCCTCAAATATAAGTTGGAATATATGCACTTTAAGTACATGGGCCCCACATCATTAAAAATCTAAAATTTGTTTTGTAGAGAGCCAAATCAAGAAAAAATATATTTTGTCTCAAATATCATGGAGCTCATTCAGTGTTCAACAATCAATCATGTTTCAAAATCATATGTTTTTTTGACTCTATTGATGCAGTATTTTTAAGTCATAGAAGTTAGAGAAACATTTACTATTTCTCATTTTAAGACTTCAATATCATTCAAAACAATGTGAAACTATTTGCTGAGATTAACACACTGAGCAATGCTGCACAGCCTAAAATCAAACCCTAAGATGTGTGCCACAGCCATCTTTGCCGCAGCTCGCGAGAGATAAAGTCCGCAGAGGTCATGAACGAGCAGGTTTAAATCAGGTTGAGATTCAAGTGTAATATTTCATCACATTTTTGGATGATCGTCTCCTGGCCAAGTTTGATTTCTTTTGTTCACCAGTACTGTTCTCATGGAGATGCTAAACCTGGTGGGGTGAGAGGCTATATTTGTTTAAAATTTAAAATCCTAAAATAGGATTTGGTTCTCTTCCAGTTCTCTAATACCGGAGCTGCATTTGACCTTTTATTGTCCTGTTTTGGACATGGTTATACCTGTCATTGGGTACGGCAGAAAGATTTCTTTACAAGCTGAGGACCACATTGTTCCAAGGCTAGATTTTTAGGCTGGTTTCAATAACCAAATACACACAAAATCAGTTTTCACCCTGGAATAGTATTAATTAAATAGCCTGTATTAATAAGAGGTTTTGGAATGAGAGTACTGATCTGGGGTCAGCTCTGCCTTTTAGAACAAGGTTAAGTCAAGGAGCGGGAGAGGCTGATCTTACTTTTTCATGGAGAGGTTTTCAGAGTACGACTCCAGAAATGTTGATTATGAACTGTTAATCCTGACCACTATCAAGTTAAATTACTGAAATGGACTACAACTCCAGTGTCTCCAGAATCATGCCGTTCTCAGCTGTGGGTGTGGGTGCTGGATTATGTTTGACCCAGCATTAGCGCACCTGATTCTGTTTATCGGGGACTTGAATGAAGACCACGATTACCTACCAGTGGAATCAAGTGTCTCCGGATTGGTCTAAAAAACCAACATCCACACCAGCCCTTTATTATTAATTTTTAAATTATAAAACTACTCTACCGGGTCAAAAGTTTTAGGACACCTCAATTTTTCCACTTTTTTATCGAAAATTATGCAGTTCCAGTCCAACGAATAGCTTGAAAGGGTACAAAGGTAAGTGGTGAACTGTCAGAAGTTTTAAACAAAAGGTAAGGTTACCCAGGTTTTTTGTCTGCCGTTGAGTAGGTGAAAGGATGGTTCCTCAGTGTGTGACATCAACTGTCAAACATGGAGGAGGAAGCGTGATGGTCTGGGGCTTGTTTGCTGAATCCAGGGTCAGTGACTTACAGAGTGAAAGACACCTTGAACCAAAATGGCTACCACAGCATTCTGCAGCGCCATGCAGTACCCTCTGGTATGTGCCTAGTTGGTCTACAGCAAGATAATGACCCAAAACATAAGTCCAAGCTCTGCCAGAACTACCAAAGGAAAAAAGAAAAAGATGGTGAGCTTGAAAACATGCAGTAGCAGCACAGTCTCCAGACTTAAACCCCATCGAGATGGTTTGGGATGAACTGGACAGAAGAGTGAAAGCAAAGCAACTTACAAGTGCCACACATTTATGGGAACTTCTGCAACAGAGTTGGGAAGAACTTACTGAAGAATATTTGATTTCCATTGTAGAACGAATGCCACGAGTGTGTTCAGCTGTTATATCTGCAAAAGGTGGGTAGGTGAGTCAAAAGTTCAAAATACATTGTGGTTCATAAATTGATTCCATGATTTCTTTTTTTAACTTCGATTGTTAATTTGTTCAGTCATGTTTATGCTTTCATTCCAGAGTACAATGAGACATTAAACTGCATAATTTTTGAATAAAGAACTGGAAAAATTGCTGTGTCCTAAAACTTTTGACCAGTAGGGCATGCAGAAATAATTTCATGACTGAACTCTGATAGGACAGAGTTGACATCTTAAGATGCATTTCAATGTAAAATTATCACGCTTGCCTGTGTAAGATTCACAGATACCTGGCAGGGTTAAAATCCACACAAGACAAGAAAATCTACCTCACACCAAGCTGACACTACAGAGTCCTTGCAGCTGCACTTCCATTTTGTGTTTAACTGCTAGCTACTGAAGTCATATTAACACATATTTTAATTTTTAAATCCATTACTAGGAAAAAGCTGAATCTTGTGGCTGAATCTGATAAATTAACAGCTTTAAAATTATGTAAGCAAGTCAGACATCGTTTATTTGAATATGAGATATGATCTCATGAGATCTTGATAAAAAAGAACACATAAACATTGGGTTGTCCATGAATGAGCAATCAAGGACTCACATCGTCACACAAGTCTATGCCCTGGCAGAGGAGAGATAGCCCGTACATTACATGGACTTTCTGGAAAGCATTAGCCTTGGTTCAGTTAGAGGCTTGTATCCGTCTGTGCAATTCTGTGCTCCACATGAAGGAACAAAATGTCTTTCTCATAAAGTTTGGGGTACAGCTTGTTCTGAAACCCCAGCTTCCAAGCAGATGTGCAGTCCTGCTGGTGAGGTGCACAGTGCACAGGCCGTAGGCCTCACTGTGGTGCAGGACCGTGTCCATTCACTTCTGCATCTCACCGCTCTGCAGGTGAAATATGAATGACCACTGTACCTCTGCGACAAACATCCTGGCTTTGTTCTGTCTGTGATTTCCGGCCATTTAACCAGCGTAGGAAAACATTTGATGAATTAATTTATGAGAACTTTAAGAACTTTAATGTTTCCACTTTGGATGAGATTCCCAGACCAAACCCGGGCTGTTTATAGCATCTCCTCAGTCTTACAGTGAGAAGTACTACAGTACTGTAATCCACCCTATAGTGACCTCAGTGAACTTCTGTTATGCAAAACCAAGCACAGTAACACACTTAGAAGCAGGAAAATGTGGTATACTGTCAGCGAGTGCGTTATTGTCTGTGTTTTGTGTGTGTGTTTGCCTGCGTATATGTGTGTCCATGTGTGCATGTGTGAAAGTCTGTGTGTGTGTGTGTGTGTGCGTGTGTGTCCACATGTTTGTGTGCGTGTGTGTGAGTGCGTGTGTGTGTGTGTCCACATGTTTGTGTGTGAGTGTGCGTGTGTGTGTACGCGTCTGTGTGTGAGTGTGTGTGTGTGTGTCTGTGTGTGAGTATGCGTGTGTGTGTGTGTGTGTGTGTGTGTGTGTGTGTGTGTGTGTGTTCCCAACTTTCCACTGCATTTGGGTGCCATGTTTTCAGCTTCTGGTTCTGCTGTCTTGTGTCAAATGTCTTCATCTTGCTTTTTAGTTAATAATGAGTCTTCATCATCTGTAATAAAATAAAATAAAATAAAAAAGGCCCTTTTCCACCATGCTGTAGGCAGCATTTCACCTCTGTTCATTTTTTACGGCAGCGGCACACCAATGTACACAATACATGTTTGAGCACCATACCTGGGAGTATATTTACAGGCTGAATTCCGGTGAGGGCCATCCATCAAAATCAGGAATCTGTACAGTGTTGGGACCAGAACATATTTGCACATTCTGTAGGGCTGCGTCATTGATTAAGAGCAGCTGTGGAATGTGAGAAATGTGTTTTAAACGTTTAGGGCAGTTGAGAGGTAAATCATAATATAACACTGGAAAATCCCTGTTCTCTTTTCAAGAGAATTTGGGAAAGTGGCATTGGTGTTGTTGTGAAGGAGCTGGCCCTGTCGCCTATAGAAGGGAGCACGCCCAGCCAGTGGACTTCCACAGTTAGTCGACAGTTTACGCCAGGGCTATTCAACATTATGCTGCAAGGGCTGGTGTGGGCGCTGGCTTTCATTCCAACCGAGCACTTACACAACTGATACTACTAATCAAGCTCTTAAGCAAAGACTCTTGGGGTTGATCAGTGGTGTCAGGTGGGCAAGTGCTTGGTTGGAATGAAAGCCTGCACCCACATCGGCCCTTTCTGGAAAGGATCGAATAGCCCTGATGTACGCCGTCACTGGTCATAAAAGATCTTTCCATCCAGCCACATCGGTCCTGCGTTTGTGTTCTTTCCAATGGTCTGTGCATTCAACAAAACTATGCTTGACAGCTAGCGAAAAATACCACTGACCATCAGCGGATAAATCTTTACCAGGCGTCATTTGCATGAGCAATGTGCAGGTGAGGTTATAATTTTGAGTGAAAATGACCCAAACACTATTATGTAATCGATCCCTTATACCTCAACTCTTCCAAAATATGTGTGCTTAAAATAACTCTAGTCTAACTGCATTTTCTACATCCTCACAAAACGGATGTTTTTAAATAGGCGTTTGCTCCATTATTATGTTAAAAAGATCCCTCACCAGCCAATCAGCAACAGGTAAAATCTGTGTTAGTCGCTATCTTCAGACCGATGCAAATTTCTCCGTTAAGAGAAGACACATATAATGTGTATAAATGGATTTATATGAATGATTACAAATTTTCGTGAGAAGACTGGGAGGGCAGGGATTGGCTGGTAGTGCTGTAAATTCTCTGCAGCACTTAACTCATGCAATCAGAACAATACAGGAAAGAAATGTGTTATGTAATGATGAACTCAAACTTCATGGCACCTACATCGCAACTATTGCGTTTGGCTTTGTCTTAATGTACTATCATGCCTATCACATACGGAAGTATAGTACACCATACATTCATATAGTATAAACGCACCCATTATCTAACATACTTATTACATACAGAGCAATTTCTTCATCTGCCAGTTTTTTTGCGAGCTGGCTCAGGTATTGTAACACACAAGCATTTTGAAGCATGTAAATAAAATGAGCGTTTATGGTGTATTCGCGTAAAAAGATGTGTTGGAATTTTCAGATTTCAATTCCGAAAGCCCTAACAGGTGACATGAGTAACCCTACATCACCCAGCAGAGGGAACCCCAGGGAAGATGAGGTTTGATATTTTGAGAATTTCATATGGCAGTTGTGTACACAATCTACACATACAGTTTTTTTTTTTTTGTGCATATTTTCAGGGTTTTTGCTGAATGTCGATATATTAAGGAAGCAGAAAAGGTGTCCACAGCGTTATTAAATTATGCGCATGGCAAAGAATCGAGTCTTAACGATATTATTACGAGCGGAATGCGAGCGCAACACTATGAGAGCCCTTGAAAATGGGAGTAAACCTCTGGTGCACGTATCGTCACTGATGTTTCAGGTCACGGCTTTGACATTCAGCGCTTCAGCGGGACGGTAGTGATGAAGTGGCCGGGAGGAGCGCACAAACATGCCAAGGCCACGGTGCAACAACACACTGATGGAGTCGTCCAGTAAATCTGATAACACCTAGGAATGAAGGTTGTGAAACTAAGATTGTGCCAAGTAAAATGACTCAGCGGGAAGCACAGGAAGACCATGTCAAGAACAAACCAGGTAACAAACATCCTCTCATGTAGCACACAAATAAACCTCTGCTGTTGGAGTGAAATTCTCTTATACCCAGTGTTGTCTTATAACATCAGTGCATCGTCAACCACACAGTACGTTTCTAGTTCCAGTGATGCGGTGCTCTAGTGCCCTGGCTCTTGATGTTCAGGTTCTTTACAGTCTGAATACACAGAATGTCAAACATAGCTTTGCAAAGCCCCAGACATTGCCCATTTCATATTGCGCTTATTGTACTGTAGGCAAAAAAGGAAACAAATGAATGAGATTAGTTGGCCAACTTATTCAACTTGATCGGTGACTAAGTTAAATAGTATATGTGCATTAAAGTGCTATTTTTTTCCCGTATACTTCAATGCAAAACAGGTGGTACTTGGCTACTGAATTCTTCTTTATCTTCCAGATGATTACGATCGGTGGCCAGGTGTACATAACTATTAAGAGCTTGCTGATTGACCTCAATCTCGAATTTCATCGGCTATTGATAATTTACCTTTCTTCATGCATATTGAAATTAACTGTAAGCAATTTAATCCAATATGTAGTACACACCCTCATAAGATATATTTTTCATCACATGCATAGCCATTTCTGGCAGAATGTATTTAAAGAGTTTAATTAATCCAACAGTAAGAGCTCCTAGTTTAGAAAATTAATAGCTTGTCAGAATTCTGGAATTGCTCTTGCAGTTGGAACAAAAACCAGCACACACAGGGCCCCCATAGAACCGAGTTTGAGAACCGCTGCTCTTGTACAATGTAAAAGTCATGCCTGCTAAGCACCAATATTATAGCTACTGTTAAAACTGGGTTTAAACAAATCTTGGGGAAATGAGGCACAGTTAGTATATGCAAATTATACAATTACTGTCAATAAAAGCAAAGCTACAAAAAAACAAAGGTCTGTCCTCTTGTCCTCTCACACTGGCTTTAAAGTGCTTGAAAGTCTGAAAAAAAGATACTGAAACAAGACCTGTGTAATTTTGTAGGTCTTAGTGAGCAGATAAAGAAAATGCAAAAATAAAAAAAATCTGTTGGGAATTTTTGTCGAAAATCCATTTTTATGTGGCAGTCATCTTGAATTGCAAAATCCTCAGAAAGGGGTCAATAACTGCAAGCCGTCATGTTTTTTTTCGATGGTTTGACTTATTAGATAATCATATCACAGGGTCAGATTGGTGAAAATACAAAATGTTTACCATGGTAACCAAATTTATTGTCAAAAATATGAAAATATTAAATTCCTGAATATAACCCATCATCTTGCTCAAAATGTTGGTCAGCTTTAGTCCAATAGTCCAAAACTCTCCTTTTATATGGTAGGAACAATTGGCAGCTGATTACATCATGTATAATAAGCCTTTTCATTCATTACCTCAGCTGGAGTGGAAGTAATGCCCATGTCGTTTTCATCATTACTCCTACTTGGGAGTTTATGCAGCTTAAAGGATGCATGACCTTACATTCATAAAATAAAATGAATGCATGCACATCCAAAAACCAATATCACAGGTGCTGGACCCAAAGAAACAGTAGAAAAAAGAGAGAATAAAAGTCCGCACACTGTTAAAGTAGCTCCCAGAAGACTTTATTCCTTGTACAACTTTTTGGCCGACGTGGCCTTCGTCAGGTGAGTTCCACACGAACTGTGTGTGAAACTCACCTGACGAAGGCCACGTCGGCTGAAACGTTGTACAAGGAATAAAGTCGTCTGGGAGCTACTTTAAAAGTGTGCTGACTTTTATTCTCTCTTTTTTCTTACATTCATAAAAGCCAGAGCATGTGGAAGATAGGACGTCAGTCATGGAAAGGCCTACCATTATGGATCACAGCAAAGCTCGCTCAGGAGTTTGTTTGCTTTGCTTTCGTAAAGGGAGTTTCTCCATTGTGGGTGAAGTTAACCTCATCAAAACAATTCAGGATAACAATATCTCAGTAATACGTACATGACCGCCGTTTACCAACATCACTTTGTGACACTTGTAAAACAAAGGTTTATAAAGATGAGGCAAGGTAATCTTGACCAAAAATTCAACTGTCTGTACCAACTGGAAAAGGTAATTGAAGGCCAGCATTGGATCAGCCCCAGAGTTCAGTCTTGTGACTGTTTGATTTGCCAAGTGGCGAAAGCCAATGTATTCAAGGCCAAGCTGATACAAGGTAGCTTTAAAAGAGGGCGTCCAAAAGACTCCGAAGAGCAGTTTTGATGAGGTGAAATTCACCCACAATGGAGAAACTCCCTTTACGAAAGCAAAGCAAACAAACTCTCGAGCGAGCTTTGCAGTGATCCATAATGGTAGGACGTCAGTCATGGAAAGGCCTATCTTCCACATGCTCTGGCTTTTATGAATGTAAGGTCATGCAATCTTTAAGCTGCATTAACTCCCAAGTAGGAATAATGATGAAAACGACATGGGCATTACTTCCACTCCAGCTGAGGTCATGAATGAAAAGGCCTATTACATATGATGTAATCAGCTGCCAATTGTTCCTACCACTCAAAAGGAGAGTTTTGGACTATTGGACTGAAGCTGACCAACATTTTGAGCAAGATGATAGGTTATATTCAGGGATTTAATTCTTTTTTTTTTTTTTTTTTACAATAAATTCAGTTACCATGGTAACCATTTTGTATTTTCACCAATCTGATCGTGTGGTATGATTATCTAATAATTCAAACTATCGAAAAAAAACATGATGGCTTGCAATTATTGACCCCTTTCATAGGATTTTGCACTTCAAGATGACTGCCACATAAAAAATGGATTTTCCTCAAAAATTCCCAACTAATTTTTATTTATTTTTGTATTTTCTTTAACTGCTCACTAAGGCCTACAAAATGAAACAGGTCTTGTTTCAGTATCTTTTTTTCAAACCTTCAAGCATTTTTAACCCAGTGTGCTCTACTTTCACTCCTCTGAGTAGATTGTACTCTCAGCCCCTCCATCTCCTTTGGGGCTGGGTCACACCCTCTATACCCAGAGGAAACGCAGGATGCGAGTCTCCGTGGGTGGTGCCATTGTGTTCGCTGCACTTAACCCAAACCAAACAAAAACACCACAGAAATGAAAGAAAAGGCACATGTGTGTGTTTGTGTCTGAGACTTGTCAAGTCTTCCTGTTACAGTTCAAGTGAGGTGATTAGTGCGGCGACATTGCCTGGAGGCACATAAAACCTCTGGAAAGAAGATGCTTCATGGAAAACCCACAATACCTTCCAGTGCATTCTAAAGAGTCAATGTAAATGGATCGTATTTAATAGTCTGGTCGTTGGTTGAGTTACAGCAGACCTCGTGTTCTACAGTGTAACATCACATAGCTGAGGGGTGAGAACAAACCTTTGAGTAAAACAAACCCAGCCATTTCCGAGGAACTAAAGTTTACTTGAATACAACTAGAGTGCAGGCGGACCTGAGGGAAGCCTGGGTTTGAAAACCCCCTAATTTCTGCCTGATCTTCTTCCTAATGTCTGAGCAAATTTACCTTTAGTTCACTTCTACTCATGACCCCCGACTTCAGGAAACAGAGGGTAACCGAACAGTCATGATTGCTTTATTTCGACCCATTATGCATACAACCCTAAAATCTCAATTTGAGCCCTCATGTGAATCCCGTGTCAGAGCCCTCATATGAATCCCTTGTGTCAGAGCCCTCATATAAATCCCTTGTGTCAGAGCCCTCATATGAATCCCTTGTGTCAGAGCCCTCATATGAATCCCTTGTGTCAGAGCCCTCGCGAATCCCTTGTGTCAGAGCCCTCATGTGAATCCCTTGTGTCAGAGCCCTCATGTGAATCCCTTGTGTCAGAGCCCTCATGTGAATCCCTTGTATGTGAGCAATTAAGCAGCTTGCGTGTCGATGAAGTGCTCATGTGCTGTGATTGTGATGTTTTTTGTGTCTCTCCCCCTAGGCTGAATCTCATTATGCCGTTGTGAGGTTAAGGACAGCACAATAAGTATTTAAGCCTTTGAATTCATGTGCAAGTTGCTGGACTGTAAACTTGCTTTCATGCCAGTTACCCTGGTCAATGATTACTTTTAAAACTCTTTTTTCTTCGCTAATACAACTGGCTTAGGTGATTCTAACAAGCTTGCAACCCTAATCAGGGTCCAGCATTGGGACTGAGTTCAAGTAAACTCAACTCAAGTCAGTTCCTGTTCTTCTACTCAAAATATCAAGAACAAGGTTCCACTCTTAACCAGGGTCCAAGACTGGGACTCTGTTCTTGCCAACCCGTCCAGCTGTTCTTCTTCTCTAGTTTGTCAGGAAGAAACTTCCAATCTGGAGCTGGAGCAAGGACTGGTACCACAATCCCCACAACCAACGTCTCCATTCTCTGACGCAGTTCAGCTCTGGTGGACCCTGTGTAACACCCGTCAGCATCCCGGAAGCCTGGCCGGCGACTGCTGCTCAAGCTTTGCCGATTACAACAGTGCTGAACTGTCTATCCTGGGGTTCGTTACGTTCCAAATCTCTACTGCATTGTTGTTAATAAACTACTAGTTGGATTCTGCTTCTTGATTCCTGAACTGGACCATAACAGTTTGCACATCTTAAAATGTATTCTCTAGAGCCCTTCTCTCCCAAGGACAGCGCCATTTCAAATGACTTGAACACGTCTTTAGAATGGATTCACACCCGCACCTGCCCAGCTCTTCACTCACAGTCTCGCAATGAAGAAGTCAGATCGAGTCAATATTACCCTGTTTATGTGTAAAAAAAACTGCAAGTCTAAAATTAAGAATTGTGGTTTTTTTAGGATTTAATTTGATGACACATCAGAACCATGGAAATCTAAAGAATGGACACAAGGCCTAATTGGCTCCATTACGTTTACGAAGCAGAAGTTATTCCTCCCTGCATATGAAATAATAAAAAAAAAAAATTTTTGAGGAAGACGTGAACTTTCAAGGCAAATAATGCAGGGTGATCTGTGTCACTGTCAACCTACACTAAAGAAGACAAAAACAAAAAACGATTTTTTTTTCTGTGCGCTTGACCTTTGGTTGCACCTCTGGGAGCAGATTCCATCCTCAGCACCTCCTCCTGCTCCCTCAAGAGGAGGTCACACCCCTGCCTCCCCTGCGGAAGGTAAGGAAGGAAAGCCAGCATGTTGTGACATTGTGTTCAAGACACTTAGCCCAAAAAAACAACAAAAAAAAAAAAAGGAAGGTACATGCGTTTGTTAGTGTGTAGGAGTGTCATTCCTTCCTGTGACTGTTCTTGAGAGGTGATTAGTGGTGCATTTTTGGAGGCAAATTAAAACGTACGTCAAGATAATGATGGTTTCTCATAAATAGGTGATGGTTGTCTGATGAAATCTGTTTAGTTTCGCAGTCGTACGGACGATACGGGGGTAATATAGAGGCTCATTGTTTGCTGAATACCTCAGCCAAATCGGCATAATCCCTGGGAACATTCGGAGGCAAGTCAAAGTTCAGGGTAGCCCCAAATTCTTTACCCTGGTCAGAGTCTAATGAATCAGTGACTGATTCCGAATCGCTGAAGTTTTCCAAAAAGTTATCATCCTCTGGCTCTTGCTAGTCAAATTGAGGATCCCATTCTAACCCCTCCTCTGCCCCTTCTTCCAGTCTAGGAGGGTACGGAGTAATAACCTCCTCAAACTCGCTCTCAGCGTCAGCCTGACCCATTGCTTCACGTCTGAAAGAACCATTATCATTAGTTTTACAATGTGTGCTACACTTGGGACCCCAGCGGACGATAGGATTAATCTGTTTGCCCCAGCTGATGCAAGGCTCAAGTTCCCGTAACCATGAATGACCCAAAACTATAGGGAAAGTGGGAGACTTGATAATGAAAAATCGAACCTCTTCAGAGTGGCTACCAAAAGAGATGAACATCTCTAATGGTTCAGAAACTTCGGTTATAACTCCCGTTCCCAGCAGGCGACCATCCATAGTTCTGACAGAACGTGATTGTAAAAGTGCAACAGTAGGAATGGAGTGCCTAGCCCACTTAAAATCCATGAAACATTCCACTGCGCCCGAATCTACGAACGCTTCAATGGTAAATCTTTTACTCCCCACAGTAAGTCCTACGGGGATTAGTGTTCGGAAGGGAAGTTGGGTCTGCCCCTCTAGCGTCCCCTGAATCGCTAGAGGGGCTTTCCTTTTCCCCGTAGTTTAGGACACTGTGGACGGATATGACCTGGCTTATTACAATTAAAGCAGATTATTCTTCTGCTAATGGGTATTTTAGACTGACGGTTAAACGAACCATCAACTTGCATGGGCTCAACCGAAGTAGAATCTTTAATGGGTGAACTAGGAGATGCACAATCGCCATTAGCAATTTTAATCCCATTGTCAGTCAGCGGAGATTTATTTAGTCTCTCCCGGCTGCGTTTGCATATGTGATTGTCAATTCGCACAGCAGTACGAACTAAGGAATCTAAGGTTGAGCAGGGTTCTAACGTAGCCAGCACATCCTTAATCTCCTCCGTAGGTGCATGGCTAAAAACTGTCATCAGAGGAGCCTCTGGCCAGCCTGTTTCTGTGGCCAGAGAACGAAATGCAATAGAAAACTCAGCTGCGCTTTCTTTGCCCTGTCTTAAGTGCATTAAACGCGTAGCTGCGTCTTTTCCACAAATGTCCTGATCAAAAACAGAAACCATCTCCCTAACAAGAGCCTCTACCGAACTAACAACCGGTGAGTTAGGTCTAATTAGTGGGCCGACCCAATTGAGCGCTGTGCCAGTCAACAGGGATTATATAAAGGCAACCCGAGAATCCTTATTTACAAAACGTGACGGCTGAGCCTTAAAAAAGATCTCACACTGGGCAATAAAATCCCTACACTTTCCAGCCTCGCCACTGTATCTTTGGGGGAGTTGTAACTTAGGTTCTTGAGGAAAATGTTTGGGTGGTGCTTGTGCAACTCTTTGTGGAGTCTGTAACGTTAGAGGTTTAATACTCTCCGACAATTCTAACAAGACGCTCTGCTGGTTCTGCAGAGCAGTGTCCTGCACGTGTAGCCTATCAGCCAGTTCAGAGCGCTGATTGATCAGAACAGAAAGTGAATTAGCAAATCCAGTCAACATCTCTTGCTGACTGGAAATAGCTCTCTTAATTTCAGCCACCACTGACGTCTCCATTGTGGCTGGAGTGTACTGTGATGGCGTGTTTGGACGCCGGGAGCAGTGGCTCGGAATAAAAGATAAATCCAGCAACGTGCTGATCTAAAGCAAAAGGAAATACCAAAGCTTGCGCTACCTATGGACCTGACGTCGCCCGTGGTAGCCCAAAGGCGAGCTCGAACAATAAACCAAAAGTAAAGGGGAATAACCCTAATAAATCCCTTACTCACTCAAACTAATGCTTAATGCAGCTAAGATCCTGCCAATACTCTCACTTCTCAAATACCTTACCGGCTCAAGCATCAAAAGCAGAATGACACTCCAGCAACCCGAATGAGGAAGGGCAGGAGCTTAAATAGAGTACGGGCAACGCCCCCAATCAATGCCAGCTGGCTAAGGAATCCGATGGTGAGCAAACCGATATCGTGCCGGACGAGAGTAACAAAATGAGCTAACAGAGCTCCCAAACCATGACACAGTGTCCCTGACCAAGACTCAGGCTTTAGAAAGACATACTCGATGGGAACACTCCGACCAGTGTCTCTGACCAAGGCTCTGGCTTTGGAAAGACATGCTCTATCGGAACTCTCCTATCAGTGTCCCTGACCAAGACTCAGGCTTTAGAAAGACAAGCTGTATTGGAGCACTCGTACCAGTGTCCCTGACCAGGGCTCTGGCTATAGAAAGACATGCTCTATAGGAACACTCCTACCAGTGTCCCTGACCAAGGCTCAGGTTTTAGAAAGACATACTCTATGGGAATACTCCGACCACTGTCCCTGACTAAGGCTCTGACTTTATAGTATAGAGACATGCTCTATAGGAACACTCCTACCAGTGTCCCTGACCAAGGCACTGTCTTCAGAAAGACCTGCTCTATAGGAACACTTCTACTAGTGCCCCTGACCAGGGCACTGGCTTCAGAAAGACATGCTCTATAGGAACACTTCTACCAGTGTCCCTGACCAGGGCTCTGGCTATAGAAAGACATGCTCTATAGGAACACTCCTACCAGTGTCCCTGACCAAGGCTCAGGTTTTAGAAAGACATACTCTATGGGAATACTCCGACCACTGTCCCTGACTAAGGCTCTGACTTTATAGTATAGAGACATGCTCTATAGGAACACTCCTACCAGTGTCCCTGACCAAGGCACTGTCTTCAGAAAGACATGCTCTATAGGAACACTTCTACTAGTGCCCCTGACCAGGGCACTGGCTTCAGAAAGACATGCTCTATAGGAACACTTCTACCAGTGTCCCTGACCAAGACTCTGGCTTTAGAAAGACGTGCTCTATAGGAACACTCCTACCAGTGTCCCTGACGAAGGACCTGGCTTCGGAACTGGAGTTGGTCCCTGGGAGCTGCTCTGTGGCTGCCCACTGCTTCTAACTATAGGATGGTTCAAATGCAGAGGACAAATTACCCCACAGGGTTCAATAAAGTGCATCTTAAATCTTAATCTTAAAGCCACTTTTTCTGGCTTGCCAAGCTTGAAAAAAATAAAGACCTTTTTTTTGCTTACGTGATCTCATTCTGTTTGCACCCTGCTTCACCAGACCTTTCTTCTTCAGACGTTTGTCTGTTAGCCTGCACTGGGTGACTATGGACCTTGCTTCACTGCATCTCAGGAGTTCTGAGCAGTGTATTCAATATTCAAAAAAAAAAAAAAAATCAGCTTCACCAAAGCAAAATAGTTTACTTGAGGAGAGTACAGCTTGTGGATTCGTAAGTGCCAAAGCTAATCTTAGTTATATATAGTTCTACCAGGAGAGACTCAAGTGAAATCAAGAAAATATTAATTATCCTTTGAGCATACAGGGGTAACATACTTATAAACGAAACAAGTCTTTGGTGCTTGGACTCTTTGGGAAGACTCGAAGATCAGAAGCACTGCCCGGAGCGGCCGCAGGAAATCCCCCGAAGAGTCCAGACACCGGTGGTGGTGGTGGTGGCTGAAGACTGGTGAAGCTGGAGTGGCGGAACGGGAGGTCTGATAAGTAGGGTGGCGTTGGGGCGGAGGAGGGTCAGCGAGCGGCAGCATGGGTGAACTAGGGCGGAGAAAATAACATATTTTAAAAAGACGGCAGCAGAATGACTGGCTAGCGACGCGACTGAGGTGTGCCCTTGTTGGATAGAAGCGATCAGCTGCAATGCCAGCTGACTGCTCATTGACAGCCCCGGATATTGTCTGCGGAGAATCACGAGTGAACATGCATGAACAAAATAGACGAGGCTGACAAGCGCGAAAGAGAGAGAATCTTCCTGACTGAACTTTCACTAAGCTTCATTAGGGTACAGTGATGACTGTACACCACCACTTTCATCTAAAAGGGGTGTTAATATATTACTTCCCTATAATTTTAGGTGAAAATGTACTGAAAAATACTATGATAAGAAATTACAACAAAAAAATAAACATTTGTATTCAAGTACTTTGTGTTTTGAGGTAAAGGTATGGGTAATAAACAAAAACACTAAAAAAATAATTTTCTATAAGAACTGAAGGGTGCAGAAAATTTTTTTTTCTTGCCTCTTGCATAAAAGTGAAATAAAAGTTATGGTGACATAAAGGTTATGGCTTGGCCTGCTCAAAGTCCAGACCTTAATCCAATTGAGCAGATCTGCAGTAATTGTGAAATCATCTCTTAGGAATGAACTTCATACCACATGGAATAGTTTTATGTGGTACCACATAAAACTATGCCTGAACGATTAAAGGCTGTGATCAAAGTGTGGTGGCCACACTGGATATAAACTTTTTCTCTCAAAAAGACTTCATTTTTTTGTTTTTACTATATATTGTTATGTTTACTTATTTTCATCCAAATGACCCAGTCTGTATTACATGCAACATACTGGAGCAACCATGGTGAGTGAATCCGTGCCAGTACATATCAGCCCACAGCCTTGTGCCTATAAAAACTTAAAAATAAGCTTTATTTAAATAGCAGAAAATATATAATAGCAGTGTAATAGCTAATCTTATGTGATTTTGCTTGATGAAATAAACCTATCGAACTCTACTTTAACCACCACACCTCAGTTTTTCATTTAGTCAGCTATTTCCCCACCCCACCCGAAGGGTAAGGGCGAAGGGTATTGTATTCGGTTCGGTTTGCTTCTGTGTTTATGTATTTGTGCCTTTGTTCCTTTCTTTCTTTCTTTGTTAACACTCCAGTGGCAAAACTAATGCCCAGATTCACCCCAAATTTGGTATAGGGATTGCCACTGATCCAGAATGGAACCCTACTGAATTTCGTACAAGAATAGCTGAAAGTATGTGCGAGGGGCGAGGTTTGTTGTGCCTGGCACCACTTGCTGTGTCTGTTTTTGGCATTTTTCCAAAACTGGATTTAAAATAAAGGTGAGGCATACTGTATACTTTCGTTAGTGATAATTCTTCACAGACTCAAGAAGTTGTTGGCAATCACTCAATTGCCTAATTACAGTACCAGTCAAAAGTTTGGACATACCCACATTTTTCTTACCGTACATGTTAAAGAAAGAAGCACCCTTTATTTTGCAAAAAAGGATCTATTTCTTAAATCCATCAAACTAACCATCATTTTCTGTACAGGACATACTCACTTTTCTTTTTTAAAGAGCAGTTATATGGCTATAATGAGTTTGCTGCTGAGCGGCCGTCTAAGTTCCCAACGATGTACTGCACTTGTGATTTGCTTTTCATCGACTTTTTTGCCCAATAAGATACTCAACAGCTTGTCTTTCATTTGGCGGCTGGAAAATGGAAGGAGCTAATTTGTCTGCTTACTTTGCAAAAGTTAAGCCATTTAAATTTCTCTAAAAACAGAGTGCTGTGACATTAGTAGAGGGAGTCCAAACTTTTGACTGGTACTGTATGTGTGTTAAAGAATGAGAAATCTGCACTCCTAATTCTTTGTCAAATTCATGGAAAAACACCAAACAGCCAGTGTCTCCTTCTTCAACTTGCCTTAGATTTAGTCACATTCCATCTGTTGTTTTGGAAAGTAAGTCAGACTTGAGAATAGGATACAGCGCCTTATTTTGTTAAATAATCTATGAATCATTGTATGAAGAGTAACAAAATCTGTTCCTTGGGCACCCTTACCTGCACTCTGGCCCGGATTCTTCATCTGGCAAATAGGCTCATGACAATGAGCCAGTAAACCGCATGAAGAATCAAAGTGAGTCAAAGGTTTTGGGTGATAAAAATGCAAATGGGTTCATAGCAGAATCAGATTCTTGATCAAAGATGCGACTACAGAATAGCAAACTACAGCTCCAGCGCAGGGTTCATTACTAAATCACACAAAAATGTCACAAATAGGCTGACTCAATGGCTAACCTGAATCTGAGTGTTTAGTAAGAGGAATAATGCTTCTCTGTCAGCGGGTTACAGTGACCCTAAAGCATAGGTCCCCAATCTTTCCCAGAAAGGGCCAATGTGGGTGCATGTTTTCATTGCAACCAAGTAGTTACACACCTAATACTACTAATCAACCCCTAGACTCATTGCTAATAAGCTTGATTAGTAGCATCAGGTGTGTAGCTGCTTGGTTGCAATGAAAGCCTGCACCCACACCGGCCCTTTCTGGGAAAGATTGAGGACCCCTGTCCTAAACTAATGAATGAGGGATTGGAAGTACAATTCTTTCTACCAATTGTTGGTGCCATTAATCAAAGAGTAATAATTAACTAACAAGCTTCAAATCTGTGTAATAAACTGTAAACTGTGAATGAAATCAAAATGCAATGACTTTCAAATTTCATCCCTTTTATAGTTACACATGTTACACGCCTGATGCCAGTTAACTTAATTACTTGCTAAATGTTCTTTTAGCTGATTCTCTTATATATTAATAGCTTTTTCAGACCTTTTTTGGCCTATGTCCCGGCTTTTTTGAGACCCGTTGCTGCCAGAAAATTTGAAATAAGCTCATTTTGTGGATAAAAATGTAAAATGTCTCAGTTTCAACCTTTGAAATGTTATCTATGTTCTATTGGAAATAACATATTGGCTTATGTGACCTGAAAGTCATTGCATTTTGATTCTATTCACAATTTACACTTTGTCCCAACTATTTCGGAATTGGGGTTGTATTATGACAAGAATTACCCACCCTCTCATTCTTTGCTGTAGTCTTTAGATCCACCCTACAACATATAAACATGTTTTGTCCCTGCAGGGAACTGTAATTGCCGGAAAACTAACACAGTGGCCACGCAAGCATTATTTCTGTGGGTCCCCGTTGATTAAACTATATTTACACAGCAAATTGCTCAAAGTGAATTCAACTCTTACAGAGTCTATTGGGGTCCACTCTTGATTTAATTCTGAACATTTTGCTGTGTAGCGTCTGGGTGAACATCTATATTCAATGCACGTTACCAAGATTTCAGTGTCTCTGATACCTTGAGCATAATTAAAATACAACCCAGTATTAAGCAACTTGCGTAGTATGGTGCTGGATGGACTCTATTTATTTTGGTGATGATAAAAAGCATTGATTTTTATACATGCATGCACCTGCACATTGTTTACAAAAGTTAGATAGTGTTTATCACAGTGCATTGAGATTTGTGACAAATTCTAAAGCCCTTACTCACCATTGCATCTCTTTATGCCAGGACTGGGTGGCCATCTTTGACCATGTGTCGGCTCAGTCATTGGTATTCGTTTATTTATAAAGCTATTTTAGGTAAAGTCCCTTCTTATATTTGTTCCTTGATTGCTCTGAAATCTGACTGTAGATATAATTTGAGATATAAATGTGGTTTTATTGTCTGTCCTCAATACACGGACCAATTTGGGAATTAAAGCTTTTAAGTGCCCTGCTCCCCTCACTTGGAGTAATCTTCAAAAAGATTTGAAACTAAGCAAGTTAGTTTCTTTGTTTGATTTTAAATTTATTATTAGTACAATGCTGAATAAATCGGTTGATACCTGTTTATGCCCGTAGTTATTTAATGTAAATCCACTGTTAAATGAATATCTTTTTACGACCATTGGTGCTTGAGGTTGTCTACATCTCAGTGTGTACATTGTATATTTTCTTGTTATTGTCATGTTTTCTGTAATACTTTATGCCGCCATTTTTGCCAGGGCTCCCTTGAAAAAGAGATCACTGATCTCAATGGGACTACCTGGTGAAATATGGTTTAAATAGAAAAAATAAAAATAAAGCATATTATTTGCTCTCTTCTGCTATTAGGAGATAGAGCTGATGTCTGTCAGCGATTAGGAGAGACTGAGGCACCAATAAAATAGAGTAAAAGGTGAAAATTATTTTATTCAAAATCCATATTGGGTCACACGACATGAGACAGTGTGGAGCCAGTATCCCGAGGGTGTGGAGTTACAGACGAGGGCGGAGTTGTAAGGAAGAGTTACGGTGAGCAAAAGAGCAACAAAGTGTCCGCACATATAAAATTACTTTAATACCTGCATGGACAATGATGCATTCTAACAACCTGCGATTCGCTTAATCATATAGTTTGAGACCGTATTGACATTGTGCATACATGACACTTATAATTTATATACCACTTTTAATAGTTCTGCTTCACTATTCAAGTTGTCTTGAGTCATGGCCGTTCTTTTGTATCTATTAATATATACTCTGGCAAAATAAAAACTTCACACTCGTTTGGAGGTCGATAAGTTGAACATACAAGAAATTAGGTTTTAAATAATGATTTTATTTAATTCTGTACTCAATAAGATGGTGTATCATAAAAATAATGTTCATAATGTCACCAGTTCCACCCGAAATGCTACGGAAATGTCCAAGAGTAAAAATGGTAAGTTACAACTTGAATAAGATCAGTGCGGAGGTGATTACGTATGGTTTGGGCAGTCACATGACCTCTAAACAATTCATTCCTAGTGGACGTTGCAGTGCCAAATCGATTATGCAAATGACGTGAGACCATTTGTTAGTCTTCTGCTTTTGACGTCACACGTGGGCTACCAGAACGAGGTCAGTCAGCTGTAGTGCCAGTTTGTTGGAGACGTGTCCAAAGATCATGGATAGTCCGTCGACTGCATCCCATAACCCTTGCAACATCAGTGACAGACGTTTCCGGATTCAGCATGCCAATGGCACGCTCAAGCGGAATGTTTGACAGCCATGGAATTGAAAATCAACTAATAATTAACTGTAAAAACTTATTTTTCTTAGATGTCACTCTAACGTGCTAACGTGAGCTCAGGTGCACATCTCTCATATGGTTACGTGACTAGGATCACAAGAAAACGTGGTTTTAGCTTAAAGTACACTCACACGTGCTACGTACATGTGCACGTCGGAGTTGATGTGTGTCATGATGTCTTTGACAACGCATTTACCAATAGTGATAATAAAAACTCTTTTATTAAAATTTTCAAGAAAATATTTAAAAATTTATGAGAGTGAAGTTTCTTTTTGACTCAGTACATTTGCTTTATGCAGTAGGAATGACCGGAAAACTGTTATTCTTGCAAATAAAAAAATGATGTATGAGCTTAAGCTATGTGCAATTTACTATATTTGTTGCTTTCATCCTATAAGTCTAAGAAGGCAGGCTTGCTGGGAAATTTGTTTGACCAATGGCCTTGCTTGTTCCTTGTTGTGTTAACAGTCTGAAAACGCGCTTCAATGACTACAAGACTGACTGGGGGGCAGGGGGGCCTTAGTGATAGGTTAACATCTGCTAAAATCACAAATGCATACAGCCACCGGGTTTGTGTGTCAGATATACGCAACAACTATTTTGTCATTGGCTTAGGCTAATTGGTGTTATATAAACTCAAAAACTATTATCAATTTTTATGGGAAATATGGTCCAATATGATGTTCAAATGTTTTTGCCAAATAACATGACATTTTTTTGGCCGGTCTCTACCTCCCCATCCTTGCCCCCTGGAGAGTGGGCCGGTCAGATACAAATTCCTGGGCCACTTTTTTGCCCCAGTACTTCCCTGCTGTACATTCATTCATGCATTATCTCACCCGCATGTCCCTGCACTCAATAGTGAGGTAGGAGAGCAACCCCATACCGTTTTCCAATCCGGCAATGGGATAACATATCATTTACACAGCCCACAGTCACACCCACACTCCCAAAGCCAATCCCACAGCCACACCCGCAGGCACTCCCACAGCCACACCTACAGCCACTCCCATAGCCTATAGCTAATCAGACACACACATCTTTGGGCTGGCGAGAGAAACTCTGAGTAACTACATACAGGCCTCAGGTCAGATTCAAATTCAGAACAGCATATATCCACTGTAAAACCGTGCCATGAGCCAAAACGCATTTAAACATTTTTTTTCTACATTAAACATTTTTAAATTATCCTTTTATTCATTGCACAAAAATAATTAAATAACCCCACATATCTGGCTTTGTCTTTCTATGAGATTAATGTAAATCAGGTCCACAAATCTGAGGCCATTCAGTGTGGAAAATATACAACATTGGACATTCCGGTGCAATTCAGTGGCAGCTAGAGAACTGGTGATAGGGGAGGCTCAAAACAATACCTTAAAATTAATGATTGGTCATGACCTGTTTTCAATCATTCATTTAAATTACCATTACAGAAACTCCAAACACTCTCAACATCATCAGATGTGGCCAGTTTTCATTGATAATGCATACCTGTCAACTCTCCCGCATTCGGTGTGAGTTTAAGTGGCATATTTACGTTCCTCCGCTGTAGCCAGCAATTATTCCATCAACACGTATGTAAGAGATTCTCGCGCAGAACTGAGGTCCTTGTGCACTGCAGGGATTGGAAGCAATGGAATTGCAAAAAGACGTTTCAAATGATCTTATCTCATTTAAACGATCATGAGACACATGCATTGCTTCCAACCCCTGAATAAAGAAAAGTGTGAGAAGTCCAGAGTCGTAATCGGTGTGCTTTATAAATGAAAACTGGCCACATCTGATAATGTTGAGAGTTTTCGGAATTTCTTTAATGGTAATTTAAATGAGTGATTGAAAACAGGTCGTGGCCAATCATTAATTTTAAGGGATTGTTTTGAGCCTCCCCTATCGCCAGTCCACCAGCCGCCACTGCGATGCAAGTACAGCATAGTTTTGTGCTTGAGATATTAGAACAGATGTACGTACATGTTAACACTTGCAGTGCTTATTTTCAGTGTCTTGTCCACACAAAATAGGAACATGAATCACATTTGAGTCGCCACATGATAGGTTTTCAACAGCTTTGATTTTGATATCTTTTATCATCGAGACAATGGTCCGAAGAAGAGAAAAGTCAGTTAATGTGCTCGGATGGTGACCAAGAAGAAGTGACTGCAAAACAAAGAAATATTTGAGGAAATGAGTGTATATGAGCATGTTAAATGAGATTTTTTACAATAGTTACACATAGTTTAGTTTCCGGTCAGTATTGAATTAATTTTCGTCTCCGTTATTGCTCAGTAAAGAGAGAATGTTGGGAGTGCTTCAGGCATTTGGGTAAGTTCAGCACGGATCTACCCGTCACATGTAATTATCTCAAAATCAATTTTGAACCAAACTGGCCTGCCTAAAAAATACCTGCAAACAATCTGTCCCACTTTGATCAAATACACAACTCAGAGTTTTGTTTGAAATGTGCTTATTATAATTCACAGTTTGGCTGATTTTAAACATTAAAGCAATGGGTGACATTGTGGTCACTTTCTATAATTAATCCAGATTTTTTCCATACATCTGACTTGGCATCCAAGGATGAGATGTCAATAATCTTTGATTCACCAGCAGTTACTTCTGATCTTAAGTCATCCAGGTTGATCCATTTCTTTCCCAGCCTTGCTGTAAACAAAGCAGAAGCAAGTCCATCTCACTCCTGTTGGATATTATTCAAAAGGATACAGTAGCAAAATCAAAATTACATTATTTTGTTTCTTTCTCCCAAGCTGTTATTTTCCTTGCTCATTTTAATGTCTCTTGGTCATTGCCCCGTCTGCATATAATTATGTTTTTGCCTGCGATCCCAAATTAAAACTTTGTTTCCTTATTTTATGCAAACCTTCAAAGGTGACCCTGAGATTCACAGAGTATGATTCTTGTTTGCATTGGAACATGATTTAACAATTTTGAACAATATTTTAAAAACACATTTCTCATTAGCTAACATGTCTGGACATTACAGAGATCCAGTTTCAGCAGTGGTTTACTCGCACACCGTCACTTCACGAACCAGGTGACCCATCTGCGGAGAAGTGATTTTCCTACTATTCAAAAAATCTGCCCCGATGATAGCAGTTCGCCAAGGTGCCAGGGCATTTGACTTTAAAAGGAAACAGGAGATGACACTCTGATTGGTTTATATCATGTTACACCCAAAACACGACCATGGTTAATTAAGAGATTAAGCACAACCCCTTCGAATCAATCACCTGCCCTCATGCCCTGATAATCCACCGTTCAACTACCAAAAATGAATTTGGACACGCCTTAAATGCACTTGCACCACATGCTTCAGACTGTGCACTTAGATCATTAAATGTCTTCACATTTTACATTGGCCACATGTCTTCACAATTACATGACTAATCTGTCACCCCAAAACCACCAGGTGATGGCAATTTAATTTTGGTCAGCCTAAAATCTTTTCTTAAAGGCAGCACTGCATATTATTAGTGGAAGACCTGATATGTTTTAAAAAAAAAAAAAACTGAATTATAACATTAAATCCAGAATGTAAAGTTTGTGAACAAATTTTAAGTTGACATGTCAAAGTCAAGCTTTAATCGGGGGAATAAAGATAATACAATTAATCTAATCCACCAGCCTAACCCCAACCCAAATCTCAAGGACAAAAAGCTCATAAGCTATTAAGGGTATCAGCCAAGCCAATCAGGAATGGCGGTATGACTTCATGAATTAACCTTTTCCGGCGTCAAACAACCTGACACCCAACTCTCTGTGGCAAATGGTTCCATCAAAGATTCCCCAAAATATGTGTGATGGAGTGATGAAAAAAGAGAAGACAGCTGAGTGCACTTGAGTGTGTGCGTATAGCATGGTGCAGACGCCTCAGTACCCATCATTTGAGATGGTGTTAAGTTGTGTGGCAAATTTTAAGGCCCTATCTTGAAAGTTTCTACTCTTGGTAAAATAATGGAGTTTAACCCTAAGAGCACTGAAATAAATCTTCAGTAAATATAAATTCAATTATCTTGTGCTGTTGAAAACCTATCATGTGGCAACTTTTTTAAATGAGCTCCCCTGCAGGAGCTTAAAACAAGTTGCACATGATAGGTTTTCAACAGCTTTGATTTTGATATTTTATGTTGTACATCATTGAGCACCAATAGGTGCATTTAGCGCTCTAAGGGTTAATGGAGGATGAAGTGATGAAAGAAGTAAAGAAAGACTTGGGCACAAAAACAGCAACATCTGTACTCATTGGCAGTCTGAAGCTTTATTGGAGATTTGGAGACTTCAGCTGTCAGTCAGTGTGAATAAGAGAGATTTTAAAGTCAAGTGAAAGACTAAGGGGCTGAAAGAGAGGGGATGAGAGGGATGGGCAGAAGTGGGAAGTCAACTCATCAAAATAAACTTGAAAACAACAAATGTGACCAAACATGAAGCTATACAGCAATTTTAATGTTACTTGCTTTGAAACTGTATAAACATGAGCAGTTGCAATAAATGCCAAACTATAGGTCTGCGAGGAGAAAGGGATGAAAACTTAACACAAAAAAAGGATATAAGCGAGCGATCCGTTCAAAACACACCAGCAACTCAAGACAGCAGAGCTGCCCTTCAACTTTTGAGCCTGTAGCTTCACAGCTGTAGGAGCCTGTAGGAGGAGGAGCGTTTATAACTGAAGAAGAAGACGGTGACGACGCTGGCTCAGTCAAGCCAAACAAATTACATTCCGCAGTGAATGTTCTCTTTTCATTTTTGAAAAAGTTAAATAGTTTGCCACTTAAAGGCTCAGTGATGTTCGATGTGTGAGAGGTCACATGTCAGGCTTTGGTTCTTCTGTTGGAAGTACCTTCAGTGGAGGTTCTATGTGCTGGGGTTCCACAGGCGGCCGTTCTCTTGTGCTGTTACTCCACGGCTCGGAGTCGCATTCGTCCTGCGGCAGCGAGGAGGGAGAGATCAAATGCATGCTCTGTCCCCGCTCCAGCCCATGCATGTCCACTAGACGGAACGATTTCATGAACTCATTTATATCGATGCTCCCGTCGTGATTGGAGTCGATTCTGATCACCAGCTTGGAGATCACCTCATCACTGATGTCCATCTGCAGGAAGGAGCCTAGAAGTTTCCACGTCTGACGGAAGTCCTCGAAAGAGATGAGGCCTGAAAGAGCCATGGCCAAGGGCGCTGCGGTTAATGACGGCAGGTGGGCTGTTTCACTATGTGAAGGGTGCATTACATTTAACGATGGCATTGCAGGTTAGTTCTCTTTCAGGCAGGAAAAGATCCTGTAACTGGTCATGTGCCAAACAGAATATAAGCGAAGCACGTGGCAAAGCCGCCATGGACAAGGAAAAAAGCAGAAAATTTACTGAAAGAGCTGAGTCAGAGTAGAAATATAACATCAGTAAGCTTCATAAAATGGGGCGTAATATTTTCAAGTTTATAAAATCATACAAATCCTTCGCTCTGAAAAGCTGATATACTCTCGCAAGCAGTTTTTTTTTAACCCTTATAGCGACATAGGCAGCTATACTAGTTGCTCAGTGATGTAAGATATCAAAATCCCACTGGGGAGCTCTTTTAAACAAGTTGCCACATGAAAGGTTTTCAATAGCTCAGGATAATTGCATTTTTAATTCCTTGAAAATTTATTCAGCACTCTCAGGAATAATATTTGCTTAATTCTCATGTAAAATAATGCCGGTAATACGTTGTACATGGTGCCTTTTAGCGCTCACATTTCCGCACTTTTTTGAAGGAAAGCATGTTAGGTGACCGTGACCCTGCTCTCTGAGGCATTTACAGTTGGGTTGTGACGTTTAAATTAGGAGTTCAGTCAGAGTTCTTACCAGAATTGTCTGTATCCACCATTCTGAAGATGGTCTCCAGTGTGGAGCGATGTCTGTACAGAGTTTCCAGAACATTCTGGTCTATATGCTATAAGGGGAAAGAAGCCCACAGTCATTATGATATTTAGATCAATCGCCCAAAATCTCGCAACAGCTGTGTTTGAACAGCCTCAGCGCACAGGCAAGCCATAACCATCACATTCATTCAGGGACACTACATGTGTATATACTGGGGTTAGCTAGGCTAGTTTGCCCGTAGCAAGGAGTGTAACAGGCACATGTGAACAGAAGCTCTGCTGACACAAGCCTTAAATGAATGTTATCACCCCTGAATAAGGCCAACCTTGCTTTTAGTTGATTGGTGATACAATTTGATACGCGTGAGAGAACCGGAGTAAATCCTCCCCATGACTCGCCAAATCTTTAACCTAAAACATATTGTGTAAAATTCATGCTGGCTACCTCATTCTTGGGCTCTTTGATGGCGAGATCAGAGAACCAGGCCTGGTAATCCAACAGACCCTCCGAAGAGCATCTCAGAAGCTGAGAGCGGAGTACGCGCCACGGCAAGTTCAGACGCAAAATCTTCTCCACCGCCAGGGCCCAGTCATTCTGTGAGATGAATCCTGTGATGAGAGTCAGTGTGAAAATGGGAGGGGGAATAAACAACCCCAATATTTGGGACAAAGTGTAAATTGTGAATAAAATCAAAACGCAATGACTTTCAAATCACACCAGTCAGTATTTTATTCACAATAGAACAGGGATAACATAGCAAATTTTACAATTTTATCCACAAAATGAGCTCATTTAAATTTGATGGCTGCTACATCCCTTTTATGGCCAATCATGTTACACACCTGATGCCACTTAACGTAATTACTTGCTAAATGTTCTTTCAGCGGCCCTTTTTTTCCTGTGTCCCAACTTTTTTGAGACAGCCAGAAAATTTGATTCTTTTTGTGGATAAAAATGTACAATGTCTCAGTTTAAGCATTTGAAATGTTACCTATGTTCTATTGCAAATAACATATTTACTGTGATCGGAAAGTCATTGCATTTTGATTTTATTCACAATTTACACTTTGTCCCAACTATTTAGGAATTGGGTTTGTACAGTATGATCCCTGTCGAGGCCCAGTCATTCCGTGAGTCCTGTGAGGAGAGTTGAAATTTCCGTCAGTTTGATTTCTTACCAACAGCTGCCCCAAAAATGATCCCTTATACATAATTTTCAACTGTTTAAGCCTTTCTTCTGAGACATAATGCGCAAAAAGCTCGAAGAATGACTTGTCAACAGTGAAAGTAGTAATAAAGCACCTCTAGATGGCAGCAAAAAAACCCTTTGAAAGCAAGAGTCAGGCTGCTTCATTTATGTAGAAACCAGAGGCATATGGGGCCGGCATCACTGACCTGGTGTGACATTGCAGCAGTTCTTTTCAGTTATGCAGTATGATCATGCAAACAGCAGTCTATTGCACGACATGCCAACAGGGTCATGTCATCCTCTACTACAAGTACTGAAGTGATGTTAAACCGTAAACAATCAAATGTGGCACCAAATTATTAACTTGTGGGGAAGTCACTGATATATAAGAAAGCATGGGTTAATAAGTAAGTCTTGAGAGTTCCGCATTAAACGGATAAATGTTTATGACAAGATTTATCCAAATTTACGCACTGCAACTTGAAAAGAGCAAAATGTGTCAGCCAATGAAATACCAGGACAATCACACTGGGTTCAGAATTGACCCAATATATAACAACACCAGGTCAGGATTTAGAGATGAACATTCGCAGCATGTCTGATCCAAATCTGCCCGGTAGAACTTGAGAACAAGTCATTTAAAAAAACACTTACAGATGGATGTACGATTGACGCAGCTCACCTGATCTTTAAAACCAACAGAACAATCAATCAACTTCACTTAGGAAAAATCCCAAGACAACAAGTATACGAGGATGCAGTCAGCCTCAACAGTAAGCGTAAACACTCAAATTGCCACATCCCTGATGCCCTGTTAAGTCAAATCTGACAATATAATAAAACTATTAACCCTTAGAGCGCTAAATACAACTACTGTTATTCACTGATGTAAGATATCAAAATCAAAGCTGTTCAAAACCTGTCATACAAGTCACCACATGATAGGTTTTCAACAGCACAAGATAATGAAATTTATATTTTATAAAAATTTATTTTAGTGTTCCAATGGTTAAAGAGGTTTTTGTCAAAAATGGATTGAAATGATAAATAAGTAAATTAATAGTTTTGAAATGAATTATAAATTGACCAAAATATTCAAAAAAGTAATTATTAAGTTATTAAAGTGTGTGCATTCCTTCTTCTTGTGGTTATAAATATCCATACTAAATTTGAAAAGATTCCAATGAAACCTGGTAAAAACTGTAGCGTGAACTCAGAGGATCTGCATCGGCGGAAGTGCTCGAGGTGAACCTGTAATATCCCCGTAAATTAATTGGGTAGAAAAGAGTCTTCCATAGGAGGTCTGTATGCAGGCCCAAATGAGCCAAATGCAAAATGAAGTTTTTTCAGTGTCATAACCCCCATTATACGAGGTCGTTCATGCATGCTGTCATGAGGTCATGGTGCAGTTTCTTTCAATTCCTTTGGCTTTTTGAATTTGAAAAATATTCCAGGTAAGGAGCCAAAGCAATTCAGGACAGAGCGATAACAGTGTAGAGGAGATTAAGAGGGCAGTAAAGGTGTGTCAGTGACAGGATACCTGTGTTCTGTGGGTCGTACACCTGGAACTCGCGGAGGAGATCCGATCTGTGAGCGATCAGCTGTTCCCGTAGGACGCGCAGGGCAGAGAGCTCCGTACGGCCCACACTGAAAAACAGGGAGTAGGTGTTTTAAACAGCCCAGGGCTCCAGGAATATAACTTAGGTGAAAAACTAGTACTTGGCTGGAGCCTGCTTGAGCTATTCATTTTGAAAGCACAACGACCAATGGAAAAGCAATAACACTCGACCAACTAGTGGTATATCTTCATCAGTTTTTCCCTTTGCATCATTCCATTTTAAATGAGCTCAGGCTCAGAGAAAGCGGCAACATTTCCGCATCTTGTTTACATTGTTCTATCTTTAAGTGGCAGAGTTTTAGCTTGCATTTGTGAATGCAGCGAGAGACAGTGTTCACGAAAAATGGTTTTCTCATGTGCAGTTATTTCAACAGTTGAATCCTCTCTTTTTAATGCAGTGCCTCCTGAGGGCCTGAAGATCACAGGCATTCATTATTGGCTTGATCATCATCAGAGATTTCTCCAGATTCTCTGAAACTCTTAACGATATCACGTGCGGCAGAAGATGAAAACACCACTTTCTTTGCAATGTTTCATTGAGAAATGTTATTCTTAACTTGTTGAACTATTTGCCCATGCAGTGTTTCTCTGAGTGATGAAGATCTCACCATCTTTATGTCTGAAATACTTTTTACATCCAGTCATGTTACGGACCCAATAGATGTTCCATGTTTTTTTGCATCATACAACTTTACCAGTCTTTTGTTGCCCCTGTCCCAACTTATCTGAAATGTATCGCTGCCATCAAAATCAACAGGAGCAGATAATTTTCAAAACACAATTAAATTTGTCAGTTTCAACATTTGATATATACAAGGTAATCGAACATAGGGTTGAAGTAATTTGCAAATCATTGCTGTTTTAATCACCTTTTTACACAGGATCCCAGCTTTTTTGGAAATGAGGCTGTATGAGTCGCCAAATATGATATCAGAGATTGTGGATGGTTGAGCAACTGACATCCTATAGCAAGCAAGAACGAAAACAAATTCTACTTTCCAAACTCCAACAATTCCCTTCCTCATTTTGAAAACAAGTAGGGGGGAGGTAATGTTACTGAGCACATGATCCAATTTCTGTGGCATGTATTGCGATTTGGAAAAACACTGCAAAATAGCTATTATTCCCACAGAGCAATAAAGTTTAGGAGATAAAACATCATTTATGTAATCTCATTAATATATTCACCTTTTTTCAACTGAATACAGGTTGAAATAAATTTGCAAATTATTGCTTGCAGTTTTAATTGGCGTTCTCCGCACTGTCCCAGTTCGTCTGGATTTGAGGTTGCAGATAATCTGACAAAAAAGACAGCAATGGCTAAACTAAAAAGCTCAGTTCAGGCTGAATCAAGATGACTCTTCCCTGACAAAAATACTCTTCATAAGGTGTAGTAAGCATGACACCTGAGGTACACTTATGTGCAACAGCTTTCCCATCTATTTGTGCTTGTCTATATTTCACAAGAAATACAACATAAGAGCAGATTAGAAACAAAAGCTATGCATATTTTATCCCAGCTCATCGCTACATAAGCTACCTCTGCCTAAGCGTTAGGCCCCGGGTCATACTGCTGGCCTGGTACTGGATAAAATGAGGCACCAGATCAGGGCCCATCCTGATGTAGGCTCCTCGATTACTCCCCACTGCGTAGTAGTTGGAGGCAGAGAAAAGAGTCACAACCTGTTTAAACACAAAATATCAGTGCAGTTAAGAGTTAGAGTTGAACTCCAACTGTAAATCTACACAATTAGAGTTCCAGCTGAACTCCTGTAAATCCACCGAGAGTTAGAGCTGAACTCCTTATGAAAATCTGCAGTTAAAGCTGAACTCATTGAGTAAAATATGTACCGAGTTGGGGTTAGAGCTCCTTCTGTAAATCTACGCAGTTAGAGATTGAGCTGAACTCCATCTACAGAGAGTGAGAGCTGAACTTCTACTGTAAATCTACTAATAGTTTGAGCCGAACTCCTTCTATAAATCCACACAGTTAGAGCAGAACTCCTTCTGTAAATCCACACAGTTAGAGCTGAACTCCTTCTGTAAATCCACACAGTTATAGCTGAACTCATTGTGTAAAATATGTACTGAGTTAGGGTAAGCGCTCAACTCCTGTAAATCGACCGAGAGTTCGATCTGATCTCCTACTGTAAATCCACACAGTTAGAGTTCGAGCTAAACTCCTTCTGAAAAAATATCTTCCCAATTAAAGCTGAACATGTGTAAATGTATGTATGAACCAGAGGCGGTGTTAGACCTGAAAATTCCGGGGCTAATATCCCTCCCTTTATTGACAACAATTTGTCCTGGGTAATTCTAGATGGTTTTCCTTCATGAACCCGTTTTCCAATTCAAGAATAATCAAGAGGCAATTGAAGACACGGCTTCTCTCCCCCATGCAATCTAAAAGCCACAAAATAATGGGCTGCATTCAGTACAGAAAAATAATTTAATTGTAATTAGATCTATGCACCGGCACTCGGCGACGGCTTTTCAGAACTCTTCAGCGAATTAAGGTAATTTCGTCGACAAGTACGTACACCTATTTTTGCAGGACGGTCACGCAACTCGCTGTAAAAAATAGACAGCTGTCTGATTGAAAAATGTAAACGGACGAAACCACGTACTAGTGACCAGAATTACCTTCATTCGCTGAAGAGTTCTGAAACATCGCCGAGTGCCGGTCCAAAGACCTAATTACAATTAAATTATTTCTCTGTACTGAAGCCCAGGACAGATCGCATGGGGGAGAGAAGCCGTGTCTTTAATTGCCACTTGATTATTCTTGAAATGGAAAACGTTAATAAAGGAAAACCATCTAGAATTAGCCAGGACTAAATGTTAATAAAGGGAGGGATATTAGCCCAGGTCTAACGCCGCCGCTGGTATGAACATATGTAAAATATTCACACAGTGTCAGGGTTAGAGTTCACATCCTCATGTACAAAACCCAAAACCAGTGAAGTTGGCACGTTATGTAAATCGTAGAAAAAAACAGAATACAATGATTTGCAAATCCTTTTCAACTTATATTCAATTGAATACACTGCAAAGACAAGATGTTTAATGTTCAAACTGAGAAACTTTATTTTTTTTTGCAAATAATCATTAACTTAGAATTTAAAGGCAGCAGCACATTGCAAAAAAGTTGGCACAGGGGCCTTTTTACCACTGTGTTACATCGCCTTTCCTTTTAACGACACTCAGTAAACGTTTGGGAACTGAGGAGACCAATTTTTGAAGCTTTTCCGGTGGAACTCTTTCCCATTCTTGCTTGATGTACAGCTTAAGTTGTTCGACAGTCCGGGTTCTCCGTTGTCGTATTTTACGCTTCATAATGTGCCACACATTTTCAATGGGAGACAGGTCTGGACTACAAGCAGGCCAGTCTAGTACCGCACTCTTATACTACGGAGTCATGCTGTTGTAACACGTGCAGAATGTGGCTTGGCATTGTCTTGCTGAAATAAGCAGGGGCGTCCATGAAAAAGACGTTGCTTGGATGGCAACATATGTTGCTTCAAAACCTGTATATACCTTTCAGCATTAATGGTGCCTTCACATATGTGTAAGTTGCCCATGCCTTGGGCACTAATACACCCCCATACCGTCACAGATGCTGGCTTTTGAACTTTGCGCCTATAACAGTCCCGATTGTTCTTTTCCTCTCTGGTCCAGAGGACACGACGTCCACAGTTTCCAAAAACAATTTGAAATGTGGACTCGTCAGACCACAGAACACTTTTCCTCTTTGCATCAGTCCATCTTAGATGAGCTTGGGCCCAGCGAAGCCGGCGGCGTTTCTGGGTACTGTTGAGAAATGGCTTTCGCTTTGCATTGAAGAGTTTTAACTTGCACTTGCAGATGTAGCGATGAACTGTAGTTACTGACAGTGGTTTTCTGAAGTGTTCCTGAGCCCATGTGGTGATGTCCTTTACACACTGATGTCGGTTTTTGATGCAGTAGCGCCTGAGGGATCGAAGGTCACGGGCATTCAATGTTGGTTTTTGGCCTTGTCGCTTACGTGTAGTGATTTCTCCAGATTCTCAGAACCTTTTGACGATATTATGGACCGTAGATGATGAAATCCCTAAATTTCTTGCAATAGCTCGTTGAGGAATGTTGTTTTTAAACTGTTCGACAATCAGCTCACGCATTTGTTCACTAAGTGGTGAGCCTCGCCCCATCCTTGTTTGTGAATGACTGAGCATTTCAGGGAAGCTGCTTTTATACCTAATCATGGCACCCACCTGTTCCCAATTAGCCCGTTCACCTGTGGGATGTTCCAAATAAGTGTTTGATGAGCATTCCTCAACTCTCTCAGTCTTTTTTGCCACTTGTGCCCACTTTTTTGAAACATGTTGCAGGCATCAAATTCCAAATGAGCTAATATTTGCAAAAAATTACAAAGTTTACCTGTTCGAACATTAAGTAACTTGTCTTTGCAGTGTATTAAATTGAATATAGGTTGAAAAGGATTTGCAAATCATTGTATTATGTTTTTATTCACGATTTACACAACGTGCCAACTTCACTGGTTTTGGGTTTTGTAAACTAACTACACAGTAAAATCTGAAGGTCTCATGTAATGTGGGCCGGTAAAACATGTGTAACTCATCAGCTTATGGTGAATGGTGTGTGAGCGGTGTGTGTGCCCTGCAATGAATTGGCAAACTGTCTAGGGTGTGTCCCAGCCCATCGCCCGTGTTCAGCTGGGACGGGCTACAGCATCCCTGTGACCTTAGAGGGGAATAAGCAGTGCAGATAATGGATGGATGGCTCCTAGCCTCAATAATAAATGACTTATAAACCCATCCATCATCTATCACACTTCGCACAACCAGCTGAAGGTCACAGGTGGGGCTGACCCCAGAGATAAATGTGGGAGGGAAACGGGAACAGACCCGGGGTAGTTCGCCAAACTGCCGTAGATTAATACATTACCATAAAGAAGGGGTACTCAACTGTATTCAGACAGGGCCAGTGAGGCTGCTGGCTTTCGTTCTGATGATTATTTATAAACCTGATTCTACTTATCAACCTTATAAAGAGTCAGGTGTGCAAGCGGCTCGTTAGGAGCGAAGGTGTGCAGCGGCTCATTAGGAGTGAAGGTGTGCAGCGGCTCGTTAGGAGAGAAGGTGTGCAGCCACATCAAAGGTTAGCACCTCAGCTATAAATAGGCATCACATTTCACAACACCTGCCCCACAGTGACCGAACTCCATTAAACTGTCTCACCTTGCGATTGTGGCAGAACTCATAACCTTCCTGGTGACATTCATGGGATCGAATGAGCAACTGCAAGTTGTGTTTGTTCAGGACCTCGTCTGTCACATCTGGGCCCCAGTAGCAGCCCCCGCCGCGCACCTCGTTGGGGATACAGCCATCCTGAAGCATGGGGTCACTCCAGAGAACATCCACAATCTGTATTGTGCAAGTTCAGTTTAGATTAGGAATGGGGTGACTTCATACAACATGACTATCTACAAAACCCAAAACCAGTGAAGTTGGCATGTTGTGTAAATCGTAAATAAAAAAAAGAATACAATGATTTGCAAATCCTTTTTAACCTATATTCAATTCAATACACGGCAAAGACAAGTTACTTAATGTTCGAACAGGTAAACTTTATAATTTTTTGCAAATGTTAGCTCATTTGGAATTTGATGCCTGCAACAGGTTTCAAAAAAGCTGGCACAAGTGGCAAAAAAGACTGAGAGAGTTGAGGAATGCTCATCAAACACTTATTTGGAACATCCCACAGGTGAACGGGCTAACTGGGAACAGGTGGGTGCCATGATTGGGTATAAAAGCAGCTTCCCTGAAATGCTCAGTCATTCACAAACAAGGATGGGGCAAGGGTCACCACTTGGTGAACAAATGCGTGAGCTGATTGCCGAACAGTTTAAAAACAACATTCCGCGACAAGCTATTGCAAGAAATTTAGGGATTTCATCATCTACGGTCCGTATTATTGTCAAAAGGTTCTGAGAATCTGGAGAAATCACTGCACGTAAGCGACAAGGCCAAAAACCAACATTGAATGCCCGTGACCTTCGATCCCTCAGGCGGTACTGCATCAAAAACCGACATCAGTGTGTAAAGGACATCACCGCATGGGCTCGGGAACACTTCAGAAAACCACTGTCAGCAACTACAGTTCGCCGCTACATCTGCAAGTGCAAGTTAAAACTCTAAAATGCAAAGCGAAAGCCATTTATCAACAGCACCCAGAAACGCTGCCGGCTTTGCTGGGCCCAAACTCATCTAAGATGGACTGATGCAAAGTGGAAAAGTATTCTGGGGTCTGACGAGTACACATTTCAAATTGTTTTGAAAATGTGTGGCGCATTATGAAGCCTAAAATACGACAACGGAGACCCCGGACTGTCGAACAACTTAAGCTGTACATCAAGCAAGAATGGGAAAGAGTTCCACCTGAAAAGCTTCAAAAATTGGTCTCCTCAGGTGATGTAACACAGTGATAAAAAGGCCCCTGTGCCAACTTTTTTGCAATGTGTTGCTGCCTTTAAATTCTAAGTTAATAATTATTTGCAAAAAAAAAAAAAAAAAGTTTCTCAGTTTGAACATTAAACATCTTGTCTTTGCTGTGTATTCAATTGAATATAAGTTGAGAAGGATTTGCAAGTCATTGTATTCTGTTTTTATCAATGATTTACATAACGTGCCAACTTCACTGGTTTTGGATTTTGTATTTGTATTGTGCCAGTTCAGTTTACATAATGAAAGGGGTCACTTCATACAACATCCACTATATATCTGCATTGTGCCAGTTAAGTTTACATAATGAAAGGGGTCACTTCATACAACATCCGCTATCTGTATTGGGCCAGTTTAGTTCACAGTACCGTAGTGAATTCATTTTAGACATATTTCAGTTGCCATTAAAAAATAGATCTTTCCAGATGTTGCCACTCGCATTTATTCTTATTTCCTATACATCGGTAGATCCTAAAATCAATCCCCTTACTAGAGTGCTAGTTTTCATGAGAACAATTTCAAATCCCAGATTTAACTAGTTGCTCCTTTTTAACCAATTGGGCCTGATTTACAAACAGCTTTACCACAGGCAAAATCTTTTTGCCCATGCAAAACCCGAAACCTTGCCACCAATTGGTGCAAGGCAAGTACCCAGGCCAATCATGGGCAATGTTATTGGTTTTGCACAGGCGAAAAGATTTTGCATGTGCTAAAGGTTTTAGGAAATCAGGCCCTAGTGTGTTAAATGCAAATTGTGTAGCTCAGTGATGTCAGCTATCAAATTCAAAGCTGTTGAAATCCTATCAAGTTATTATTTCAGTGCTTTAAGGTTCAATTAAGTTCTTAATATGTCTGAAGGGATTATTTAAACTTTACTGGCATAGTATGACTGACATTTCGTAACAGTCTTATTCAGCTACAGCTGAAACAACTGCATAAAATGAGTACACGATTTTTGACAAAATTAAACGTGGCGGTCAATTAACATGATCCTCCCAGGCAAAACTGTGGACAGTTGGCTACAATAAAAATTGAACACAAAAATTAACCTGAAAGCATAAAAGCAAAGAAAAATTCAAAGAATCAAACCCATACTGCATGAAAAGGACAAAAAAAATGAATTAAAGTAACACTAGGCGCCCGTGGGTTTGAGGGCGAAACTTTCAAATCCTGCAGTTCAATGCGACTACGCCCACCACCAATCACAGCGCACCATAATGCTTCCAAAGCCACACCTGAAAACCTATGCGCGTGGGGTTTGATTGACAGCTGTATCATTCCAATCATTTGAGTTGGTCGTATGCTTGATTGGCTGTTGTTTTTTAGCTCTTGCCCCTTACAGGATAGATGTATTTCTTCATTTCAGTGTCAAACATCTTGTGTTTCATAGCTCTACCAATCACTGTAGAGGTAGAATAAGAATTTTAAAAAATTGCAACAAATCTGCGGGAGCCTAGTGCACCTTTAAGCTCATGTATTCAGCAAACTCACCAAGAACTTGTTGCCACTTTACTGTAGTTGTAAATAGTTTCACCAAACATAAAAGCTTCTAATTAGCAATAACAAAATCAACAGCTTGTTAAAGGTTGCGGGACTGGCTCTTGCGGTTTGAATGAACAGCAGCGTATGCAAGGAGACTGAGAATAGGAACTACAGCGAAACATACCGGTCAGAGATCATTCATTCATTCATTTTCTATAGCCGCTTATTCCTATTCATTCATTTTCTATACCCGCTTATTCCTATTAGGTCAGAGATCAGAGATAGATTAATTGGAAGATTAAAGTTCTTCAAAGGTTTTTAAAAGAAAAGTAAGAAATTGAAATTTTAATGACACAGATGAATGACACAAGATACGAGGTAGTGACTGGATGCACATATCATGCAACAGCTGTGTGAGGTAAAACGGTGAATAGAGCCTCTTTACTGGTTGATTGCTCACAGAAAGCTGTTTCTATCATAGCAATGCACCCACAGAACCTGCCTGTTTCCACTCTTCTGTGTTGGCCTCGTCGAGTTGGGAGGAGTAAGGGCCGGTGTCCACGCTGAGGGACTGGAAGAGATCGTTGTAGGATCGGCTGAATTTTGCATTTCTTCGCACCTCCTCCAGGTCCAGCCCATCGGAGAATTTGAGCCTGTCGGAGAAATCTTGCAGCGACCGCCGGAGGAGGCTGCTCCGTGAGCCCAAGCGAGTATTAGAGATGGGGGAACTGCCCCTCCACGAGAATCGGTTGTCCTTCGAGGCCCAGGGGTCTTCCTCCAGGTCAGACTCGATGGACAGCTGCCCATCCGAGCGCAACCGGCTTCTCTTAGGAGGCCGCAACACTGAGACATACTGAGAGACCGAAACCGCCAGCATCCATGCGTCAATCATGCCCATTAACACATAATCTCAAGTGCGCAACTATTGGCACCGATGCTAAAAAAGAAGGGCCAATAACTGTGAAATTTATATTAAGGGGGGAATAAACTGGTCTTTCAAAAAATGTAAGACATGGTTGAATCTGAAAAGTACGTCGTACTTGTTACACACGTGTAAGTGAGTGCAGATTGTGGCAATAATGGCATGATTCTTTAGGGCGCCAGTAATTCTGCACCTGTCTGTAAGAGAAGGTTTTACAGAATACAAATGGAATGGCAGAGCTCACTCTGTGTCTGTCAGCTTTGGAGATGATGCCGAGGTCGGTGGAGTCCGAGATCCCTCCATGTAAAACCAGCACTTTCTGGTCAATCACTGTCGCCAGTGGCAACCAGCTGAAGATCTTACTAAGAAGCTTGAGAATTTTTTTGCCATGGAGCTGGGGAGTCATAAAAAGTCCACAAAAACAGTTAAATTCTTAATCCCATAAAACCTAAAGACCCATTATTGGGTCCGTGAAATGCAGCTGCTGTATTCAAACCTGCGGAACTTCAGGCCCATTTTGAATACTAGTGGAGATCCCCTGATTTGTACTGGTGCCAAATATGTCCTGCTGAATCACCAAGAAATGATGTACTAGATTTAGGCATTTTATATCTGATGTAAAGCTGTGGCCAGAAAAAGATAGTGTCCTGGATTTGAATATTTCTCTAGATATAAGTGTGATGTAGTTCAAACTTGGTCATGGGGGACCCCTGTGTGACCGAGTTTCAGAATCACTGATGTTGCGCATACTGGGTATTTCCACCCGCAGCTCACAAACAGGATGCTGGCTTGACGATGGCTGCTATAAGACCAATCATGTACACGTGACTCAAAATCACTTCCTGTGCGACAATCTCCTCAGCTCTGTGAGAACAAGATTTAAGTCTAAGCCTGTGATGAAAATGTGCAGTTCAAAATACTATTGATTAGAACAAAATACTAATTACACGGCTAGATTGTCATTTTTGCTATAACGGGAGATTTTTCTAGAAGGAGTGATATCATTATCTTTGAAGGAAATGTCAACAAACCACACCATGGAATTTTTTAACTCTGACCTATTGTATTAACACACTACATACCTATAGTATATTTACTCTGAAATCAACTTGAAATGTAGCATTCAGCGTAGCACAAATCATTCATTTATGATATTCATTGCATTTAACAAATCATTTTGTATAGACATATTTGAGGAATTGATTTGTATACAAGATTAATGGCTTTTTATTTTCATCAATAAATATTTGAGATTGTTGCTGAACATTACAGAAAATTCAGGGCAAACGACGCTTCAAAAATATGCAAAATCAGGAACATCACTGCATTCAAATAAGGCAAAAGGACGACATGTAAAAATATAATGTGGTTGAAGTGTACATTGAAAGAAGAACAAAAGTAAGAAATCAGACCTACTCTGTATTTTCCCAGCACCTCCTTGGTAAAGCCATACCTGGAAAACAGGAGAGTTATAAACAGATTTGCTTCAATTTAAAACAAATGTTAAAAAAGTGTTTTACATTGAGCTACCTAAGGTTAACTATGTGGTCCTCGTGGTTTCCCCTGTTGAGATGGACATCATTGGGATACACCAGGAGGAAGGAAAACAAGATGAGAAGAATCTCGATGGAGTCGGGCCCACGATCCACAAAGTCCCCGTTGAAAACGTAAGGCCTATCCATGGATGGCATGCCATTCTGAAGCATGGAAACAGAACCCCATCAATGTCCCCCTGATGCCCAGCCTTACAGCACAGCCCAACAAACCCAACATGCTCTCATCCCCACTCATCTTATCTAGAAACTTCAGTGACTCTGACCATTTATTGATGTACAAGAAGCCCATTGGCATTGTTATATTTAGACATTGCTAAACAGTTAGGTCAAGGTAACACAACTAATTGGTTAGGTTTGGGCACCAAAGGTACCGCAGGTCATGCTTTGAATTGAAATACACCCTTTCAGAACGTTAACTGACTTGCTAGCAGAAAGTGTCACAGCGCACTGATTACTGCAGCTGCCTTGGAGTTACGAAGCCTTGAGTTTGAGCCCCAGACAGTGCATGGTTTTATCATTTTTACCCTTGACATCAAATACTGACGCAGTCAGTTTGGTACTAAAGTCCATGCAAATTCCAATGACGTCCAAAATTGAAACGGAAGGACTCCTTTATCATCGTATAGTGACGCCCAGGCCAGCTGCCCGAACCTTGATATATGACACTTCTGAAGTGAGAGCAGTCTCCATAGTCTCATTACCACTGCCAAGTCGGTTATGTACAGTTGGAATCTGTTAGTTAATTAGTTAGTTAGTTAGCAACATTACAGAAAAACTAATGTATGAATTTACCCAAAATTTACCCAGAAGGTGGGAATTGGTCTAACTTACATCCCATTAAATTTTGGGCTAGATCCGGAGGGGAAGATGGGGGGGGGGGGGGGGAGCTGCTGGGCCTTGGCACTCTATGAGTACTCTTGTTATAAATATTGTTTTCTATGTATTACCCACCTTGTAAAATATTAATAGTAAGTCCTCCAACTGTCCATGTAAATCCCCTGTAAAGGTTAATAAAACAATAAAAGAGAAACTCTCTCACATTTTTACGTGTAAACTGCCAGACACTAGATCTGTACATCCGATCAATTCACATAGGCTATTTCTATGAGAATACTGGCCAGTATTTAAAAAAACCTCTCAAAAGCGTTAGCACTGACCTCAGAACAGTTTCCACTGCCCAGCTTCTCACCACATGGGCTATAAGCAGCAAAGGGAAAACTGTTCCCAGATCTGTGCGCAAGCTCTGAGCTGTTTTAGCGCTACTATTACGGTTGTTCTCATCAGTGCAAATGGGTGGATTCTGCTGAAGTGAAACTCTGCTCAGATTAAACAGGACAGGAGGCCATCGGTTAAAAAAAAAAAGCCCAGATCTCACCGCAGATGGTGATCTCCTTGCTGTTGCAGGTTGAAATCCGGCTGATGTTCGGCAGGGTCCTCAGGAGCTTCCAGGTCTCCAGCAGGAGTTGGAGGACGTATCGCGAATGGAGCTGCTACTAGGGATAATAGAGAGGAAAAGATCAGATCATATAAGGGAGAACATGAGCATTACCTCCGGTGGGAAAGTCAGATAACTACATATAACAGTAACAGGGGTTCTTGTTCTTCTCTGAAGGACTGGTGTAGGTGCAGGCTTTCATTCCAACCTTACAGACAGATACAGACCCGATTCTACTAATCAGGGTCTTCAGCACAGGCTCCAGGGCCCCGTGCCTCAGATCACAGTCCGATGTATGACATTTATTCTAATCTTGCAAACCCGCAATGGAGAGGAATCCTTCAAATAATTTCTGGATCTGGATTGCGATCCGAATCATCACTAAAATATAGTTAATTGTTCCTTAGGCCCTGACCCACACTTCCACAAAATAACATTGAAAGTGATTGTGAAATTAGGCAAATAAACAAACTTATGAACATGAATCAATACATGACCTCTGCCCAACTCCATTGGTTTGCAGAGGTAATTATGAGGGACGCATTTGGATTCAAGAGCCAGATTTTGGGATCTCTGCTTCAGGGTTCAGTAGAATCAGGGGTGTCCCAGATGGATTAGAATGAAAGCTGGCACTCACGCCGGCTCTGTCTACATCAGGAGAAGAGCACTGACATGCCAACTGGCAAAATTCTTCAAAAGTAAAATCAGCTGAATTTGTAGATCAAAGACACATCAGCACTCCTACTTCCTGACCCCGGACTCCACACTTTTCCCCCCCATCTGATCTCAAGGTCCTCCTGGGGCACATACTTTTTTGTTCTTGAAGGCCTCCACCAGACCATCTGCCTGGTGAACGTTGAGAGGGAAGGAGAGATGAGGCCCGGAATAGATCTCGGGGACCTCAATCTTCCTGTAGCAGAAGTACCTCTCCCACTCCGTGTCGCGGCACACCTCATTCTCCCTGAAGATGTGCGAAATAAGATTCCCTGAGAAAGGAACGTCAGAGAGATTACTTCTCATGCATGGCAGAGAAAAATGATGGTAACACTTTACATTACATTACATTACACTACATTACATTACATACATTCTGGAGATGCTCTTATCCACAGCAATGTACAACACAAAGAGCATTCGAGGGAACAAAAGTGCACAGAACCCAAGAGGAAAGTAAAATTTATAACGCCAGTAGTGACATCTAGAGTGGAGTTTGCTCTGTAGGGTACCTGTACAATACTTTACAATAAGATCCAAACGAACCAGAATTAAAGCATGGAGCTATTAAAAGTTCTTTAAAAGTTTTTAAACTCTGTACATCAGATATAGTTCTTGGCCACTAGATTAGATTCTTATAGGAATGAAATATGCAATAGTATATTCTATTTACATGCGTGAATGTATAAATAAAGATTAACAATTACAAATAAAGATTAACAAAAACATTTGCTCAGTTCAAGCATTTTTTTGTCACTCTTAACCATTTAAACCTTAGCCTGTTTTTTAGACCTCTGCTTAAAAAATGGCATATCTCTGCAATCATATAGTCTATTTGAATAATTTTGGTCTCAAAATGATGGGGACACTTGCGAGATTTGTTCAGATGCGTAAATACTCCTGTTTTTATGAAACCATTTCTGTTGTTGCTCTTCTTTAGCTGCTATCTAACAGATCCTCTGAGCTTATCATTGGAATCTGTGGAGTCTCTGGTTTCAATGGGGCTACTGGTTGTGCATGTGGCATAAAGCAGCAAAATTGTGGCGAGTGGGTTGACTAGGTGGCGCTGTAGGGATTTTGGTGTTTGGTAATTCATTTCGTTGGTGTCGGAATTGTGTTTGGTGCATGTAAAAATGGCTTATATGTTCTAGTAGCTGGGGTTCTTCAGTTTAATTTGATGTGCAGCATGACTATTTTGTTACATGGGGCAATGCTTCATTTTTTGCCGTTTCCTCTGGTGTGAAACAGTTTAAAGGGATAATTGATTAGGTTATTTTCATGCCAAAAGAGTTGTACATAATTAATAAATTATTTCATAAATGACTACGATTGCGGAGAGCGTACTGCGAAGCGTTTACATTATGAGGACAGCAGTATGGAGAGGAGGGTCTCACTTTCACTGCTCGCTGGTGTGAAGTTATCCATCAGGTAGCCCAGGAAGTTGTAGAGCTGTGTAAAAATGGAAACATTTTAGACTCATAAACATCACTTCTGATTTTGCAATTACATTTGGTTTCATTTGGCTTTCAGGAAAAAATTAATAGGGGATTCTATGACAGAATTAGAGGCGTAAGTATTGATTCAATGAAATAAACGATCATTTAGTTATATGTACATCATTTAATTTAATTTTTTTTTTTTTTTTTGTGGTTTATCAATTTTTATGGCTGGCCTGGACCTACTGGGAGCTTTTGCTGCTTAACTTGACATTCTATCGAGGCATTAAAATATGACAATGTGGTAAAAACCATTTGAATCACAAGTTGTTGATTTTATGACTTTTGATAAAATATTAATACTGCATTTGTTTCAAAGATGTAATTTAAAATATGTTGCTTTCTGCTAAAAATAAAAATGTAGTTGTAAGTTTGTGTTAGAACAGTACCCCAACGGCACAAACCCCACCCCAGCGATTTCTGAGCCATCAATCAGTGAAGAATTCTGCAGTACTGTGAGGGCAGGGTCTGTCTACACTCACTGTGAAGCCTGTAATATAAAACAGAAGGAGCAGAATGTCTGTGCAGGCCAGTATTACCCTCCATGAGACTCACCTTGATCTGGTCCTGCTCTCCCGCGTACTCCACTGACTGGAAGACGTTCCAAATACACCTCCGCCTCATCTCCATGCGAGCGACATACTGCCGGTACCACCGCTGGATAAGCACCGCAGACCTTATAGCTGCAGAGAGGGAGTGAGAGAGAGAGAGAGAGAGAGAGAGAGAGAGAGAGAATGGAGGCATACAGTACGTCTTACAGATTTTTGGCCATATTTGCAGGATGAGCCAGTGTAGTACAGCTTAGGGTCTGATCACACCCCCGCTGTGTAAAACATGAGGGTCCTGCACTTTGTGGACAGATCAAAAAACTTTTGCAGATAAATACTCCTTCAAGCCATGTCCATCTGAAGCTTACATCAAGCCACATTAAAACAGCAGATAAATGGGAACTTTCCTCCGCCAACTAACTTGGAGGAGGTTATGTGATCGTTACCATTTGTCTGTTGGTTGGTTTGTTGGTTTGTTTGTAAGCAGGATTATGCAAAAGGTTATGGATGAATTTTCCTCAAATGTGGTGGAATGATTAAGTGTTGTTCAAGGAAGAGCTAATTCAATTTTGGGAGGTCAAGGTCAAGAGCATGCAAAAGGTCAAAAACAGATTTACGCGAAGACTACAGGCAGAGGAGTAGCTAGAACCGGGAATTGGGGTGGCACAGACACGTCCCTTTATGACAATTAGGATAGTCCTGGCTAGTTCTCAATTATTTTTCTTTATTGACGCGTTTTCCAATTATCGTAATAGGCAACTGAAGACACGGTTTCTCATGCGATCTAATAGCGATGAAGTCATGGGGTAAATTCCGTAAAACTGAGAATTGGGGTGGACTTAAAATCTGTTTTAAAGAATTATTAGTCCTGACCTGTTCGCAGTCATTTTCATGATTTACAAATTGTTCACTCCGAGAGCGCTCCGCACTTAACAGGTGCTGCTTGTTCTCCCCGATTAGGTAAGACGACAATCATTCATCTGGACACGTCAAATAGAGCCGCATGCTTTTCATAGCCTATTTCACTGCCAAGGGCCACTTTTTTCCCACTCAATACAGAGAGTAATTTTGAATAACGTTGATTTAAATTAAGCAAACGCGTCCAGATGAATGATTGTCGTCTTACCTAATCGGGGAGAACAAGCAGCATCTGTTAAGAGCGGAGCGTTCTCGGAGTGAATATTTTGTTGATCATGAAAATGACTACGAACAGGTCAGGACTAATAATTCTTTAAAGCAGATGTTAAGTCCACCCCAATTCTCAGTTTTACGGAATTTACCCCATGACTTCATCGCTGTTAGATCGCATGATAAACCGTGTCTTCAGTTGCCTATTACGATAATTGGAAAACGCGTCAAAAAAGAAAAATAATTGAGAACTAGCCAGGACTATCCTAATTGTCATAAAGGGACGTGTCTGTGCCACTCCAATTCCCAGTTCTAGCTACGCCCCTGACTACAGGACTGCATAAACACAGGGGCTGCTAGCTAATACTGGCAAGAACAACACTGAGTACATTGGCGGAGGTACTTCTGCTCTCTGAGCGCTGCTCTAGTTTCAGTATTTATTAGCATTCGCTGGCTGTAGTTCATATATTTTCTTGAACAATTATTTCCAACAACAGGCTTCAAATACAGAAAATAGCATATACCCGATGATTTTGGTTGCACCGCATCATTAAGATGGATCATTTGTCAGAGTAGACTGAGGTGCGATCCCATGGTACAGGTTAACATGACTCCGTACTCATGCTTTAAAAGCTCTATTTGATAAATGATATACAACTCCAATTCCAAAATAGTTGGGACAAAGTGTAAATTGTGAATAAAGTCAAAACGCAATGACTTTCAAATCACACCAGTCAGTATTTTATTCACAATAGAACAGAGATAACATAGAAAATGTTGAAACTGAGAAATTTACTATTTAATCCACTAAATGAGCTCATTTCAAATTTGATGGCTGCTACAGGTCCCAAAAAGTTGGCACAGAGGCCTGTTTATCGTGTGGTAGCATCCCCTCTTCTTTTTAACACAAAATGGAAGCGTCTGGGCATTGAGGAGACAAGTTTCTTGAGTTTAGCCATTGGAATTTGATCCCACTCTTGTTAATACAGGCTTCCAGCTGCTGGAAAGTTTTGGGTCTCCTTTGAAGACTTTTCGGTTATGTGCCAAATGTTCTCAATCAGTGAAAGATCAGGACTGCAGGCAGTCAAATTCAGCACACGGACTCTTCTACTAGGAAGCCATGCTGTTGTAATAGCTGCAGTATGTGGTTTTGCATTGTCCGGCTGAAATACACAAGGCCTTCCCTGGAATAGATGGAGGGGAGCATATGTTGCACTAAAACCTTTATACCTGAATCTTTTGATGATATTATGCACTGTTGATGATGAGACCTTCAAAGCCTTTGCAATTTGACATTGAGGAACATTGTTTTAAAGTATTCCACAGTTGTTTTTCGCAAGCCTTCACAGGTTGGAGAGCCTCTGGCCATCTTTACTTCTGAGAGACTCAGCCTGTCGAAGTCATCCCTTTTATAGCCAATCATGTTACACACCTGATGCCACTTAACTTATTACTTGCTAAATGTTCTTTCAGCTGATTCACTTATGTAATAATAGCTTTTTAAGCCATTTTTTGCCTGTGACCCAACTTTTTTAAGACCTGTTGCAGCCAGAAAATTTCAAATAAGCTCATTTTGTGGATAAAAATGTAAAATGCCTGTTTCAACATTTGAACTGTTATCTGTGTCCTATTGTAAATAACATATTGGCTCAAGTGATCTGAAAGTCATTGCATTTTGATTTTATTCACAATTTACACTTTGTCCCAACTATTTTGGAATTGGAGTTATATTTAATTGTCTTAAATCGTTTTCAAATCACTTGAAACAGGGGGATTTTGTGTCCCTGCTGTGAGCTCTGCAGTTTTTCCTCTTCCTTTCCATAAATATTATGTCTCGTGTCCTCCTCAAATATCTCCACAAAAATGTGGCTTTTAAAAAATTCTGTGGTTTTTAATCATCCGTCGTCAAAAAATTAACTTGCATTCGGACACTAATGAAACAAAAATGATTCAGTGACCTCACCTGTAGCAGCTGTATATCATGATTGAGAGACAGAGAGCGAGAGAGTGCAATAAGTAAAAAAAATATAGTTTACAGTTGTATTGATCATTGGGTTTTTCAGAAAAGTTTGGTGCATTATATATGTATATATTATACACCACCAGATATATTTTAAAATTATCTCTTTCGTGTCTCTGAATTGTTTGATTCAAATCCCGTTCCCTAAATACTGAGACTTAAGCAAATTCCTGAAATAAGGATTGTTTAAAAACTGAAAAATAACTTGGAGACAACCTAAAAACTCATAATAAATGTCCAAAAACAGCACACAATACCTGAGCCTGGCACGCTTCCTAATGTTTGCATGTAAAGAACAAAAACATTTATGTTGTGCTGGTTCAAACAAAAAACACATTATAAACAAGAGAGTTACTGTGATGTCAGTAATGTCACTTCAGTGTAAACCAGGGGGGAAAAAAACACTAAACTGCAATTTGATAAAAGCATCATGAAAATTTTTGTATTATATCTCTCAACATTTAGTAACCAGTGGCATTAATTGATATAAAATAAAAACAAACAAACTAATAAATAAATGTAAAACATGATGGAGTACCTCTTCTGCGAGGTTTCATCTGTAATTTATTTGATTTTGTGACGCCACATCCCATGACCCTTTGCTCACACCTGTGTCAAGGAAACATTAGAAAATTACCGATGTAGGCCACAGAATGTTCAAGTCCTGGCTTTCCAACGTCACGTAATGGGATTTGCTGCCGAGCGTGAGAACGGTGCATGCAATGGACAGTGTGGAAACCTGGAATGCAAAGCTAATCTGCATTGCTGCCCATTAGCATTAGCATTAGTCCCCAGAGACCTCAATCTGTCTTCATTTACTCATCAGTACACACACAACTGAAAGCTAGGAAAAACCTGCCATTTTACCAAGCTTTTTTTCTCTAATATAATTAAAACAATTGGGATGTTTATGCATTAGAGTAACATGACAACATGAACTCATGAAAATGTGACCATTAAACTGAAGGTGACTTTGATGCGATACCCTGTTGATGTAAATCAAATTCCTTACACAACTTTTTTGATCTAATTGTACAGTTCCTTTGATACAGTCTGGAACCCCAGTCTGCAGTCCTACAGAAGCCTGAAATACACACCGTGTCGGTATAGGCGGGGATCTGATAATAGTATTTACCTTGACCAGGGTTCACACTGGAGATTAAGGCTAATAGGAAGAACATCATTATTTAAGGCACGATTCCGTCTATTAAGCTACAAACAAAATGAACTGCTTCATAAAAATATATACTCTACTTCTGTTCATTCACAAGAATGATTTGTTTAATTAAAGCATCCTTGCTTTCACAATCACATGAAGCCCCAAAGTTCATAGAATGAAAATTTTCAAAAGTCTAAGATGCGAAGAGGTCGAGTTGTGCTTCATGGCTTCCAACAGTCACAATCACAAAATTTACATCATCGATACGGTACATTAGAACGTTAGTTATTCCAGTTGTTGGTATTGATATTTGCCCTGAACCAGTTGTATGGTCAGGCTAATGGAACTGCTTGCAGTGAAAAAGCTTTTCAACATGAGCCAGAGGTACTAAAAATCTCATCCTGTGTCCAATAGCCAATGCGTAAACACACTTCCCATAACAGTAATACATGTCACATCAGTTTTAAGATAATTGCGGTCAGATTTTCCACATTTCTAAAACTGTTCAAATAAATTTCATCTCTCCCAACTTTGAGTAATGTCTCACGCTTTGTCTTGAGATTTCTTTGGTCCAAACAGCACCGTGGGGCAATTTCATGTTTCCCATCACAATTGCTGGAAAAAAATCAACACTTTTAGATTTTCTATGTAAAATTACATTATTTTGAATAATTTCCACCTCTGCATTTAACAGTCTAACATTGCTCTTGAGTACTGATAACTAATGGCGAATAAGAGTCCAGATATGAGATAGAGGGGTAGAGGAACTTACCACGTCACATATAACTCTCACCAAGCACTCAGCCTGATCAGACTCATGAACAGGGTCCTAGCATTTCAGCTACTCGCTGTACCCTCACATCATCCGATGATTCACATTTCAACATTAAAGCCACGCAGACAGTCAAACAGAATTATAAACTGGAAGGTGATCTCACTCCTTGCTACTTCCACAGGGCCACAGATCGGTGTATTATGACATGCTCCTCTGATTCCTGGCTCTTTGTTCTTCCAGGCTTTCGAGGTACTTAACCGTTTGTCTTAGCCTCCTTGATCACTTAATCATGATAACCTGGTGCATCTGGATTAGGATAATACCGGGATGAGGCTGGACTGTTCTTTATATAGATGACCAGCATACTGTTGTCAGCCAAGCACTGAAGAGGAGGGTATGTCATACTCTGGTCACACCAAGCATTTCCCTGTGAGGAAGATCTTTTAGTACCAGTGGAATGTGTTGTCATTTAATCTAAACTGTGTAAACAGCCCAGGTAAGTGACCTAACAGTATGCCATACAGATCCGCAATTGCTTACTGCACTGTATAGGATAGTAATATCATCCCTCTTGAAAGTAAACCAGATTTTCCGTCAAATTCTACGTTTATTTTGATATTAAAATACTTTTGGACATAATTTTCCCAATTTAAATGCTGCTTCTCCATTTTTTTTTACACACAACCAGTATGCTTTATAGCCAAAGATTTGGATTATCTTTAAAGATATGCCACTTATTATTGAATTTATATCTTAGAAATAGGTTTTAGGGTTAAATACAGCTTATGAGCGATGAAGTTCAGGATATAAAGTCAAAATCCAGCATTAAACTAAAGTTTATAATTGCTGATCAACAAGCTCTTTTTAAGCTAAATAACAATCCATGATAAATGCCCCCATCTAAGGTGCTAGGGCAAAACCATGGACTGTATAAAAAGATGGACACAGCATCCAAATATAAAAAGTGAGGCCCATGAGGAAATCTCTAAAAATTGCACTTTATTTAATGGCCAGCAGATGGCGACGTCGGTGGTTGCAGAGAGAAGTTCAATGCTATAGAAGTCTATGAGAAAATGACACAACTTCCCCACCTGATATATTATAAATAGACAAGCTGGAAGTTGCACACTCATGTTCTTTCCACTCTTAATTTCTTTCCTTCTTTCTTTATTCACCAGTTTTTGTGCTGACTAACAACTCCTACATACTTTCCCCAAGAAATTTCATTCAATCTTGAAAAAAAAAAACAGCTTGTTCTGATTTATGTTGCTCATATTCATCTTCTTGATATCTTTCATACCATTTGAGATATTAATTTTTATTTCAATATTTTTTTCCCATAGGAAACAATGAAGCTGATTTTTCAAAATTTAGCCATTTTCAGCTACCTTTTACTCCATCACACTTTCAGCTCGAGACATCTTTAAAAGTGGAAAATGTTATGTTAACCTTCAACTTTTTTGTAAATTCTATTATTTTTTAATTATAATTTTTCAAATATATATATTTTTTACGATAAATTCTGGGAACCTGTGTGGTGACACCACCGTTAGAGTGGCAAACAGCTACGAAACCATCAAGAAGTCTTCTCTTAAACTTGCTCTAACTCCCAGAGTTTTCACTCCACATAAATATTTTTATATCCAAGTTGTAGCAGAAGTTGTGCTGGTCACGAAAATTTAACGATGGAACGATGCCTGTATGAGCCGAAAAGCAACGCGAATGCTCACCAAAACTCCATTCACTCTAATGTGAAAAGAGACAAGTAAATTCTGGTTGCGAACGCGAAACGCAGTTTTTTAACTTGCTTGTGTTCCCACATTTATGAAAATACACACACAATTTTGACACATTTTACTCAGCAGACTTATGGTACCTCCATTTTCGTAGATTAGACTTACCATCTTTGAGTTAGAAGACGCAATATGTGAGAAATGCATTAGCTAAAATCTCCATTGGACTAAATTATGCAGCCATTAACTCAAATGGCTCTGCATATGGATCATTCACTCTTTGATTCAGCCCTCTGCTGCCCTTGATCCAGGCCTCAATATTACCATTGTTCATATGAAGATTGATACGTCTGGAAACGAACATGTTGCAGTAAAAATTGCAAAGCAGAAAAAAAAATAGCTAGAGATCTCATTCCAGTATATACCAGCAACTGGTTGCATTAGCTACATACAGCGCCCCCCATAGTTACTGGCACCCCTGGTTAAGATCTGTTCTTTAGCTTCTAATAAATTCAGTTTTTTTCTAAATAATATAGGACCACAATGAAAAGAAGTGGAAAATCCAACCTTTAATTCAAGTACATTTATTCAGTGGGAAAAAAATCCCACTTTAAGAAATAATTCTTTTACATCAAATCATGTGTGCCACAATTATTAGCACCCCTGATGTTAATACTTTGTACAACCCCCATTTGCCCACAAAACAGCACCTAATCTTCTCCTATAATGTTTCACAAGATGGGAGAATACAGAAAGAGGGATCTTCCACCATTCCTCTTTGCACAATCTCTCTAAATCATCCAGCGACCTGGGTCCTGTTCTCTGCACTCTCCTCTTCATCTCACTCCACAGGTTTTCAATGGGGTTGAGGTCTGGGGACTGAGATGGCCATGGGAGGAGCTTGATTCTGTGTCTGTGAACCATTTCTGTGTAGATTTGGCCACATCTTTAGGGTCATTATCTTGCCGAAAGACCAAGTGATGACACATCTTCAGCTTTCGGGCAGAGGCCACCAGATATTGATTTAAAATGTCCTGGTATTTTAAAGTGTTCATGATACCATGCACCCTAACAAGGTTCCCAGGGCCTCTGGAAGAGAAATAGGGCCACAGCATCACCGATCCTCCCCCATACTTCACAGTGGGCATGAGGTGCTTTTCTGCATACTCATCTTTTTTGTTCTGCCAGACACACTTAAGAGTGTTTGTTGCCAAAAAGCTCTATCTTGGTCTCAGCTGACCAAAGCACACTGTCCCAGTTGAAGTCCCAGTACCGCTTTGCGAACTCCAGACGTTTGCATTTTGATTGTGAGTGGGAAAAGCTTGTTGGCATGTAGATAGTCTCCAAAACAACCATCAGGCGCTTAGTGACCCCAAGATGCTACCATTTGTTGCAATTCTTTAACAGTGAGTTTTGGAGAACTTTTTATTTCTGTTACCATCCTCCTCACTGTGCGTGGTGGCAAAATAACCTTGTGTCCTCGTCCAGGCTTGTTGACCACTGTTCCAGTTGTTTTAAAATTCTTACTGATTCCTCTGACAGTAGATATAGGCAGATGCAGGCGAGTGGCTATTTTCTTGTAGCCACTGCCTGACTTGTGAAGGTCGACACACATCTGCCTTACTTGAATGGTGCGTTCCTTTGTCTTTCCCATGTTGAAGAGTGGATAAGAGAAACGGCCTCTGTGTCACATCATATTTATACCCCAGGAAAACAGGAAGTGATGTTTAATTATGACACCAATTAAAGTTCCTAGATACTCTGATCAACTTTGCAAACTACTGTAGAAATGACAGAAATACTTCAATTACATTTAATTCCTAGGAATTAATTGTGGAATAATTGTGGAACAGGTGATTTTATGAAAAATAATTATTTCTTAGTCACGGATTTTTTTTTTCTCTTAAAATTCACTTGAGTTGAAGGTTACATTTTTCTACAATTTCCAGTGAGAGAGTGTGCTTCTGCAATAAAAATTGAATTTATTTTAAGGCTTTTAACACATCTTAACCAGGAGTGCAAATAATACTGGAGGGCACTGTATATTTATGATTGTGTATAAAATAGGCAAAATATTGGTATCAGAATAGAGCTTAAGTTCAAGGAAATAAAAGTGATGTCCCCAGTCGCAATTTGTTAATCACTTTTTATGACTTTTTCCTGAGTTTAAAAATAGCCGGGTTGGAGTAAGCAGACTGTTATAAACTTGCACCTTTTTGGTCAGTTATTTTAACTGTAATTTTACGATCAGGGGCGGCACGGTGTCACAGTGGTTAGCATCGCTGCCTCACAGCAAGAAGGTCGTGGGTTTGAATCCGGCCTGGGGCCTTTCTGTGTGGAGTTTGCATGTTCTCCCCCTGTTGCGTGGGTTTTCGCCAGGTACTTCGGTTTCCTACCACAGTCCAAAGACATGCATATCAGGCTAATTGGAGACACCAAATTGCCCATAGGTATGAGTGTGAGAGTGAATGGTGTGTGCGCCCTGCGATGGATTGGCAAGCTGTTCAGGGTGGGTCCCTGCCTTTGCCCGTAGGCTCCAGCTCGCCCCGTCACCCTAGTGAGGAATAAGCGGGTATAGAAAATGGATGGATGGATTTTACGATCAGTTCATAACATAGGTTCTATGAATGTTAACTGTAATCCACAGTTAAAATAACTAGATAATGGGCACTCTATAGACCCACGCCTCTTGTTGACCTTGACCTTTGGAGGTCAACGAGAATGCAAATTTAATAATAATGCATCAATTTTATATAGCGCTTTTCTGCTTACTCAAAGACGTTTTACAAGGATACATTATTCATTCATTCATACATTCATGCTCTAATGGTAGTAAACTACGTTTTTGTAGCCACAGCTGCCCTGAGGCAGACTGACGGAAGCGTAGCTGCCAGTATGCGCCTACGGCCCCTCTGACCACCACACGCCACACAGCCATACAGTATTCCTATATATTTCATGTTTTGTGGGTGGGGGAAACCAGAGTACCCAGAGAAAACCCACGCGAACACGGGGAGAACAAGCAAACTCGACACAGAAAGGCCCCAGGCCGGATTCTTGCTGTGAGACAGTAGTGCTAACCACTGTGCCACCGTGCCACCCAAATTTGGACAGGGTACCCTAGAATCATCTATCCCACAAAGTTTGGTCACCCTAGCTTCAGTGGTGACCGACAGACAGACAGAAAGAGACACACACACACACACGGTGCTAAACTGTATACCCATGCCGCCTCTTCAGGCGTGGGTAACAAGGGGACAGTGCGTTAATTTACTAATAAATGCAGTCTATGGATAATAGCGTAGTAGCACCTCGTAGTTGAGTTTTCCATAAATGGATCACTGTTGTCATTTAACGTTACTTTCTCAATTACGACCCCATTCCGAAATAGTTGGGATGAAGTGTAACTTGTGAATAAAATCAAAATGCAATGACTTTCAGATCACGAGGCAATATGTTATTTACAATAGAACATAACATTACAAATGTTGAAACTGAGACATTTTACATTTTTTTCCACAAAATGAGCTCATTTCAAAATTTCTGGCTGCAGCGGGTCTCAAAAAAGTTGTGACACAGGCAAAAAAGGGCTGAAAAAGCAATTAATATATGAGAAGCAGCTGAAAGAACTTTTAGCAAGTAATTAACTGAACTGGCATCAGGTGTGTTACATAATTGGCTATAACAGGGATGTCTTGGGGAGGCTGTCTCTCTCAGATGTAAAGATTGCCAGAGGCTCTGCAACCCATGAATGGCTTGCGTAAAAAAAATTGTGGAATACTTTAAAAACAATGTTCCTCAACGCCAAATTGCAAAGGCTTTGAAGGTCTCATCATGGACAGTGCATAAAATCATCAAAAGATTCAGAGAAACTGGAAAAATCTCTGTGCGTAAGGGGCAAGGCCAAAGACCTTTACTGGATGCCCATGATCTTCAGGCCCTCAGACGCCACTGCATCACTCACCGGCATGATTCTGTCATTGAGGTTACAAAATGGGCCCAGGAATACTTCAAGAAACCACTGTCTGTAAACAGTTTGCAGTGCCATCCACAGATGCCACCTAAAACTCTATCATGCAAAAAGGAAGACATTGTTGAGCATTATCCAGAAGCGCTGCCGTGTTCTGTGGGCCAAGACTCATCTAAAATAGACTGTAGCAAAGTGTTAAAGTGGACTGTGGTCCCCCTTTAGAAAATATGCCTAGTCAAATTATGGCAAAAAGTGATGAAACTGTGCCCCCTCGTGGCTAGTCAGTACAGTGTCACATTGAGATCCGCATGGGTTTTGCCAAGACTGGATTAGAGCACCTGCCAGTAGGCTAAAAAACCATTGGTCCCATTTTTTTATTGCATTAGTTTAAGAGGAGTGACTAACCTCGCAAATATGGTTATTTAGAAGTGTTGTCGATTGATTCAGGTCCAATGCTTGACAGTTTAGTGCAGCCTATTAGAATTTTATACTGTCATAAATACAACTGCTATGGCACTTGTGAGCACCTTCGATAGACATGGGGCTCGAAAATGAAGCTTGCGCTTGCTTAAATAATACATCGTCAATTAAACAAGAAAACCTAACCTTGTTAAGAATTATGTGAACTGGTCTACAGCCTTGAACTGTCAAAACCTTGAGAGTAATGTAATTTTCACAGTAAACATACGAAGCGTCGCGTCCACACAAGATCAGTGTTGGGCTACTGAACCCACACCTTCTAAATGTAACATGATGCTTCTCAAACTGTGTAAAACCAGAAGTTAAAATGACAAGATTTGTGGTAGTAGAGTTATTTAATGAAACAGTTCAGCCCATTAGATGACCAGATAGAAAACAAGAAGCATGAATTGCTTAAATTCACCAATCAAATACGATTGGATTTCATTTCATTTTCTGAGAGCCCCAGCAAACTTAGACTAGCTTGGCACCGAAATGCACATCCATAGCATCTTCGCCAGAGTAGCATCAGAGCTGCACAGTCCAGCAGTCAGACAGCAGAACTCCCGCCAAGCTTTACTTCCACCCCAGGGCTCTGTCAGCTGATCACACGAACGAGCTGAGGTCTGAAGGGTCGTCCTAACCCAGGCGATTACACCAAAATAGCGCAGAGGAATTTTACTTTCTGAACTGGGATTTTAAACCCTGGCGCAAAATGACAACAAACGTAATTAGAAGTCTATGTCACAAATAAACTTAAACAACGTATTGCATACTGGTGAAGGTAAACGGATGAAAAAGGGCATGTATAAGGAAGGATTTTACTGAAATAAGATGAAGGGATTGTTCAACATAACCGGGCACGTCAGCCAACAACTGCTGGAGTCCTGCAGTCCACTCCTCGCCGTCACTGTGAAATCTATGGTATATGTACATGGCCGTAAAAGCTGAACTCCCATTCAGCGGGAAAAAAGACGGAGGATACAATCCACACAAAACAATAAAAAGAAATGAAGGCCGGAGCCTATCGGGAGCGGCTTTTCATCTTCCTGCGAGCGTCTTTGCCAGGTCGTTTCTGCGAATGAGAAAAGAAACGTTGAAAAAAAAAACAAAAAACTTTCTGCTAAAAAAAAAAAAAAGTAAATTTAAATATAATTTATTTAACACTCAAATTAACCCCTAGAGCACTGAATAAATTTGAGGAATTTAAAAAGAAAAAAGTAATTATCTTGAGCTGTGGGTTTGCGCATGTTGGAACTGCTAGTAGCACACCTTGACAGCTAACACAAATCAATACACCACGTGTTCGATGTCCGCGCATTTTCATCAGTTTGGGGCGATGAAGTGATTACTCCTATCAGTACTCGCGATGGTACTCCTCTCTGCTTCAATATCTTCCCTGAGTCTCAGGCTTTCAATGCCTCCACCACCATCGCATCCGCACCATTCACCAGGAGTGCAGGTGTGTGACGATGGAAGTGACGCTTTTCGATGCGCATGGTACATGTGGAGAGGTCAGTCGGAGAGCATAGATGCTGCAGATAAATGCAATTCACAGAAGACTCCAGCAGCACCATCTCACCTTCATCTGCTTTCCTCCTTTCCCAGAATTCTTCCCTCCTTTCCCATGAGCCACTCTGGCCCTGAACCCCGACACGTCGTTGTGACTCTCCTTGGTGTTCCATTTGGATCCACGTTTCTTTCCTCCAAAACCAAACTTCTGATCCTTGAACTTTCTCCTGGCATTAGGCCTGTGAAAAGAGAACAGTTTTCCTCTCACTGTTTCAGGCAAAACAAAGCAGGAAACAGGACAATCGATCAATCGTCAGACAGATAAATGAATAGATAAATGGATATAGATAGACGTTTATTCAGAAGCAGGTCATGGGTGTAGGGAAATCTTTAGCGATTGTCGATCCTTTTCATTCCCTAGAATGCGTCTCTGAGAAAGGGCATACCCTTTTTTCTTTATCGCCCCTTTCACCGGTTTCGTTTCCTTCTTGCCCTGTCCCTCATCTCCATCCAGGAAATCCAATTTGTCAGTCATTCCTGCAGGTGAAAGGATGCAATGAGACAACAACCATGGAAAATGGCACAGCCGTCAGTTTGAGGTTTTTGTCACAATTTAATGAACTCCACATGTGGCCCAATGCATGGGCACACGATGATGAACAAGTTACTTACAATATAATATAATAAGTTATTTATAATATAAGAAGTAATTTCCAAAGGTGGAGTAACAAGGCAGCCATTTTGAAAAAGCTTAATGGTCCACGCACATAAGGCAGGTACCAGGAAGTGAGACGAGAAATTATAAAACACATCTGTAACTACTTTCCACGTAGCACTTCAGCGATACGAGAAAAAGGGATAGAAACTTTCCAATTTTGATTCAGTACAACAATTAACCAAAACACTGTCTGTGCTAAATTTATTTTCAAAGACAACTGGGGCATTTTTCGCATACAATCTAACTAGTAGCTAAAGCACACTGGAGCTCAATATGGCGGCAAGACAGCTCTAGCAGAGCAATAACAGAAGATACTGCGCCATCTATGGTTCAATAGAGTAATAAAGTGATGACATCACACTGGTGTTGGAAGTAAAATTTCTCATTCATTTTACCCATGGACTTTTTTAAAATTCAGTTGTTTTGAAGCACTTTCTATTGTTAATAGAAATTAATGTTAATGTACATTAATGTACAGGAAATTCCCGACATTGAACATTCCTTGTCCAGTGAGGATATCTGGGTCAGGCTCATTGGCAAACATGAGACAGGTTAAAACATAGGAGTATGCCATCGACCACCAGCTTTGGACAGTACAGTCAATGAAATCCTTTTTAGGAGGATTACGCAAGCTTGTAGAGGTGGTGGGACTATTATTATGGGAGACTTAAATTATCCTGGTATCAATTGGGAAATGGTGAAAGGACAGGGTAGGGGGGAGGAAGAATTTCTAGATGTTATAAATGATGGTGCAGTACGTTAATAAACCTACCAGAGAGAAGGACAATAGTGCTCTGTAATGACCCTGATAGAATTAGCAATGTTGAGGTACTGGAGCCACTTGGAACAAGTGATCACTCTGCTGTTAATTTTGATGTTTCATTGGAAGTTAAAAAGGTGTATTCTAAAACAAAAATGTTCAATTTTAGGCGAGCAAACTTTGAAAGGATGCGCTCATATCTCGGTGAAATAAAATGGGAGACACTCCTGGACTGTGAGTCCGTAAATGAGATGTTGGAAAGATTTAAGGGGGTTTTACTTGAATCACAATGCAGATTCATTCCAAAGGTGTCCAAAAGTAAGCTGAAAAAGCAGAATCCTCAGTAGATGACCAAAAGTATTCGTAGGATTTTGAGGGAAAAGAGGAATCTTTATAAGATGTACATAAAGAATAACAATGAGAACACTAAGGCTGAATACTGTAAAATGCGGGCTGTGGTCAAAAAGGAGCTGAGGAATTCTAGAAGACTGTATGAAAGACAAAGTACAGAGGGGGCAAAAACTAACCCTAAGTGCTTCTTTCAGTAGCAGAAAAAGGAAAGTTAAAGAGCAGATTAAGTGCATAAAGAATTAAAACGGATCGCTGCTATATGATAACAAGCATATTGCAGATGCCTTAAACAGTTACTTTGTTGAGAATTTTACCTCAGAGGGGGTCTTTATTCGGCCAGAGGGCATGTCAAATGCTCAAGATTATTTAGTGGAAATTGAGGTTCAGAATAACGAAGTATTAGACAAGTTGCATAAACTAAATATATAAGAAAGGGGACCATACCGAGCCAGGAGACTACAGGCCAGTCAGTTTAACTTGCATTGCGTGCAAAATATTGGAATCTATCATAAAAGATGAGTTGGACTTATTTCTTGAACCTAACAGTATCCTTGAGGGATAGCCAACATGGTTTTCGGAAGGAAAGGTCATGCCTAACAAACCTTCTGGAGTTTTTTTAAAGAGGTCACAAAGACGTATGACCAGAGTAGGGCTTATGACATCATATACTTGGATTTTCAGAAAGCATTCGATACAGTACCGCTTAAGAGACTCATTTTTAAAATGAGCTCCATTGGAGTTACAGGAGGTATTCTGAAGTGGATTCAAAACTGGTTACAGGACAGAACACAAAGAGTGGTGGTCAGTGGTATCTCAACTGAGCTAGGTATGGTGGGGAGTGGCGTCCCCCAAGGATCAGTGTTGGGACTCCTGCTGTTCCTCATCTACATTAATGACCTTGATAGGAATATTGAGAGCAGATTGGCTAAATTTGCAGATGATACTAAATTGGGGGGGGGGTTTGGAAAATAGTTTAGGGTCCACTAAAGTGATTCAGGATGATTTGGATAGAATCCAGAATTGGGCAGAAATGTAGCAAATTAAATTTAATCTAGCAAAATGTTGTACATGTAGGCAATAAAAACATTAGACGGGATTACTTCATGGGAGGTTTAAAACTGGAATGTGCTGCATAAGAGAAAGATGTGGAAGTGATTGTTGACCAAATCCTCACAGGTTCTAGCCATTGTGCCGTAGCAGTTAAAAAAGCTAATCTGATGCTGGGATACATTGCCAAAAGTATTGAGTACAAATCTAAGGAGGTGATGCTTCTTTTGTACAACACGTTCGTTAGACCACATCTGGAGTATTGTGTACAGTTCTGGGGACCATACTTTAAGAAAGATATAGAGACTAGAGAAAGTTCAGAGAAGAGCCACAAAGCTTATTCCAGGTATAAAAGATGAAAGCTATGAGAAGAGGCTGAAGATCCTTAATCTCTTTAGTCCAAGGAAAAGGATACTCAGGGGTGATTTGATTGAGGTCTTTAAATATGTTAAAGAGATTAACAAAGTGAATTATGTAGGATTCCTTCGACTAAGTGTTGTGAGTAGACCTCGGGGTCACAAATGGAAGTTGACCAAAGGTAAATTTAGCACTGATATTTGGAATATTTCTTCACCCAAAGAGTAATTTCAATGTGGAATAGCTTGCCTGACCATATTGTTGAGGCAGAGACCTTGGGGGTTTTCAAGAGCAGGCTTGACTTCAAGCTAGATACCGTTGAGTCATTCAGTATCTGAAGGGATATATTCACAATAGTATAAAGAAACTGGTGAGCTTAGTTGGGCTGAAAGGCCTGTTCTTGCCATTCATGTTATGTTATGTTTGTTCTAAAATTTTACGTCATATTTCCATGTAACAACAAATGTTGTTAGCTATAATTTAAATAATTTTAATTTTTCTCCACCATGCTAATCCTATTTGTAGTTTAAAAACTAAATGTCCCATGATCCTCCTGATTCCCGGGAGGGGGAGTTCAAAATGCATTCTAAATGACCTGCACCTTGCCATAGCTATTGTCTGCTTAGCCTGGTGAGATTGTGAATTAGTCAGCCCCTGTATGATCTACTGGGTTATGTTTATTTATTAAATGTTAAGTCTTACAACTCGCGCCAATTTGCTTTAATAGACAAGCACCTTTGGCCACAGTTTAAAAAAAAGCAGTGTTGGGCTTAAAAACTTGGAAACTAGCGAACGAGCGAATCAGCTTTGTCAACGCAAAACTGACTGAGCTATGTAGCTAATTCAGGTTCTTATCCAAGTCTGCTTGTTCGTCTAACACTAGTTCAGTGCCAAAATAATCGCAATTCATTGTTTTAGCAATTAATATTCACCGTGTGAGGCTAGCCGAGCAAACAAACTGACTGTTAGCTGGCTAACTTAGCCAGCGAGCTAGTTTACAGACTTCGGTAGCTGACGAACGTTATATTAGGTAGTTAGATGTCAATGCCAGCTCGCAAAATGTTCCCGGCTCAACACTAACTAAGTAGCCAAAAAATGGCCATTTACCATTTTATTGAATTAACTAGCTCGCTAGCTAGGGTAGCAAACTAGCCAACAAACTATTTCGCTAGCTTCGCCATTTATAGTCAGTGAATTTTAATTCTCGCTAGCTTGCTAATTAGCAGTAAGTGACATTAAACAAACCATTCACTGTTTAGCCATGTGCACAAGTTGTAATAAGCTCACTAGCTGGCGAGCTAGGTGGTTTACTAGCGTAGCAAAATACTAGCTAGCCAAATGGTGAAACAACTTTATTCACTGTGATCCATTCATCTCTAACCATGTAGCTAGCTAATAGTGGACCACTAAGTAGTAATGCTTGAACGGACATACACAACAGCAATTTATGGCACTGATCGGCTTCTGTCGAAGTACGTTGTGAACGTTTGCTGAATCTGAGGTACCCCATTCGGTGGGAACAAATCACAGGGTGCTTGCCCTTTTGTGTAGTGGATACGTAGTTTACAAAAGACAACTACAAGTGCAAAAACATATAATTTTTGATAATAAACTATGAATTCGATGCGATCATTTGTTTCTGAATACCCCGTAGGCTAATCTTGGAGCGAGGCGGCTCGAGCAATGTTGGAAAGTGTCCCAACTCCATTATAAATTCCAATAGGGATTTTAATTCCGACACCAGAGACTAAGTAGCGGTGACATCATCAATTTCGTACTCTATGGGAGACCGTCTCCCACTGTGAAAGCTGTCAATCACTGCAAATAACTAATAAAAGTGGTGGCTAATGCAATTCCCAGTCCAGTTTACTTTCCCCTCGGACATACCCTTCTGGTATTTCTTCACTGCTGACATCATCGCCTTCTTCTCCTTCTGTCTCCTCTGGAGGACCTCGATCTGAATCTACAGCAGACATTACGTGTGAATGCAGACTGAAACACCTAGGAGCTGTAAGCCGACACACACTTTCAACTGTATGCAAAGGCCTAAAATCCGTTATCTAAAACTGCCTCTTCCTCATTGTGCTCATACTGGAGCTGACACCTATCCCAGCTGACTCTGGGGAAAAGGCAGGGACACACTCAGGACTAATGATGGAAATTTCCAGACTAAAGTTCAGCTTTCAAACATGTTCACCATGCCTGGGTAAGAGACAGGTTTACAACTCTGTTTAAAAATTTATGTCACCTGACCAAGTGATGCTTGCCCTAACAAAAATAATTTCATTATTACATAACCCACGACAGTTCAATGTACATCCATCATTACATACCCCAGAACATGTAAATGTACATACATTACATACCCCAGGACAGACAAATGTACGTACATTAGATACCCCAGGACAGACAGATGTACATACATTAAATACCCCAGAACAGTTAAATGTACGTGCATTACATACCCCAGGACAGTTAAATGTACATGCATTATTAGATACCCCAGGAGTTAAATGTACATACATTATAAGATCTCCCAGGACAGTTAAATGTACATAAATTACATACCCCAGGACAGTTAAATGTACATATATTACATACCCCAGGACAATTAAATGTACATACATTATTACATACCCCAGGACATTTAAATGTACATACATTACATACCCCAGGACAGACAAATGTACGTACATTACATACCCCAGGACAGTTAAATGTACGTACATTACATACCCAAGGACAGTTAAATGTTCATGCATTATTAGATACCCCAGGAGTTAAATGTACATACATTATTACATACCACAGGACAGTCAAACGTACGTACATTATTACATACCCCAGGACAGTTAAATGTACGTACATTACATACCCAAGGACAGTTAAATGTACATGCATTATTAGATACCCCAGGAGTTAAATGTACATGCATTATTACATACCCCAGGACAGTTAAAAGCACATATATTATTACATACCCCAGGACAGACAAAAGTATGTACATTACACACCCCAGGACAGGCAAATGTACGTACATGACATACCCCAAGACAGACAAATGTACGTACATTGCATACCCCAGGACAGACAAATGTACGTACATTACATACCTCAGGAAAGTTAAATGTACTTACATTACATACCCAAGGACAGTTAAATGTACATGCATTATTAGATACCCCAGGAGTTAAATGTACAAACATTATTACATACCCCAAGACACTTAAACGTACATACATTATTACATACCCCAGGACATTTAAATGTACGTCCATTACATACCCCAGGACAGTTAAAAGCACATACATTATTACATACTCCAGGACAGTTAAACGTACATACATTACATACCCCAGGACATTTAAATGTACATAGATTACATACCCCAGGACAGACAAATGTACGTACATTACATACCCCAGGACAGACAAATGTACATACATTTGTCTGTCCTGGGGTATGTAATGTACGTACATTTGTACATTTAACTCCTGGGGTATCTAATAATGCATGTACATCTAACTGTCCTTGGGTATGTCATGTACGTACATTTGTCTGTCCTGGGGTATGTAATGTACGTACATTTGTCTGTCCTGGGGTATGTAATCTATGTACATTTAAATGTCCTGGGGTATGTAATAATGTATGTATGTTTAACTGTCCTGGAGTATGTAATAATGAATGTACATTTTACTCCTGGGGTATCTAATAATACATGTACATTTAACGGTCCTTGGGTATGTAATGTACGTACATTTAACTGTCCTGGGGTATGTAATGGACATACATTTGTCTGTCCTGGGGTATGTAATGTATGTACATTTAAATGTCCTGGGGTATGTAATAATGTATGTATGTTTAACTGTCCTGGGGTATGTAATAATATATGTACATTTAACTCCTGGGGTATCTAATAATGCATGTACATCTAACTGTCCTTGGGTATGTCATGTACGTACATTTGTCTGTCCTGGGGTATGTAATGTACGTACATTTGTCTGTCCTGGGGTATGTAATGTATGTACATTTAAATGTCCTGGGGTATGTAATAATGTATGTGCTTTTAACTGTCCTGAGGTATGTAATAATGTATGTACATTTAACTGTCCTGGGGTATTTAATGTATGTACATTTAAATGTCCTGGGGTATGTAATAATGTATGTACATTTAACTCCTGGGGTATCTAATAATGCATGTACATTTAACTGTCCTTGGGTATGTAATGTACGTACATTTAACTGTCCTGAGGTATGTAATGTACGTACATTTGTCTGTCCTGGGGTATGCAATGTACGTACCTTTGTCTGTCTTGGGGTATGTCATGTACGTACATTTGTCTGTCCTGGGGTATGTCATGTACGTACATTACATACCCCAGGACAGTTAAATGTACGTACATTACATACCTAAGGACATTTAATGTACATGCATTATTAGATACCCCAGGAGTTGAATGTACATACATTATTACATACTCCAGGACAGTTAAACGTACATACATTATTACATACCCCAGGACATTTAAATGTACGTCCATTACATACCCCAGGACAGACAAATTTATGTCCATTACATACCCCAGGACAGTTAAATGTACGTACATTACATACCCAAGGACAGTTAGATGTACATGAATTATTAGATACCCCAGGAGTTAAATGTACAAACATTATTACATACCCCAAGACACTTAAACGTACATACATTATTACATACCCCAGGACATTTAAATGTACGTCCATTACATACCCCAGGACAGTTAAATGTACATGCATTATTAGATACCCCAGGAGTGACATGTACATACATTATTACATACCCCAGAACAGTTAAAAGCACATGCATTATTACATACCCTAGGACAGTTAAATGTACATACGCTATGACATACCCCGGGACAGTTAAATGTACATACGCTATGACATACCCCAGGACAGTTAAATGTACATACTTTATTACATAACCCAGGAAAGCTTGCATGCTCGTGGGTGTTGACTGCATTGTTCGCAATCACCACCGAAAGGTCATCCGTTAGGTTTGGTTTGGAGTTTGACTTGTTTGTCTGACTGACAATAAGATTATGGAAAAACCACAGACCCGATTTTCATGCAACTTGGTGGGTGTAACATGGGCCAAGGAATACCATTACATTTTGGAATTAATCTGAATCTAGGGCTTTTTTCATTTTTGTTAACATTTCAGATTAGGGCAGTTGTGCTGGCAGAGGTTTGGACTCTCCATGTCTCTTCATAGTCGGAAAGTGAATTTCAAAGACACACACATCTTTAACGCCAGTATACTGATTGATCGAATTGATAAAACGCTTATAAAATGGGCTTATATTTTCTGATAGATTTGACAGATAAATAGCTTGAAGTAGCTGTGACATATTATTTAAGGTTAGCTAGCATTAGCTGAAGAGCAACGCTCACTTGCTCAGGAGAAAATTTACAAATTCAGCATCAGTCTTGATATCACTGTGGGCTCCAACCGTTGGCATCTTTAAAATGCATCTCTAGTATTTACCCACATTTCATTACATCACTGGTCACTTTTAGGTCAAAGAGTCTTTCCTCGGCTCAGTTGATTCAGTTCACTTGCTTGCACAGCTGCAGCACACTGTCAACCAATTTGTACAATATCTGACACCCCAGGGTGTCAAAATGGGCGGGATCACAGTAGCCAAAATGCAAACCAACATTCTGAGATGGAACAGAACTTTCATAGGAGCTGTTGTGGTGGAGCAGGCACTTGGGTGAAACAGCACTCACCTTTTTACCATATTTCCGCTGTTGTCTAAGGGCCTTGGCCTTCTCTGACCTCTCCATTGCGATCTGTTTCACTATCAGCTTCTTCCTGATCTAAAACAGGAGGCGACTCATTACTCCAAAACCAATCAAAACACAGGATGGGGAATAAGAAGAGTGAAGTGCTTCACCCACATTACTCAGGGATGCTGATAAAAAAAGGTAAATTCAAGCAAATTCATCTCATTTCTACACTGCATGGCAATAAGGGCAACTAATCCATGGGGATATGGGAATACTGCACATGGGGATATAGGAATACTGTAATACATGGGGATATGGGAATAGTGTAATTCAAGGGGATATAGGCATACAGTAATACATGGGGATATGAGAATACTGTAATACATGGGGATATGAGAATACTGTAATAAGCGGGGATATGGGAATACAGCAATACAAGGAGATATGGGAATACTGTAATACATGGGGATATGGGAACACTGCTATACATAGGGATATAGGAACACTGCTATACATGGGGATATGGGAACACTGCTATACATGGGGATATGGGAACACTGCTATAGATGGGGATATGGGAACACTGCTATACATGGGGATATGGGAACACTGCTATACATGGGGATATGGGAATACTGTAATACATGGGGATATGGGAATACTGTAATACATGGGGATATGGGAATACTGTAATACATGGGGATATGGGAATACTGTAATACATGGGGATATGGGAATACTGTAATACATGGGGATATGGGAATACTGTAATACATGGGGATATGGGAATATTGTAATACATAGGGATACGGGAATACTGTAATACAAGGGGATACGGGAATACTGTAATACAAGGGGATACGGGAATACTGTAATACATGGGGATATGGGAATACTGTAATACATGGGTATATGGGAATATTGTAATACATGGGGATATGGGAATAATGTAATACATGGGAATATGGGAATACTGTAATACATGGGGATATGGGAATACTGTTATACATGGGGATATGTGAATACTGTAATACATGGGGATATGGGAATACTGAAATACATGGGGATATGGGAATACTGTAATACATGGGGATATGGGAATACATACACAGCGATATGGGAATATGAGTTGAAACCAAACCTTCTGCATGTGCTGATCGCTCTTGGCCATCTCAGCAAAGTAATCTTCAGGGCGTTTCGTGGCCATCTTCAGCTGTTTTAACCGTGGCAGTGCTTCAAGTACAGCTGCTTGTGCTTGGCGATAGCTAAATATAAGCACAAAAATCACATTTCACAGTCTTTTCCTAAGCACTTTAAACATGTGCTTACATCATATGCACAAACACACATCAGCGGACACGCACAAATACATCTCCCTCTGGAAGTCGTCCTCCGTGTTGATCTGTTCAGTGTCCTGTGCGGCTGCAGTTCCCTGTGCTCGAGCCACGATGTCGGCCGCGGGACTGTTGCTTAGGTCCAGCCTCTCCAACCAGGGCAGGTTCCTCTGGAACTCCCGCAAGCACAGCTTCAACTCCTCCTGCCAGCATACGTGCATACGTGTTATATCAATGATCTAAGTCTGTTACTAAGCAAGTTACACGTAGGATGTAAAATTGGAAATCAATGTGTAAACTATTTTGCTTATGCTGATGATCTTGTGCTGATTGCTCCTTTTATTAAAGGGTTGCAACATCTTGTGACAGTTTGACAGCATTTTGGTGATGAAAATGATATTGAATATAATTGTAAAAAGACCGTGTAGGTGTCTGTTTTGTCAAGTAAGATGAAATAACTCCATATGCCGCATGTTACTCTGTATGGGGAGCAGCTACTTTTTGTCGATAGATATAAATATTTGGGAGTCCACAAGAATGAATCACGGACGGATGATTCGGATGTGACTAGACAGTTGCGCTCTTTCTACATGAGAAGCAACCAACTCATCAAAAATTTTAGTCTTTGCAGTAATGAGGTTAAAATCCAAATATTCCGTTCCTTTGCAGCAGTATTTATGGTGCGCTGCTATGGTGCAATTATAAACAGGCCACTTTGCGTAAATTGACTGTAGCCAACAAAATGACTTTTTCGACGCATCCTTTCCCTACCTAGTCAATGCAGTGCTAGTAATAAGTTTGTTTCTCATTCTGTAAACTCTTTTGGGGAATTGAGGAGAAAATTCACCTATGTTTTTAAAATGAGTTTTTAACAGCAACAATTCCCATGTGCAATCCATTTTTAATTGTGTTTTCTTAAACTCGAGACTACGGCAGCAGTGGAAAAGCATTTTATATGTGTAATGTACACTTTCTCTTTTTTTTTTTTTTTGCACTGTGCATTTTTTTGCATCTTATGCAGTGTGGTCTTTTTAAATGTATATTTGTATGTTTTATTTGCTTTTTTACTTGTATAATGTATATGGACTGAAATGTCTGAAATAGATAGATTGATTGATTTTATCTATAAGACAGAGTGCACGCCCCCAGCAGCCAGAATGTGACAAGGTACTTGCTTGCTTGCAATTCGTAAAATAATTTCAGAATTCAACCTTGTCATCGCTAACGAAGGCAACTCAGGCTCATCGATGCTGCTTCGATAGCAACTGATGTTTGAGATGGTTCTGTTCTGATTCTTATACCTATGAATTTTAAGAGTGATGATTGTTTAGAAATGGTGGCGATCTTGCATTGTTCGGTTGATCGCATTTGATTTCAGCACACTGTAGGCACCATATTTTATAAGGTCTCTGGAGGAATATTGCCCAGTACCTGCCTAATTAGCCCCCGCCCCCCCCCTTCAAAAAAAAAAGAGATTGACAACTTGACGCCCAATCACGAAATATCATGCACACTCCCGCAGTCACGTAAGAGGATAATTTTATAATAAGTTGGCAAAGCTGTCAATCGGTCAATTAGCAGATCAAATTTTTTTTAATTTATATTTCAAGAGGTGGAGGAGCGCCCCTCCCTCGCACTCGCCCTCCACTATACCCCAGCGTATGAGCCCAGAGCCGCAACAGACTGTGCACTGACACGTGATGCAAATGGTCTCCATGTAATAACAGACTGTAGACGCATTATAATCGTTCACATTCTAATATCGTCATGTAGCTCACCCCTGCCGGGATTGTGGCTTTCTAAAAAATATAACACTAACTAGATAACTCGGTCGCCACAGGGACCGAGTCGTGAATCTCCCGGATCCCCAAATTACAGACAAAATGGCTGCCGGCAGTCATAGCGGACGTCCAAAATTCACAAAAAATGGTCAAGCATTGTCCAATCAATATCTTAGCCTGTGTGAAATTTGGAGAAATTCCTGTAATAATTGAGGCTTCTTGAGCCCGGAACAGAAAATCTCAGTGGGAGAGGCGGCCCCGGAACAAAACCATAGTATCTCCCGACTATTGTCATCGGGGAGATACAATAATATCACAATCGCATAATCTTCGCCAGCGACTGTGCAGAAATTCAGGTCCAACAGAATGAATTCATGCCAAAGGAAAAAAAAAAAGCTGAAGTGGACTGATGCAGATTTAGAAACTGATTGTCAAAATTATGAAAGAAGCTTCAACTATTCGGTACAGCCTAACTTCAGGACAGACTAACAAATAATATAAACAACAGCCTAATGCAGCCTGCATTGATTCCAATGCCTGACTTTAGTAGACAGGACCTCGTGAAAAATAAAACGTAGTGGTTGTTCCAGCTGCACTCTTTCAAGCAAGTATAACTTTTGAGAAAATGCCAAATTTCTGCAACCTTAGGAGACAGAACACAAAGCAAGCAATTTGTTTTCATTTGGGGACCAGAAATATCAAGGCAAATTGGCAAATTTCACTCACCACCTTGTTGATCGCGGCTTTTTGTTCCTGTTGAGGCACATTTAACCCAGGCTTCAGCAAACCCTTAGCAAATGCCACTTGAAGCTAAAAGAAAAGAATGAACAGTGATGACCATTACTTCAACATAACTTACATTGCATTCCAAAAGGTCTTCCTCCAGAATAATCTCCAGAAATCTTATTGCCAATAATCCTACAAAAAAGGACCTAGATAGTTAACAGCAGCAAGGCAAAGGAGAAATATATAAAGATAAAATTCAGTATGTTCAGCAAGTACCAGACAAGTGACGCAAGTGCACGCATCCTTGCAAAGTCAGCAATCAAAGGCGTGGGGCGCGCAAGAAATCAGAGCCAGATTTGGTTTAAAAAAATACTGCCCAGTGCCCACATTAAATAACCGAGGTGGTACCTAATACATCAATGAAAGCTTAGTCTTAAAGGTATTCTCACAGTGAGGAATTACTAACACTTTACATCAGAGGTGTCTGTGCCATGTAGGGCTGAGCGTGTGCAGGTTTCCTCTTCAGCCATCATTAAATTAGCTGATGTCACTGATTAGTTTTGCTTCTTTGGCTGAACATGAGCCTCAGTGTGATCAGCAGGTATGGTTGGATTGAAAATCTGCGCACATTTGGCCCTGTGTGGCAGATTCTTGTGAATCCATCACTAATGAGGTGGAGGCACATTCAACTCAAGAAATGCTTAAAAAATATTGCTAAAATGTTCCCTTCTGTAAGGAGTGCTGTACATTTCAAGTGTAATATCTGTAAAAGCTATGAAAAACTCTCTGGACTTGCAGCAACGCAACTACGATGAGAAATGCAGCGCAAGTCAAGCATCCTGTCTTTGCTGGAGTAAATCCTGAGCGCCCCACTCGCTGATGCAGCGGAGGGGAGAAATGATGATGAGCAACAATGGCGGCACAATGTAATAAGTAGAGATGTAACGATTCTGAATTGATTCTGTATCGATGTTTTTTACGGCGTAGGACCGCCATGGGCGAACATCCGAGTTTTCCCTTTTCCTTTATTAAACCTGACGCAGTCTTGAACAAAAGTGTCAAACATTAAACTAAAGGTCATGAGAAATGCTTCCAGCAAAAAAAAAAACTTGACTGTTTCGGCGACTTGCTGCACGAAACCAAGTAAAGGACTACAGAATTGTCTCCTTTTAAGCAATTAGGTTACTCTAATCTTATCCCGGTTTATTTTGCTCAATTAGCAATCAAACAGGCGATTCACTTTTTTACTTTGCTGAATGAGTAGAGCTGTTTATTAAGACAGCATGTTTGATTGCCGCATTCTGAAAGTTAAATGGCTATAGATTTGCAGGAACGCATATATGGCCATTTCGTGTGATTGTGATCATTTATAGCTCACATTCACGTTTCATCTGCTTTAAAGGAGAATTCCAGTGTGAAATTGACTAGGGGTGTATTGAAACATGATAATGAGTACTAACAATTGTCGAATACCCCACCTCCATACGCACGCAACTTTTCAAAATAAATGGATTTTTTGCCGAAGCTCCTAACAGGCTTACAATGGTTGCGAATCGGGCATCGCGTTGCCATGCAAAGAAATCGCTATTTTTTTCATTATTAACAAAGCTTAAAGTAGCTCTACACCTCATCAGTAGAATTCCGAGGGCCCTGACATTTAAAACGAGGCACTGAAAACTTTGAAAATGCACAGGTAGTTTATTAAAAATGACTATTTATGCAAACAGTACCTCAATGTAGTTTCCAGTCGCCTTCATCTTGAAACTCACAATAAGTCGATTGACGAGCACGAACGAATAAGACTGCAATCGGTTCCCCTATCCTTCCTATTCGTTCGTGCTCGTCAATTGACTTATTGCGACTTTCAAGATGGAGGCGACTGGTGGGGTATTCAACAGTACTCATTATCATGTTTCAATACACCCCAAGTGAATTTCACACTGGAATTCTCCTTTAATGTTTTCCACCTTGTATATATTTCAGACGCTTGACATCCAGGGCGATCTGAAAATAAATCTCTTTATTTTTATTTTATCATTATAGATCGCTTAAAAATACCACAATGAGAGATGAAATGCTGAGTTAGGATGTGGTGATATTGAACGAGGATTTTTTTTAAAGTGTGATGAGACAACTTGCCGTCATGGGGTGTGTAGGCAGTTGCGTGTAATTTCTTGAAACATACACACCTGAAGCGGCTTAAAACGATATAAAATGCCGTCAGGAAGAAGCCTGAGTTTAGATTTCGCTAATTGTAGGTGCTCCGCCCTTCCCTAATCTGCTCCCGTGTACTTGGCCTAAATAACAATCAAGAAATTTAGCCAGTAGCCTATCACGATTAAGATGTGATGGTGAAAAGCAGACAAGCCTAACTGGGTTATGGTGTTAGATTCAAAGAATTTGAATAATTAGAAAAAATCTTCCTCTGAATTAAATCTCTCATTGTAGCATTTTAGGACATTATCCAAGATTAATTTAAAGCAGACTTGTTATCAGATCGACCAGGAGTTTAAGCATCTAAAAAAATACACCAGAAGGCAAACATTCTGAAAAGCGGATGAAATGTGAATGTGAGATATAAATTATCACTGTCGCACGAAATGCCGTGGCAATGGCAACCGTGTTCAAGCAGCGCTGTTCAATGCCCATTTAAATTTCAAAATGCAGCATACATGTTGTCTTAATAAACAATTCTACTCATTCAACTTAAAGAGTAAACGAATCCACCATTTGATTGCTAATCAGGCAAAGTAAACGGGAACAGGTATATGTTTCTTAGAGTTGCCTAATTGGTTAATAGGATGACGATTTTGTTTTCCTCTACTTGGCTCCTCTAGCCGAAAAATACTGATGTCAGTCAAGTTTTTTCCGGAAGCATTCCTCACGCCCTTTGATGTTAAGCACTTTCGTTCAGGACATCATGGGGGTTAATAAAGGAAAAGGGAAAGCTTGGATGTTCGCCTCATGGTAGCAGGTGGTGTTACTATGCTTTAAAAAAACATCGATTCAGAATCGTTACACCCCTAGTAATAAGCAGAGACTGAATTTACACTAAATGTGCCATGCCCAAGAAGGATAAACTGTACACGGTCACCAATCTCAAGGTCAAATCATTTACGAAGCCGTCATGGGATTAAGCATTTTGGAGATAAAGAAAATCTTAAAAATGAGACTGCACAAGATTAACTTCAAGTATATACCAACTAGCCTGATGTTGATACAAGCTAAACACGCCCACTTCTTGCTCACCAAAAATTTAAATGCAACTGAAACATTAGGCGAGCATTAATGCCTAACTGGTAAAGTACTAGTAGCACTTCAGTATGAAATGAGTCCCGAAGTAAGATGAATGTATGAAAAGTATCAGCAGAAGAATATTGTGTACAAACCCAAGCATGCTTTACCGAGGCATAAGGCAGTTTAACCCCTTAAACTCTGAATTATCACCCAAGTTTTCTCTTAAAGGTTGTATCAGCGATTCTGAGCCAAAACATAATGCGTCATGCACAGGAGATTTTTCCTAACCGCGTCCCAAAACATAAAAAGTGTTCCAACGAATCGGAGGGCAGGGTGGGTCTTCTGTGCCAGTTCCGTGCTCATGGCGGCAGAGTGAGGCACAGTGGAAGCTAAACCGAAAAAGAGACGCTCAAACAAGTGCATGTCGAGTAAAAAGGAACGCAATCACAGCAATGCGAAGTCCCGAATAAACATAAGGAAAGCATACCAACACTTGAGAGAATTCCGGGAGTTGAATGGTTTTAATTCTGACACCCAAGTCGCCTTGTTTCTACTTGAGGTGAGTAGAGCTGGTGTTAACTTGGGTTTGATGTGAATTGTAAATTGTCATCTCAAGCTAAATTGAGGGAAGCTCACGCATTGTTTTTGTAAGGCTATCTTCCATAGATCATGCGGGTCAGAATGAATCAAACGGTAGAGAGATCAATAGGGCTTTGGAGCCCTTTGCTAACTCTCGGTTGGCAAGCTAGCGAGTTTGCTAATTCTGTCTGATCAAACCAGAGTTTGTGTTCGTGTAGTAACATTTTTTCTCTGGTAAATACTCAGAGTTGAAATTTGTTGATTAATGTATAACCGGATGATAAATTTAGCTAAAAGTGGTAATCTATGTGACGTTGTTAATACTAATTTTGTAACACCGAGCTAAGACACCTTGTAGCAGCTAGCACTAATGGTGTACATTTATCGTCTGGCAATGGTCTTCATTGTTGCCATCGGGCATTTATCACAACAAGCTGTACACGGCCATTTACCCCAACGGAGTGAGCCATTCTTAAGCTGCTTTCACACCGGAGGCGAAACAAATTTTTCATGCGTCAGATTACTTTCAAAGTCAATGCAAAGACGCAAAGTTTCACTTTAAGAAAAGCGCGTTCATGTTCCAAGTTTCTGAAGGAGAGGGGCGAGCAACTGCTGGGTTTCAACTGTCAACAATAGTGACGCCGTATCGCTGACACAGCCTTTAAGTTGGTTCAAAAAAATAAACAGCATTTTTTCCCACGTTGTAAGACGATGTCCCGTACAGATTCTGTATCAGCTAGCTGCAGAGAGTCACTGAGGCTACATCAAACCTACAGTAGGGCGTAAAAATTTGGGCACCCCTGGTTTAAATGTCTATTACAATTAATCTCCAAGTGATTGAAAGCAAACCTGAACCCTAATGCTACAAAGTTACACATGACACATTCCATGACATTTTAAAACAAGAATAATTTTTATTTTTAACTTTTTACAGTCTCAAAATAATAAAACAAGAAAAGGCCTTGTGCAAAAGTTTGGGAACCTTGTCAGCTAGTACTTTGTAACTCCTCCTCGAGCAGCTGTAACAGCTTGAAAACGTTTCCTGTTGCTAGCTAAGAGTCTCTCAATACTTATCCTTGGAATTTTTCCCCATTCTTCCTGACAGAACACCTCTAGCGCAGAAATATTCATGGGCCCTCTTGCATGCACAGCATGTTTGAGGTCTCTCCACAGATTTTCAATAATATTCAAGTCTGGGAACTGTGATGGCCATTCCAAAACCTTCATCAATCTTTCCTGGAGGTACTTCATGGTGGATTTTGAGGAATGCTTCGGGTCATTGTCTTGCTGGAATACTCAACGTCTCTTCAACTTCAATTTCTGGACAGAGCTTTGAGCATTAGCCTCTAGAATGTCTTGATATTTGGTGGAATTCATTCTTCCTTCCACCCGCACAATTTTGCCTGTGCCCCCAGCTGCTACACAACCTCAAAGCATAATCGTTCCACCTCCATGCTTAAAAGCTGGCAACATGCTTTTCTCTACAAATACTTCACCCTTTTTATTCCAAACATACCTTCTTTGGTTGCAGCCAAAAAGTTCAATTTTGATTTCGTCAGTCCAAAGCATACTGTTCCAACAGGCTTGAGGTTTCTCAAGGTTTTCTTTTGCATACTTCAGACACATAATTTTGTGTTGAGGTCATAGGAATAGCTTCTTTCTTGCAACTCTGCCATGTAGGTCTTTATTGTTTAACGTACACTGTATTGTTGTCCTGTGAACAACTAGACCTGTGTCAGCTACTCTTTTTTTTGCAGCTCTTTTGCAGTGATGTGCAGGTTCTTCTGAGAATTTCTCACCATACCTCAGGTCATTCTTTCTGAAATTTGTCTTGGTCTTCCAGATCTCGCCTTGACTTCAATTGTTCCATATATTTTCCATTTTCTTATGCTGTTTTTGACAGTAGAAATGGGCAGTTTGAAACGTTGACAGAAATTTTTGAAGCTCTCTCCTTGTTGATGGAAGGGAATTATCTTGATTTTGACATCCTTGGACTGTTCAGAGGTACACACGGTTTTTAACACCAGACACAACAACCACCACAGTGGGATACTTTACAGAGTTACTTCAGAATATATAGTTCAACCCCGGAATTATATTCACCAGACTCATTGAAGCCCTAAAAAGTAAATCACCTGGGTCTGGGCCTTAGTAATTATCTGAACAGGTAACAAAGAATAATCCAAAAGGGTTCCCAAACTTTTGCACAGGGCCCTTTTTCCTTTCTCATCATTAAAAAACTAAAAAAATTAAAATAAATCTTGCTTTCAAATTTGCAGAAAGGTGTCATGTTTCATTTTGTAACATCTAGTATTCAGATTTACTTTCAATCACCTGGAGATTAATCGTAACAGACTTTTAAACCAGTAAAAGCATTTACCCAGCACTCGTACCTCGATGGCAGCAAGATGACCAATATTGAATTATCTAACGTAAATCCTTCTGAACTGTCGGAAGAGTTAGAACAATTCTAACTTTATACGAAAATAGTGAATCAACATTAAGTCACTAGTTTCACTTGAGGCTGAATTTACTTCAGTTTCATAGCCAATCGAGACTGCGGTCAAGCCATCACCAGGTCGTAACCGAGGGCCATGTAAGTCCAATGTAGTGAAAATATAAGCGACGCCGGGACTCACAAACTCCATGTGTTATGTGAGAATAATCTTTCAGGCATGACCGGTTTCATATCAATGCGAAGCAAACATGGAATGAAAAGACGATTGTGGCTCCGCGGTAACATTTCAATATGCTTGCAGGTCATGAAGGCTGTTTCTCATTAGAAAAAAAAATTAAGGACCTTTCCACTAAAGTTGTAAAGAAGCAGCCAGCTAACGGTTAGCATCTCGCGGTGCACTTTCTTACCTCGCCGTCAGATAATTCACTGTTTTCCTCTTCAGAAGAAAAGCCTAACTGGGAGTCACTTCCATCTGCTTCCATTTTACACAATAAAAATACAATTTAATTACAATGCAAGTATTATAACCCCCCGAACGTAGTTAATATGCCATGTAATGTTTTATATGACACAAGTAGCTTCCTTCTTCAAATAGTACAGACAAAACGTGGAGTGGACTTCTTCTTCTTCTTCTTTACTGCCGATTTATATATTCAGATGTATACCGCCACCTACTGTACAAGAGTGTGTAGCATCATGTCACTTGTCTCTTTTCTGCCTGTCAGATTTGTATCCGTCAAGAAAATAAACAGTGCGCTCCCAACAGCCCTTATCTCCTCTGTCTCTCCTTATGTACCCAAAATTCCTACCAGACTGCACTCCTCCCCTACAGTTCTAACTTCCTCATTCAACCGCTTTCGCTTAGCAGCATATTTTTTACAGTGAAAAATTACATGGTCAACATTTTCTTTAACTTCACAGCTCTCACACCTATCACTATTCCCTTTCCCAAATATGTACATTGTATAATTTAGTCCAATATGGCCAACCCTAAGTCTCGTTATTATTTCCTCCCTTCTACAGTTTCACCAATAGTTCTTTGTTATCAGTGACATTTACTGTATATTTTGTAGAAAATTCCGTCCTTCCTTCCTGGTACTCCTCCCGCCTTTTCTGCCATATTTCCATACCTTTTCCCTTAATTTTTGGTTTTCCGTCACCTATCCCAAAAGGGAGTGGGATGGTTATATTCCTTTCCAGTGCCTGTTTTGCTAATTTATCCAGCACCTCATTTTCCTTCACCCCCTCGTGTGCTGTGCATCAAAACAAAACTGTACGTCAATATCACCCCTGAGAAGTCTGAACAAACTATGCTAGATATCCAAGAGTAAATCTATTCTGATGGTGTTTGTGGTCTGTTAACTTTCTAATACAGCTACTGAGGCTGTGCAAATCACCACCCTGTCTGGTCTGAACTCCTCAACACACAGTAAACTGATAATGACTGCCACCATTTCTGCAGTATATACCAACAACTAATCAGAGAGCCATTTGGAAATATATATTTCAAATTCTAATATGAAAACACCTATTCCCACATCCCTTTTGTATTCTTAGGCTCATCTGTAAAGATACTGAGGTAATTAATAATATAGCTTCTCAGGAGTACACTTGTTTTAACTCCAATTTCATTCATTCTCCATTCTCTCTACATCTCTTGGATACTCATATCTACAATAACCTCAGGGTAAAGCCATGGGGGCAAACTACTGACTGGACTGGGCTGAGTATGCAACATCATTCATACCATGCTTAAGCACATTCATTCATTGTCCATCCAAACCCTTTTCTCTGGAACCCGGAATACTCCCAGTAGCTCCATATTTTACTTACAGCAGGGTTTTCCCTCTGCGCTTCTTTTGAGCTTGACTCAGTATGTGAGAGCTAATTTTTCTCTACTTATTTCTTGAGGTGTCTCGTTAGCTTCAATAAGTAATGCGCAAACCAACAAGCATACATTCTGCAACAATCGCCCGAGACAAGCTGACCACCGACTGTCCAAACAGTTTTATCGGGTTTTCAGACTCCTCCCTGGGCGTGGATAAACCTAACACTTTTTACCTTACCAAACATAATTAATTTTTGATTGGTACACTGTCATAATTGTAACTCTACACACTTTGTAACAAATTTGCCAGAATTGCCTTTTATATTATATTGTGAATTCATTTTAGGGCTCCAGGGACACTCCTGCACTGCACCTGTCCTCCTTAAACTCAGGGTTCACCTGAGGGTCACTTATCCTCTGAGTTTTCATCATCTTAGAGACTCAAGTTGGCTGGATTCTTAACTTTGTCCAGAATAAACCAGTGTATGCCGGCTCATATAATGAGGCCTCTTATTGGTTGACAACCGATATGGTCATTCCAGAAGACTTTCTTACACAATTGGCCTTGAGCTAGAGACAGGAGCTTCTTTATCTGGTTTTTTCTTAAAGATTTATGTGTGATTGTTTCTTCTCAGCTCCACATTCTCTCTCAGTAATTTTCAAGGGCCGTATGGACCTGGCTGAGTTCTCTCTGTTGAACTGTGATTATGGTAATTCTTTGATTTAATTTCACAATGTCATCCTGACCAGTACACAACATTGGTACATAGTGAAAGTATTTTCCGTGTAATACCATAAAACATGATTGGCATTTATTGAGTTATTGCACTGAACTCTTCAACTGCATTAAACCCATGGAAAATTCAGCAAAGCTTCTCATTGCCAAATATCAATTATTTTTCCCTAATGTCACCGAACAGACCTTGGTCAAGTATATCACTTGTATGCAGCATTCACATGGATTATGGCAGACAACAGAGTCCGGCAGAGCAGGGCTTTTGGGAAGATTCTGGAATGTTGTGTTTATGTTTATGTTGTGTTGTGTCATATCTGGCCTGGAGTTCCTTTGAACATAATGGCTGACTGTTGATTATATTTTTCTTCAATGGTGAGCCCTGTCAGTACTTTTATTGATAGCATATACCCACATCAATGGAAGTTTGCTCATATTCACTGTACTGACTCAGCTTTAGTATGAGGTCTGGTGCCTGTGATCTCATGAGCTGGTAGTGTTTTATTGTGTGTACAGAGGCATAGTAATCTGTAAACGCTGGAGACCCCACATGGAATGGACAGCAATGCAACCTGAGGAGAGCTGGGCACTTTTGGCCATGCCATTTTTCTGGCCTGCAGTGGTTAGCGTACTCCGTTGTGATCGGACAATGCGATTTTGGTGACCTATATCACTCACAACGGTGGGTTAGAGTTTTATTACAAGGTGTGCAGGGAGCTGCATTGTGTGGTTTATGGAGTACAGCACACTCCCTGTCATCACAACTGTTGATCCTACAGGCCAAAAGTTTCGGGCCAGCCTAAGATTTTTAATAGAGCAATGTGACCATTTGGTTTTGGGGAAAGCATTTTTACAGCATGCCTTCTTGTTACATAACATGATTTTATGTCACTAGGACGTGAAACATTTTAACACAAAGGCATTGGAACTCAATAATAAAAAAACTGTGGTCAGTGATTAATCAGTCAAGACAGCTTTAAAAAAGTGGTCTGAGGTCTGGAATTCACCCAAAACCGATTGGCTTCCAATAGTTTATGCACTGAAGTCGTCCCATGTGCAAAAAATAAGGAAAGAACAGTTGATGTGTGATTTTTTTTTTTTTATATCTGAGGCTGGCCCCAAACTTCTGGCCTGTTGTGCAGTAGAACAGACATTTCTAAAAGATGTATTATAGTTTTTTTATGGTTATTATTTTTTACTAGTAATAGTAATTTCCTGACTAGCAGCACCACCCACTTGTAAAGCAGCTGTAGTAATTGAGAGGCACAAGGTTCAAAGGGTGGTGCAGTCAGCACAGCGAGTTATTGGTGCTGTATTGCCTAACCTGATGGACTTATACAATATGAGGTGAGGACCCAAGTCATCAAAACCATGGCCTCCTCTATAAGAAGCTGTCCAAATAGAAGCCAGGCTATGTGAACATTGCAGCCAAGACCAATTACCAAAGCCACAGCTTCTACCCCCATATGATCTGTATGCTATACTTTAATTGGGTTTGAATTTTGTATACTGAGAGAGAATCATTTTCTACTGTGTATTCTTATCCAAGCATATCTTTTGGGCAAGAGACAGGAATATACCCTGGACAGGTTGCCAGTCCATCGCATACACCATACACTCATTCATATCTTTGGGCAATTTAGAGTCTCCAGTTAGCCTGATTTGCATGTCTTTGGACTGTGGGAGGAAACCAGAGCACCTAGAGAAAACCCACACAGGGTGAACATGCAAACTCCACATGGAAGGGCTGCGGACGGACTCAAACCCACAGCCCTCTAGCTGGGAGGCCGACCACTGTGCCACCCTACTGACTAAGATGAATAAGGGAAAACCAAATCTCACTGCTTTGAACGGCATGTGGATATGATGAATCGCAAAACTTGGAACAATTTGATCATTATGCATGTATTATTATAAATGTGTGACTTTTTTATTATTATTGGTGTTGTCATTGTTATTATCATCATCATTTTTGATGATGATAATATTATAATAATATGAATATTGATGAATAATGTTATGATATCAATATAATACAGAACCGTCCCCAAGAATGCAAAGTGTATTTTATAGTTTCTATGATGATAATGATATTATGAATATTACTGATATTGTCATCACTAAATAAAAATAGTCAAATATGGTTGACTGCTCAGTTTTCGTGTCAAGACAGATTTCCTGAGAGGCAGCAAAAATTGTCCAATGTCCTCGGTTTTATCGCATTTCCAGGGAGATCTGAAGGCATCGAGAAAAAAAATCTTAGGAGCACAGAGCCTGATGAATGCGGGATGTTAGTATAGAGACTAGTTACATCCCTAATAGCGAGGATGATATCCGAGGTGCTGTGTCACCCAGAAAGTGGAAAGCTTGCTGAAAAACACAAAATACCCCAGTCCCGTTATTCTTGTGTCCACGAAATTTAAAGCACTTCGCAAACGTTAGCTGGCTAAAATATTTCCGTTCCTTCTCAAAGAAAAAAAATGGATGGCCCGCGTTAGGGTAACTTCGTTATGACAAGCTTGGCTTATTGAGGTTTTAGATACAGTTGCGACATGAGGGTTAGGGTAGAGCGGGGTAAGATGCCCCCTATAAGCAGAAATTTTCATAACTGAAGGTAAACAACATGAATGAATCTTTTTTTTTTTTTGCTTGAATGGATAGTATGTAAAGTTGGCGACCACATCTCGAATGATTTATGACATAGTCACTATAGAAATATTTTAAAATGTTTGATTACTTTTTTTTTCAAGAAACTGGGGTAAGATTTTGATATTCATTCATTTTAATAAAGAGTAAAAACACAAATACTTTGAGTTCTCACATGTCACTTGCTCTGTTGACTCATCTTTTGCTCAGCATTTCCCTTCAGATGGCAGTGCATTTGTCAAAGTCATGAGCCACATGCTGGGCCCAGCTGAAATTGAATCATAAGCAAAGGGCATCTTACCCTCAAGGGCGTCTTACCATTAGTCTTACCCCACTCTACCCTACTGTCCAAGATATTATTATTCTTTTCGTTTTCGTTTGATTTTTTTCTCAAGTCACAATATTTTCGCCTTTATTGCTTATTGAAACCTTCGCTAAATGTCTAATTAAATGGCTTTTAATCCTAAGTTGTCGCGATTCACACTATGCAGGGGATGTTCAGTGATCCTAGATAGGAACCTTCAGCAAAGAGGCATCCTAGACGGACCATACACTGAAACGGACAGGTCTGCGTTGCTATGGAGATAATGGTTGCCAAACAACACTGATCTTGTTTAACAGCAATATCCTGAGATAGGGACATGCGAAACCGTTAGAAGACGTCTTTGAAAGGAAAACCGTTTCTTATTCCCTCTGGTACAGGTACAAGCTGAACCGTTTGTGGAATTGTTTTAAAGTCTTGTTTTAAAGTTAGAGTTATATGCTTGACATTTATCGGCAAAGAAGCCAACAAAACGCTTTGCAAACGCTTTTTTTCCGAGCAAGACATCTGTTGACGGCTGGACTATCTGGCCAACTGCTACAGTAAGTTAGTCGCTACTGTCACGTACGTGAGCAAAGTTGTACCAGAAAACGCTGGACAAATATTGTTCAGAGCTATATATTGAGAGTCCAGTCTGCGCCCTCAAAAGATGGACTGCAAACATACATCAAACGAAGTTTCATAGCTGGCGCATCTGCAGCAAATAACCTCTATTCGACAGCTCCGCTTGCAGGTGTGCATCCGCTGTCGAAGTGAAATAAGACATCTAAACCGCTAACTATGTGAGCCTTTTCAAGACAAGTAATGACTAATATATATCTAGCTAAGTTACTAATACAACACTGAGCTCAGTGTCCTCCCCATGGACAGCATACGTTATGTCACAAGGGGTGTTAGTCTGGATGGCTGAACTCCGCGATCCATCAGACTAGTTATGGCGCAGATCGAAGACCTTATGTCGCTGATGTTCCTGGTAAAATTTAGATTAATCAGCTCAGCCGTTGTGCTTCATATACCCTACTGTCATTCAATTGGTCGAACAAGCTCCGCTCAAGAGGAAAACTATTGTATCCAGGACCCAAGAGGAATGTTTTTCCTCAATACATTTAGTATTTGAGTTGATTCAGGGGTTTTCTTAATCGTTTTGCTGGTTAAACTATGTTTATTTGAGATGTGGAGGTCAATGTATGGTTGGACGGTGTAGGACATGGGTGCCCAACCCTGGTCCAAGTGAGCAGTAGTGGCCAGTGGCGTAACAATAGAGGGTGCAGCGTGTGCAATGGCACTAGGGCCCAGTGGTGGGGGAAGGGTGGGGGGGCTTTCGATTGCCACCTCCGCAACAGGGTTGGTCTTTGAAAGATGTCAGCGGGGGTTATTTTTTCAAGATGAAACACACATTCTGACCAAAGTCTACAATTACAAACACTAATCTTAATGCTGCTACTGGATATATATACCACTGCAACTGCATTCATTTCTCAGTCATGGTGCTGGCAAGTCAATGTCATCATGGTACCATATTCATCATTTTAATTGAACATAAGTAATTTTAACATGAATTAGTTTAGATTTAGATTTTGGAAAATGCTTAATAAAACCAACAACGATTAATTTATTCTGCTGTTGATATCGTCATTTAGACAGCAAGTGTTTCTGGGTAATGTCCAACATTCCATAGACCACCCATGTAACGATGTCACGGTTCGATCGATTAATCCAAGGACAGTATTCGGTTTAATCTTGCATGCAAGATAGGCTACAAACGAAGTATTTATGCCTTTCAAATATAAAAGTGGCTGCAGGAAGCGGTAATGGCGTAAGGGGCAAGAGAAAAGGTTGGCCAAGGTGCCAAAATTAAGCATATTAAGACATAGAATTTATGTGCTACCTTTATCGTAAACGCTTTCGTCCGTGTGAAGAAACACATATGCGTAACTGTTTACAATTGTGGGGTTCCCATGTTGTCAGGTCTGCACTCGGGCCCACACGGACCACGTTACGATACTGGTAGTGGCTGCTGGTTATCGGTGTTATTCACTTGATTGATGAACGAAAGCAGTTGATTATTCACTCAACTTATCTCATCTGGTGTCTTAGGTTTAAATTGGATGGAGAAAAACAAAGTCACCACATCCTGCGGCTCTCCAGGACCAGGGTTGGCCACCCTTTTATAGCTGCACATTCTATAATTGTCCCAAAATTTCACTGAGCAAATTGCAGCAGGCTTTGAAATTTTACTTAATTATGTGTATTTTTACGCATTGCCTTGGTGAAATACATTTGGTCAGAACTGTTAGCTCACTGACCCTAGCGTGTTCTCAACACTCCTGTCTTCAAACTGAATGCAGAGACTAATTTTTGAGGTAGGATATGGTAGCGAACAACATTTTTTTTTTTTTATTCTTAATTAACAGGAAAATCACGCTGTGACGTTACCCTTAAGGATGGCCTCCTCTCAGATTGTGACACGGTCCCATTTCATTTTCGGGGTGCGGACTGGGGTGGCCAACAACATCTATTATGTTGATGAACAAACGGTCATCTACCCTGCTGGAAACAACCTTGTGCGGTATAACCTTGACGAGCAGTCACAGAAGTTCATTCCAGGTATGCAGTGTTATGATTAAACTTCTACAACTGAAAGGTTCAGTGCAAGATCGTTATACTGGATGTGACAATTTTACAGAAATCAAGATTTGGATGGTTTTGAATATTGCTTTACTTTATTCATGCAACTGCAATACACATGATTTAAAATGTCATCCTGACCAGTACACAACATTGGTACATAGTGAAAGTATTATAGAGAATTGTATATTATACGGAAGTGTAATACCATAAAACATGAGATTGGCATTTATCGAGTTATTGCACTGGACCCTTCAACTGTGTTAAGCCCATGGACAATTCTGCAGCGCTTCTCGTTACCAAATATCAATTATTTTACCTCAATGTGACCGTGGTCAAGTATATAACCTTTATGCAACATTCACATGGATTATGAGTACGGCAGAGCAGGGCTTTTGGGAAGTTTCTAGAATGTTGTGTTTATGTTTATGTTGTGTTGTGTCATATCTGGCCTGGAGTTCCTTTGAACATAATGGGGAAAAATTTCGATGTGGGGAAAAATTTATCACACTCAATCACCTCTCCATGTAATACAGTTGGAGTAAACCCTAGCATTATTGCTATGAACTCTCATTCTATGTTTATAAAACCAACTGATGAGAAAGAAATAACTAATATTGTACACAAAACTATAAGTAAAAAATCTACAGATTGGAATGGTTTTAATATGTCCTTGATTTAAAAAATTATTGACTGTATTGTTTCACCTTTCACTTACATATGTAATCAATCTCTTATGGCTGGAAAATTTCCTAATGGAATGAAAATAGCAAAAGTCATCCCACTTTACAATTCAAGTGATAAACACCTGTTTTCAAATTACAGACCCATTTCTCTGTTATCACAGTTTTCAAAAATTCTAGAAAAAATATTTGTAAAAAGGCTTAATGATTTTATTTCAAAAAACATCATACTTTGTGAACAACAATATGGATTTAGGAAAAACAGAACCACCTCACTTGCTCTTACAGATTTCATGGAACAAATTACCAATTCTATAGAGAGAAATGAATACACGGTTGGGATATTTCTAGATTTACAATAAGCATTTGACATCATTGACCATAATTTATTGATGTCTAAATTACAGAAATATGGTATCCGAGGACTGGCTCATGATTAGCTAACGAACTATTTGGATGACAGGCACCAATTTGTCCGTATTAATAACACAAATTTTAACCTTTTAAAAGTCACGTGTGGGGTACCGCAGGGTTCAGTACTCGGGCCATTGTTGTTCATATTGTATATTAATGAGTTATGTTTGGTTTCCAAGGCACTCAAGTTTATTTTATTTGCTGATGACTCAACAATCTTTTGTAGCGGGCAACATCTAAAACAACTTCTGGATACAGTAGAGAGTGAACTTCAGAAACTTAAAAAATGGTTTGATGCCAATAAATTATCACTTCACCTTGGAAAAACAAAATGCATGATTTTTGGAAACCGGGCATCAAACCTTGACTATAAGATCGCTATAAATGAAGTTGAAATTGAAACTGTGTCTGAAAATAAATTTCTAGGTGTGATGATTGACTAGGGCTGCTCGATTAATTTTGAACATTTTGTGAAGCCTAATTGGCTAATTGAGCGAATCAGCTGTTTGATTGCAAATTGAGCAAAATGGTAAGGGGGTGACAATTGTTGGTTAGGGGATGAAGACTTTGCAGACCTTCACTTTGCGTTGTTCAGCATGTAATTTACCTCAATGTGTTTTCCAAGTCTTCGCTGAATTTATCTATTGCGTGCAATGCAACGCTTAAAAACCAAGACCCATATTAAAATGATTTTATTTTTAAGAAATCTTTTTAATGTTATGCAAAAATTATACGAGAGGTGATATTCATAGGTCTGCTGTTAATTCAGATTATTAACATTCTTTCAATCTAACACGGCAGCCTGATTCGGTCTGTCTGTTTCTCATTACCTCTTCTTAATCATTATTGGCCACATTTTTGGTTTTGATTGGTGAGTTGGCTGAATAAATGGCTTGATTGCAAGGTAGGAAAAGTACAGGGGAATTGATTTAAGGTGAGCTAATTGTGCCAAGGCGATAGAGGCTGTCCAACCTCGCTGGTAATTAGCGGACTTCAAATCACAGTTTTCTTCCCGGAAGCTCTTCAAACGACCGCATTAGGTATGTGTCATAGAAAAGATAATAAGCAAGCTCGTCTGTGTGCCTCATAGTGGCAGTTACTTTTATTGCGCTTAAAATAATTGCGATTCGATTAATTGAGCAGCCCTATGATTGACAATAAATTAAATTGGAAATCTCAAATAAACCATGTTACAGCCAAAATGTCTAGATCCATTGCAATTCTGTATAAAGCTCAAGACTTCTTAAACCAGAAATCTTTGTGCACTCTCTATTACTCACTTATCGTCCCATACATGACATACTGTGTAGAGGTTTGGGGAAACACCTATAAAACGAATACAAACTCCATTTTTCTGTTACAAAAAAAAAGTCATACGAATTATCAGTAAAAAACCCTATCGTGAACAAACCAATCCTCTATTTCTGCAGCTAAATATTCTAAAATTTTCCAACTTAGTGGACTACAGTATAATACAAACAATGTGCAAAGCTAAATCTGGACAATTACTAGAAAGTATCCAGAAGTTGTTTATGATGAGAGACAGTCAATACAATTTTAGAGGAACATTTATTTTTCAAAAACCAAAAATACGAACAATCTTAAAATCTCATTGTTTGTCAGTTACAGGAGTAAATTTGTGGAATTCTTTTTCTAAAAATATAAAAACAAGCACAACATTTGTAAGGCTCAAAAGACTCTATTAGAATCAAGTGGTGTTGAAATATGCCATGGATTATGTTAGTTAATATGTCTATGTTATAATATATATATCTGCACTTTATGTATATTTATATGGGTTGTGTTAGTTAATGTGTCTATGTTTATGTTTCTATTTAATATGAATGCAAACAACAACAATGCATTAGCATTGTTCTTACTGTAATTTTTTTTTTGGGATAGTTGTGTTTTGTTGAAGGGGTAGGCTTAAATAAGCTTTGGCTTCTGCCTACACCCTTTCGGTGAGCTTGAAATCTTTGAATCTTTCCTTTGATCTACTAAGTTGTTTTGTTGCAAGTGAACCGAAATAAATTTCTTTCATTCATTCATTCATTCAACATAATGGCTGACTGTTGATTATATTTTTCTTCAATGGTGAGCACTGTCAGTGCTTTTATTGCCGGCATATAACCACATTAATGGAAGTTTACTCATATTCACTGTACTGACTCAGCTTTAGTATGAGCCCTGGTGCCTGTGACCTCATGAGCTGGTTGTGTTTTATTGTGTGTACAGAGGCATAGTAATCTGTAGACGCTGGAGACCCCATATGGAATGGACAGCAATGCCACTCAAGGAGCTCTGGGCACTCCTTTTTTTTTTTTTTTTATAAATTTAGAATCTCCAATCCCACCCAAATCTGCAATGCCCAATTAGTGAACTATGTACAGGTTTTGCTCGTATGCGACCCCTTGCTGCCAACTCAGGAGAGTGAAGACAGTTTGCAGCTCTCCTCTGAACCGCGCACCTGTCAGCCCCCGCTTCTTATACATTCATTGGCTGATTCTTCGCAAGTTCAGAACGAGGGCAGAGGATACCTGGACATGACCAGGCTTAGAATCTTCCTGACGAGCGCCCGTCTGGCTAACAGGAGGCGCTTGAGCAACAAAGAAGGAAACTTTTATTTTCCCTTCCCGGCAGTCCCTTCCCAATTTGCAACCCTGTAGCGCAATTTCCAATTTTGCGCTACTCTGAAAAAGCTGCCGACCCCTGCCGGCTAGTAAGAAGCGGGGCTCGAACCCGCACCATGATAGTCACTTCTACTTTGCAACACTTTGCTTTACCGAGTGAGCTATCCGGCAGCCCTGCCATGCCATTCTTCTGGCCTGTAGTGGTTAGCGTACTCCGTTGTGATCGGACAATGCGATGTTGGTGACCTATATCACTCACAACGGTGGGTTAAAGTTTTATTACAAGGTCTGCAGGGAGCTGCATTATGTGGTTTATAGAGTACAGCACACTCCATGTCATCAGAACTGTTACTTTAATTTGTGCTGTGTGTGGTGTGGTGTGGTATATGTATGCGCAGCATCCTGAACAGCATTATGATTTTTTCTGGAACTTTCAGTCACCATTAATTTCACGTGTGCAGTGAGGCTCTCACGAACGTTGGAATTGACCTGTCTTTGCATGACCACTTTAGTGGGTCTTTTCAACCCTGCTAAGTGGATATAAAGGTAAAACCTTATTTGATTTGATAGATTCACCTCAAGCCACAAGTTTGCGGCTAACTGGTTGCGGACAACAGCGATGTCCTTTTCTGTCCTTTTTTTTAACATTATCCCCCTTAATCATTCATTTTTTTTTTTGACTTAGTCTTTTTTTCTGAGTAATTATCATGCATGAGTAAATATGATTATTTTCCATGGCAGAAGAGTTCATCTGGGTGAATGAGTGTAAAATAGCTTGCAGACGGAGTAAACATGTTCCCTCAGGCACAGAGAAGAGCCGGGGGATCGTGGCCTTGGCCATCAGCCCGGACCGGCGATACCTGGCCGTGTCCGAGAGAGCAGACCGGCCTCTCATCTCCGTGTACGGTCTGCACAAGGACCAGAGCAAGAAAAGGAAGGTACTGACAGCAGGAGATATCGCTGTGCAGGAGTTTGTCTGCCTGGCCTTCTCCCATGACTCAAAGTACCTTATCAGCCAATCAGGAGAGCCGGACTGGACCCTGTCCTACTGGGCGTGGCAGAAGCAGAAGGTGCTGGCTACAATGGTGACCGGTGGGCCCTCCAGTCCTGTCAACCAGGTAACAGCTGTGTTCAGGGGGCCACATCTCTTAGTATAATAAGGTATTTTTAATGATCAGACGTATGAGGTTCAATGACAAATAAGCCTTTTAAAAATGTTTTTTTTTCAATAAATCTTTAAAAATGTACAGAATACATTTATTTGAAGTTGGAAGAGTGTGTTTAAACAAGTCTTAATGGTTGCACAACATTTACAGGGTTTTAGTACAGTTTTGACTGTATTTGCAATTTCACCAGCCAAAAAATGTTAAGTGGCGCAACCAAAAGTTTCTTGGAAAAAAAAAAAACTTCCATCTTTTTTTTCTGAGTGATTTTTTTTTAGTAAATACATCTGAGAGTGTCTACTCTGCCTAAAACAACATTTTGTAGTTGAGCTGGGTATTAAAAGTCACTTATGGATTTTTTTATTGTAGGGGGCGGGTATTTGGTTTTCCAAACAATTTAAGAACAATTAAACTACGGTATTACACTTTGTTTATTTGAAAGGTTTTCAATATAAAATGATGCCCCCATATTAATATTATATTAATTCATATTTAAAATTACATATTTAATACATTTCACATTGTGTTAACATGCTCTGACGGTTGCGCCACCTGACATTTTCAGGGTTTGAGATGGCAAAACATATACAGAGGCGCTTGAAAGTTTGTGAAACCTTTAAAATTTTCGATATTTCTGCATAAATATGACATCAAAACATCATCAGATTTTCACACAAGTCCTAAGTAGATAAAGAAAACCTAGTTAAACAAATGAGACAAAAATATTATATTTGGTCATTTATTTATTGAGGAAAATGATCCAATATTACATATCTGTGAAGGGCAAAAGTATGCGACCCATGGATTAGTGATTCATTTGAAGGTGAAATTAGAGTCAGGTGTTTTCAATCAATGGGATGACAATCAGATGTGAGTGGGCACCCTGTTTTATTCAAAGATCACGGATTTATCAAAGTCTGATCTTCACAACCCATGTTTGTGGAAGTGTATCATGGCACAAACGAAGGTGAGTTCTGAGGACCTCAGAAAAAGTGTTGTTGATGCTCATCAGGCTGGAAAAGGTTACAAAACCATCTCTAAAGAGTTTGGACTCCACCAGTCCACAGTCAGACAGATTGTGTACAAATGGAGGAAATTCAAGACCATTCAAGACCCAGGAGTGGTCGACCATAAAAGATAACTCCAAGAGCAAGGCGTGTAATAGTTGGCGAGGTCACAAAGGACCCCAGGGTAACTTCTAAGCAACTGACGGCCTCTCTCACACTGGCTAATGATAATGTTCATGAGTCCACCATCAGCAGAACACTGAACAACAATGGTGTGCATGGCAGGATTGCACGGCGAAAGCCACTGCTCTCCTGAAAGAACATTGCTGCTCATCTGCAGTTTGCTAAAGATCACGTGAACAAGCCAGAGAGCTATTGGAAAAATGTTTTGTGGACAGATGAGACCAAAATAGAACTTTTTGGTTTAAATGAGAAGTGTTATGTTTGGAGAAAGGAAAACACTGCATTCCAGCATAAGAACATTATCCCATCTGTGAAACATGGTGGTGTTTCATCATGGTTTGGGCCTGTTTTGCTGCATCTGGGCCAGGACAGCTTGCCATCATTGATGGAACAATTAATTCTGAATTATTCCTGCAAATTCTAAAGTAAAATGTCAGGACATCTGTCCATAAACTGAATCTCAAGAGAAGGTGGATCATGCAATAAGACAGCGACCCTAAGCACACAAGTCGTTCTACCAAAGAATGGTAAAAGAAGAATAAAGTTAATGTAAAGTCCTGACCTTAATCCAGTCGAAATGTTGTGGAAGGACCTGAAGCGAGCAGTTCATGTGAGGAAACCCACTAACATCCCAGAGTTGAAGCTGTTCTGTACTGAGGAATGGGGTAAAATTCCTCCAAGCTGATGTACAGGACTAATCAAAAGTTACCGGAAATATTTAGATGCAGTTATTGCTGCTCAAGGAGGTCGCACCAGATACTGAAAGCAAAGGTTCACATACTTTTGCTACTCACAGATATGTAATATTGGATCATTTTCCTCAATAAATAAATGGCCGAGTATAATATTTTTGTCTCATTTGTTTAACTGGGTTCTCTTTATCTACTTTTAGGCCTTGTGTGAAAATCTGATGAGTTTTAGAGTATTAGTATTTATGCAGAAATCTAGAAAATTCTAAAGGGTTCACAAACTTTCAAGCGCCACTGTATATATCATAGTCCAAAAAGGTTCATACTGTCTGTACTACCAAATTAGATTTAATATTCTTATTTTCCAATAGAAAAGGTTTTATCCTACCTTAACATGTTTCGACGGATGTCTTCCGTCTTCTTCAGAAGAGTCACTGATGTGAGTGACCTATCTTATCGGCTGATGTTAACGAGGCGTGGCCGCCCTGTCAAGTTTGACTCTTCTGAAGAACACGGAAGATATCCTTCAAAACATGTTAAGGTTGGATAAAACCTTTGCTGTCAGAAAATAAAGACGTAATATATTTATAATTTTTATGATAAACTGGAAATATGTTCAAATTGAACAGATTTTATGGAATAAAATGATGCTTATTATGAATCATTTAAAATTATTTTTATACCTAAGTAGTGCGCTCGGACACAAAAATCTGCATGTCACGTCATTGATATAATAATATATGACATTATTAAAGGTCAATGCAGTAATTTTAGATAATTAAACAAACACAAATATCTTGTCAGAAAATTATATCAGTCGGCTTGCTAATATAATTTTATTTGCTTGATGAACCCTGGTAGATCATGTTGTTTAGGGTGGGTCAATAGGTAATGTGTGTTGTCCCCAGTTATCCTCCATTACTGAACGCTGTGTAAGCTGGTCTCATTATTGTATCTCCCTGACGACGATAGTCGGGAGATACTATGGTTTAGTTCCGGGGCCACCGCCACCGCGCCTGCAGAAATTTTCCGTTCCGGGCTCTGGAACAATGACAGGAATTTTTTCTAATTTTGCTCAGATGTAGATATTCATTTGACAATGCTCAAGATCGATTTTCGGAAATTTTGGATGTCCAATATAGCTGCCGGCGACCATTTTGTGCGAAATTTGGGGATCAGGGAGATACACGACTCGCTCCTTGTGGCGACCAATTTATCTAGTTTAGTTTAGAATTTTCATTCTGGCTTCCCTATGTTGTGTTGTTTCTATATTGTTTTGTTTATTCAGAGATGCCAGTATCTGCCTGCCTGATTATCTGTTTCCTGACAGTTTGTTTTTGAGAGGCAGAGTATAGATTAGTTATGGCCACTAAAAAATCTTATATTCACTCATGTTAGTGTCTCTGACCAAATTCATTTCTTGGTGATACACAGTTAAAATTTATTGTAACCACTTTCCTGGCATCCTAATCATAGTTTAGTACGAAAGGCCCCAGGGTTATGTGCTGCAGTATTGATGTAAAATACTTTCTGACACCGTGCATGATGCAGGTGAGCTTCAGTCCCGAGGACAGCACACAGATGTGTGTGAGCGGCCACGGTGTGTTCAGGCTCCTCCAGTTCACCAATGGCTCCCTGAAGCAGCTGAATACCCAGAAGAAGAAGATCGTTCACTATCTGTCGCACGATTGGCTGTCGGAGAAGCGGGTGGTGGCCAGCACAGACCTGGGTCAGCTGCTGGTGTTTGAGTCTGGAGAGCTGCTCTGGGAGATGCACGTGCTGACCAAGCCCTCTACTGTGGACTCGGAGACCACTCAAAGGTGCTGAGACCGTCAGAAGTGTATTTGAAAAGGCTAATCACTCTCTCTGTTTCAGCCTGAAGTATTGACCAATCAGGTGTCTGCATCACTGTGTTTAGTATCTGACTTATACTAAGAACTGAGTTTTAACGTCATGAGTTTTTAGAGTTAACAGACTTGTTTTTATGGTCAAAAATTTCTCACACAATGTGTAGCTTGGGTGGCACAGTTGGCAAGAAGTCTGTTTGAATACGGCCTGGGGCCTTTCTGTGTGGAGTTTGCATGTTCTCCTAGTGTTCGCGTGGATTTCCTGTGGGTACTCCAGTTTCCTCCTGCAGTTTAAAGACATGCATTTCAGGCTTGTTGGAGACCCAAAATAGCACACAGGTATGAGTGTGAGAGTGAGTGCTGCGTGAATGCTGTATGAGCCCTGTGATGGATTGGCGAGCTGTCCAGTGTGTGTCCCAGAGTCAGCTGAGACAGTCTCCCGCTCCCCATGACTCTTGTGTGGAAGAAATGTGAAGATAATGGATCGATGTATGGAGGGACAGATAGCTTAATTGACATACACACTGCCTGTCTGAAAAGAAATTTCCATTTGGATTCAAACAAGCTAATACTTGACCATATGATTGAATCATCATTGCAGTGATAAATATGTTTATTTTAATCCTTTTAATTTCTCTTATTTTTTTAATCCTTACTAATTCAGTTTTTAACTTCTCATTTCTTAACTCATTCCCTATGGCAAGCTGCTGCCAATGGCACGACAAATTCTACCATTCCCTACAGAAAGCCAGTGCCTGAGGCGTGGATAAGGTTGTTCGTAGTTCCGTTGAAAACATGCATAATACCTGACTATCGCGTCAATATGACCAATCTCACAGCAGTAATAGCGACCCTGACCATTCGCAGTCCGATGAAAACACAAAATTGGTTGACGATCGCGGTGATGGGCCACCAGTACTTCATCTACAGGAGGGGAGGGGCTGTGGCTGAGCCAGGACAGGTCGTGGTCGAGGCGCACATAGGAGCTGCTCAGCGTCACGTAGCAGGCAACCAAAATGACAATTGGAATGATGTTACAAATACCCAAAATGACACTGCTAGTTTGACATTTGAATTTAAACCTGCTAAAAACCTTTATTTTGAAAATACAGATGTTTAACTAAACGTGTGTTTATATTGTGTAATTTAGACAAGAACACCATTGCAACCACCTAGCAACGCCCTAGCAACCACTTGGAACTCCATAGTCACCACCTGGCAATGCCCTAGCAACCACCCAGAACACAATAGCAACCACCTAGCAAGCACCCGGTGCACCATAGCAACCACCTGGCAACGTCCTAGCAGCCACCCAGAACTCCATTGCAACTGCCTAGCAACGCCCTAGCAACCACCCAGAACACTATAGCAAATGCCAAGCAAACACCTGGAACACCATAGCAATTGCCTAGCAAAGTCCAAGCAACCACCGAGAACACAATAGCAATGCCCTAGCACCCATCTGGAAAGCCATTTTTATCACCCAACAATGCCCTAGCAACCACCTGGAACTTCATAACAACCTCCTAGCAACACCCTAGTAACCATCCAGAACACGATAGCAACTGCCTAGCAACACCCTAGTAACCACCCAGAACTCTATTGCAACCACCAAGTAACGCCCTAGCAACCACCTGGAACTCCATAGCAACCGCCTAGCAATGCCCAAGCAACCACCCAGAACACCATAGCAACTGCCTAGCAAGCACCCGGAACTCCATAGTAACTGCCTCGCAATGCCCTAGCGACCACCCGGATCTCCATAGCAAACGCTTAGCAAGCACCCAGAACTCCATACCAACCACCTAACAACGCCCTAGCAAGCACCCGATACTCTACAGCAACTGCCTAGCAAGCACCCGGAATACCATAGCAACTGCCTAGCAACACCCTAGCAAGCACTCGGAACACCATATCAACCACTTAACAGAACCCAGAATTTTCTAGTTGAAAGAAGTAATTGAACCCAACCCTGGTGCTGGAGAAGGCTTAATGGAGTGGTTTGACTCACCCATCTTTAATGCAGTATCATGGCTGAAATGAATGCAAGTCTGGTCAGAAATAAATGTAACATTTTAAAAGCTTGCAGAAATATACCAAAATGAGTGTGCACCGTGATCAAAGCTAAAGGTGGCCCGAGAAAATATTTAAGTATGCAACTTTTCTCATGTCAGGCGGTCTATTCGGTTTCGATCTCCTGATTACAGTGGAGCACTTTTTCCAGCTTAGATGGCAGCAAAAATGCCTCGCTTACAGTCTGAATTTTATTTCAGAGATTTTGCAGTAAAGGCAGAGATGAAAATATGTAACCCCAGCACAGGCTTGTGAGCATGTTACAGTAAAGAGCATGTGCTCTGGAGTGTATTTCATAATTCTGGGCATGGGCAGTAAAATGTTTGCACATAATCTGCAGGTCAGGACTCGCTTCGGTGGAGAAGAAGCAGGAAGCTGAGACTTTATCCCAGCCGGCGCCCCAGGTCACTGTCATCAAAGCGTACTCCAAAGGCTTTGTGTGTAATGCAGGGCCAGGTCTGGTGCTCCTGTTCGAAAAGACTGAGGACAAGGATGGCTACAGGAAGTGCTCTGAGATCCGGGTACTTATACACTCTCTGCAAATAAGATGATTTCTATTGTTATTACATTACGGTTATGTTTAGCAGACCCTTTTATCAAAAAGGACTTAAAGCCGATTAGGCTAAGAAGAGGCCAGTCCTTTCTGGAGTATGAGGTGAAGGGCCTTTCTAAAGGGCCCTGTTGCTGCACTGGTCTTAATGAAGAGTTACTAAGGTTTAGAGCACCAAGCTTACGAGTCCCAATCTGCTGTGCTTGGCTCGAGGCCGTCAGCCACCTCCACTATTATTGGCACCCCTTCACAACCATAGAGCCCTCTCCACTATTATTGGCACCCCTCTACAACCATTTAGCCCTCTCCACTATTATTGGCACCCCTCCACAACCATACAGCCCTCTTCACTATTATTGGCACTCCTCCACAGCCATACAGCCCTCTTCACTATTATTGGCACCCCTCCACATGCATCCAGTCCTCTCCAGAATTATTGGGACCCATCCCGAAGCATCCATTCCTCTCCACAATTATTGGCACCCCTTCACAAGCATCCAGTCCACTCCACTAGTATTAGCACCCCTTCACAAGCATTCAATCCACTCCACTATTATTGGCACCCCTCCACATGCATCCAGCCCCCTTTACTATTATTGGCACCCCTACACGATCATACAGCCCTCTCCACTATTATTGGCACCCCTCCACATGCATCCCGTCCTCTCCAGAATAATTGGCACCACTCCTCAACCATATAGCCCTCTCCACTATTATTGGCACCCTTCCACAACCATACAGCCCTCTCAACTATTATTGGCACCCCTCCTCAACCATACAGCCCTCTCCACTATTATTGGCACCCTACCACAGCCATTCAGCCCTCTCTATTATTGGCACCCACCTATGGGTCATATAGTTCCACTGCCTTGTGGATGACCGTGGAAAGTCAAAGGCTATGGGAGCCAACCCAGACAGAAAGGCCGGACAGATGGAGTTCGTTAGCACTGGCACTGCAATCGTCTATGGGAAAGAAAACCCTGAAAGAAAACACGAACCTGTAGGTACTAGGTTGAGCGTAAGGCTAATCACCTCACCTCGGAAAAACAGCTGATTACGGAAACTATAGACAAGTCGAAAGATACAAGAAAGGGGAGGTCAGGTGCCAAACAAGCTTCAATTCAAAGAGATGAAGATGTTACCATGATGCATGAGGATGAAAGCCATACGGAAGTTCACATACCGAAAGATACTCTGGCTAACCCTAAGATCATCAGAAGAATAGGCACATGGAACGTCCGAACCATGTATGCTACGGGAAAAACTGCACAGGTAATGAAGGAAATGGTAAGATATCAACTGAACATACTAGGAATTAGTGAATGCAGATGGACAGGGTCTGGTAAAATCAACACCCCATCTGGAGAGACCATTATATACTCTGGAAGATCAGACAATCATCACAGTAATGGAGTTGCCATAGCTATGACAAAACAAGCCTCCAAGTCACTATATGAATGGAATCCCATCAGTGACCGAATCATAACAGCTAGATTCTGGTCGAAATACATCAGAACAACAATTATACAAGTTTATGCACCCACCAACGATGCAAATGAAGAAGACAAAGAAAACTTTTACGATCAACTGCAGAAAGTCGTTGACAAAACACTGCATCATGACATCCTGCTAATAATAGGAGACCTTAATGCAAAAATTGGAAATAAACTTGAGGGAGAAGATGGAATAGTTGGGAGATATGGGATACAATGTGAAAGAAACGATAACGGAGAGAAGTTTGTTTCTTTCTGTGGCCTTAACAACCTAGCCATCACAACAACTATGTTTCCGCAAAAAGACATCCATCTGCACACATGGATATCACCAAACAACAGACATAAAAATCAAATAGACCGTATTGCAATAAATGGAAAATTCAAGAGATCAGTAAATGATGTTAGAGTAATGAGAGGCGCAGATCTAGGAAGTAATCACAACCTAGTAGTCCCCAAACTAAAGCTAAAGCTGCACAAGGCTGAAGGAAAAGCTGTAACATCAAAGAGATACGAGTGCTGTAAGCTGAAAATACCAGAAATAAAGCAAAGATTCTCTTTAGAACTGAGAAACAGATTCAGCGCCCTCACCAACATTGACGAAGATGATGTAGACAGTCAGTGGACTGCATTTAAGACCATCTATAATGAAACAGCGAAAGACATCTCAGTGTCCAAAAAAGAAGTCCAATCAAGAATGGATAAGTGCTGACAGCTGGAAACTTGTTGATGAAAGAAATGTATTGAAAAATAAGATAGACGGAACAAGATCAGAGAGAATCAAAGAAAAACTGCAACAAGAATACAGCAGCAAAGATAAAGAGGTAGAAAAGAGCATGAAGAGAGAAAAGAAACAGTGGTTTGATCAACTCGCTACTGAAGCCGAAACAGCTGCAAGTAAAGGGAATATGAAGGCAGTATATGACGTAACAAAAACGCTATGCAATGAAAAACAAAAGCAAATGGAACATATAAAGGATAAAGACGGAAGACTTCTGACAAAAGACAGTGAAGTAAAATCCAGATGGTAAGAACACTTCAATGAGGTTCTCAACAGACCTGAACCCCCAGAACCAGCAGATATAGTTCTTGATGAAATCGAAGCACTGCCGATCAATGTAGAACCACCAACACTGAGTGAAATTAAAGCGGTCATTAAAGAGCTAAACAATGGAAAAGCACCGGGAATTGATGACATCACCAGTGAACTACTACGAGCTGACCAAGACACATCGTCTAACCAGATTAACTACCTAATCACTAAAATGTGGCACAATGAAAAAATACCAACAGATTGGAGAAAGGGGTTAATTATCAAACTACCCAAGAAAGGAGACCTAACATGCTGTGAAAACTGGAGGGGAATAACACTAATTCCAACAACATCAAAAATCCTAGGAAAAATCATCATTAAAAGAATAGCAGAAGAGGTTGATAAACATCTAAGGGAAGAGCAAGCTGGTTTTAGACCAGGACGAGGCACAACGGAGCAGATCTTCATTCTCAGGAATATAGAGGAACAAGCAGTAGAATGGAACTCGACCCTCTACATATGTTTTATCGACTATGAAAAGGCATTCGACAGCGTGCATCGAACAACACTATGGAAAATAATGAAACAATATGGAATACCAGAAAAGTTGATTACCTTAGTAAAATGCATGTACAAAGACAATGAATGTGCAGTCGTAAAATCTAATGAAACTTCTGACTGGTTTAAGATCAAATCAGGTGTGAAACAAGGCTGCAACATGTCCGGTTTCTTTTTTCTCATGGTCATAGACTGGGTCATGAGAAAAGCTACAGCTGAGAACAACACAGGAATACAATGGAATTTTACCACCAAACTAGATGACTTGGATTACGCAGATGATATTGCTCTCCTATCCAGCACAAAAGACCCACTACAAAGAAAACTTAATGGTGTCAGCAAATTTGCCCTCTCCGTTGGCCTTAAGATCAATGCTGCAAAAACATAAGTAATGAGACTGAACGCCAACTCCAGTCAGTCAATCACCAGCAGAGATGGAAACGAGATTGAAGATGTCAAATCATTTATATACCTCGGAGCCAAACTGACAAGCACCGGAGGAACCAGCGAGGATATCAGAAGACGCCTTGGTCTCGCCAAATTGACTTACAATAAACTAGCTCCAATTTGGAACTACACCCGAATTCCAAAAAGAACTAAATTCTGCCTATTCAATTCTAATGTTGTGTCTGTCCTCTATGGCAGCGAAACTTGGAAACTGACAAAAACTGATGACAACCTTTTAGACACCTTCCTTCACAAATGTCTTAGGAGAATCATGAAAATCCACTGGCAACAGAAAGTGGCAAATGACGAGGTTCGGAGAAGAGCTGGCATGGAGAAAATTAGACACCATTAAATTAATTAGACACCATTAAGAGAAGGAGATGGAAATGGCTGGGGCATGTGTTAAGAATGGGGAACAACAGGCACGCCAGAACAGCAATAACATGGACGCCAGAAGGAAAAAGGAAAAGAGGTCGACCCAAGGAAACATGGAGAAGGACAGTAGACAGAGAGTGGAAAGAGCTGGGATTTCCGTCATGGCCAGCGGCAGCCCAAGCAGCAACCGATTGAGACAGATGGCGAGGACTTGTCACCGGCCCGATTCTCCTCGCGGAGAGACGGAAATAAGAGAGTAGAAGAGAAGAAGATTATTGGCACCCCTCCACAACCATGCAGCCCTCTTCGCTATTACTTGCACCCGTCCACAATTTGTGGCCCCTTTCCAGTGTCAATTTCTTCTCTCTACCATTATTGGAACCTTTCTAGAAACATCCAGCCCTCACAACTACTCTATACACCTCTCTGCTATTATTGCCACCTTTCTACAATTATGGGTACCTCTCCACTATTATTTATACCTCTTCACTATTATTGGCACCCCTTAGCAATTATTGGCACGTCTTTGTAATTATTGGCAGCACTTCGTAAGCATGCAGTGTTCTCCACTATTATTGGCATCTCCTCACAATTATTAGTACCTTTCCACTATTATTAGTACATCTGCCCTATTGTTGGTACCACTCAACAATAATTGGGACTTCTCCCATATGATTGGCACCACTGTTCCCTCTAAGGTGTTTTAAGGTGCAATTGTACACTGCTCCCCGCCTCTTGGCGCAGAAGAGAAAAAAGTTGCGCACTCAAATATCCCCGATCAGTTTTCACTTTTTTTTTTGTTCTTATCAGTGGCAACTGGCAAGTAGGGAGGCTCAAAACAATTTGTTTAAATGAATTAAGATCATTTGAAACATCTTTTTTCCAATGATCTTATTTCATTTGAACTATTTAAAAGGTCATGAAACACATGCATTGCTTCCAACACCCCAGTAAAAAAAAGCGTGAGAAGTTGGGAGTCATAACGCAGGTGAAACCACTACGCACAAGGACTTAAATTCGGGGGGTGAATCTCTTACATACGCGTTGATTGAATAATTGCTCACTACAGCAGAGGAACGTAAATATGCCACTAAAACTCACACCAAATGTGTGAGAGTTGACAGGTATGCGTTATTAATTAAAACTGGCCACACCTGATAATGCTGAGAGTTTTCGGAGTTTCCGTAATGCTAATTTAAATGAGTGCCTGAAAACAGGTCGCGACCAATCATTAATTTTATGGGATGGGTTTCAGCATCCTCTGTCACAGTGGTTCTCAAACTTGGTCCTGGCGCCCCACTGTGTATGCTGGCTTTTGTGCAAACCACAATTGCAATTGTAGAATTTTTAAAAGCTGTTATTTTTCTTTATTAGCTACTTTCCATGTTTAGAGCAGTTATTTAACATCTTGAGCCCCATTTTGATGGACATATCCATTGTGCCATAAAGAACAAGAGCAATCCGAGATTTCTGATCTCCGCCAAAGGATGAAATTGATACAAATGCAAATGCGGATCCGGATCATCAGCAAAATTTAATGGAGTCGTCCCTGGACCATCTATCTCTGGTAAAAATTTCATAAAGATCCATCCAGTAGTTTCCGAGAAATCTTGTCCACAGACAGACAAACAAACAGACAAATAAATAAATAAAATAACGGACCCGATCGCATTATCTCCTTGGCGGAGATAATAAAAATCCTTGAGCATATTGTGCTTATTTTTCGATATTGTGAGGATTTTCAGGTAAAAAACATTCTTAAACAGATCAAATTGGACTGAAAAAGATCAGTAAGATCCAAATTAGGTTGCTGATCACTGGTGTTTTGAGTTCTTTCAAAATAATTAGCCTGAACTTAATAACATGAACATTGACACCTCACAGGTGTGACTTAATTGTTTGCCTAATAAATAGTTTTTAGTAAATAAATAACTATTTAATAAATAGTTCGTTTTTGCATCCATGTGTCAACAGTTTAACCCATGTGAAACCTATTAATTATGTGGATTAAATGTTTGGTTAAATTGTTTCCCTCTGCATTTATTCATACTAGTTTCTAATATATTTCAATGTTTATATGATTTTTTTTATTATTCTTCATGGCATATATAGATTTGTCAAATGTGGCTTAAGAGTGTAAACAACTGCTATAAACATAAATTCACCTAATTAAGACAAATCAACAGCTAAGTCTACATTTAGTTGTTGCTCTAGTATATCATATTTGAACTTTAAGTAGTAGGCAGTTTCAAGGCTATTTTCTTACAAATATAATCTACCATGTTATTATCAAGCATGCTTTTGTGCCAAGAACGAGTTAAGGTTATTTATTTTGCATTCTAAAGAATTGTTTGCTCAAATGTTTGTGTTTTATCTCCAAGTGACTTTTTTGCATAATTGTTCATGTACTGTAATGACAATAAATGGCAAAATATATTTCACATTTATTGTCATTACAGTATGTGACCTAGGTATGCAATATTTCATGTTGTTAAAATAATCAAAATGTTTATTAATCATTATAGTAATTTATAACGACATTTGGGATTAAAGAGATGATGCTATGGTGCCGCCAGGTTTACGTAGCGTATGCGTCTGACGTCGCCCACAGTTGCTCAGGTAGGAGCTCAGTGGAGTTGAATGCTTGTTCAGGAGTTTTAAAAATTAGAGGGAACATTGATTGGCACCTCTCCGCTGTTATTGGCGCAGTCCATGATTATTGGCAATTCTCCACAATTTTTGGCACTTCTGAATAATTATTGGCGCCCCTTCACCAGCATCTAGCCCTCTTTCCAATTATTGGCACCTCCACAATTATTGGTACCCCTCCACCAGCATGCAGCCCCCTCAACTTTGGCACCCCTCTGCAATTATTGATTCTGCTTCCACTATTTTTGGCAGCTCTGTGCTATTCCTGGCACCTCCCCACAATTATAAGCACATCTCCTCAATTTCTGGTTCTTCTCCACTATTATTGGCACCACTTCTCAATTATTGGCAGTTGGCACCACTTCACAAGCATCCAGTTTTCTCCACTATTTTTGGAATCACCCCACAATTATTGGCACCTCTTCTCAATTATTGGCACCTCTCCACTATTATTCGTATTTCTCCACTATTGTTGGCACTGAGTAATTTTTACAGCCTCTCTTTGGAAATGAAATAACTTTGAGTGCTCCCCTGCAATATCTGATATTACTGGAGAACACAGCGCAGGTAATTTGAGACTATTTCTTTCTGCAGAATCTGGTCATCCAGGGTTGTCTCTTGTGCACGCTTCTTGTTAGCTCACTTCACAGTTTTCAGTGATGGGACTGATATGGCTGTGGAGGAGGCTTGATCTTCTGGTTCAGTCAAATATTTTGCTGTTCATTTGCACTAATGTTCTGGATAAATGTTTTGCTGAAAGATCAGAGGATGACCCATTTTTATTTTTTAGCACAGAACAGCAGGATTTAGCTGTTAGTGTCCTGGTATGGAGTCCCTGATGCGGAGGACCCTGAGACAGTTGTCAGGCTTCACAGCATCACAGAACCTCCATCATCCTCACATGTGGGGATCAGGCTCATATCAGGACAGCCACCCTTCTGCTGCGCCAAACTCACCTTGAGTTTTTCCTCAAAGCTAAATATTCTTTCATACTGTTGAACGCACATTACTGAGGCATGGACTGTAACTATAGAAAACTATTGGAACTTACAATTGTGGTTAAATGACAGGACAAGCCTTTTTCTTGTTCCCCAAATGTTTGTGTGTGTGTGCGCGTGTTTGAGAGTAATATAAGTCCTAATATATATGCTGTTGTGTTTGTGTGTATATGTATGTGTTGGTATGTGTGTGCGTATTATAACAAACATACACACCGACATACACACACTCACACACACATGCACACACACACATAGAGTATGAGTGACACTCGTGCATGTGTGTGAAATGTTACACCCATGTGTGCATGTATGTGTGTGTATCATAAAAGTTGTGTGTGTGAATTATAACACGTGTGTGTGTGTGTGTGTGTGTTATAACACTTGCGTGTGTACTTGTCTGCTTGTGTTCTGCAGATCCCCCCTGATCCGTGCAGCTGTGAGCCCAGTCAGGCTGAGCAGCAGGAGTTTGGGGCCCTGTGTATCAGTCCGTCAGAGGAAACCCTCACAGGCTGTACGCACCATGGTCAGCTCTACAGCGCTGCCCTGGCATCTGCAGAGATGGGCAAAGTAAGTTGGCCATTGGCTGATGTACTTCGTCAGGCTCAGCTTGATGTCGCCCTCACTCTGAGACTGAAGACTAAACTGACACTGATTGCATTTTTTCAGCAAGGCGGTCCAGCCCAGTTTGAGTTCCTGACCGAATCCTTCCACTCGGCCACCATAACAGGCCTGTCCATCTGCTACTGCAAACCTATAGTTGCCACTTGCTCACTCGACCGCTCTGTGAGAATCTGGAACTTTGAGACCAAGTAAGATGAGCTTTTGTTTTTCTGATTTTCTTGGTGCAGAGCTGAGCCTGATTTAATTCAACCTGTGGCTGGTGGAAAGCTTTGTACCATGATCAAAGGACATTCCTCAATGTTTTGTTAATACATATATCTTGAAGTGATTACAATGTGATTTAAGTTATAATCAATGGAAAACACCTTTGCTTGAGCCACCTCTGACTGTAACACTTTGTTGATTTGCATTTTATAAGTAGGATAACTGCAGGAGTCCTGCGTGATAACTGCATGATTGTCAACCTGTTTTGTTCACCACACAAAGGCCCTTTTGTGAAAAATACTGCTCAGTTTGTGCAGATTGAACGCATTGTATTCGTGTTGTTCCTTAAGATTATTTACCAGATCATCACAGGTTGGACAATCAAAGTCATTGTACTTCTTGGGTAGTATTTCCAGATTTATGAAATGTATTCTAAAATATGCAAGGTGATGTTCTCTCATATTTGAAAGAGTGTTAGACCTGATTATCTGCTTAATTTCCTCAAGTTCGCTGGAGGTGTGCAGAGAGTTCCAGGAACAGGCTTTAAGCGTCGCGCTGCATCCCAGCGGCCTCTTCCTTCTGGTGGGGTTCTCTGACAAACTACGGCTCCTGAACCTGCTCATGAATGACTTGAGGAGCTTCATGGAGTTCAGCGTTCGTGGCTGCAGGGAGGTGGGCTGCACGGCCAATCCTTGCTGTGGTAAAGTGGCTTTCACACCGTCGGGACGCGAAACGAATTCTTCGCACGGCAGATAACATTCAAAGTCAATGCAAAAGACGCAAATCTTTTGCTTTGAATTTGAATGTAATCTGTGGTACGAAAAAATGTTTTCGCGTCCGGTGTGAAGGCAGCATAATAGTCTCGTGGGCTAGTTTACCCACGTGGAAACAGTAAGAATGCATTTTCATAGACTGGAGCTGGACAATAGATAACAGTATTATTCTGACTGCTTTATAGACATGAAGATTTAGCTGCATTTGAGACTTCACATTGAGCCTAAATTGCTTGTGTTGTTTGTAAGCCAGCCACAGCATGTTTGTTAGCACCAGAAGTCTTTAGCCTTCAGAAACACGATTGACAATTCTTGATTGTTATTGTTTGTGAAATTTTCATTAATACCGTAATTGTTTACCCTTTCCTGTGAGGTATCGTTCAGGAACCAATCGCGAGAACACAGGATTGCAGATCAGGAGATTTGAGCGAGGGGGATAACCCACACAGGGCAGAAGGCAAAAGTACAGAGTCCACAATCCAAAAGTCAAAATCCAGTAGGGCAGAATCAGAGTCGTAACCAGGGCAGCAAACACAGAATTCGTCGTCAGGCAAAAACAGATTCGGTACACAGGCACAGGTTTGTCGAAGAAGCAAAAATCAAAAACCAAAGGGCGTATTCGAATCGTTACCAGGGCAGCAAACACAAAAATTGTAGTAGGGCAAAAAGGGTTTGTAAACACAGATGCAATGGTAATACAAGAAGGGCAAGCCAAAAAATCAAAAGTCGGACGGCCCAGTCAGAAGAGAAACTCAATGAGTACAAGGCGGATAATGAGCAGCACAGGTAAACACGAGAGATGTTCTGACCAGGAAGTTCTGTGAAGAGACACCTAATATACACTCCAGGGAGATCACTTGGTACATAGAACACAGTGCAGGAAATGAGACTAATTACAGAGGGTGGCACAAAAAGGAGAACCTAATCACATAAAGCAGGCAAAAGCCAAAATGCGGACAGGGATCACAAGACAATCCTTTTGACCAACATACGGCTCCGGTCAAGGAGTTCTAAGGTGCATAGATAATGAGAGAAAGGACAGCACAAGCAGATGTGGAGAATCCACAGAGAAATCCATCAGAGAAGATTAGGGAGGGACAAGAGGCGGAGACTAGAGCAGGGCGAGTGCTGAGAGCTTGTTAATCAATTTGTAAGTGCAGCTATACAATCCCTAGTGCTTGTTAGTAAGTTAGTATTACATATACAATGTTAGTTGGATTAGTAATCTTAGCGAAAACAACAAACTGTTAGTATTGGTTAATAAAAATAGAAAAGTAGAGTGAAAGTAGTAAACGAGATGGGAAGGAAGGTTGAAATCCAGAAACCATTAAATCACCCGAAAGAGTGGCACGCAGTATTGGGGCTGTGATCAATGACAAGACGAGACCAGACAGGGGGAGACAAAGTGCAAAGAAAGGTGGAAAGCAAAACATGGACCGGATACAAACTATAGTTAAATGCAAAATATGGAAAAGTAAAACTAAGACAATGCAAGATCAAATCGATGTACCAAATCACAATACGCATACCAAAGAATAGTCAGACATAGCAATGATTCAAATACCAATAAAACATAATATCAAAACATGGCAAATAGAACAAGACATGGCAAATCAGAGCATGAACATGGCAAGACAGATCAAAATCATAACATTTGCCGCAGTGATCCGTGGCCCTACTTAAGCTTGTCAGTTCGTGCATCTGATGGATTATATTTAGATTATATTTACTATTTATTTATTTATCCTTCGTTTGGCCAGGAAAGTCATATTGAGATATGAGATCTTTTTTTCCAGGGAGTCCTGGTCTGAACAGCAGCACGACCAGTCTCTCACATATAAACATATAAAAAATTGACATTTCAACACACACAATACATAAAGCAGCACAGAGGAAGAGGACAGGCATACAGGCCATATCAAAGATGTCTAAAGCACATTTCGTCTCAAATCACAGATCAAGTAAAACGACTACATGTTTCTTTCAGGGCAGTTTGTAAAAGACTTTTAAGAGAATTTAAAGACGCGAGTGATCCTGAGATTCTGGTAGTTAAAGGACCATTGTGTAAAATGGGGGGGGGCAGTGACATCCAGCGTTCAGATTCTAGACTGCAGCGCTCACTCACTCACTCACTCACGCTCACCCCTCCCATCGGCAAAAAGACAGTGGCCTCCGAGGACTAAAACACTTTTGTGGAAGTGGCCACTTCCACGACTGGGATTTATACACGAGAAACACATTCTCTAGCTGGCTGGATTGTCCGGTCGGGCTGCCGTACCAACATGGCAGTCCAAGATGGCAACGTCTCTAAAGCAAGGCCCTTGCTATATGTATATCTAAACGCACAATTGTAAGGCTACGAAAACCAAACAAATTAAAATTTTTTAGTGATTATACACTTATATAAACATATTAATGGGTAGTATATTCAGATTTTGTCAATAAACAATGCCAGGTATTACACACTGGTCCTTTAAGTGATGACGGGTTTATGAGCCAGCTCACGCCGAGATTAGCCAGTGGGGTAAACGGGGCAAATGATCACATGAAATTTGTTGTTTATTGCCAAAAATGATATGCTTTTGTACTTGTAGTCCAGTTTGTTGTCCACTTTTGCAAACTGCATATCCTCTACACCAGGGGTCCCCAGTCTTTCCCAGAAAGGGCCGGTGTGGGTGCAGGCTTTCATTGCAACCAAACAATTACGCACCTGATACTACTAATTCACCCCTGGACTCTTTGCTAATAACCCTGATTAGTAGCATCAGGTGTGTAGCTGCTTGGTTGCAATGAAAACCTGCACCCACACTGGCCCATTCTGGGAAAGATTGGGGACCCCTGCTCTACAAAAACAGGCGAGAACCTCGTAATTTGTTCCTGGCCAGTGGGATACCACAGTTTCAGCAAACATTTGCAATGTAACTCGATGCAAGCCGAGCAGTGACATAAATTTCTGTTGGCCATCTCTGTGCAACCGTCACTACACTGCGGGCAATGAAATGAATGAATAACACTGAATGGCTATTATTTTGCCATTAAGCTAGCTAGCTAGCATTTATTTGCAACAAGTATGACTAGCTATACCAGCAAACTACCTAGCGACCCAGTTTGTTAGCTAATTACATCTTGCGCACATAGCGAAATTGGAAAGTGCTTTAAAAGTGAAAATTAAAAAAAAATCTATGTTTAAAATAAAATAAAAAAATATTTTGCATTACTTGTCATCCTCCTTTCTTTTTAAACCTTGCCACATCACTGCGGTCACACTGGACAGATACAAGCGCCATTCACGTGTAGCCGCATGAAATCCAAATGTCTGATGATTGACAACGGTTTTGGGGGGACCGAGGTGGTTGCCGCGATTATTGCCATCATGTAAAGATGGCGGGCGACAGTGTGGTGAGCCCTTAAAATATCAGCACCACATGTCCGTGTGCTTTCAGTTATGGAGAATGTTTGGAAAGGTGAGATTCTGGATATTAAAAAGTACTTGATTCTAAAGATCTAGTATTCTAGATCTACATCTCCATTGCTTACAGTAATGGAGGATGGTTTTCCTGCAGTGTGCCTTCAGTAATGGAGGATGGTTTTCCTGCAGTGTGCCTTCAGTAATGGAGGATGTTTTTCCTGCTGTGTGGTTTCAGTAATGGAGGATGTTTTTCCTGCTGTGTGGTTTCAGTAATGGAGGATGTTTATCCAGCTGTGTGCTTCCAGTAATGGAGGATGTTTTCCTGCAGCGTGCTTTCAGTAAAGGAGTATGTTTTCCCTTCAGTGTGCTTTCATTACTGGAGGATGTTTTCCTGCACTGTGCTTTCAGTAATGGATGATGTTTTTCCTGCAGTGTGCTTTCAGTAATGGACAATGTTTTTCCTGCAGTGTGCTGTCAGTAATGGAGGATATTTTTCCAGCAGTGTGCTTTCAGTAATGGAGGATGTTTTTTCCTGCAGGGTGCTTTCAGTAATGGAGAATGTTTTTCCAGCAGTGTGCTTTCAGTAATGGAGAATGTTTTTCCTGCAGTGTGCTTTCAGTAATGGAGGACACCTTTTTGCTGCTGTGAATGGAACTGTTATTCAGATTTACTCTACAATAACATTCGAAAATGTCCGCAATTTGAAGGGACACAGTGGAAAGGTGAGATTCTGGATATTAAAAAGTACTAGATTCTGAATATTAAAAAGTACTTGTATATGTGTAGCTTTGTGCCTTTAATTTACTTAGAGGCAAAATTCACAAAGTCAACATTATGTTTTTTCAAGTCTTAAAAAACAAGTGCCTCAACACTAGCATCGGCTCTGAGGCTCTTCGTTTCCGGACTTTTCATCTTCGAGGAAATTTCATCCCCAGACACTATGTCCCTGGAGAGTTCATGCCCGATAATGCTTTCCCTCTTCCTGAATTATAACCCTGATCCTTAACGTAACTCGAACCATTATATCATGGTGATCCTTCTGGTGTCCATCCATCCATCCATTCTTCTGTCAACAAATTGGTGGTATGTTTTGCTATTATTAGGGGATGAAAAATCTGGGGATGAAGAGTCCTGTTACCACTGGCATTTAATGATAACATACATGCTCGAATACATTCTATTGTCGGTTAAGGACGGAAAGTGCTGCAGTATCAGTGTGTGTTAGAGGACAGTGAGTGTATTGAAGGACAATTGGAGTGCGTTAGAGGACAGTGGGATTGTGTTAGAAGACAGTGGGAGTGTGTAAGAGGACAGTGAGAGTGTGTGTTATAGGACAGTGAGAGTGTGTGTTAGAGGACAGTGAGAGTGTGTGTGTTAGAGGACAGTGGGAGTGTGTGTTAGAGGACAGTGGGAGTGTGTGTAAGAGGACAGTGGGAGTGTGAGTAAGTGGACAGTGGGAGTGTGTATTTGAGGACAGTGGGAGTGTGTGTTAGAGGACAGTGGGAGTGTGTTAGTGGACAGTGGGAGTGTGTGTAAGTGGACAGTGGGAGTGTGTGTAAGTGGACAGTGGGAGTGTGTTTGAGAGGACAGTGGGAGTGTGTTTGAGAGGACAGTGGGAGTGTGTGTTAGAGGAGATGTAAGATGGTTGGGCACTGGTTGCAGGTTCGCTCCATCCTGTGGAGTGAGGATGACAGCCGGTTGGTGTCGTGCGGAGCGGACGGTGCCGTGTACGAGTGGAACACACTCAGCACAAAGCGCGAGTCGGAGTGTGTCCTGAAGACCTGCTCATACAGTGACATCGCCATCTCCCCCGACGCCAAGATCGTCTTCGCTGTGGGAACAGACTGCACGCTAAAGGAGATTCAAGACCATCAGGTTTGTCACAGAGAAAACTGCGCTGTGATGAGGAGGGTTAGTGTAAAGATTTTGAAGTTTACATGATATACATCTGCAGCCCTCAAAAATTGGTGCGAACTGTCGTTCAGGTTGCACAGAGGTTACGCAAATTAAAAAACGTTCACGCAAAACGAATTAGCAAAAAAAAAAAAAAAGAATCTGATTTCTCTTGTCCAGCAATCAAAACAAAACATGTTCATCTCGAATGTTTCCCTCCTCTTCCATAAAACCCAGGAGAGCTCAGAAAGGGAGGCAAAGCACCCCCCATTCATATGGCCCCGCTCGTTACATCGGCGAACATGTATATGGCTATAACACTACAGCCAACAGGGAATTAGGGGGGCACAGCACAGGAAAAAGACTTTTTGCCACACCGTCAATTCTGAACTTTATACTCTGGCTGTCAACTTGCATGAAGAGGATCCTCAACATTCCCACAGAGAAACAAATGTTAGTAAAATAATAATAATAATAATAACAATAGTAGAACTCGCCTCAACCGTCTTTGTACAAAACCCAAAACCAGTGAAGTTGGCACATTATGTAAGTCGTAGATAAAAACAGAATACAATGATTTGCAAATCCTTTTCAACTTATATTCAACTGAATACTTTGCAAAGACAAGATGTTTAATGTTCAAACTGAGAAAGTTTTTTTTTTTTTTTTTTTTTTGCAAATAATCATTAATTTAGAATTTAAAGGCAGCAACACATTGCAAAAAAGTTGGCTCAGGGGCCTTTTTACCACTGTGTTACATCGCCTTTCCTTTTAACGACACTCAGCAAAAATGGTACTTTGTGACTAGTTCAAGTTCAAGTTCAACTATGGTCATGCTTTATAATCAGTATCTAGTGTCAGCAGATAACTTGAATCTGTTGATTGTTTGGTAAATTGTAATTTGCCCTGAAAACTCACCAGAAGTCCCCATTTAAAGTATAATTTCACAAAATTTTTCACAAAGTATGCCGTACCCCCCTACTATTGCTAGGTTACCAACACATAACACCACTGCTCCAAAAAATTCTAGGGGAAACACTGGTGAACGTCAAAACTTTTCGAAAATGGTTGTTTAAAGATGACTTTTCTATCAATTTGAATGACGAAGGAGACATTTCATGCCTGCGAAACCTGTTTTGCAAAACTTGTTTTGGCGTACCCAAAAAAAAAGTACTTAACGCAAGGGGTTACGCAAGGTAAATTCCACATAACCTGCTTTTTGGTTAGATTTTTATCCCTAAATCTAAAAGTAGATTTTTATCCCCCCGGCATATAATGCGGGGGGATATAGCGATCAGTTCGTCCATCCGTCCGTCCGTCCGTCCGTCCGTCTGTGTGTATAGTCGTTTCCGGAGCATAACTCAAAAACCGTTCAATGTTTCTTCACCAAATTTGGTGTGTACATCTGATATGCCATGTAGATGTGCCTTTTGGCATTTAGGAATTTCTGAAATTTTTATTTTTTGTGTTTCCATGGCAACAAGTTGGACTTAGTCTCTGGGGAGGGTAGGGCCGGTTTCCGGACAATAACTCAATAACCATTCAATATTTCTTCACGAAATTTGGTGTGTATATCTGATATGCCTTGTAGATGTGCCTTTTGGTATTTAGGAGTTTCTGAAATTTTTATTTCTTGTGTTTCCGTGGCAACAAGTCCCATCACCCTGGTGTGTGAAATTGAAACTTCTGCTTGTTTTCTGAGGATGTTATGAATCTTCGATGCATGTACAAGTTCTCTTGGCATGCACCTTTTTATCCCCCCGGCATATAATGCGGGGGATATAGCTATCACTCTGTCCGTCCGTCTGTCCGTCTGTAAACATGAGTTTTTCCAGGCCATATCTCGGAAACTATATGTGCTAGCTTCACCAAACTTGACACACATGTCAATCATGATGTGTAGATGTGCCTTTTGAGATTGCTCTGTCCGTCCTTCTACAAAATGTATCTGGCCATCTGTAAACATGACTTTGTCCGGGCCATATCTCGGAAACTATATGTGCTACCTTCACCAAACTTGACACACATGTCAATCATGATGTGTAGAAGTGCCTTTTAAAGCTTGTTACACAACCTACAGCCGGGGGGATCCGCCATTGCCAGATGGCTCTTGTTCAAATTCTGAGGGCTGCATCTCTTAGTGCACTCTTGTTTAAAAAGAGTAGTGTTTTCTTTCTGTTTCTACAACGCGGACACTTCAGTCCCTGCAGTGCTTATCATCCACCCACCCGTACATCACAGGATGTTTTCTCTGAGCAGTGAAACTCTCTCTCACACCTCTTCACCAGGATCAGCTCATGTCCTTTATATCTGATTGATTACACATATACAGAAAAGATTTCTTTCACAGCAGCAACATTTCATGCTGAACTAAATAACATGTTATGAGATTACGTTTAATCTCTCCTACTCAAGTACGATAGAGTGGTTTTTTGGTCATGTTGATCATGTGATCATGGTCATGCCTGTTGTCTCAGAACCTGCTTTTATCTTAAAGCAATTCTTACCTTTCTGGCATGCTTTTCTGTTACTGTGTTGTTGTTTTTTTTTTGTTTTTTTTTGTATATTGTGTGCCAACTATTTATTTGCTTAGTCAAATGAGATGCAATTTAAGCAAATCATTATTTTACTTTTAAATTACTATTATTTTTTTTAATTAAATTATAATTAAAAGTGTGACCTTAAGGTCTTATGTTCTGATGTGCAGTACCGTTCAGAAGTCTGGATCCCTGACCCTGCATTCACACCCAGAGTTTCGATTCGACGCGAGCACTCCGATCGCTCTGCAATTTTAATTACATGTTGGCAAATGAAAGTATTACTTCATTCTAAAACATGGACATTTCTGTATGATTCCTGACTTTGTAATGGCACTGTATATCAGTAAGAGTAATGCTGGTGATAGGACTGGCTCTGTTCTGATTGGTTGTTGACTCACTGACAGATACTGAATTGTACGCACAACGCACTACCCACAACACGCATGTGAACTTCTGAACTGAACTGAGCTTGACTTAGAACTAAAAAAAAAAGCAAACTGAACAAATAAATATATTTTGTTTTACTTTGATTTTGTTAAAAATAAATGTCAACAACTTCAACTTTCCACAACGTCTCCCTGGAATATGTTTGCAAGCGAGTCACGATTGCGCACCTACACCCCAAGAAGTGGTGAGCAAAGATTGTTTGAATGGAACCAAACAAATAGGACGTTTAGCCACAACAGTTTTGATTGGTTGTTGACTCGCTGGCAGATACTGAAGGCTATGTTTTGATTCGTTGTTGAATCACTGAGAGATACTGAAGGCTCCGCTCTGATTGGTTGTTTACTCACTGACAGATACTGAAGGATGTTCCAGCTGAAGATGAGACATACACGGCTGTCTGCTTCTCCCTGTCAGGCCGAATGCTTTTCACCGGCACGTCCTCAGGGACCGTCAGGGTTATGAAATATCCGCTGTCCTCACAGAAGGACTGGACTGAGTTCCAGGGCCATGCTGCACCAATCACCAAGGTACCCATCATGCATTGCATGCAGCCCATTGGGTGGCATTTTTTCCGCTTGTGAGTGACTGTCTCTATTCTTTGGATACATTCTTCAAAACTGAACTTTTTTGGCTTCTAGTTGCATGTTAGGACCAGGGCTCCTATTCATGAAGAGACTGTCACTTCTCGGGGTGACAACTCCTAAAATCCCAATAGCTAAAGGACTGTAGAACTCAGAACTCAAAACGTATTCACGAACAGCAGTGCCTTTTATTTTAAGAATATGGCCTAGATTGCTTCTGCGTTTGCTCAGTCAGATGTTGTTGACCGGCCAGAGGAAGACAAAATCACAGAAGATGACCCGAGAAACATGCAATACAAAAAGAGAAAAAGAAGCTGCTCTTCCCATGAAGAGATGAGTGGAGCAAGGTACCGTACTGGCAACTGATCAAAGTCAAGTCGCTGTTTGAGGATATTCACCTCGACTGTTGCCGTACTGACAAAAAAGAGGAAGTGGGGGAGTAAATCTCGCTGAAGTTAATGTTCGTCCTTTAGAGTGATGAACAGAACCCTCTCAAATGTAGGGAGAAATGGGGAAAATGCCGTTTCTTTTCAAGTTTTGTACGCGTCCCATCTGTTAAATCCAGGCCACTGCTGTGTTGCATCTGGATTGTTGTCCCTTTATGAGAGTTATGGGGTCGCTTCTTTCCTCTAAATTATCATACAATAAGGAGGGTCCATAAGGCCCTTCATAAATTGCCCATTCTGGGAGTTCACAGACACTAGACTTTAATAGCCCGTCTCTTCATGAGTATGACCCAGTGCTACAAAATAAGGCATAACCTGATGAGACTGAGTGACACTCTCTAGGGATTTGAGTGTTTCGGTGTTGTGTTTCTGCTCCAGTTTTGAGATTCTCTTGAGATTCTGTTTTTCCCCTTTTTATCATAAATGCTCAAATCAGAAAATATTGCATGAAATTATAAAATGTGTCTTGTCTCTATCATAATGCTTGGTACAATTTTGAATATATTTCTCTAATTATTATGATGATTTAACCAGAATTTTACAAAAAGTAAAATTGTATAAAAAAAAACCAGAGCGTATTTCACCGCGACGCCATATATCTGATCTTTACTTCCAAAATTAAATCAACTCATTCTTGCATTACCACTTCTAGGGTTGGGAACCAAAACTCGGTTCCAAATTGAAACCGAGTAATTCATGTCAAGTACCGGGTACCGTGGAGAAAAAAAAAATTCTGTTTTGCTTACCGGTTCCTAAACATGACATTAAAATTAATCGGTGCAAACATAGGCTACATATATTTGCAAGGCCGTGGCTCGTCTGGCTACTTTCCAGGACCTTTTTTCACCTGCCTGGAGTCAGGACCTGTTCCCTCACGCATCAACACTGCGGCAAGCTAGAGAGCTAACGTGTATGGCTAGTTCGTTTCAGCAGCAGACACCCCGCTAAAGATGTGCTGCGGAAGATGGTCAGAAGTGTTGCTTAACTTTGCGGAAGAAAAAGAATTTGAGGCAAAGTGCAATGCGGGTGTGAAGTTCATTACCTATACTGCAAATCTGACGACGCATTTAAGTCAGCATGACATCTATGTGAACGAGCGTACCACGTCTGATGTTTTGGGTTTTCCATGTCCGAGTGCTAGCCTCAACCAGCGCCGGTGTTCTGTCCATTTTTGCTACTCATCAAAATATGCTAACCTCACGGTTCTGTGCTTGCGCAGACCTAAAATCTCGGCTTCTGTTTTTCGCTCACATCTTAAAGGGGACCTAGTATGCTGATCCTTCTTTTAATACATATTAGTAATGTTAAAATGTTAGTTGTCCATACTCAACCTCTGAAAAGTTTCTAAACATAAGAGACAGGGGTTTTGCCGTAATCCAAGAACGTGATTTCGTGAGCGTGATTTCCTCACTGAACAGCTCCTCCCGAGATCTTTGCGAGATCTGGACAAAACCTGACGTCAGGTTGTGCCGTCCAATTAGTACATACCTAGCCAGAGCCCATCACGGCGCTGGACCTGCCCACACCGGAAACTATTCTAGCAGGCACTAGCAATGGCAGATCATACTATGCCTTGGTAGCATCAACACTTTTGGAAATACAAAAGAAGAACCTCAGATCATTTGAGGTGCAGTTTTGTCAGTATCTCTCTCAAAGCTTGTCCGTTTACTTTTGGACACAAAGAAAAACACTTATTTCTCTTCCAAAAGAGGATGCCACCAGAAATCAGTGGGTAACTTTTTTTGTTTGCTGGCCGCAAACAGCCATGACCAAAGGGAACGTTAGCTGCTTGTGCTCAGCATTTCACCAAAGACAGCTTTGTCAATAAAGGATAATTCGACACGGGATAAGTGTTTCAGCTGCTTCTCGAACCTGAAGCAGCTGCATTGATCAAGCGCTCGGTGCCACAAGCTGTAAGTAATGATATAATGGCAAATAATGTAAGTGAAGCTAAGGTGTTACGTGTCGCTAGCAGGACCACTAGCGTTAGTTAGCACTAACAACTGGCCTCAAACGCAGGCTTTGTAAAATATCTGAATATAAAGCCTGTATCGGTCGCGACTGCCCGTCATTCACAGACACAGAAGCTGTAAGTTGCTTTTACTGCATAAGCCAACCTGACATGATCGCCAGTTGATTGTGGCTGTAGCACAGCGGCTAACGTAGCCAAATTACTGTTGCTAATGTTTGTGTCCTAAATATGCAAGAGTGATATCAGGGGAAATTCTACAGAAGGAGTGTGAACATGAACCTCATTTGAAGCTAACCTTTAATACTTGTTTGTAATTTGGATGCTTGGTACAACTGTTCATAGTAACAGAACTTGCTGTCTGTAAAACCTGTATTGCAAGGGTTTGTCTCTGTGGTTATGACCGCTCGGTTACCAGCTACTTTTATTTTATTATTTATTTACGTCTACGACCCCACCTGGGGTATGAGAGCCATTAAAACTTACATTAAACAAATTAAACAATGAGACATGATAAAAATAATTGTACAATGAAAAAGAAAGGAAAAAAAAAGAAAAAAACGCAATTAGCTGTTTAGCAGAACACAGGAGACAAATTAACCCTAAGGTACACATATTTGAAAAAACTGATTGCCAAATTTGCCATGCAATTAAGGAAAGTTCAACATAATAATCTTGATAAACTTGGCGAGGTTATACAGTCGGGTAGAGCTTTTTACATTAAAAAGTAGACTGAATTTTTCTTTGCTTGGGCAGGTCCAATAGAATTTCTTAATTAATGTTAACCTCTCTTGGCTAAGTGAGGTACAAACAAGAACATAATGAAATTCATCACAGAGAATATTTTCTTTGCATAGAGGACACTGTGTGACATTGGGTGAATCAGTAGGGCGGTAACGGAATTCAGCAATAGGCAAGTGATGGTTTCCGCATCAAAATCTAGCTAAAGTCGTTCTGTATGGGTTACTCAATTTTGCAATATAGTTCTCCAAATTAAAGTTCATTTTAACAGTTTTATAGAAGGTGCATAGTCGATTGTTCAATACTTCACTGAGCCAGTTTTGAATGGCAATATCTTTCAATCTACGATCAAAACATTTGCTTACATTGCACTTTGAGTAAGTATTAATACTGGTATCATTCCACATTACTGAATATCCAGTGTCATCTAATAGGGTCTTAATATAAAAGATCCATTTTGAATGTTTGAATCAGATAAAGACCTCATGAGGCAATACATAGTATTTGAAAGACTATTAGGTGTAGTTACAATATGGAGCCAAAAATTCAACATTCGAAAATGAACATTATGTTTAAGTTCTACTTAACCAAGTTCACCATGCACAATACAGTTGGCTGAACGGTAGTTAACCCTCAGTAGATTTTTCAAAAATTTCCTATAAAAGATTTCTATGTGAGAGATATTTGAAAAACCCCAAACTTCACAGCCATACAACAGGATTGGAGTAATCATTTGGTCGAACAACTGACATTGGATATCAATAGGCAGATCCAGTTTAATAGCTTTTGTCTTTAGACTAAACAGTGCCTTTCTTGCCTGGTCAATCTGCTTACTTATAGCTTTATTAAACAAACCATTGTAATTAAATTGTAGTCCTAAGTAAGTATAGTCATAAACAACGTCAATTTTAACATCCCCGAAAACAAAGTCTGGAAAAGATCTAACCTTGCCTCTTGAAAAGATAACAACTTTGGATTTACTTGGATTAACACATAGGTGCCATAGTTTACAATAGTCAAAATCAGCATTCAAAGCACTCTGTAATTCAGATGGTGACTCGGCAAGAACAGCAGTGTCGTCAGCATATAATAAGGTGTACAATTTTAAAAACACCTCTACATCTTCATTACTTAAAACCTGTCTTACATCCTCAGAAATTCTACTCAGACCACTGTATTTATTACTAATAAACCGCTCAAAATCATTTAAATAAATACTAAACAGTAGGGGGGAGAGGTTTTCCCTTGCCTCACCCCGACTTCACAAGGGAAGACAATTGACAGTTTTTTACCCATCTTCACACAAGACTTAGCCCGTGCATACATGTTATAAACAACTGTGATGACCTTTCCATTGATACCAGATGCTATAAGCTTAGACCACAGTGAAGGTCGATGCACTAGGTCAAAAGCCTTTTTATAATCTATAAAGGCACAGTAAAGCTTCTTGTGTCTGCTGAGGTATTTCAATTAAGGAATGGAGAACAAATATGTTGTCCAGCTACTGCATGTTAGTTTGCGTGCTGTGCTAATTAAAAATGCTCCTGGTTAACTTATTTGCAGAAATTATGATTGATGCTTACCGAAGTAACACAAGCATATCAATGCTGCAGTTTCATCATAATTTTGCCCGATTGTAGCCACTACAGTTAGTGATCGCTTCACTTATCCATGACCTGGATCAACTGGATACTTCACAAATGTCTGAGCAAGCTCTCTGGTGCTACTGTGAAAGCTATATGAAACGCAGAAGCTCTACCGGTTTACAAATGATTTCTCTGCACTACCTTGACATAATTTCATCCTCCTTTACAAATTGTCTTGGCAAATAAAAAGCCAAAAAAGGCGAAGATTAATTAGGAAATTCTTTCCTGTAGAAGTGATCGATTCGCTAGCTCCACATAAGCAACTTGTCCGCGCTAGTGGAACTTATGGTTTGCAAAACCTGTATTATGTTCATAACATAACCGAGCTCTCTCTAGCTGTCGCGTACTATCCATAAAGCTGCTTCCACATCAGACACAAAATTAATTTTTTGCAGGACAGATTAGCTTACATTCAAAGTCAATGCAAAGGCAGAATACAGGCGTAATGGGCGCGTTAAGCAGCTTTCACACCGGATATGAAACTAATTTTTCGCACGGCTGATTACATTCAAAGTCAATGCAAAAATGTGAATACACGCGTTATGGGCACGTCAAGCTGCTTTCATACCGGACGCAAAACAAATTTTTTGCGCGACAGATTATATTCAAAGTCATGACCACTTATCAGCTACTGCATGTTAGTTCGCGTGCTCTGCTAATTAAAAATGCTTCTATTTAACTTATATGCAGCAATTATGATCGGTATACTTGTGTTACTTCGGTAAGCATCAATGTGACTGTTTCATCATAATGTTGCCTGATTTTAGCCACTACTGTTGAAGCTAACCGGAGAGGTGCTATACGTGTCTGTCGAGTTGGGCTGCAGTTAGACCAGATGTAGGTTTTACAGAGCTTGGGGTGCGTTTTTGGGTGCTTTCACTTAACTTATTCATGACCGTGGTCAGCCTGATGCATCGCCAATGTCTGGGCAAGTTCTCTGATGCTACCGAATAAGCAATAGGGAAGCTCACAGGCTATAGTGTGTCTGGTATACCAAAAGATTTCTCTGCATTGCCATCGATTGAATATTAAATTCTTTCCTGTAAAAGTGATTGATTCGCTGGCTCCACATAAGCAACGGTTCATGCAAACGGAACTTAAGATCTGTAAAACCTGTATTGTGTTCATGACATAACCGCAGCTCTATCTAGCTCTCAGCGCTATCCACAATGTGCCAATTTTCCGAGAGGAAAAGCTGGTCATTCTGAAGCAATAAGTAAACCATTACCAAGGGCAATTTCCGAATAGGCCGTCTAGCCTGGAGCTTTCGCCCCTCCGTCATATACCAGCGCGGAAGCTATTTATTTCTCCACGCTAACAATACACCACAGCTATGTACACGAACCAGCAGGTCCTAATACACACCAAAGCAGTCCAAAAGCTGTTGGTCGTCTTTTAGCTGCTCCTCACTGTCCATGTTTCCCTCTAAACTCAGACCCACCGGATTTCTACGGTCTCCGGTCTACACCTGGGTATGTCGACCCGTTCTACAAATGTGTCTGTATGTAGTGGATTCTAGCTTTCCCTGCATCCTAGCTACAGAGTAGCAAAACCGCTGTACTCACCACTGTTGCTGTAACAAACTGTAGCCGATTGCAAATTCGTGCTTGAGCTGCCAGACTTTCGCACTGCGTCCTCCACTTTCGCCATTGCGTTAATTAGAACAAGTTAATTTCATTAGATTTATACACATGTACTGCGTTAGATTGCAGAATATGTCAATTCCTTCGGGAGACGCGTCAGTTTCACTCTGAGGAACCGGACCTGGAAAACTGTGTTATGCTGCCTCGCCCCGCCTAGATCCGCCCTCCACAGAGCTGGCCAGTCAGAAGAAAGTGGGCCAAAATACTAACTTGGAAAAATAGCATAATTGGTCACCTTAAGTATCTTCAAAAATTAAAAAAAAAATTTCAGTGCGTCTTTTGATATGTAAGCGAATATACACTGCCCGGCCAAAAAAAAAGTCACCGTTTGGAAGTTAATGAACAAATTCTAAAATTGGATCATTATTGCGGTCATTAATGTTTCAGATGGCAATAATCATTTTAACCCTGACTGATGAAGTGCGTCGCTATTCATATCTTACAAAATCATGTCGGAAAACACATTCTCTGATGGTGGAAAAGATGTTACAGTATTTCAGAACGGGCAAGTTATTGGCCTGTATTTAGCAAAGAAAACCATGAATGACAAAACCAAGCAGGAGGAATCATTTTCACAAACAAATTTTCCACCACAAAATCCTGACCTTTAACATAATAAAAGTTATTGGGATGTACTCAAGACCACCGAGTGGTTCAACCATTATGTCGAGAAGACAAGATCTTGGACAAAAATCATGGCATTTCTGATCGAAAAGATATGTTCTGGCATTGCATATAGTTGTCAAAACAATGACAAGACAAATATGCATTGTAATCAAAGCTACAGGGGTTCCAACTAAATATTTGTGTGTGCAACTTTTTTTTTGGCCAGGCAGTGTATATTTGCATATTCACTCTGGATTTTCCTCAAAATGCAGAAATTAGATGATAATGGCGTGTGGCATGTCTTTAAACAAACTATCCAATTCATTATATAATGAGCAAACAAATAACAAAGTAACTACAGTAGACGGATTCATATTGCAATATTAAGGCAAAATCAAAGACTTTACGATCGCTTTGGATTAGGGTAGCACTTTTTGTTAAGACTGCACAAATTGTCAGAGCACCGGCACATCGTGAGCACGTGCACTAATACCAGGGACAGCCAGCCGCGACACATTTTTCGCTTCGGCATTAAGGGGAAAGATGACCGAAGACAGAACTGAGGAGTGTCACAGAACGGTAACGGCAACGGCATTTGTTGTTAATGAGCTACATCCATTCTCGGTTGTTAAATCGCTGTCATTTAGGTAGGCAAGGTAAATAAAAGTCGGAAAAAAGTTTTATTATGGCGTATGGTATGTGTATAGTAACAGTTATTGTTATTGTTATCAAAACACTGACCTGTATTTTGCCCCTCCCCCCACTCCCCCCCAATATTGGAATCGAAACTTGGAATCGATAAGAACCAGAACCGATAAACAGCAGAATCGGAGCAAGAATCAGAATCCATAAAACTCAAATGATACCCAACCCTGCCACCGGCCGGCAAGCAGACGGATGCACAGACAAACAAATGGGTGAAAACGACCTCCTTGGCAGAGGTAAAAATCGCTCTATGCGTAACCCATAAATTGAGTTAAAACCCGGATCGGACCTCTGCTCATTGTTTTGGTGATCAATTAAGAGTGGATTGAATGAGAGGAGTGCAGCTCCATAGCTTTTTCACTTTGCCTGATACCCCATCACTGTGCCCAGCCGTGGGTGTCATTTACATGTATTTATAACTTGGGCCTCATTTACATGTATCGGTTTGGTCTGAACATGCGCATTCTATTAGCTATTTATCGTCTGTGGAGTCATATTTGCTGGCAGTTGCTCTATGTACAATGATAGCTGTTTTTCGAGGTGTGCAGGTACGATGAGAGTATTTTATGAAGTATTGCAGAGACACAGCTATGCATTATCCTAGTGACCATCAAACATGAACGTCAACCGTAGAAAATATGTTATTGCACGGGCCGTTATACATGGACATTGTCAAAAAAGAGGGAGAAATTCGAGTTTCGGTGAAAGGGTGGCTGTTCTGCTTCACAGCAGTAAGATTTTATCTCCATCTATTTAGTGTTACTATGCGGCTTTTCATCCTTCAGACATTCCAGATGTTTCCATTTATTGGGATTCTGAGTTCCTCTGCACTTTTCTCCTTGTTTTCTTGTATTTATTTTTCACGCACTATTTGATTACTAATTTGCCTGTTGCATCACTTAGTGCATTCTCTTCTGTGCACTAGTCTCCTCGATTATGAAGATGTGCATTTTAAAGCTCTTTTTTTTGGACTGAAAAAAGCTGTGACCGAAATCTATGGCACTTGGTGTCATTTTTAATCGGAGCAAGAATCAGAATCCATAAAACTCAAATGATACCCAACCCTGCCACCGGCCGGCAAGCAGACGGATGCACAGACAAACAAATGGGTGAAAACGACCTCCTTGGCAGAGGTAAAAATCGCTCTATGCGTAACCCATAAATTGAGTTAAAACCCGGATCGGACCTCTGCTCATTGTTTTGGTGATCAATTAAGAGTGGATTGAATGAGAGGAGTGCAGCTCCATAGCTTTTTCACTTTGCCTGATACCCCATCACTGTGCCCAGCCGTGGGTGTCATTTACATGTATTTATAACTTGGGCCTCATTTACATGTATCGGTTTGGTCTGAACATGCGCATTCTATTAGCTATTTATCGTCTGTGGAGTCATATTTGCTGGCAGTTGCTCTATGTACAATGATAGCTGTTTTTCGAGGTGTGCAGGTACGATGAGAGTATTTTATGAAGTATTGCAGAGACACAGCTATGCATTATCCTAGTGACCATCAAACATGAACGTCAACCGTAGAAAATATGTTATTGCACGGGCCGTTATACATGGACATTGTCAAAAAAGAGGGAGAAATTCGAGTTTCGGTGAAAGGGTGGCTGTTCTGCTTCACAGCAGTAAGATTTTATCTCCATCTATTTAGTGTTACTATGCGGCTTTTCATCCTTCAGACATTCCAGATGTTTCCATTTATTGGGATTCTGAGTTCCTCTGCACTTTTCTCCTTGTTTTCTTGTATTTATTTTTCACGCACTATTTGATTACTAATTTGCCTGTTGCATCACTTAGTGCATTCTCTTCTGTGCACTAGTCTCCTCGATTATGAAGATGTGCATTTTAAAGCTCTTTTTTTTGGACTGAAAAAAGCTGTGACCGAAATCTATGGCACTTGGTGTCATTTTGCAGGTAGTGTTTAATTTTTCCTAAATTCAAGGTGAGTCTTAGTTATATTTTTTTGTGCCCTGAGATGGTTATTACGACTGATGAGCAGTTCCTGCTGACTGTGGCGGAGGACGGCTGCCTGCTGATCTGGAAGATTATTGATCAGGAGAGGCCTGTTCTGAAGCGGGACAAACAGTGCTACTACAGCAGCGAGATCCTAATAACGAAGACTGACCTGGAGGAGAAGGTACCCACCCTGTGAATCCCATCTGGCCGCATCTTCCTGAATCAGTATTTTATCAAACACATTTCATTTTGCTGATGATTGCTGAAGCGTTGCAGCGATAGCATCTTGAAGAGCTGTATATCTGCTTTGCAGGCGCATCGTTCGTAAAGACACTGCCTAACCCTATCAGGGTTTAAGCCCTATACGAATGGACTTTATTTACAGGGTTCATTTTGCTGTGACCTATTCACAGCTGTTGCAAACCTTACTGGTGTCTTGGCATGTTTAGCGAAGTAGCCTGGTAATTATGTGGACTGTAGATCTTAAGCATCTCTCCATCATGTTTTAGTTTTGAGGGATATCGCAGCCTCTGTGGCCGCTGGCAGTCATGGGAGGTTATTCTTACGCTGCAAAAATACTGCTGCTCCATTCAAAATCAGGAGCTCTATTTACTGATGAATGTGGAAGATAATAAAACCTATTTGCTGTAGCCTGTTGCTGAACATGAAGAAGGTCAGTGTTTTAGTGTTTTGGCTTTGTAATCAAAGAAATTGGCCTTTGGAGTTTGCACTGATAAATGCACACAAGAAACCATTCCCTCTCTTGGCAGCGTTATATGTTTGAATTGTTTCATCTCAGCTTTCATCTTAAATCATCAGGGCCATTGTTTTTAGCCCCTTCGGCATGGTAATATTGTGGCCTATCTCGTTCTGTAAGGCAGGGCTTATTTTCTCTAGCAGTGTGATGGAGGACTGTGCTCATGGAGCTTATGATCAACTCAGAGCTGTGCTCATGGAGCTTATGATCAACTCAGAGCTGTGCTCATGGAGCTTATGATCAACTCAGAGCTGTGCTCATGGAGCTTATGATCAACTCAGAGCTGTGCTCATGGAGCTTATGATCAACTCAGAGCTGTGCTCATGGAGCTTATGATCAACTCAGAGCTGTGCTCATGGAGCTTATGATCAACTCAGAGCTGTGTTCATGGAGCTTATGATCAACTAAGAGCTGTGCGCATGGAGCTTATGATCAACTCAGAGCTGTGCTCATGGAGCTTATGATCAACTCAGAGCTGTGCTCATGGAGCTTATGATCAACTCAGAGCTGTGCTCATGGAGCTTATGATCAACTCAGAGCTGTGCTCATGGAGCTTATGATTGCATCACAAATTGAAGTTTACTCCTTAGAGCGCTGAAATAAATTTTCAAACAATTATAAATTGTGCTGCTGTTGATTTTGGTATCTTACATCTTGTAGCAATAATTGCTGCATTTCGCACTCTAAGAGTTAAAAGCTTTCATTTTCCTTTCGATTGTAGTAATTTGTCTCGCTTTTTACCTACATTTTCTGCCATTTTTGTCTTAAACATGAGGAGATTAATTAATATTGTTTTTCCTGCCGCATCAGAATCAGAACATGCAGGAGCTGAAGACGCGTGTGGAGGAGCTGAATGTGGTGAATCAGTTTCAGCTGCGATTGAAGGGCATGGATCACGAGAGGGAAGTGAGAGAGATGACTGATGAATTCACGCGAGAGATCGAGTCCCTGAAATCCCAGAACCAGGTGAGCTGCAGTGACTCCATGCTGCACACCGCCGTTAGCACGTCATGTCTCTTTCTCTTCAGTCTAGATTGTTATTACTTGTGGGTTCGGATCGCTGCTGCTGATTTTGTTCCTATCTGTGGCTCTCTACCAAATTGGAAATTATTGTTTTGAGAGCAACGGTCTGAAAAAGTAATTGACCTCTTGATTTCTTATATTTTTGCTGACTGTTCATATTTATCTGTTTATGTGTTTCAGATCATTTGACTAATTGTAATACTGGACAATGACAACCTGAGTAAACACACAATGCAGCTTTTCAATGATAATATGCAGATATTGACTACAGTTGAGGTGAATCCAATAATTTATCTACCTTTGTCAAGTGATATTTACAGAGGCGCCACCGAGGTGGATAAATCATTTTATCATATATTTCCTTAGAAATACAGGGAATCTGCTCATGTGATACGAGCGCGAGGCAAGAGGCTGTATCACCCCTCCGGGCAAAAATCCTTTATCACCCGTATCTGCCCGCCGGGCACACTGCAAAAAGTGATTTTCAAGAAAGGGAAATTTACTTATTTTAAGACTTAAAACACTCTTTCTGCCACCATTTTCTTAGCAAGACAAAAAATGTATCCTTGATTTGACTACCTTGCCAATGGGGTAAGTGAATTTTCTTAATTTGGCAAGATAATCAAAATTACCTCAAATCAAGGACAAATTTTTTGTCTAACTAAGAAAATGGTCATGGAAATAAGTGCTTTAAGTCTTAAAATAAGTAAATTTCCCTTTCTTGAAAATTTATTTTAAAGTGCAAAATCCCGTATCAGTGGCAGCAACCATTGCCATAGCAACAGTCACAAGTGTTTTTACAACCATATATATATATATATATATTATACCATGGTCTGGGTGAATACTTTTTTCTGATTGGCTGGCAGGTATGCATTAAAACCGTGGAACCGCACAGGTAGTTCGGCTAGGTCGTTTCACCATTCGAAATTCATCCACTAGTCAACTTGTAACCATAGCAATGTTAGAGCTGATATTTGACTGGGTACAACAGAAACCAAGCTGCTCATTTATCTCCAGTAAATTTTGCAGCGTCATATAAGTTGCGTCCTGCGGGGCGGTTAACAATAGGTACTCAAGCGATAATGACCGTAAATATTGTAGCAGCGAAGTAATCAGGCTTTATTCATTAAACGATTGTAACGGTTACAAATGAAGCTGACTTGTCCACTTCATGTATCAGCGACTGCTGACAGTTCGCTAGCTACGTGCTATGCCAGCAGACTGATTTCACCTCGCTGACTCGTACTCAAGCGATAATGACCGTAAATATTATAGCAGTGAAATAATCAGCCTTTATCCATTAAAAGATTGTAATTGAGTACGGTTACAAATGAAGCTAACGTGTCCACTTCATGTGTCAGCGACTGCTGACAGTTCGCTAGCTACGTGCTATGCCAGCAGACTGATTTCAGCTCGCTGACTCTACCGAAACCGTCATAAGTTCATTGTAATTGTGGGTAGCAAGTTAGCAACAGTCTGCGTGATCGCGCATAATGTTAGGTTATGCATAATCTCCATTTCAGATTAATGCTGCGATTTGATATTGCTGGCAAATGACCATGGTATAAGTGGGATAATAAATTCGAAGGTGAGCATTCCACGGTTTTAATGCACTTCGCGTCGGGTGGTTATTTGCCTCCGCGTCGTGCATTAAAACCGTGGAATGCACACCTTCTCGTTAATTATCCCTTACATATACAGTATATATACAGTATATATATATATATATATATATATATATATATATATAGAACACTAGATTGCTGATAGGGTTCACTCAAGTGAAGCATCTGTTTACACCCGGAAGTAAAATTCGCACAAAGACTCCCATTCATTTTCGCCTACATGAAAATTTCATTTCCAAAACCCAGTGTCTAGAGACATGACAGTTTTTAATGGTACGGCAGTCAATTTCAAGGGATTGGGATTAGGATTCGGGATTATGGTTAGGGGAAGGATTAAGGGTTGGGGTTAGGGTTAGGGGAAGGGTTTGGGGTTAGGGTTACGTTAGGGAAGGGCTTGAAATGGGGACTGGCGTACCTCTCACATTGAAATGCATTGAAAAACTGCCATACCCATAGCAACTGCCTTTTCAAAAACACTTGCGTGCGAGTTGGTATTATTTTGGTATCGCTGTGCAGAGAAGCATTTTGTCTCCCTAAATATGTGCTTTTTGGAGGACGGAGAGCTGCACACTTGCTAAAGGGAAGATCGAAGTGTGACTCGGTGTCAGCGTTAAAGTGCGAGCAGAAAGGTTAATTTAACGTGAACTAGGCTTTTAATGACCCTCTGATAAGATAATTGCTTGGATGTTTTCACCGTTATAAGAAACGTCGATGAATTTCCGTACTCGTTATCAAATTACTCTCTGGTTTACTCACTTCATTGTACCCTGGTTGAGCATATTTTCCGTCAACCGAGTTGTTCATATTGAATCATGTAGCTAATGCCAATGTTGTTAAAAGGAAGCGCTAGTTAACTCTGGCTACTCCTTTACTAAGCTTCATCTTTGCCCATGTCCTGTTTAACCCCTTTCTGCAGATGTAGATGCCCGCGTCTATAGACCTGCAAATTGGAAGTACGCTGTTACTGTACTCGATCACTAGATAGCACCCCCGGATCAGTTATTGAATGTTCACAAGCAAGCAGACCTCGAACGCGGTTCTGAATACGGTGAAGTTCACTCCACTCCCTGTTTTTCGAGAGCTGCATGAATTAAACTCCTCAGCTAAGCCTGATGTGCAAACTGGTCAGTATCCTTGCCCATAGTGTCGATTCAGCCGTTTGAAAAAACGATATCTTGACACAGAAAAAATCGTTATCCTTTGTAGCAACCAGTTTAGCCACAGTGAGCTAACAGTATTCCAATTAGTAGTTCATAAAAATCAGTTTTCTGAGGCAAAAAAATCGAAATGGTATTAATTCTCTCACATTCTATTGCCTATTACAGTTGTCCCATACAAAAAAAATTGTAGTTCCCTACCGTGGATTTACGCGTAGATTCCTTCATTGCCAAATCCAGCGCTTCCTTATATCCACCCGAGTACTGGCGTTGATAGCCAATCACTCAACCATACACTCAAGCTCTTCTGCGTAATTGTAGAGTTACACTTCATGGCCTCCTGAAGTTTCCCTGATAACAATGTATTGAATGGCTCGTTTCTTATCCAATTCCCGAGTGTTTAAACATTTTAGAGTAAGTGAAACACATTGATTGGACAAACACAGAGCATACAAACCAATGCGTATCAGCATGCGCTGTTGTATCCTGTCTACGTTATGCACATTACGCGGCTAAAATAGACAGGATTTATAGAAAGTCGGTTCGCAAAACTGGCCTTGAAGTGTTCAGTTACATTACAGGATTTAAATGAGAACGATATGCTCTATTGGAATTATTTCGAATGAAACAGGACCGGAGGGTTCTTGTTACTGGATACATCGCTCTCTATTTTATACAGTCAATGTCTCTGGAGGAGGGATTCACGAAAAAGGTCAGGCTGCTATTTTTGTTTGTTTTTTTTTCTGTTTCGGAATGTATATGTACTCAACTAAGTCGAATGTCGAGGTTTTTTTCCTGTTTAAAACGCGAACTGCCCGTGCATTTTGGTGTGGACCCCCGGTACGTTCATTGCACGTTTCTTTTGAATCGGGAGACGCAATGGATTTGATATTCCCTGAAAGTGGAGTGTCTGTTCAGTTAAAATAAGGTATATTTCAGAATTCAGATATTACTGCGTAGTGAGGTGTACTTGCTCCTTATAAGTGTTGAAATGGGTTCGTGAGCTTTGAAGAGGGGACTGGTAGCTTTCATTACAGGGTGAATGTTCTGACCGTTTAATTAGCAGTTTATTTAATGCGTGTTTGTGCTGGCTTTGAAGAAAAATGGCCAAAACTCTAAACTTTATTATGGAGAAAAGGCACGTTCATATTTGGAGAGGTTACTGGTGACCATTGGTATTCAACTGCACTGATATTGATAAATTCATACTAAACTCAACCAGAAAATCATTCGTTCATATTAAATTTCATGCCTTAAAGCTTTAATTGTGTTAAATACATGATTTTTTTAATGATTTGACAGCAAATCATTTTGAGACTTTGGGGAGACACTTGGGTAGCTGTATAATTTGGCTAATAGCATGTAGGTAATCTAGAATGTAATTTTGAAGATGAATTCTACTTGTGCTCAAGGAGTTTATGATACCATAAATGTATAGTTTTAAGCCCCAGCAGTTTTTCAATCGTCAGAATTATTTTTTTTGCAATTTCAATGGTGAATTCTCATGAAGATTTTTTATGTTTGCTGCTCATTTTCTCAACCAAAATCATGAAAATAAACTGAAATACAATGTAATTCTAAATGCTGTAAGTGTCTTTCCTGAATTGAGCCACATTTTTCCTCTTTGTGAAGCTTAAATCTTGAATTATACAGCATTAAAGTGGGTAACCCATAAATAGCCAAATTTGGCTTCTGCACAAAGGGGTTAAACGCTGCTGACAAAAATGATCACTGCACAACACGGATTGAGGGGATAGATAAAAGTTTTCTCTTCTGATTTCTAATGGCCAAGCCTTTCTCTCCTCCTTGTCATTTGGAACTGTGTATAAACAGGCAAAGCGACTTGTCCCCTGTTTTAAATATTATGCTGGTAAGAAGTACTGTCGCTGAATGTCAATTACAAATAGCTAGTAGTTAGACACCTTGTTAATTTTATTAACTGCTCAGTCAATGAAGTCTATGTGACGGTAGGGATACCAAGGTAGCTCGCTGGTGACCGGAATCAATTGCTCGCGTTAGCTTTCAGTAAGCAGTCTATTCAAGTCAATGGGATGGCTAATTAGCTAGCTAGCACGGGAACGCAATTTTTTTTCTATTAAAGTGACAAATTTGTGTTTTTATGTTAATTTACGCATTAAACATTTTATTAGAGCCCTTCAAATGAATATTGCTGCACAAGGCAGCTGCACATCTCGGTGTTTTAATGCTTACATTGACTTATTTGAAATTGGCCTCATAGGAAACCATTCATTTTTATGAAGAAGTTGGGTGTATCAATATGGTGGCTGGGTGCTTCACTTTGGGTAATGTAAATATGACATCATCAGCAATCTAGGGTTCTAAAAACCATATACCCATATATATATATATATATATATATATATATATATATATATATATATATATATATATGGTTGCAACGCATTGCTGCAGACGCTGATTAGACACTGTCATGGCAGAGAGACTCATGAATTCCATAGCGGCTGAAATTTCTGAACTGGACTATGTTATAGAAGAGGAACTTGATACAGAGTTATTTGTAAATAGTATGCTAAATGCCGCATTTTGCAGCAAAATTCATGCGAAGGGCTTTGGTAAAACGCTTCATGCGTAAGTTTTTGTCGAAATGCAAATTAATTATCTTAATGGGGAAAATTGCCTGCTAGCTAGCTAATGAGCCATTCCATTGACTTGAAAACACCACTGACTAAAAGCAAATGCTAGCGCTGCTGGCCTGTAATGATGACAATAATAACCAGAAACCAGAAAAGGCTCTGAAGAAACTTTGTGTGCTTGCTTCCGTGAGAAAAGTTGAAGAGGTTGGCTTATAAAATCAGGGTGCTTGGAAACTGATAGGCAAGGGAAATTGCTGAAGAAATCTTGAAAAACTGCTGAAATGTAAACAAGATTTTAAAGCTGAAAGTTATAGTTTAAGGAATTCTGACTTATCAGCTGCATTGTGACGAAGTCTACTCCACTTCAACCCAGCTGTAAAAAAAAAAAAAAAAAAAAAAAATGGTCAATTGGAGTCAATGAGGTTGATGCATCTCTCTCTATGGCTCTGTGCATATCTAGGTCATTGCAGTGAATGGTTTAAAATTAGCTTTATGGCAGAGCAAACATGGCAGGCCATATTGGCAGACTGCTGCAGCTGTTGTTGCTTATAGCTCATTGTCAGTGTCTCCCCCAGTCCCAGTTGTCAACACTGACCTGGCCAAGTAGTGAAATGCTACTATTCATGGCTCTCTGTTCATTTTGGTGCACTGTATGTTTGCTAACTAAATAGCTAATAATAGCAAGCTGCAAGATATCGTAAACACGTGTTGTGACATTATTCACGGCTCCCTTTTTATTTCTATGCTATTATTAGCTGGTTAGCTCGCAAACACACAGCGCACTGACCGTGTTCGAAACGGGTGGAGCTTGAGCGTTGAAATTGCCTTCACTGCAGATGACTTAATCAGTTGCCAGCTAACGTTAACTAATAAATTACTCAAGGAGTATGGAAAAGCTACCTCTGCTGGCATAGCAAGGATGGCAGTTACGTTCATTTTGATACCAATATTTCACCTGTTTTAGATATGATCGTAAATATATCTAGCTAGTGCGAACAATTGCTTGTATATACTGGAATAGGAGCTCAAGCAATTATTTTCTGCTTTGCATTTTTTACTGTAATGTGTTCTCCTGGACCTGCCCTGCAAAAAGGCCGGTCTTTGCTGCCCTAAATGTGCTCTCTTAGAGCTGGTTTGAGCGACTGTACAAGCAACGATGCCAAAAATTCTCTCACTGAGTTTGATGCTGAAGAATTAGATTTGTCTAGCGGTTCTATCAATCTTAATCTGAACAATGATAATGCTCAGGCCAGGAAACAGTCCAGCAGAGAGCAGAATTGAACCGCAATACCACTTTGCCACAATTTCGCTGAGTCACTCTGAGCCATTTGAGTTAAGGGTTAAAGCATTTTGTCCAACGGAGATTTTAGCTAAGAAGTCTCTTACATACTACTGCCTCTACCTCAAAGACAGCAAGTCCAGTCTACAAAATGGAGGTAACATACTGAAGAGGAGAGTCTGCTGAGCAAATTATATCAAAATTGTGTGTGTAGTGGCAAAAATGTGGGAGCACGAGCAAGTTATAAAAATGTGTTTTTCAGCTTCCCAACCGGAATTTGTCTCATTTAAAATAGAAGTTAATGGAGTTTCGGTTAGTGCTCCCGTCGCTTAAAAATGGCTTGATTTAATAGGACCCCCAAAAAATAACCTCTAAGGGGCTATTTACAATTGATCGTGCGTGTCTACGTGAACTGCGTTTTCTACGGGCGACCCGAATTCTATGGCCAAAACTGACCCGCAGACCGATCGTGGCGCACGCAGCCAATTTTTCTGGTCGTACAGGGTAAGTACTTGTTCAATACATGCCACTTACATGAAGCTGGCGTGATCTGCGAAATCCGTGACGATCAGGGACCTTTTCAAACGCACGTGGGACGTGATGCTCGCAAGTGGAGAGTACTTAACATGCACGCGCGATTCAAGTGGCAAGTAATGCAGACGTACGGGAGGGGTTCACGCACGTGTAACGTGATTGCCACTTGAGTGGCATGCACGTTGACGACAAGGCGCAAGTGAGTGTGGAGTCTGTGTTCTACGTGGCCAGTGCGGGTTGGGGTACTATTTAAAAATGCTGATGTAACAGGACTCAGTATCATTTGTCATCTTCATCCGTGCTGGTATCCTTGGAAGTGGAGGCAGTGGAAGCAGAAAGCTGACTGGAAGCTGGTGATTTCTTGGATCTCCTGGGTGGCATTTTCACAACTGTTCAAGAACTGGCAAATGACCGGGTTTAAATAACCCGCACGTGCAAGTACTTGCCACGTGCGTGCGCTGCGTGAGACGTACGTCCGACCTGCTTGCTCCGCCAGTGTCGTGCGTGGAAAGTAAGTCAGTTTTGCGCTACCCGGACGACAGAAGTGCTTACCACGTGCGTGGCACTTGCGTGGGTGTATATTCATATGCTTACAATATTAAAAATATTTTAAAATTCTTGATATATGATTCATTTTGAATTAATTTTAATGGAATTTTCCCCATAAAACCCTATATATATCTACAGCACACGCACTTGTGACGTACTTGCCATGTACTTGGCGTGGGCTATTTTCCAGACTGATCGCTGCGTGCACCGTGGAATTAATTTGCAGACCAATTCTTTGCTATGGGCGGTTCTACGTGCCCTGCGGCCAGCAAAACAGGCACGTGTCACGTACTCGCCACGTCGAGCACGCAGTCATTATTTCCCAAATTTCGCACGTAAGTTGCACGTAGACGCCCATACGTTCAAGTGTAAATCCCCCTTAAAATTAAATAACTCAAAAACTAAAAAGAAAATCAAAAATCCGTCCAGCAACAATGTAATTCAGAACAAGCTGGATTTTTTAAGAGTTTGAACGGAATCAATAGCTTAAACGGTGTAGGAGGAGTTAGTCGGCCAAATTTTGGCAGAAGATAAAAGAAAAAGAGGAAGAGGAAGTAAGAGAATAGAGTGTGCTGCTTTTTCGCTGAAGCAAGCATGCATTAAATGCTTTGGATAAAATGCATCATTAATTATGGTAAAAATGAGCATATGATAAATAGAACATCATATGCGCATTTTCATATCACACCGTGTATCAACCCTCGACCAGTATCAGCCCTCTAGCTAAAGCTGTAAGGCTGATCTTGGGGTCTCAGGTTGTCGACAGCTGCATTTAAATGTTTGCAGTAACTGTCAATGAGTCTTAAACATTGCTGTGAAAGAATTTGGCCCACTCTTATTTGCAGAATTGAACTCCTGAGAGCAAAAGTGGTTCAACTCCACGTTTGTCTTTTTTAAGTTCTCACCTTAAAATAATTCCTAAGTGGTCAATCTGTTTAGTGCAATAATGGATTAACTGAGTGTAGTTCAAGAACTGCACATTGAGTGAGACATAAGTTCTACACTTCAAGAAAGCATAACGTGCTCAGTTGCAACAGTGGCCCAAACTAAAAAAGGGAAAAAGTGCGTTGGACCACTCCTGTTCTAATTGTTTTAATTCAGCTACACTGGAGAGTTCTCTAGCATGAACTGCCTGTTTAAGGTCTTGCCACAGCGTCTCAACTGGATTTAAATCGTGATGTTGACAAGGCCCCTCCAAAACCGTCATTTTGTTTCTTTTGAGGCATTCAAAGGCGGGTTTATTTTGGATCATTGACCTGCTGTATAACACATATAAAGCGGGACCCAAGTCTGTTCTACTTTTGACTCCTTGGTCCACAGAAGATTATTCCTAAAGTCTTGGATGTCATCATTTTTCGTGAATGTGAGACAAGCCTTTGTGTTCTTTTGGTCAGCGGTGGTTTTCACCTTGCAGTTGTCCCAGGGATACCATTTCTGGCCAGTCTCTTCCTTATTATGGAATTGTGAGGACTGACCTCAACTAAGGCAACTGAGGTCTGCAGTACTTTAGATGCTGTTCTGGGTTCTTTTGTGACCTCCTGGATGAGCCAGTGATGCACTTTTTGAAGAACTTTGGTCGGCTGGCCACTCCTGGAAAGGGTCACCACTGTTCTAAGTTTCCTTTTTTGTAGATAATAGTGCTCTCTGTGGATTGCTGGAGTCCCAGAGCCTCAGAAATTGGTCATAGCTCTTTCCAGCCTGATGGGTGTCAACAACTTTATTTCTCATCTGTTCTTGAATTTCCTTAGATTGCAGCATCATATGCTGCTTTTTTGCCTTTTTCACATTGCCAGACAGGCTCTATTTACGTGATGTTTAGGTTCAACAGGGCAGGCAGTAATCAGGCCTGGGTGAGTTCACTGAAATTGAACCCAATGACTGATTAAATGTGTTTAACTGGTTGAATTGGTAACTAAGGGGGCAGTGACTTTTTCACATAGATAGAGTTTAGTAACTTTTTTCCTTCCAAAAATGAATTCATCATTTAAAAACTGCATTTTGAGTTCACTTGAGTTATCTTTGTCTAATATTAAAATTAGTTTTATGGTCTGACTAGTATGACAAATATGCAAAATTGTAGGAGTAGGGAAAGGGGAAAATACTTTTTCACAGCACTGAAATACACTTCAGTTTGGAGAATTGCTGCGTCGCCTCTTGCCTGAATATGGGTGCCAAAGTTGGTCAGCTGACTCGCACAACTGGCAGCTCAAATCCAGGGAGAGGATGGGGTGGAAATACCATTCTGAAATGATGTGACCTAAATTTCCCTCACTTGCCTGGTAGGTTCTAAAGAATGAGAAAGAAAAAATGGAATCAGAGCACAAAGAAAGGATGGATAAGGTGCTGGAACGCAATGCTAAAGAGAAGCTGGATCTTGGTGAGCATTTCCCAGTGGTATAATGTTCAACAGAATGACCTTTAGCAGAGTGTAGGTGAGCAGCGGTCTGTGAATCACCTCCTGCAGAATCCACCAGTATGCAGAACCTGATGCTGGAGTACCAGAGGTATCAGGAGCTGCAGCAGAAATCGCAGGAGATGCAGGAGGACTACGAGAGGCAGCTGCAGGACTGTGAGGACAGGAAAACGCAGGCGCTGGAGGAGCACACCCAACAGTACGAGCTCCGGCTGAAGGAGAGCCTCGCGAAGCTGAAGGAGGTGAGGACAGGATCACAGGCGTGTCCGGAATATTCCTCTGACATCTGACCTAGCACTGATCAAACTGCTGCAGTGTAATGTATAGCTGCTTTATTTATTTGGATTGGATGGAATTAGCCCAACGGCTAATAGCGTGCTTCTCAATGAGGAAAGCAAATGGTAACGTCATTATGGTTATCCTAGTATACCACTTGTCCTTTCATGACAATGTCATATCCTTCCTTTCCTTATGTTCTCATGTCCTTCCTTTCCTCATGTTCTCATGTCTTTCCTTTCCTTATGTTCTCATGTCCTTCCTTTCCTCATGTTTTCATGTCTTTCCTTTCCTCTTGTTCTCATGTCCTTCCTTTCCTTATGCTTTCATGTCCTTCCTTTCCTTATGTTCTCATGTCCATTCTTTCTTCATGTTCTCAAGTTCTTCCTTTCCTCATGTCCTTCCTTTCCTTATGTTCTCATGTCCCTCCTTTCCTTGTGTTCTTATGTCCTTCCTTATCTTATGTTCTCATGTCCATCCTTTCCTCATTTTCTCATGTCCTTTCTTTCCTCATGTTCTCATGTCCTTCCTTTCCTCATGTTCTCATGTCCTTCCTTTCCTGATGTTCTCATATCCTTTTCTGCGTTTTCTCAAGTCTTTCCTTTCCTCATGTTCTCGTGTCCTTCCTTTCCTCATGTTCTCGTGTCCTTCCTTTCCTCATGTTCTCATATCCTTCCTTTCCTCGTGTTCTCATGTCCTTTCTTTCCTCATGTTCTCATGTCCTTCCTTTCCTCATGTTCTCATATCCTTCTTTTCTGCGTTTTCTCAAGTCTTTCCTTTCCTTATGTTCTCGTGTCCTTCCTTTCCTCATGTTCTCATATCCTTCCTTTCCTCGTGTTCTCGTGTCCTTCCTTTCCTCGTGTTCTCATGTCCTTCCTTTCCTCATGTTCTCATGTACTTCCTTTCTCCGTGTTCTCATGTCCTTCCTTTCTTTGTGTTCTCATCTCCTTCCTTTCCTTATGTTCTCATGTCCTTCCTTCCCTTGTGTTAGACGGAGGACAAGGCCGAACAGCAGCAGAAGATGAATGAAGAGATGATTAGGCAGATCGAGGAGGACGCTGACCGCGAGATCCTGGACATCCGTGCAAAATATGAGAGGATTCTGAAGGAGGAGAGAGACATCAGCATGAGGCTTAAGGATGAAACGGGCATCATGAGGAAGAAGGTAAGCGGACCTGTCCTTCATCCTCTATATTCTGCACATTTTCTTCATAAAATAAATGCTTTTAAGGCACTGGGTGTGTCTGAGCAACCAGCAATGAAGTTAACGATGTGTCACTTTTATTATCCCCCCGGCATATAATGCGGGGGGATATAGCGATCAGTGTGTCCGTCCGTCCGTTCGTCTGTAATAAAATAGTTTCCGGACCAGAACTCGAAAACTATACCACTTACAATGGTCTAGTTGTGCCTTTTGAGGGTTTCGGTCTGTCCGTCTGTCCACACAACCTGTAGCTTACACAACCTACAGCCGGGGGGATCCGCCATTGCCAGATGGCTTTTGTCTATAAAGTTGGTGTTTTTGGCTGCTCACTCACTAAAAACGCAGTCTTCCCACGACAGATGAAACTGTGCGAAGCAGATTCAGTTAGATTGCTTTTAAGGCTTTTAAGTGTCCTGTGTAAAGACTGAAAATCCTTTTAAATCTAATGTGTTATATAAAACCCAAATTCCGAAATGGTTGGGACAAGGTGTAAATTGTGAATAAAATCAAAAATGCAATGGCTTTCAAATCACACCAACCAGTATTTTATTCACTGTAGAACAGAGATAACATAGCAAATGTTGAAACAGAAATTTTACTATTTTATCCACAAAATGAGCTCATTTCAAATTTGATGGCTGCAACAGGTCTTAAAAAAGTTGGGACAGGGTCCTGATTACCTTGGATTAGCATCCCCTCTTCTTTTTAACACAGAGTGGAGGCGTCTGGGCATTGAGGAGACAAGTTTCTTGAGTTTAGCCAGTGGAATTTGATCCCACTATTGTTCAATACAGGCTTCCAGCAGCTGGAGAGTTTTGGGTCTCCTTTGACGGACATTTTGTTTAATTATGCCCCACATGTTCTCAATCGATGAAAGATCAGGCCTGCAGGCAGGCCAGTTCAGCACATGGACTCTTCTGCTATGAAGCTATGCAGTTGTAATAGCTGAAGTATGTGGTTTTGCATTGTCCTGCTGAAATACACAATACAAATGCCTTCCCTGGAATAGATGTCATCTTGAGGGGAGCATATGTTGCTCTAAAGCCTTTATATACCTTTCAGCATTCATGGTGCTTTTTAAAACATGCAAGTGTCCTACACCATATGCACTAATGCATCCCCATACCATCAGAGATGCTGGCTTTTGAACTGAACGCTCATAACAGGAGTGGTGGTCTTTCTCCTCTTTAGCGTGGAGGACACAATGCCCATGATTTCCGACAAGAATTTCAAATTTGGACTTGTCTGACCTCAGGACATTTTGCCACTTTGCTACAGTCCATTTTAAATGAGCCTTGGCTCACAGAACATGGCGGCGCTTCTGGATCATGCTCAACAATGGCTTCCTTTTTGCATGATAGAGTATTAGGTGGTATCTGTGGATGGCATGGCAGATTGTGTTTATAGACATTGGTTTCTTGAAGTATTCCTGGGCCTTTTTAGTAATGTCAATGACAGAATCATGCCGATGAGTGATGCAGTGGTGTCTGAGGGCCCGAAGATCACGGGCATCCAGTAAAGTCTTCGGCCTTGTGCCTTACGCACAGAGATTTTGCCAGTTTCTCTGAATTTTTTTATGATGTTATGCACTGTGGATGATGAGACCTTCAAAGCCTTTGCAATTTGATGTTGAAGAATATTGTTTTTAAAGTATTCCACAGTTTTTCACACAAGCCTTCACAGGTTGGAGAGCCTCTGGCCATCTTTACTTCTGAGTGACTCAGCCTCCCTAAGACATCCCTTTTATAGCCAATCATGTTACACACCTGATGCCTTTTAGCTTAATTACTTGGTAAATATTCTTTCAGCTGATTCTCTTTTATATTAATTGCTTTTTCAGCCCTTTTTTTGCCTGTGTCCCAACTTTTTTGAGACCTATAGCAGCCTGAAAATTTGAAATTAGCTCATTTTATGGATAAAATTGTAAAATGTCTCAGTTTCAACATTTGAAATGTTATCTATGTTCTATTGTAAATAACATTGGCTCGTGATCTGAAAGTCATTGCATTTTTATTTTATTCACAATTTACACTTTGTCCCATCTATTTTGGAATTTGGGTTGTGTGTGTTTGTGTGTGTATGTGTGTGTGTGTGTGTGTGTGTGTATGCATAAATATATAGCATTCAGTGTTAGTCTTGTGGATTCCCCTTGTGATGGTGGAAGTACAGTTTCAGAAACTATCATTTTCTGGTTATTTCCTGAATCTATTCATTTGCACTGTTTTAAATTCGGGATGCAGAACTGTTGAGTGTAGTCAGCTGTGCGGAGGACATTGGTGTGAGAGTCGAATACAAGGACCATCTGACTCCGGGGCTTGAGCTATCAGAACACCTACAGGTTACACACTTATGCATGGCATACAGAAAGAGCGATCAAATATATTCAAATGAATAAACTGCATGAAATTTATATGAGATGAATCACAGTTGACTTGAAATGTGCACAATCCCATTAATTTAACTTGTTTTCAATGTCGTTTTTTTATTTAAATGTGAAATCTGCAATGGAATTTGGTTTACGCCTCCTTGTTTGTGCATTCTCAGTATTTATAAATGAGTGAATGCAATGTATGTGGTTTGTAATGTGTAATGTATGTAACTCCTAGCAGCAGATTAGACTCAGTGATGCGGCAGGACTTCCGTCCTTTATGGTGTGGTTGTCCAGTGACGACCCTCCCAGATATTTTTCCGTTTGACTGCCGCTCAACAGAGACTGTAGTCCCGACCATCATAAAGGAGTCCCGGCATTTACCCGCTCTCTATCCTCCTCATCCTGCGCTTTCAGTTCAGCAGCTTGCAGACGGAAATCGGAGAGAAGAACCAGGAGATGGAGAAGCTGAGGCTGGAACAGCAGAAGCTTCAGGGCATCATCAGGTCTCTGGAGAAGGACATCGTGGGTCTGAAGAGGGAGATTCATGAGCGGGATGAGAATATTCAGGAAAAGGTCAGCACAGTGCCTCCACTTCACAAAACTATTCCCAATGAAGCAATCCTGGACCTCTGCTGCAGGACGTAGGCCTCGTCCACTAGATATGCTGTCAATATGAGTAATGTGCATTTATTTGCAAACCGCTTTAGGATTCATTCCCATGATTCTACCACAAAGTGGCAGTGTTTGTGTTAAACGGTAGTTTGAGTGAGGGACCACACAAACAAGGTCTGTGACACAAACTTATCATTGTGCCATCTTTATACGCTGACATGGCAGCTAATGCGCTGTTCAACCCATTGTGACACCAATGGCTTCATTTCGGAGTAAGAATCTACCAAACTCAGTGAAGGCGATGTCCGGGTTGCACCGACGAGACGTAGGAGAAAGGTTTGGCGTTTCGTAGTAGGAAATCAAAAAGTCGATTGCACCAATGCAGCGCAAGATTACTCAGGTCGTACATCTGGTCACAAATATACCCCACCTCTGGTCCAAAATGGTCATTTTCCATCACAAAGCGCTACCTGGTGGCAAAATATTGAACTATACAGGTATGATGTCATCATGTGACACGTTGTGAGGTCATGACCTTGCAGTTGCACATAGTTTCGTGTCAATTGGAGAAATAGTTCCAAAGATATAGCAAAAATGGTGAATTTTATATGACAAAGCTTCACCTTGTGTCAAACTTTTGAACCAAACAGGTATAATGTCATCGTGGGACACATCCTCAGGTCATGACCTTTCATTTGCACTTGATTTGAGGTCAATCGGACAAATATTTACAGAGATATGATAAAAACAGTGATTTTTTTCAGTTTTTGGTCCCTGGTGGCTATCTAGAAATTGTAATTTGTCCAAAATCGAGTCAGTTCTTTCTCTTTATGATACGAACTTATATGCAAAACTTGTAATTTCTAATTGAAATGTTACTGCAGTTATCGCGTTAACATGTAAATCAGTTTTTGGCCCCTGGTGGCCAATCTAGAGATCGTAAATTGTCCAAAATCGAATTAGTTCTTCCTCTTTATGATACTTTCTTATATGCAAAACTTGAAATTTGAAATTGAAATATTACTGAAGTTATCGCGGAACAGTGATTTTTTTTCAGTTTTTGGCTCCTGGTGGCCAATCTAGAAATCGTAAGTTGTCCAAAATCGAATTAGTTTTTCCTCTTTATGATACTTACTTATATGCAAAAGTTGGAATTTGTAATTGAAATATTACTGCAGTTATCGCGTTAACACTGAAATCAGTTTTTGGCCCCTGGTGGCCAATCTAGACATCGTAAATTGTCCAAATTGGCGGCGGCGGCTGTGGCAGCGGCTGCGGCCGGACCAAAAACATAAGGGAAGAGGTTGTACTCATAGAACTGTTCTAATGCATAGTCATCTACATTAGTAAACTTGTTTATTGCTCCTTATGAATAATATTTTTTTTTCAGGAAAAGTGCAACTACGACATGCGGATGAAGAACAGCCACCTGGAAAAATTCAAGTTTGTGCTGGAGCATAAAATCGATGAGCTGAAAAAGCAAATTGAGCCGAGAGAGAACAGCATCATAGAGATGAGGGATCAGATTCACAAGGTGAGCTAACATCGAACTTCTGAGCAGCCACTGGCGTCTTATTCCATTCTCCACCTTTCATGCTATATCCTGCTTCTTTTGGATCTTAGCGCTGCCTTTGACACAGTGGACCATAATACTCTCATTGACAGACTGCAGAAGTGGGCAGGAATTGTTTGTGTGGCCTAAAACTGGATCAGGTTTTACTCGTCTTACAGATGTTTCTCACTGCTGATGGCTGGTTCAGTTTTATTCCCAGAATTTTATTCCGTGGTGTCCTGCAAGGTTCGATTCCCCCCCTCCATTTTGTTTTCTAATTTTATTTTCCTCCTTGGTGAAATAATTCACAAATATAGCATGCAGTTTCACTGTAACCCCTTCTGCGCAGATGTAGATGCCAGTGGACATGGAGCTGCTCTATTTATGCACGCAGTAACACTATTCCATCGATAAATGGCACACCGGAATCTGTTATTGAAAATTCATGAGAGACCCGGGCTGATTACCAATGTAGAATATGGACAAATTAAGTCCCATCCCTGTGTCCCAGGAATTGTGTTCATGAAAATCCTCAGCCAAGCCTGATGTGCAAACCGCCTAATATACTTGTCCATAGTATCTATCCAGCAGTGAGTAATAATGTGTTTAATTTAACTATGCTGCTGCCTTCTTGGCCAGGTCTACTTTGTAATACAGATCTTTGATCTCAATGGAACTAAGTTGGTTGAATAAAGGCTAAAAAAAAAAAAAGATGTCTTTTGACAGAAAAATTTGTTGTCCTCCTTGCAATCACTTCAGCAATAATAGGCTAAAGGTATCTCAATTAAATATAAAAAAAATAGTTTTCTAAAACAAAAATTCAACACGGTATTGATGTGGTATCATTTTACAATCAATTGCTGTCATGAGATGTTATAAATTCCCTACCATTGAATTATGCGTAGATTCATCCCTTGACAAATTCAGTGGTTCCTTACAACCTCATACAATGCTTCAATGGTATCTCTCAGTGGAACCTCTAATGCTTTAACAGCACACTCACCTGAACTATAACCCAATTATTTATCTATTGATTGACACGTTATTGTCCAATTCCAGTCAGTATAAATCTTCCCCAGTAATTAAAATACTTTGATAGGATCCTCAGGAAAGTCTACACACCCTTGCATAACAGCAAGTCAGATTGTATTTGCTGAACTGTGCCCAGCTAAATGACGTGAGTTCAAAGAAAAAAAAAGACCTCCAACACCAACCTAAAAGTTACATTGACCTGATGGCAATTTGATACCGTCATGGATAATGGGAGTTATGCTGAATGGTACAGTACTGGAGGGTTCCTCACACCGGAAAGCTCTGTTGCTCTGTTTATCTGGTGGAGGACTTTAATCATGGAGAGTTTTGCGTCATTTTGAGTGAGCACAATGGAGTAACATGGAACGCTTATGGCAAGCTGGCTAGCTGTTTTTTTATTTTTGGTTTACCTGAGCCATGATGATCACAGAGCTTGTTTGCCACATTTGTTAGCATGTGTAACCATTAGCCTTTGCTAATAATACTGTTTATGGCAGCATTTTTCTCAATGTGGTTATGTTTCAGAATGTATTCTGCATTCAATAAAATGGAATGCCTAGGTTTTCATTTGTTTAAAATGAGAACAGCTCCAGGACTTCGGTAAAATCTCTGCTATGTCTCTGTTCAATCTAGAGTAGCATATTGCCTGCCTTTTTCCTGATTGTGGAATCTCTGTTTTGTTAAAATTAGGTATATTTCAGAGAATACTGTGTTATTGAGTTACACTTACTCCTTATAATGTGTGAATAGCATTTATACAAGCTTGACGTTCTGACCGCAGAATGAGCAGTTTATTTATATATTCATGGAGAAAAGACGCATTTTTTGGTTCGGGGAGGTTGCTGTTGACTATTGTTGTCCATCCACGCCTATATTGATAAATTATTGCTATTGCTTTTGAAAATGACCCCACACCTGCTCGAGCCCCTAACTTGTATATGAAAGGGTATCGGTGTTCACCGTGGAGAATTAGTTAAATGTGAATTTATGCAGGAATATTTGCCGTATAAATGTTGGTATAAAGGGTAATGATAGCAGTGTGCTGTTCTGTCTGTAGATGGAGGACGAGCTGGGACAGTTTAAGAGGAAGAATACGCAGCTGGAGCTGAACATCTCAGAGCTGAAGGCTAAGCTGAGAGTGACGGATGAAGAGAAGCGCAGAGAGATACAGAGGGTGTGTGTCGCTCATCGCTCTCTAAAGCTCCTCATTCTGCTTCCTTTAGAGGGTGTGTGTCGCTCCTTGCTCTCTAAAGCTCCTCATTCTGCTTCCTTTAGAGGGTGTGTGTCACTCATCACTCTCTAACGCTCCTCATTCTGCTTCCTTTGGAGGGTGTGTGTCACTCATCACTCTCTAACGCTCCTCATTCTGCTTCCTTTGGAGGGTGTGTGTCACTCATCACTCTCTAACGCTCCGCATTCTGCTTCCTTTGGAGGGTGTGTGTCACTCATCACTCTCTAAAGCTCCTCATTCGGCTTCCTTTGGAGGGTGTGTGTCACTCATCGCTCTCTAAAGCTCCTCATTCTGCTTCCTTTAGAGGGTGTGTGTCGCTCATCACTCTCTAAAGCTCCTCATTCTGCTTCCTTTAGAGGGTGTGTGTCGGTCATCGCTCTCTAAAGCTCCTCATTCTGCCTCCTTTAGAGGGTATGTGTCACTCATCGCTCTCTAAAGCTCCTCATTCTGCCTCCTTTAGAGGGTGTGTGTCGGTCATCGCTCTCTAAAGCTCCTCATTCTGCCTCCTTTAGAGGGTGTGTGTCGGTCATCGCTCTCTAAAGCTCCTCATTCTGCCTCCTTTAGAGGGTATGTGTCACTCATCGCTCTCTAAAGCTCCTCATTCTGCTTCCTTTAGAGGGTGTGTGTCACTCATCGCTCTCTAAAGCTCCTCATTCTGCCTCCTTTAGAGGGTATGTGTCACTCATCGCTCTCTAAAGCTCCTCATTCTGCCTCCTTTAGAGGGTATGTGTCACTCATCGCTCTCTAAAGCTCCTCATTCTGCCTCCTTTGGAGGGTGTGTGTCGCTCATCGCTCTCTAAAGCTCCTCATTCTGCTTCCTTCAGAGGGTATGTGTCACTCATCGGTCTCTAAAGCTCCTCATTCTGCCTCCTTTAGAGGGTGTGTGTCGGTCATCGCTCTCTAAAGCTCCTCATTCTGCCTCCTTTAGAGGGTGTGTGTCGGTCATCGCTCTCTAAAGCTCCTCATTCTGCTTCCTTTAGAGGGTATGTGTCACTCATCGCTCTCTAAAGCTCCTCATTCTGCCTCCTTTAGAGGATGTGTGTCGGTCATCGCTCTCTAAAGCTCCTCATTCTGCCTCCTTTAGAGGGTGTGTGTCGGTCATCGCTCTCTAAAGCTCCTCATTCTGCCTCCTTTAGAGGGTATGTGTCACTCATCGCTCTCTAAAGCTCCTCATTCTGCCTCCTTTAGAGGGTATGTGTCACTCATCGCTCTCTAAAGCTCCTCATTCTGCCTCCTTTAGAGGCTGTGGGTCACTCATCACTCTCTAAAGCTCCTCATTCTGCCTCCTTTAGAGGGTGTGGGTGTCCCTCATCACTCTCCTCATGTTTTATTCTCTCATCCCACCCCCTCATGTCCTATTCACTCGCCCCACCCCCTCATTTTTAGGTTGTCCAATTGTCATCACTTTGCGTCCAGCGGCGTCGTCGGCGTCGTCCGTTTAAAGCCGTATCTCAAAAATGGTGGTTTTTTTTTTTTTTTTTTTTGGGGGGAGGTGATCAAATCGGTCATCAAGTTAATGCCTGAGCAAAAGTTTTTTTTGATTGAATCCTTCATTTAGACTTGTAGGCCATTTTTATGTCAAATTATCTCAAAAACTGTCCGATGAATTTTTCTTTTAATCGCAGCAATGGAATCAGTATCATGACCTGCTTCAACGGTGTAAACGGCGCTTTGATTGAATCGATCCTTCATAGCGCCACCTAGGCAACGTGTCTGGACCTCATCATTTTTCGGGGTGTTTTGTGCTATAACTCTCTTAATATGGCATTTAGAGCTTATGTATGTATGAGGCACCTATAGGTAATCGGGTATGCTGAACATTGTGAGTCAGTCACATTTGACCTTGGGCCTCAAGGTCAAGGCCTAATGGAAAAAATGTGCTTTAACTTGCTAAATATGACATTAAGAGCTTAGATATGTGTGAGGCACCTTTAGGGAATCATGTATGCCAAACAATTTCGGTTGTTTGAATTTCACCTTGAGCCTTAAGGTAAAGGTAAAATGGCAAAAATGTGTTATAATAGCTTATTGTGGCATTTAGAGCTTAGTTGTGTGTGTGAGGCACCTATAGGGAATCATGTAAGCCAAACATTCTCGGCAATTTGAATATGATATTGGGCGTCAAGATCAAATGGAAAAATTGCTATAACTTGCTGAATATGGCAATTAGAGCTCTTGTATCTTTGGGTCACCTGCACTGTCCTGCATAATTATTGGCACCCCTGCTTAAGATGTGTTCTTTTGCTTCTAATAAATTCAGTTTTTTTCTAAATAATATTGGACCACAATGAAAAAAAGAGGAAAATCCTACCTTTAATTCAAGCGCATTTATTCAGTGGGGAAAAAAATCCCACATTAAGAAATAATTATTTAACATCAAATCATTTGTGCCACAATTATTGGCATGATGTTAATACTTTGTACAACCTTATTTTGCCAACTAAACAGCACCTAATCTTCTCCTGTAATGTTTCACAAGATGGGAGAATTCAGAAAGAGGGATCTTCGACCATTCCTCTTTGCACAATCTCTCTAAATCATCCAGCGACCTGGGTCCTCTCCGCTGCACTCTCCTCTTCAGCTCACTCCACAGGTTTTCAGTGGGATTGAGGTCTAGGGACTGAGATAGCCATGGGGGGAGCTTGATTTTATGTCTGTTGAATCATTTCTGTGTAGATTTGGCCACATGTTTGGGGCCGTTATTTTGCTGAAAGACCCAGTGACGACCCATCTTCAGCTTTCGGGCAGAGGCCACCAGATTTTGATTTAAATTGTCCTGGTATTTCAAAGCGTTCATGATGCCATGCACCCTAACAAGGTTCCCAGGGCCTCTGGAAGAGAAACAGGCCCACAGCATCACCAATCCTCCCCCATACTTAACAGTGGGCATGAGGTGCTTTTCTGCATACTTATCTTTTGTGTTCCGCCAGACCCACTTAGAGTGTTTGTTGCTAAAAAGCTATCTCGGTCTCATCTTCCCAAAGCACATGGTCCCAGTTGAAGTCCCAGTACTGCTTAGCGAACTCCAGACGTTTATGATTGTGAGAGAGAAAAGGTTTTTTCCGTGCATGCCTCCCAAACAGCTTGTTGGCATGTAGACAGCGCCTGATGGTTGTTTTGGAGACTTTCTGACCTCAAAATGATACCATTTGTAGCAGTTCTTTAATGGTGAGCTTTGGAGAACTTTTTATTTCTCTTACCATCCTCCTCACTTTGCGTGGTGGCAAAATAACCTTACGTCCTCGTCCAGGCTTGTTTACCACTGTTCCAGTTGTTTTAAACTTCTTAATGATTCCTCTGACAGTAGATATGGGCAAGTGCAGGCGAGTGGCTATTTTTTTGTTGCCATTGCCTGACTTGTGAAGGTCGACACATATCTGCCTTACTTGAATGGTGTGTTCCTTTGTCTTTCCCATGTAGAAGAGTGGATAAGAGAAATTGCCTCTGTGTCACGTCATATTTATTCCTCAGGGAAACATGAAGTGATGAATTACTAATTAAATGTTCATATATACTCTGCCCAACTTTGTAAACTACTGTAGAAACGACAGAAATATGTGAATTACATTTATTTCCTAGGAATTGTTTGGGGTGCCAGTAATTGTGGAGCAGGTGATTTTATGAAAAATAATTTCTTAGTCAGAGATTTTTTTACCTTAAAATTCATTTGAGTTGAAGGTTACGTTTTTCTACAATTTTCAGTGTGACAGTATGCTTCTGCAATAAAAATTGAATTTATTTTAAGGCTTTTAACACATCTTAACCAGGGATGCCAATAATTATGGAGGATGCTGTATAGGAAACCATGTGTGCTGAACATTCTTAGGCAGTCAGTCAAATTTGATGTTGGGCCTCAAGGTCAATTATATGACAAAAATGGCCCATATTTGTTTAATATTTGTAGAGCTTAGGTATCTATTGGGCACTAATAGCAAATCATGTATGCTGGTTGATTTCAACATATTGGATTTGACCTTGGGCAACAAGGTCCAGGTAATGACAAAAAGGCCTAAAAGTCCTTAAATGTTGGCTTTAGATCTTCAGTATGTATTGGATACTAATAACAAATCATGTGTGCTGATCAAACACACCATATTGGATTTGACTATGGTCTTCAAGGTCAAGGTCATGTGACAATATCAATCCACATATTTCCTTGTTTAATAATGTATTAGGCACTAACCTTATTAATTATACATAATAAAAATTTTTACGGGCATTGTAACCGCATGGTTAACCTTTTTTCATGATCAATTGCGGCAATAAAAACTGGTCAAAACACATTTTTGGATTGTGTTCCTATTAGCATCATGGAATAGAAAGAATAATACTAATTAGACCCACTCGGTGGCAGTGTTGTGTAAAAACAATCATTGTCTGAAAGCAGTGCAAGAGCCAGAAGTGAATTCAGAAGATGGCGCACTTCACAAATTGACAGCAGACCACAGTGACAGGTTACAGTGTCAGTTCAGGTTAGAAAAAAATCTAATCAGAATTCATGATATAGACTTCTTAAAGATTATATTTTTGCTAAATGGCAGAAATGTTACCATCTTTCACTCATGAAAAAGTGTGACTGCTCAGTGAAGTTGCCCGATAATGGTAACTAAAACCCCTTTCTCACTGAGCTGCGCTGGCCCACTGAAGTTTGCAGATGAAATGGTTCTCTTCTTTCGCAGAGAAGAATTGATTGAAAGAATTGTGAATTGATTTGCAGTGGCACGGGACCATTCGCCATCACCACCAAAATTCGTGAAAAAATTTAACAGGTTTCATTTTTTCGCAGATGTCTGAGCTGGAGCTTTTTAACTCCAATATCGTGTAGCCAACATGTTGCTTATGCAAGAATTTGTGTTGGCTTGTTGTTGAATCCGCGGGCTGATGCTAGTTACTTTTCTCCTGTTGGAGCTGTGACTGCCGGCAACCTTCAGGGCTCTTGGCTCTCTAATTTATTATTTCACCCCACCCCCTCATGTTTTATTCACTTGCCCCACCGCCTCATGTTTTATTCACTTGCCCCACCCCCTCATTTTTTTATTCACTTTGCCCACCCCCTCATGTTTTATTCACTTAGCCCACCCCCTCATGTTTTATTCACTTCTCCCACCCCTCATTTTTTTATTCACTTAGCCCACCCCCTCATGTTTTATTCACTTGCCCCACCTCCTCATGTCTTTTCTACTTACCCAACCCCCTCATTTTTTATTCACTCGACCCACCTCCTCATGTTTTATTAACTCACCCCACCCTCTTATGTTTTATTACCTCATTCCCCCTCCCCCCCTCATGTTTTATTCGCTCCCCCTCATGTTTTAGTCACTCACCCCGCCCCCTCTTGTTTAATTCACTCACCCCAACCCCTCATGTTTCATTTCCTCACACCTTCCCCTCATGTTTTATGCAGGTGCGTAGTATTGAAACTCTGGTGAAAAGGTTCCAGTCAGACCTGCACCGCTGTGTGAACTTCATTCAAGAGCCCCAGAAACTGAAGGACAGCGTCTGTGAGCTGTATCGTGCCTTTGGGCCATCGGATGAGGTAAGAACCCTCTGCAGTTTTGGATATGGGGTGGTTTGCGTTTCAAGAGATAAAGGTGTGTCTCCACCACAAACAAAGAAAAATGTTCTTGTGGCCCAATTAAAGTCAATGCAAATATGTGCATAAACACAAGAAAATGAAAATCTTGTGAGCAATACGGAAGAAAACAACGGGACAAAATATGCATTTTGCACGAGTGGAAAATACTGACTTTCGAACTGAAAATCTCCATGAGGCTGGGTCACAAAATTTCATGAGCGTGGAGATTCTCCAGTTACTTAGGTCGTGATCTCTTGACTTCCTGAAGTTGAAGCAGGAAGTGGAAAGGACACTGATGGTAGCCCTCTGTGGGTGCTCGGGGATCTTTAACTTCAACAATAGGGAGACGGCTTGGAGCAAAACGAGCGAGGAAGCTGGACTACCTGGCTAGTTCTAAAAACGTGTCCGTTACTTGATTCCAGCTATCAGTTATACTTTAATGTGGCCCAAGATATTATGTATGCATTGACCAAGTTAGTACAACAGTAGTGTGAATATTTTTGGGTTCTGTTTATTCACCTTCCTCGCACAAGTTAAATAACTTGGAATAAATGCAAATGATCTCAGTATCAAATTTGCACAAGTAAAGCCGGAATTGCTGTACATTTGGTGGAGATACAGCTTAATCCCAGTCCTGGCGGTCGCCTATATATAGAGGATCCACAATCATTTCCCTGCGGGCCGGTAATTGATATATCGTTCACTGGTAGCTACAGTCCCTGTTAAGTATTAGCCTCGAGGCAGGACTTGGGTTAAGACTAGTTCTGTGTCTGTAAAACTGGTACCAGAGCACTTGATGGAAAGGATGATATCCGTGTGATTTTGCGAGTTAAAGAAAGACTTCCACTATCCTGTGTGTTAGGATTATGTTATTATTCCACGGCCTGAGCTCTTGTCTGTGGAACCTGTGTTTGCAGGTGGAGAGAGTCAGTGAGGACGGGGACATGCAGAAGGAGTTCAGTCGCCAGCGAGAGCACTTAGAGAAGACTGTGGCCAACTATAAGAGGAAAATCTCCAGGGACAATGAAAATCGTCATAATGAGAGAATAAGGATGATACGGGTGAGGCAGGAGTTCGTAACATGCTTGTTAAAATAGTAGCTATTGCTGGACAGTTGGCTTTTACTTACTGCTCAAGTGACAGTAATGTTGTACTGCTTTGACTGTGGACTGAATTTGTGCGATGACTGTAACTTTGAACCAATAAGATAACCTTCACTCTTAATAAGAGTTTTTCTCACTTAAGTATTTGTTGTTATGACAATAATATGGAACTACTGTAAATGCATTTTGCTTGTATACAGACGGTAAATTCTTAATTTATGTATTAGCATATATTTTTTCACTCGTCAAAGCGAGTGCTCATGTGGACATCATGTTTTCATTGGTTGCTCAGGAAAACACTTCCCTGATGAAGGAAAACCAGGAATTGATGCGGGAGCTGGAGCGCATTAAAAGTCATCCTCGTAAGTTTGGGAGCTCATGAAGAATGTGCTGCCCTCTTGGGTACTTGCCATTTCCTTTGAGGGAAAAGCATTTTCTTTCTTTGAATGCATCAAACACTGTATCACCTAAGGCAGGGGTTCCCAAACTTTTCCAAATCAGGGCCCACTTGAAAATCTAAAAAATGTCCGCGGCCCAACTTTTTCAACAATAATTGTTGTTGTTGTTGTTTATTTATTTATTTATTATTATTATTATAATTATTATTATAAAGATTCAGGATTGAAATGAAAGCAGGGGGATAAAGGAAGCCCAAACTTTTAATCTGTGGTGTACACACAAGACAGAATTAATTATCGAACACAGTACATGCTCCTCCGATTATGACCCCCGGTCATGATGACCAAAAAGCTACGTTCCGATCATAAACTATATAAGGTTCATAAAATATTGTGAGGTCAATAACACTCAATAGGTTATTACTTTCAAATATTTTTTTAAAATCGTGCAATAAATATTTTACAATAAAAATCCTAAAAAAACATATTTGCAAAAATGAATCATATTTTTAATGACCTCTCACGGCCCACCTGCAGTACCACCACGGCCCACCAGGGGGCCGCGGCCCACACTTCGGGAATCACTGACCTAAGGAATATAGAGTGCTTTTCACGCAACTTCTTATTCCAACATCAAGGCCAATAACATGGACTTCATGGACAGGTCATGCACTACACGCCAGAAAGTACACACCTGCTCATGGAACATCCCACTCCACAATTATGTTCATTAACATGGAGATGGTCCTCGGTTTGCTCTCCAGTGGCTGTAAGAACATTACTTGGGAGATTTGCTACAAGCCAGAAGAGCATTAGTGAGGCCAGACAATGGTACTGTGCATTTAGGGCTGCCCGAAGGTGCCTCTGCAGTTCAGGACAGCAGTGTTTGGCAAGGTGGGAGTCCGTTTAGAATAGGGTTGTGTAGTTCTACAGCCATCTCAGTGAACCATGTGATGAGCTTGTGGTGCACATGGAGGCGGTTTCTCCCTCAAGCAGGAAATGGCCCATCATTAACTGCTGCAATCACCTGTAATGCAATTTTGTTCAAATGGAGCAAAGAGGCTGCGCTCAAATTAAAACCTCAGGTCAAAGTGTCCACTTACTTCTGTACCATCCAGTATATCAGAGAGAATCCATACATAAGAAATGTGAGGTTATGCATGGCGGCCAATGGAGTTTTTATTTTGGCAATTGATGTGAGTGAAGACTGTTTGAATAAAAATCTTGCTGAAGTCACCCAAGCCACAATAAATGAGTGATTAAAGGGCAGAATTTAATGCTTCGTGGTGGATATCTGCATGCTGAAACTGGTTCCTGTGCTATATGTGTATTCACCCAGCAATGATATTCATAAGAACATAGGATTGACGTAGCTGATGTCCAAGAATCAACCTACCACTGTCCTGAAAGCACATTAGCCATGAGGCTGCTTGAACAAACCCCAATTCCAATGAAGTTGGGTCGTTGTGTAAAACGTGAATAAAAACAGAATACAATGATTTGCAACACTTTTCAACCTTTGTTCAATTGAGTACACTACAGAGACAAGATATTTAATGTTCAAACTGAGAAACTTCATTGTTTTTTTGGAAATATACACTCATTTTGAATGTGATGCCTGCAACACTTTCCAAAAAAAGCTGGGACAGGGGCAACAAAAGACTGGAAAAGTTGAGGATTGCTCAAGAACACCTGTCTGGAACATTCCACTGGTGAGCAGGTTAATTGGAAACAGGTGAGTGTCATGATTAGGTATAAAACGAGCATCCCCGAAAGGCTCAGTCATTAACAAGCAAGGATGGGATGAGGTTCATCACTTTTTGAACAACTGCGTGATCAAATAGTCCAACAGTTTAAGAACGACATTTCTCAATGTGCAATTGCAAGGAATTTTGGGATTTCAACCAGCATTGAATGCCTGTGACCGTCGGTCCCTCAGACACACTGCATTAAAAACTAACATCATTCTGGAAAGGATATTACGAGAAGACCATTTCCAGTGAACACTGTTTGTTGCTACATCTAGAAGTGCAGGTTAAAGGCCATATATCAACAACACCCGGAAACGCCGCAGGCTTCTCTGGCCCGAGCTCATCTGAGATGGACTGAAGCAAAGCGGAAAAATTGTGCTGTGGTCTGACGAGTCCATTGTTTCTGGAAATCATGGACATCATGTCCTCCGGGCTACAGTGCAAAAGGGCCATCCAGATATTATCAGCACAGAGTTCAAAAGCCAGCATATGTGATGGTATGGGGATATGTTAATGCCCATGGCATGGGTAACTCTGTGAAGGCTCCATTAATGCTTAAAGGTACATACAGGTTTTGGAGCAACATATGCTGCCATCCAAACAACGTCTTTTTCAGGGACGTCCCTGTTTATTTCAGCAAGACAATGCCAAGCCACATTCTGCACGTGTTACAACAGCGTGGCTTCGTAGTAAAAGAGTACAGATAATAGACTGGCCTGCCTGCAGTCCAGACCTGTCTCCCATTGAAAATGTGTGGCGCATTATGAAGTGCAAAATATGACAGTTGAGACCCCGGACTGTTGAGCAACTGAAGTCAAACATCAAGCAAGAATGGGAAAGAATTCTACCTACAAAACTTCTACAGTTAGTGTCCTCAGTTCCCAAACGCTTATCGTGTTGTTAAAAGGAAAGGTGATGTAACACAATGGTGAACATGCACCTGTCCCAGCTTTTTTGGGATGTGTTGCTGGCATCAAATTCAAAATGAGTGAATATTTCCAAAAAACACAATAAAGTTTATCAATTTAAACATTAAATATCTTGTCTTTGTAGTGTACTTAATTGAATAAAGGTCTAAAATGATTTGTAAATCATTGTATTCTGATTTTATTCTCGTTTTACTCAACATCTTCATCGGAATTGGGGTTTGTACATGTTTGTTCGCTGGCAGTGTTTCTTGTTTTGGCTACAGTGTTATTATTTCTCGGTGTTTATTGTTTTGGCTCCAGCATTGTTATCTGATGGTGTTTATTGCTTTGACTCCAGTGTTGTTCTCTGATGTGTGTATTGTTGTTCTCTGATGGTGTTTATTTTTTTGGCTCCAGTGTTGTTCTCTGATGGTGTTTATTGGTTTGACTCCAGTGTTGTTGTCTGATGGTGTTTATTGTTTTGGCTCCAGTGTTGTTCTCTGATGGTGTTTATTGTTTTGACTCCAGTATTGTTCTCTGATGGTGTTTATTGTTTTGGCTCCAGTGTTGTTCTCTGGTGGTGTTTATTGTTGTGACTCCAGTGTTGTTCTCTGATGGTGTTTATTGTTTTGGCTCCAGTGTTGTTCTCTGATTGTGTTTATTGTTTTGCTCCCAGCGTTGTTCTTTGATGGTGTTTATCGTTTTGGCTCCAGTGTTGTTCTCTGATGGTGTTTATTGTTTTGGCTCCAGCGTTGTTCTCTGATGGTGTTTATTGTTTTGGCTCCAGTGTTGTTCTCTGATGGTGTTTATTGGTTTGACTCCAGTGTTGTTCTCTGATGAGGTTTATTGTTTTGGCTCCAGTGTTGTTCTCTGATGGTGTTTATTGGTTTGACTCCAGTGCTGTTCTCTGATGGTGTTTATTGTTTTGTTTCCAGTGTTGTTCTCTGATGGTGTTTATTGTTTTGGCTCCAGTGTTGTTCTCTGATGGTGTTTATTGTTTTGGCTCCAGCTTTGTTCTCTAATGGTGTTTATTGTTTTGGCTCCAGCTTTGTTCTCTAATGGTGTTTATTGTTTTGGCTCCAGTTTTGTTTTCTGATGGTGTTTATTGTTTTGTTTCCAGTGTTGTTCTCTGATGGTGTTTATTGGTTTGGCTCCAGTGTTGTTCTCTGATGGTGTTTATTGTTTTGTTTCCAGTGTTGTTCTCTGATGGTGTTTATTGGTTTGGCTCCAGTGTTGTTCTCTGATAGTGTTTATTGGTTTGACTCCAGCAGTCTCCTCAGCTGCATCGGCTCCTGCCACTTTTGTGACCGGGCTCAGCTCCGGCGGCGAATCTGAGGGGCTTATCCAGCGCCAGCGTAAGGAAATAAACCGTCTCCGGCAGGAAATTTTGATCCAGGCCACGGGCGAGCACCCTATCCAGCGCCCATCTAGCCTACCCCCTCTACTCTCCTGAGATGTGAAAGCCATTGACTGTTATTGCAAACATTTGATTGTGCTTGTTGCCAAAATGGGTGGCGCAAGCAGTTATTAGGTTTCGGGGGCGATTGTTTTTTTTTCACATGGGGCTACAGGTTTTGAATAAGACTTTCCTTTCAATAAATGAGATTATTTAAAAGCTGTATTTTTTTGTTTACTCACATTTTCTTTGTCTTTTATCAAAATTAGTTGGATGATCTGAAACATCAGCTATGTTTTCATGGAGCCTATTATTCCAATCAGAATAAGTTTACGAGCCCAAACCGAATAAAAATGCTCCATATGAACACCTCTATCAGAATAAATAGGCCAAAACCAAATAGAATTTCATTCAGTTTCAGAGAGGTAGAATATTCCTTTTCCCAAACCGATTAAAAGTAAAATGTTGTCATGTTAACAATGAAATGGAAAGTTGTCTGGTTGCGTTCTCTCTGCTCATGCTCTGTCTTGACTTAAATGCGCAGTGACGTTTCTATGCTTGCAAATATGGTGGCTTTTAAGCACAGGAGGCAGAAGTGGTTTACAAGAGTGTTTTGTTTAATACAAACTCTCAAAGAACTAAAAATCATCACACACTTAGATGGCAGGAAAACAAGAAATATTGAACTGTTTAAAAAAGGTCCACAATAAACTCAACGAAGCCGGGATAAACCGAAACGTTGAACAAATTAGAACCGCCAGAAAACTTTGAAGACCTGCTACTAAAAGCCTAAACAGCACAACAACAAAAGTGAATGCTTTTTTCATCAGTCTGCGCACATCACACAGCTGTAAACGTCTGTTCTTATTAAATGTGGTGGTGGATATAAACACCAGATCGGAATAGATCGCGGCACATGTAAACAGTTGACATGAAATCTTCAATCAGAATGATTTCAATCAGGATGAAGAAAGTCTGCATGTAAACCTGGCTACATAAATATGACAAATAAGCAAAAACAGAAGAAATTGGAAAGGGAGTGAATACTTTTTCTCTGCACTATATCCACTTCTCCAGGCACCACTGATTCAAATTAAATATTTCTGAAAGTGTTTTGGAATAACAGTTTTAAGGTCTTGCTTCAAGCACTGGTTGCAGCACTGCCCATGTTTGGATATATATTCAGTGCATACCTAACAAAAGCAAAATGGAAAAAAAAAATGTTCATGGAAATAATATTTATTAACATTTGGTTTTAAGAGGATACTGGCATATGCTGTTGAGCATTTCATCAGTGGTGGGTTAAAACGAGTCTGTTAGCCAGTCTCAAAGCTAAGTGGCAGGCAGGTGTTGCTTCAGCCAGGTGGTGACGAGGAAAGGTGGGCACTTCAGTGCTGCCGCAGGGACGCCAGGCAGATGCACCACCTCTGCGCAGAACATGGTCTGGCTCTTGCTGGCGACGAAGGGGCCGGTGACGTCGAAGCGAAGGCCGCAGTCGCTGCTGAGCATCGCTTCTCTGTTCTGTGGCTGTAGCGTGTCCTGCTGGATGGGGAAGGTGGGCCGCAGTCTGAGGGAGTCCTCAGCCCCCAGTGTCGTGTCCTGGAGCGGCAGCATGACGAAGGCCCGCTCCAGACGCTCCCCCACGCCACACTTCATCTGTGTCGGCCAGCAGTGCTGTCCCAGCTCACCTGCACAACACACAACACAGTGCAGCTCTCTACGCACTGCAAGTACATATACACACTGCAAGTACATAATACACTGTGCATATATACTCTCAAAATACACACAAACACTGCGGCTCTCTACACACTGCAAGTACACAATACACAGCACATGTATACTCCCTAAAAACACACAAACGGTTTAGCATTACACACACCGCTGATACATATACATTGTGCATGCATATACTCCCTAAAAACACACTTACAGTGCAACTCTCTACACACAGCAAAAACATTCAGCGGGGAGAATAAGTTTTGAACGCTCAACATTTTTCTTTGAAAATACAAATTCCAGTTCCAATGAAGTTGGGATGTTGTGTAAAAAAATTTTTATCCGATAATATTCTCAGTGAATGTCAGTCAGGTTTTAGATCAGGCCACAGTAAAAATAAGGGCGACTATGCTAGTCACCAATGACGTTACCAAAGCCTTAGACAATAAACAGCACTGTGCAGCCCTATTTGTTGACCTGCCTAAAGCGTTTGATTCTGTAGATCACTAACTGCTATTACAGAGATTTGCCTGCATTGGCCTTAGTGACATGGCTTTGAATTGGTTCAAGAACTATCTAACTGGAAAAAGTCAGTGCGTCTCAGTCGAAAACTGTTCCTCATTCTCACTTACGGTAAACAAAGGTGTACCCCAAGGATCTATTTTACCCCCTATTTTATTTTCAATTTTTATAAATGATTTAGGTCAGGGCTTCTCAACTGGTCTCACATTGGGACCCACTTTTCTAGAATCCAAGCCAAGCAAATACATTTTTCAAAAACAGCCTTTGAAAGCACATTATTAAGAAAATGAGGAATATGAAAACTGCATTAGTGAATAAAATGCAATTAAATAGCAAAACAGCACAAAATAAATAAGGCCACAAAACTAAATATTAACCTCTATGAATCTCTCTGCATTCAACATAAAATGAGGAGGAACATGACAACTGCATGCATAAAAGTAATTAAATTTGCAAAACTGCGCAAAATATTTCACGTCTATGAATCTATGCATTCAGAGCATAAACTGGGGAGGAACATGACAACTGCATGTATAAAAGTGAATAAAATAAAATGATCAAAACTGAACAACATAAATAAGGCCACAAAACAAAATATTTAACGTCTATGAATTGCCCTACGTATTACTGCCCACCACAGGTCAGATGTGTCGTATGATGCATCTTAAATACGCAAAAAAAAACCTCCATTTCACACAAACTTGCACTTCAAGTTCGAACTCCTACCTTCACTTGTGAGCTCAACTCTCCTCGCTTATTCCTCTTCCGCTAAACTCCCCCTTGACTCTCCAGAGCCTCAACACAACACTTAAAGTGAACATCAATCAAATGATGGTTACCATGGCTCCAGAGTCAAGATGCGCATTAAACATTATTCACCTTTAAGGAGATGTGTTTTCGCCGGCGTTGGTTGGTTTGTTTGTTTGTAGTGTGGTATGACATGTCATCAAGATAGCTCCCGTAGAATTTGGATGCTAAAATTGATTTTATTGTTGTTTTGGGTTGATTGGAGACCAAACTATCGGGGGCCAAATTTTCCCACCCCTCGACCCCCTTCTTGGGGCCCCCTCTTGATATCGGGACCCCTCAGACTGAATCCCTGTCTATATCCGCAAATAGTGGGTACATTCTAATGATCTTAAGGTCACTTTGGGGTTTTTTCAACAGGCTGAATCCATTTATGGTACTCTTAAAGCCATTAGAAGTAGTTTTGGCCCAATTCCGTTGAAAAATGCTAATTTCTGGTGTCGCAGAGCGTCAAACTCTGGATTATTATCACGAAGAAGACCCCATTGAGAAACATTGTCTCATCGGCACTTGTACAAGACGATCTTAAGGATGAAATTCTGAACTTCCAAGAGAAAGGACAGAAACTTCTTCAGGAGTTCATCCATGACAGATTGCTGTCATCATCTGTACTTTCCACCTGGGACCCCATGAAAAAAGTCAAGCTAAAAACCTTTTCGAACTTCATGGAGAAAACAAAAATCCGCATTGGTGACAAGGTTATCAAGTTGCGTGAAGAACGTCAACTTCTCGGCAGATTTCTCATTATCCAAGGATGCCGACCTGAGTTGGTTCAAAACTTGAGGAAACGGTTAGTGAATATGAAATGTCTGTGATAACATGTTCTCTTTGCACCGTTGATGGCTCTCTTTACATCCCAACTGATAAGGCCAGTCTGATGCATGCTATTGAGGGAGCTAAGGCTCAAACAGTGCCATCTGTCTCTCAGGTTGATGCAGCACAGACTCAACCACCAAAAGTTCTCATCATTGACGCCATGGCAGTACTTCAGAGTATGAAGAAAACATCAACAATGCAGAAACTCTCTGATCAGCAAGAGGCATTCATCAAGCGCATTGCATTCATGATGACCGGCTACAGTGAGGGACGAGTAGTATTTGATCGTTATCAGGATCAGTCACTGAAAAACAAGAACCGTCAGAAGAGAGCTGCAACATCCACAGAATTTCAAGTCCATTCACAAATGAAGCTCACCATGTCCCTCAAGGAGCTTTTGTCTTCATCAAAAACCAAAAGTAGCATTACCGCCATGTTTGCTGAGGCTTTATTGCAGCATTTCTCCAATACAAACTACTTCAAGCTGGTTGTTGTCTATGGCACCAAGATCAAGAGCTCCAACTTTGAGGAAGAACATAAACATGAAGAGGCTGACATACTTATACCCCATCAAGTTCTTGCATCAGTAGCAGAGAATGAGCAGCAGGAAGTGTGTGTTTGGTCACCAGACACTGATGTCCTGACAATTCTCCTAGATCTTGCTTCACAAGGTCGTCTTGGATTCCACACCCGTCTTAAGTTTTTAACTGGGAAGGCCACAAAGTACAGGGAGATAGCGCGCACTCACTCCACCACATCTATCGGAAGTCTCAAGAGCTAAGGTCTGATCGGACTCCACAACTTCACTGGTGCTGACTGTGGTGGCAAATTTGTGGGTATCACAAAGAAAACCTGGGTTTCTGCATGCATGAAGCTTGACGAGAGTGACCCTGTTGTTACCGGTTTCAGGCAACTTGGCGACGGCGTTATTCCAACTGTGCTGGTGGATGGTGACCTGCCTCCATAGGTCAAGGATTTGGAGAGATTTGTCTGCCAAGTTTACTCCTCAACAGGGCCAACAAACTTACCAGCTCTCAGATGGCAATTGTTATCGTCCAAAAACTTGGAAGGAGAGATGCTTCCACCAACTCGTGCAGCATTGCTATCCTATATTACGCGAACAAACTACATTGCCATGCGCGACAAGTCATATGTGACCCATTCCCCTGACCTTCCTGCAATTGAGCAAAATGGCTGGCAGTTCGACAGAGGCGGGTATGTTCCTGTGCAGAGTCTTGCTCTATCTGTACCTCGTGCTGTGATTGAGCTGACCTAAATGTGGATGCAAAACAGGTTGCGCAGGCAGATGCAGTTGCTGCAAAAGTGGTCTACCTTGTACACCTCTCTGCAAGTCCTATGACAAGAATTACACCAATGTGATGAGGGATACACATGGTATTCTTAATGACGAGGATGATGAATAAATTTCCAAGATAAGAATTTTGTTGCATTTGTTTCTGGGGACTTTGAGCTTGTTGTGGTTATTTTTGTTTGAAAATAAACACTTCTGTTTGTTACTATAGAAGTGTCATGTTTGTTTTGAATCTTGTACCAAAACATTCTAATCACCAAAATGAGGGCACCAAACGTTTTCTCATTCTTCAAAACCCCAAAACCTGGTACTACACGATAGGTGTCGGCTTACGCCGATAATAATCTCGAGTTTGATGTTCCTCGACAGCAGAAATTAGAATTTTCCGCCGGAGGTGGGATAAAACTACTTCTAGTTGCTTTGAGAGTTCCATAAATGGATTAAGCATGATCAAAAATCCCCAAAATGACCTTAAGATCATTAAAATCTACTCACTATTTTTGGAGATAGACATGGACTCAGTCCGAGGGGCCCCGATATGAATAGGGGGCCCCCAGAAGAGGTTTGAGGGGTCGGGAAATTTGGCCCCCGACATTTTTGGATAGGTTGGTCCCCAATTAACCCAAAACAACAATAAAATCAATTTTAGCATTCAAATCCTACGGGATGACATGTCATACCTCACTAGTAAGCAGGATATCTCAAAAACGGCCGCATAGATTTTAACCAAACTTCGCAGGATGTCAGAGTAGCAAAAGAGGAACAAGAGATTAAATGGCATATCTGGGCCCAAGTACAGCTGGGATTTATGCCAAAATTCAAGATTTCCTAATTGCCGTGCTTTTGGGTTTGCTGCCACCTGGCGGTGGAATGCAACAATACCATACATCAGCCAGCAAAAATAACTCATGCGCAGAGTTGCCTTGGCCTGGCGGAGATGATGCGCTCTCCGAGTGCTCTTTTTTATTTATTTTTTAACCAGCTGCCTGCAACCCACTCAGAACGGGTCCGCGCTCACTTTTGGGTCCCGACCCACCAGTTGAGAACCACTGATTTAGGTCTTGGAATGAATCCTGCTAAGTTACACTGATGGCACAATTACTTACACGGTTGCACCTTCTCTGAATCAAGCCATAGAGCTCTTGCAGGATGCTGTTAGATCTCGGCTGCATTCATTGTTTAAATTGAAGTTGGTCCTCAATCCAAAAAAGACCAAATCCATGACTTTAACTCGTTCTCGCTCTATGATTATTCTACATTACCGACATTGGAAGGTACATGTCTAGAAAGAGTAGCTTCTGATAAATATTTAGGTATATGGCTTGATGATAAGATGACATTTTATTTGGATATTAATTATCTACTGAAAAAAACTTCGGCCAAAACTAGGATTTCTTTTCTAAAAAATGCTTCTCATTTGAGGCCAGAAAGAAAATTAACCAGAACTCATTTTTATCAGTATTAGACTATGGTGATGTCATTTATATGCACGCAGCTTTATCTCTTTTGACAAAACTGGATTCTGCACATCATGCTGCTTTACGCTTTGTTACAAATTCAGCTTCTCGCACTCATCATTGTATTTTAAATGAATCACTTGGTTTTCCTCTCTAAACCATAGGAGAAAAATTCACATGTTGCTATTTATCATAAAAATTGTTAGGTAAAGTGCCAACTTATATCTCCAGCCTTTAATCCTATCATACTGACAACTACTGTACCAGATCAACAAATCGGATCCTTTTAAATGTCCCCCGGTTGCACTCAGAGCTTGGAAAAACTGCTTTCGCCTTTTATGCACCTGGGTGTGGAATGAGTTGCAAAATACCATTACCTTAGGTGCACTCCCCCTCTTTAAATTCTTTTAAGAGTCTTTAACAAACTGCCCTGAAGGAAACATGTTGCTGTTTTACGTAATCTGTGATATTGAGATGGAATGTGTTACAGGTATCTTGGTTATGGCCCATATGTCTGTCCTTTAATTATTACCTCTGTGCTGCTTTTATTGTATGGACTGAAATGTCATTTTTTCTTTCTTTTTTATGTTTATATGTACAACTATTTATGCTGCTATCTTGACCAGGATAAATTAATAAATAAGAACGTGAATAAAAACAGATTACAATGATTTGCAAATCCTTTTCAACCTCTATTCAATTGAGTACACCACAAAGACAAGATATTTAATGTTCAAACTGATAAAGTATTTTTTGTTTTTTTTGACAATATTCACTCATTTTGAATTTGATTCCTGCAACACACTCTAAAAAACCTGGGACAGGAGCATGTTTACCACCGTGTTACATCAACTTTCCTTTTAACAACACTCAATAAGGAACTGCGGACACTAATTGGAGAAGCTTTGTAGGTGGAATTCTTTCTTAATCTTTCTTAATGTATGACTTCAGTTGCTCAACAGTCCGGGATCTCTGTTGTCATATTTTGCACTTCATTATGCGCCACACATTTTCAATGGGATACAAGTCAGGACTGCAAGCAGGCCAGTCTATTTTCCCGTAATCTTTTACTAAGAAGCCTCGCTGTTGTACCACATGCAGAATGTGGCTTGGCATTATCTCGCTGAAATAAGCAGGGACGTCACTGAAAGAGACGTCGTTTGAATGGCAGCATATGTTGCTCCAAAACCTGTATGTACATTTCAGCATTAATGATGCCTTCACAAATGTGCAAGTTACCCACGCCATGGGCACTAACACATCCCCATACCATCGCAGATGCTGGCTCTTGAACTTTGCACTGATAACAATCTGGATGGTCCTTTTCCTCTTTAGCCCGGAGGACACAACGTCCATGATTTCCAAAAACAATTTGAAAGGTGGACTCATCAGACCACAGCACACTTTTCCACTTTGTGTCAGTCCATCTCAGATGAGCTCGGGCCCAGAGAAGCCGGCGGCATTACTAGGTGTTGTTACCTCCTCCAAGGAGCTCCAAGGAGGTTATTTTTTTTTGCTTCAGTTTGTTTATTTATTTGTTTGTCTGTCTTCAAGCAGGATATCTCAAAAACGGTTGCATAGGTTTTAATTCATTTCATTTCATTTTTTCTTTCTGCATGACAAAATAATACAAAATTAGAGAGATAAAGTCTATTACCATGCAGAAGGACACCCAATAAGCAAAACGGAAGTTTGGGGCCTCTAATTAATTTGACATAATACAAAAAAAAGACAACAATGAAACTTAATCAAACTTTGTAGAATGTTAAAGTTGTGCAAGAGGAACAAGTGTTTAAATTTAGGCATTTCTAGGCTGAAGTACAGCTTTGATATCGACCAAAGTTCAAATCCAGCTATGCTGGTGGAGGTATGGGCTCTCGCTAGCCTAGCTCTTATTGATATATGGCTTTCGCTTTGCCTGGTAGAGTTTTCACTTGCAGTTGTAGATGTAGGGAAGAACTGTGTTAACTGACAATGCCTTTCTGAAGTGCTCCTGAGCCGACATGGTAATATTCTTTACAGAATGATGTCTGTTTTTAATGCACTGTCACCTCGACTGACATGGGCATTCAATGTTGGTTTTTGGCCTGGCCACTTTTGTGTAGAGATTTTGACGGATTCTCTGAATCTTTTGATGATATTATGGATTGTAGATGATGAAATCCCTAAAATCCTTGCAATTGTAATGGATAAATATTGTTCTTAAACTGTTGGGCACTTTGCTCAAGCAGTTGTTCGCAAAGTGGCGAACCTTGCCCCATCCTAGCTTTGAACGACTGAGCCTTTTGGAGATGCTCCTTTTATACCTAATCATGACACTTAGCTGTTTCCAATTAACCTAATCACCAGTGAAATGTTCCAGACAGGTGTTTTTGAGCAATCCTCAACTTTCCCAGTATTTTTTTGCCTCTAGCCCAGCTTTTTTGGAAAGTGTTGTAGGCATCAAATTCAATATGAGTGAATATTTCCAAAAAAAACCATGAAGTTTATCAGTTTGAGCATTAATATCTCTTCTTTGTAGTGTGCTCAATTGAATTAAGGTCGAAAAGGATTTGCAAATCACTGCATTCTGTTTTTATTCACGTTTCACACAATGTCCTAACTTCATTGGAATTGGGGTTTCTATATTTCTAATGGGGCTATTGACATGAAATTTTCATCAGATGTTGGTAACAACCCAAGTAATCCACACATCTGAAGGAATCAAAACAAACAAGTGGTGCCAGGCACAACAAACCCCGCGCCTCGCACATACTTTCACCCACTTGTACGAAATTCTATAGGGATCTGTTCTGGGTCAGTCACAATCCCTGTACCAAATTTGGGGTGAATCTGGCCATTAATTTTGCCGCTAGACTGATAACAAACAAACACAGAAAAAACCGAACCAAAAACAATACCCCTTGCCCTCACCATTCGGGTGTTATAAGTCCATAAATTAAGTTACGTGTAATAAAGTAGATGGACACAGGGAATAAGTATTGAACACATGAAGAAAAGGAGGTGGAAAAAGGCATGGAAAGCCAGGAAAACAGCTAAAATCTGTCAGGATTTAAGGGACAGGATTGCTTTCTATCAGTGCAAATTAATATTGGCTGGTTTAGTCCTAACTGATGGCCTATAAAGAGGTTTCTCATTACCAAGGTGTCACACAAGAAGCATCTTATGATGGGTAAAATCTAAGAGCTCTCTCAAGACCTTCACAACCTTATTGTTGTAAAACATACTGATGTTATTGGTTACAAATGTATTTCTAAACTTCTAAATATTCCAGTGAGCACTGTTGGGGCCATAATTAGGAAGTGGAAAGAACATCATTTCACCATAAACCAGCCACAATCAGGTGCCCCTTGCAAGATAACTGACGGAGGAGTCAAAAACAATCAGAAGAATTGTCCAAGAGCCAAGGACCAAGAGCTTCAGAAAGACCTGGAATTAGCCAGTACAGTTGTTTCAAAGAAAACAATAAGAAATGTACTCAACCGCCATGGCCTCTATGCACGCTCACCGCGCAAGACTCCATTGCTGAAGAAAACGCATGTTGAAGCTCTTTTATAGTTTGCTGCCCAACATTTGGACAAGCCTATGAAATATTGGAAGAATATAGTCCGGTCAGATTAGACCAGAATTGATCTCTTTGGATGTCATAGCACACACCGTGTTTGGAGGACAAACAGCACTGCACATCACCCCCAAAACACCATACCAACAGTGAAGTTTGGAGGTGGGAACATCTTGGTGTGGGGCTGTTATTCAGCATATGGTACTGCCAGACTTCATATAATTGAAGGATGAATATAGAGATGCACTGAGACATTCTTGATAAGAATGTGCTGCCATCTACCAGGATGCTGAAGATGAAATGAGGGTGGATATTTCAGCAAGACAATGATCCCAAACACACAGCCAAGGAAACTCTCAACTGGTTTCAGAGAAATAAAAAGCTGCTAAAATGGCCCAGTCAATCACCCGACTTGAGTCCAATTGAAAATCTTTGGAAAGAACTGAAGACCAGAGTTCATAGAAGAGTCCCCCAGAACCTTCAAGATTTGAAGACAATTTGAGTGGAAGAACAGGGCAAAATCATTTCTTTGCAAAGGGGATTGCTGATATGGGCATTGCAGGCGGGGTTATGCTGATATGGTAATTGCAGGCGTGGTCATGCTGATATGGTAATTGTAGGCGTGGTCATGCTGATATGGGGATTGCAGGCTCTGCATGAGCTCTGCTGGAGTCTCAGGTGTGCTCCCCCTCAGGTTGGTGCCATCTGACACCCGGGGTCCCAGGTATAGTTTTGTGTCAGCACAATGAAAGTGGTGAGAAGGCACTGAAACTGTCTGGTGATGAATCCCACTTTGGAGAGGTAATGCACTCATATACTGTGAAATACAGCAATGCACTCTCTTTATTGATTTAGGTGGTGTTTATAGGTTTGTGTAACATTATGGTAATGTTAGGTAACATTGTTTGATGGATAACCTAAGCTTTCTAGCTAATGGGTTTGCATCTATCTACAGTAATTACAATGTGTTTAGTAAAAACATTCACTTTTTTGACCAATTATTCGTAAAATATGCCATTTATTTTTTCCTAATAGTGGCTTAAGGTAGTTCCCTGAATAGCTTTAGGTTCCTGTCACCTCGCAGTGGGTCGCATTCATGAAACATTAGTAAATTTGTGCGGAGATTTGCACATAAAAGCCGACGCTACTAAAAACCTAATTCATGAATGCTGCTGGAAACTCAAATCTGATCATAAACTTGTGAGTATGATCATGAATGCCTATCCATCGTAAACTGACAGCGTGATTTTCCAATCGGCAAAGTTCTCAATTATGGAAAAGTTTCCTTCTTCTTTTTTGGAGTTTTATGGTGATTCTAATACCAAAGGTGTATTACCGACAACTACTGGCTGAATATTTCCGGCACGGTGAAACGTGATGCGCATACACGCAGGGAGGAGGGAGGGACAGAGGGTGGCAGGGGCAGCAGAAGGCATCTGATTGATTCTTTCCATTCGGACCGAATGGCAGGGATTTGTCAGAGTTTTTACAGTCCTGCAGCCGACACAGAGGTCTGATTCTTGTCGTTCCTTTTTCTGAATACATAATGTATTGACTACTCTCAGGATACATGGACCATTTCACTCAGTATAACAAAAAGTGTTTCTGAACAAGATTACCCACTATACCTTTAATAGTTTTCCTTTATTAACACATTTTCCAATTTAAGAATAATCAAGTGGCAATTGAAGACAGGGCATCTCGCCCCTATGCGATTTAACAGGAACAAATGGGCTTCATTCAGAACAGAAAAATAATTCATTTTAATCAGGTCTATGCACTGGCACTCAGCGATGTAACTTTTTTTCAGTGAGAGCGGCATTTATGACTTTATTTATCCCCTTGAGATGAAACATCTAATTTTCAAGGGGGTCCTCCATTTCAGAACTCTTCAGCGAATGAAGGTAATTCTGATGACAAATACGTGATTTCGTCCGTTTATATTTTCCAATCGGACAGCTGTCTATTTTTTTACAGCAAGTTGTGTGACCGTGCTGCAAAAACAGGTGTGTCGCCGAAATTACCTTCATTCTCTAAAGAGTTCTGAAATGCCGCTCTCGCTGGAAAAAAAAAAAATTACTGTTGCTGAGTGCCAGTGCATAGACCTATTTATAATTAAAGTATTTTTCTGTACTGAATGTTGCCCATTATTTTGTCGCTGTTAGATCGCATGGGGGAGAGAAGCCGTGTCTTCAATTGCCACTTGATTATTCTTGAATTGGAAAACGTGTTAATAAAGGAAAACCAAATAGAATTAGCCAGGACTAATTGTAGTCAGTAAAGGGATGGATATTTTCCCCCAAATTTTCAGGTCTAGCGCCGGTGTTTTAACAAATTTTGCTGCCTATCAAAATATGCTACCTCGCGGTTCTGCCAAACCTAAAATCTCAAGCTGTTTCCTCGCTCATATCTTAAGTAGAGTAAGTAAGCCTGTTTCGAGCATCATGGTCCATCGGTGCTTAACCCCGGTTTCTGTGGCATGAAGCGACTAGGAGTATACTAGTGTACTACCCCCCCTGGATGGGATGCCTGGCCATCACTGGTACTCCCCCCCGCTCTTAGTTTTGCTGGTACTCATTTATACACCTGGGTGGAGTGAGGCATGGAGTGTGAGAGTGAAGTGTTTTGCCCAAGAACACACCAAAAATCTAAAAATAGATTTATTTTCAGTGCGCATTTCAACTTGCAAATGTACATATATTTGCATGTACACGCTGGGTTTTCCCAAAAATGCAGAAATTAGATGATAATGGTGTATATGGGCATATATCTTTGAACAAACTCATCCAACTCGTTATAAAATCTGCTTATGTTATAATAAGCTAACAAATAAAGTTACTATTGTAAATTGATTCATGTTGCAATATCAAGGCGAAAACAAAGACTTTACGATCGCTTTTTTTGACAAGGGAGCAAAATTTGACAGAACACCGCCCCGGCGGCTAATTCACAATCATGAACCTGGATCGTAAACCTGCTAATTGCCAACAAATTTAACAACATGTATAATATTTTTCATTGTTTGTCATGTTTAGGCTATATCACGTTTCAAATACATCTGCGTATTGTGTACATAACAGAGCACAATATGAATTAAAATTGTAATCTCCAATAGTGACAAGCACTATTTATGTGCATTCTTGAATTTACACAAGCACTACGCGTGGTCAGCAGCAGCATGTGTAGATTTTGTTAGTAGCTATAAAAATTTTGATGCTACTAAAATATTGATGACTGCGGAGATGCACGTAAATTTCCGTCTGCAAACAGTTTACACACAAAGTCACATTTCATGAATGAGACCCAGAATGTGTTCCAGTACTGGAGAGCGCAAACGATTGCGTGCCACTTCCTGTAACATTTTTTTTTATCTTTAATTAAGCTTACGAAAGTTACAGACAATCAGAGTGAACATACATAAAGGCAATGGGTAATTAGAAATGTTACAAAAATACTTTAAAAAAATATACTTAAAAATAATATTGGTAAATGAATTGAAATAAGTTAAATGTATACCTACAGTATGAGGCACTTCTTATTTTGGGGTAAGTGAAAATGATCTTAAATATAAAAGCGTGCGTTCACTTTTCTTGTTTGGTGTCAGTTTCAAGGTATCTACATAAAGATTGAACTCACTCATGAAGACATTAAAGTTTGGGAGAGAGTTGGAAAATTTATTTTTGTGGATATGGAATTTACCTATTAAAATCATGATGCTTTATGTGGAGCAAATTGCTTTGTCATTATGATCGAATTTTGAAATAATATCTTTTGGTCTAATTGTTATGTATTGTTTAGTCTTATTGTAGACAAGACTTTCCATATCCGTCCAAAATACAGATGACAATGGGCAAATACAAAACAAATGTAAAATTGACTCTGGCTCATCTCCACAGAAAGTGCACATTTCATTCACTTCAGCAAACTTGGTAATTGATTTGTTACAAGGTTAAATATTATGTAAAATTTTAAAATGAACTTCTCTAATCTTATTCAAAATACAGAATTGAGAGGGACACAGCCATGCTTTGCGCCAGTTTATATCAACCAACTGTGAATCCCAAAAAAACTTTACTCTGGGCGAAATCTTACTATGTCTCTGAAATACTTTCCTGAGGTGTTTATTTGTACATTTTCTATCCATTATATCAATCCCATCGACTATTAGAGAAGGTGCCTTAACATTAATATCTTGGTAACTTTGGTGACATTTTATTAACTTAATCATACCAATGGGGACAGCCTTTGTGAAAGAAATAAACTCCCTGTATTTGACTGAGAAAGCAATTCTTTGTGTGGAGAAAAATTGTGAACGTAATGTAGCTTCCAGTAGAGTAAAGCCTGTTGATGAAACTTTGAGAGTTTCAGTGGTAATTCAGAAACTGTGAAGTTGCAGCCCATTAGAAATTTCAAACCTCCTACTTTTTAAAATATATTGTATGGAATAAAGTTCTATAGTGACCCTGGTAGTTCCAAACATTTCTTAAGCCATTTAACTTTAAAGGTATAATTTAAATGAAAGAAATTCATAATTTCTAAATCTCCTTCTGCTCTCTCTTTAAACTAAGAATATCTTTCTTGAGATGCTGGTGTCTATTTTTCAAAACAAAATTAACAAATAAATGGTTAATTTCTTTACAGAGTGCATCATTGAGAAACGGTGACAGAGCAGGATAAACAAATCTTGATACACCCTCAGCTTTTGATAATAATACTCACCCAAAAATGGAGAGGTCTCTCTGCAGCCACAAATTAAGAATTGACTTAGTCTTTTTAACTTTTGGAAGGAAGTTAAGTTGCTGTCTAAGCTCCATGTCTTTTGTAATGTGGATTCCCAAATATTTAACAGTATGTTTAACAGGGATATTGAACATAAGCTTTTCATCTGTCTCATATAGATACAAAATTTCACTCTTATTACTATAAAGTTTCAGACCTGAGGCTTCTGAAAATTCACCAGTTACTTGTAGTGCAGCTTGTATCCTTGAGAAATAAAACCGTGTCATCTGCCAGCTGTGAAATCTTTACCTCTCGATTGAAGATCGTTAAGCCATGTATATTGGGATTGTGTGAAATATTTAAACATAAAAGTTTGGCAACAACCAAAACAAAAAACAAATAAGACAACCTTGACGTACACCTCTTGAAACAGGAAACCTTTCGGACATTCTGGGATATAGAATAACTGAGCTATTTATGTCTTTATAAAACATGGCATTGTTACTGATAAATTTATCTCCAAAACCAAGAATTTGCACAGTTTGAATGATGAAGGCGTGTTCAATTGAATCAAACGCCTTGTAGAAGTCTAGAAAGACTATCAATACTTTGGAGGTTATATAATCAGAGTATCAATTAGGTTCAATATTAATCTGACATTAGAGCTAATATGACGCTTTGCCATAAAGCCGTTTTGGTTTTCACTTATCATTTCTTGTAAATTTCTTTTGAGTCGTTTGGCATAAACTTATCCTAAAATTTTGTAGTCCATATTTAAGAGTGACACAGGTCTCCAGTTTTCTATTATTAAAGAATCTTTTCCTGGTTTGGGAATCAAAGTTATCAATCCTTGCTTCATGGTTATTGTTATTTCTTGTTTATCTATACATTCATTATACATTAATACAAGATTATTTTTGCTTCCAGGTGATTCCCTCAATCTCTTTGAGTGCACAGCATTAGTCATTTCTGAACATAAAAGTTTAGCTTCGAATTCCTCTTTGAAATTTTCTGAAATCAAGGGCATAAAGTTTTGAATGTGTTTCATATATGCATCACATTTTACTTTGGCTCGAGATCTGACGAAAGCACCTTTAGCTAAATTCACATACCTTCTATCAAGCTCTTCACTAAGACTTTTTAGTGTTACTAATTCGTCCTCAGGTAAATCGTGTTTGGAGCTTAGCAGCTGCAACTGATTTATTAGGGCATTCATTTTTTCAGTTTTCTGTTTTTTTATTTCTTTGCTATGCCTAATTGCAATTTCCCTGATTTTGAATTTAAAGAATTCCCACTTTTGAACTGAATTCATTTCTTCTCTATCAAATATGTCCTAAGCAAGTAGTTCTACACCTTCTTTAAATTTTTTATCGTCTAATATATTATTGTTTAATTTCCAATAACCTCTAATGTTTGATTTTTCTTTTGATCTCCTCAATCTTAGACTTATCAGCTTATGATCAGACAAAGGAGCATAGGAATGAGAGACCTCTGAAACAAACTGTAAACTCTGTGATCACATGAACCAAAGTCAATTCTTGACCGTAAACTCCTGCCGGAATTAAACCATGTGTAGTCTGTGATGCTGGGGTTCATATATCTCCACACATCCGTCAGCAAAATATGATCACTTAAGAATGAAGTTCGATTGTAAAGTAGATCTTGGAGGGTGTCGATCTATACAATCGTCTGGTGCATCATTGAAATCTCATCTGATGATAATAGTAGAATCCTTGTATTTTCCTCTTAAGGTATCCAGCGATATACAAAGTTCAGAACACATGCCTTTTGCTTGAGCTGCTCTGTTTGGTCCATAAACATTACAAATAATAAACAGGAGGTTGTCAACTTTCAAAACTAAAACAATCCCCCGGCCCTCATTTGAAACTGCGGACTTCAGAATATCACCATGAAATCTGTTTAGTAATACTGCAACTCCAGCTGAATAATTTGAGCCATGAGAAAAATACATTGCATCTCCCCATTGTGATTTCCAGTATTTTTCGTCATCAATATCTGAATGAGTTTCCTGTAGGAAAACGATATCAGTATTGCAACTTTTATTAACACCAAAAGGAAGGCAGTGTTTACTAGTGTTATTTATCACGTAAACCCCTGACATTCATAGAACACAAATTCAGTGCCTGAAAACTAAAACATTCCATAATTAAAGGAGAATTCCGGTGTGAAATTGACTTGGGGTGTATTGAAATATGATAACGAGTACTAACCTTTGTCGAATACCCCATCTCTGTACGCGCGCAACATTTTGAAATATCTGCCTTTTTAGCCAAAGCTCCCAACAGGCTTACAATGGTAGTGAATCTGCCATAACGTTGCCATGCAAAGAAATCACTATTTTTTCCATCATTAACAAGGGTCAAAGGAGCTCCACACTTCATTGCTAGAATTCAGAAGGCCCTGACATTTAAAACGAGGCACTGAGAACTTTGAAAATGCACAGGTAGTTTATTAAAAAAGACTGTTTATGCAAACCGTACATTGAAGTAGTTTCCAGTCGCCTCCATCTTGAAAGTCACGATAAGTTGATTGACGAGCACGAACGAATAGGAAGGATGGGGGAACAGATTGCAATCTATTTGTTCGTGCTTGTCAATTGACTTATCGTGACTTTCAAGATGGAGGCGACTGGAAACTACCTCAAGGTAGGGTTTGCATAAACAGTCTTTTTTTAAGTATGTAAATAAACCGTTGAAATTGTGAATGTCTTGATCAATTAAAAAAGTACCTTCTTTGCTCTCAGCTCCGTTTTTTTGCCATGCTGGTTTAAGCTAACTCAACTAAGCAAGAGGCTAACCAAGCTGTTGTTGTGGCTTTTTTATCTTTTTTGTCACTGACAGTGTCCTTCTTTTTCTCTGCAACAGGTCAGCGGTAATATTCTCCGGTTTAAATGTCCTTTTTTTGTCGTGGTACAGCTTATAGTATCGGAGCTCCTCACCACCCAACCACGCTGGCCGCCATCTTGAGTCGACCCCACTTCCTGTAACGTTACACATGATGCTAGCTGGGAGCTGACAACTTCCTCGCAACCAGCAAAACCTAACACTGATGTAGAGAAATAACTATTCTTTGTGCATTCTGCCATGGTCATAAAGAAAATAAGGTCACTATAGGGCACTTTTTCAAATAAGGGCATGCTTATATGAGACAGCTTTCAGGATATAACCAATATGATCAAAATCAGGTCAACTAATAATTAAAAAATTCAAATATTTTATCCATAAATATCAGTAAAACTATGGTTTTAGAGAGACTAAAAAAATATTCTTCATGGTCGGCATAGTTTTCACAGCCAACTGCGCAACTGGAACTAACCATCTAGCACTTAAATCATACGCATCCAAATTGGTTAAAGAAAATACATGTTTTGTTTTGCCATGACCGGATGTTAAAGCCAAGATACCAAAAGAAAGGAGGCTTTGCGCAGTCCAGTTTTCCTCAACATCATTGACCTAACATAACAGAGATGGGTGTGGTTCCAACATGAAATTCCATTGGCTCAGAGCCTTGTTAGAGGCGGGAACCCAAACAGACTGAGGATTACTCACACTCCATACCAGTCAGGAGAACAATGTTCATGATTTTTAATTTGTTTTTTAATGTTTTTTTTTTTCCTTCTCAAGAAAAACTCCTTTCAACCTGCTCTTTCCATGAGGATCCAGAATAGGGAAGCATTTTTTCAATTCTCTCTTTAAAAAAGAGACACAAATGACCTTTCGACCAACTTGGTGTGGTAGTCTGTTAGAATTTCGAAATCTTTGTGAGTATCCCAATAGTTATGTACTGTCTGTACTTTATTGTGACTTTTTCCAATGAAATCTTTGTTTCTGCACTCGGGCCTTCGACTTCTCCTCCTGCTCTCATCAGGACCAGTTCAGGCTTATCACAGTCGTGCATATTTCTGTGACGTCTTAAGCTTTTTTCAAGGTAATCGCAAGCATGGGATGGCCTCCATTTCTCAGAATAATAACTCACATACAAATCTAAAAATAAAATTGTTTTTTGTTGTTTTTTTTTTTTTCATTTTAAGCCACAATTGAACTTAATAAAAGTAATCTTTAATTTACTCATTAACCTTTAATTAACCACTTAATTAGCCCATTGAGATGTAGGACCTCTTTCACCAGGGAGACCTGGCCAAGGAGGGCAGCAACTCACGTCTGTACCTCAGAGCCAGAAAGTAAGATTAAATCAGGTCTAGTTCATTCTCTCTGAAGTTGTCAGATTCTCCCAGTGTTTGTATGGGTTTGTCGCAGAACTCTGGTTTCTTCTCATCGAATTTGTTGCCCCTTTCGTGAATGGAGTGAGCGCCCTGCGTTAGGGTAGGGTGTGTTCCTGCCTCTTACCCATTGGATTCTGGGATAGGTAAATACTTATTTTAGATAAAGGATAGATTCACTTAATGCCAGTACTCTACAAAGAATGAGATGGCACGATGTGATATTAGTATGCAACAGAAATGGCGCCTGAAAATGTGGCTGTGCAATCCTTACAAAAAAAAAGAGCATTGTTAAAGACTGATTGCAAATGTATGTACTTAAACCAGTAATTGCATAACTATGCTAACTGTAGTGCTGCTTTGGCTGAAATAAATATTTTCTGTCAAAAACATTGATAGTCTATGATTCTAAACCTTTTAACTCGAATAGGGTTTGACATGTATTTGAAAACGATTATAAAACTTTACCAGCAGTGGAAACTAGAACAGTGCAAGAACTAATCTGTTTTGTAGATTGTTTACATTCTGCTTCTGGTTGACAGCAATCACACACATGCAGGTCTCGTCTTTCTACTCACTGGGACTGGTGGGATTGAAGCGTACAGTTTGCACCAATTTTCTCTTCAGCATCTCAATGTACGTGTGCGCAGTGCACCTCAGGATGCACTCTGAGGGCATGTCCACAGCCGAGGACATTTCCGTCAGCAGGTTGTCCTTCTCTGTACAGTCCTTGCCTGAGGAGACACACACCAGCAGGGCTGTTAAGAGCCAGCAGTAAGGCCCGAGGGAACAGAACTTTCCCATTTTCATCCACAACTCCGGAGTCACAGTAAAGCAGTGTTTCTGATTTGCTGTTCCAGTCGGCAGCACTGAAAGAAAAGCTCAGATCACCATCAAGTCCCATTTCAAGAGCAAATAAAAGGAGCTGAAAGGCTTATGCGTGCTGTGCCTCTCTGAGATGAGTGGCTGGCTTTGATAGTCCTGAACTGGCATATTTTTCAGCTACACTGCCAAAGGTGATCTTGTAACAGATTATTTTTAGTTGACAAGTTCATAAATACATGTGCTTACCAAGAAGGTGAAAATAAAACTCATCTGATACAGCCAGCTTTTCAGTACATTTACTTATTTATTTTATTTGAATCATTTTAATGCATTATTTCCCTTTTTCCTTCCAATAAATTGTAAAATAATTTAGCTTTCAGAATATCCAGAAACATGAACCAAATATTTCATATGGTGTGCCAAACACCACCCATATCTGACTCAAGTGTAAAATCTAGTAGCACAGTATGAATCAGTGCATAAATTAGACGCAATTCCATCATTATAAAATATGCACTGATTGTACAGGGCTGCGAAGAGCACAGAAATTACATTAGATATCAGAAAAATGCGGGATAAATGCCATCAAACCAAGTTAAAACATTATATCAGTGGCATCAGACACTTGCCTGCAGTATGTGGTTTTGCCTTTCTCCACCGAGCTGGAACACGTGGAGCTCAAATGAGTTCGCTGCAGACACGAGTGTGAGGACAGTATATTTCCATGATGCCAAGGAATCTGTATCGATGTCAAGGATTCTCCGTCATTTAACTGTTCTCAAATTTATCGATATTCCCACCAGGAATTTCCACGACTATAACATCATAAATGTGACAACATGCACGAGACCCACAAACTCTCAGAGCAAAATGTGCATTGCACTGATTGTCCCTGATAAACGTTCATGAGTTTGTGAGTGTATAAGTTTGTGACTCTATTAGTTAGTGAGTGAGTGACCACAACCACAATTTGTGACGCACAGCCCATGACGGCACATTGCAGCACCTTGGGGAAAAGAATATAACCTAATCTGATCAGCATTGTGATTAATAAGAAGCACGTTACACTTCAACATTGTCTTAGGGGGTAAACATCTCTTCTCAATCAATATATTACCTACTTGTAATCCACAGACGTTTGGGGATTGACAGAGTTATTTTCATTTTAACGCTTTGCACTACATGTTGGAGTTAAACTTAAATTCTGCGCCCTTTCAGCTTAAATTTGGGTATATTTTCATCTATGTCGAGATAATGCTGTAGAAATTAGAGCACTTTTTATGTATAGCTCCTTTGATCAAATGTAATTGGGCAACAGGATGCTCAACGAGTTAATAACCAGGAGTGCACTATTTCCCACATGTAGAGCTTTTACATTTAGCAATATTAGATTTTATCAGCAAAGTTTCGACTCACCTCTGGATTTTATTCAAATCATCCTGAATCACCTTAGTAGACTTTCAACTTTTGGCTAAATCCCAATTTAGTATCAACTTCAAATGAAACCACTTTACTTTCAGAGCTGCTGTCAAGTCAGTTAAACACAGATGAGGATTAGCAGAGGTCCCAGCAGCAATCCCTGGGGTACTCCACTTCCTACAGTGTGCTGCTCAGATGAGATCGCCCGACTTCTACTTTTTTGTTCCATCCTGAGACCAGTCCTACTGTGAATGTACCTCTAAACATTTTCCATAATTCCAACTTTCCATGTATTATTGAGTCTGTCATGTGGTACACTATCAAATTGTTTTTGAAAATTCAAGTATTTGATATGAGCTCCACTGTATCATCATGTGTAGCAACCTCTTCTAAGAATCCCAAAATGTCATTCAGGCATGACCTTCCCTCCTGGTAACTATGTTGGCTATCACTCCGGGTGTTGTTATTTTCAAGAAATAATTATAACTTGCCTTAAATAATAAATTATAGTATTATAAATGCAATACAATTGAAACTGACAGGCCTCAAGTTTATGTCCCCAGTATTTCAATCTTCACTCACCTCATTAGAGAACGCTTAACTCTGCAGATTGACAATGGCCTATAACATACTGTGAGACTAAATTTTCTTAGGCAAAGAAGTGGAATGTCCTTAAATAACCAAGTTAATCACCTGACCTGAATCCAACAACATATGCATTTTATTTACTATCATGAAAACTGAAGCTACAATGCCCTAAGTACGAGCAGGAGCTGTAGAGAGCTGCAGTAAAACCCTGGCAGAGCATCTTCAGAGAAGAAAGCCTGAGTAAAACTTCGAGTTGCGACCAGACTTGGCAACTAACAGACCATTTTGTTTTTCTTCCATAAAGCACAAAATGCAGGCAGACTGCGCCAGCAAATTGTGCCAAATCATTCCAGGAAGTCACTCAGCAGCAGCAAGTTCTGAAGGCCAGCCCGACTGGGCCAATCATCCATGAAGCACTGCAGGCAGAAACCTCAAACACTACATAGTAACGTGGAGAACAAAACAACTAGTACTACAACCTCAATTCCGAAATAGTTGGGACAAAGTATAAATTATGAATGAAATCAAAATGCAATGACTTTCAGATCACGAGCCAATATATTATTTAGTATGGAACATAGATTACATTTCAGATGTTGAAACTGAGATATTTTGCATTTTTATCCACTAAAAGAGCTCATTCCAAATTTTCTGGCTGCAACAGGCTCAAAAAAGTTGGGACACGGGAAAAAAGGGCTGAAAAAGGAATTAATATACGTATAAGAGAATCAGCTGAAAGAACATTTAGAAAGTAATTAAGTTAACTGGCTACAGATGTGTAACATGATTGGCTATAAAAGGGCTGTCATAGAGAGGCTGAGTCTCTCAGAAGTAAAGATGGCCAGAGGCTCTCCGACCTGTGAAGGCTTGCGTGAAAAAAATTGTGGAATACTTTAAAACAATGTTCCTCAACGTCAAATTGCAAAGGCTTTGAAGGTCTCATCATCAACAGTGCATGACATCATCAAAGGATTCAGAGAAATTGGAAAAATCTCTGTGCGTAAGGGACAAGGCCGAAGACCTTTACTGGATGCCTATGATCTTCCGGCCCGCAGATGCCACTGCATCACTCACTGCCATGATTCATGATTCATTGACATTACTAAATGGGCCCAGGAATACTTCAAGAAACCACTGTCTGTAAACACAGTCTGCTGTGCCTTCCACAGATGCCACCCAGACGCCTCCACTCTGTGTAAAAAAGAAGAGGGGATGCTACGCCATGGTAAACAGGCCCTTGTCCCAACTTTTTTGAGACCCGTTGCAGCCAGTAAATTTGAAATGAGCTCATTTTATGGATTAAATTATGAAATTTTTCAGTTTCAACATCATGTTATCTCTGTTCTATTGTGAATTAAATACTGGCTGGTGTGATTTGAAAGTCATTGCATTTTGATTTTATTCATAATACACACTTTCTCCCAATTATTTCGGAATTGGGGTCCAATATAAAAACCCATCCACTGTCTCACACTCTCATTCCTGGTCAGAATTGCAGGGAGGCTGGTGTCTATCGCAGCATTTATTGGGCGAAAGGCAGGTGCATACCCAGAAAGACTATCGCAGCGAGTCAGCATTTAGCCAAACATGAATACCGTATCTTTGTACTATGGGAAGAGAATACCAGAGTAATGCAAATATAACATTTTTCTCTACAACCCGATAAATTTATTCCAACTTAACCTTTTGTTGTGTTGAGTTTTAACAAATGCCTCCAATGTGTTAAAAATGTAAATATAGTTTTCTTCAGGGACCGTTTGATGGGATTGGGTACAATTTTGTTGTTTGGTTGGGGGGAACTAGTGGGTGGTCAGCCTATTATTTTGGGCATTATGCTTGTGAGATGCATACTGCCATCCATTATTTTGGATGTTATGCATGTGGAGTTGCAGAAATAATGTGAAGTTAAAGAAATCTGGCCAGGTCAAACCTGATGAGCATGATGCCCAGTATTCTGGATATCGCTTTTCTTAACTATTTGCCTGGCATGCATAATGTTCAGCATTTTTGACTGAGCATAAAATCAGGGGTGTTCCAAGGAATGCATATGCATTAAAAAGCTAATGTGTTTCAAAGGGCACTATACAATATATTTAATTCCACCAACAGGAAAAAGTTTGATCAAAACTTGAACAGTATAAGAATATTTCTGACTTTTGTCCATTCCCCTCTTACTCATGGATGCAGCCATTGTGATTTTTTGTGGTAAATACATAGACTGTACAAAAAGATGGAAGAGGCAATCGTGACGTTACTCATTGGTTTCAGCATACCATTTAGGAAGCCTCAATTTTGGCAATTTTAACAGCACCATTTTGTCATTTTGAGATTCCTATTAGTCGAGAGCCTGAATTGAAGATCTAGGGAGGAGCGAGGGGTGGATCTATGGGTACATCTGCCCGTATCTGACTCTGACCAGAGGATAGCCACGCCCCCAAAGTATATCTGGCTTTATCCTTTATTCTTTTCTATTTGGGACCATAATTTACAAACATGAACATCATGATATATCAAAGAAGACTTGAAACTTGCGATAGAAACCATAATGGGGGAAAAACATCATTGAAATAATAAATCATGTGGGAGAGCAGGGTAATTTCCTTATAGACTTCCATAGCATTGAAGTTCTTTCTGTAACCCTCAATATCGCCATCTGCTGGCCTTTAAATAGAATGCAATTTTAAGTGATTTCCGCATTGGCTTCTCTTTTCAGACCCGCGTGCTGCATCCATATTTTTGTACAGTCTATGTGTAAACACTGTGATAGAACCACTTTTTCAAAAAGGGAGAGATATATGGAGGGCATAGAGGCATATGTGCATACATTGGGTTTGGTGAAGTGGCTCCGTTCTGAGAGATCCCTGCCCATCCAAACCTGGTACCGAAGGCAGGGAGCTGCAACTATTCCCCCACCTATAGGACAGAGGCTATATGAAATCAAAAGGAAGAGTCATTGTTGTAGCACAGTAATTCAGTCATAAGAGAGCAGGATTAATTAATGATATACTTGAATGGTGGAGCTGGGGTAAAGGAGGGTTGCCAAATGAGCAGTGCAAGGAGCTACTTATCAGTCATCTGACGGTGAAGTTAGATGACAGTCATGTGCTCACAGCTGACTCTTCAGAAGGTTGAGGCAGCTGCTCTATGTAGATAAGAGCTGCTTGACTCCGCGATCTACCAGCATTTGCACCAAGGCCTCTATTCATGTGACTAATCAAGGAGGCACCTACTGGGCTAATTCTGGACTGGAAATGTCCAATAAAATGTACATTATTCATTCTCAGGGTATCTTTGAGCCTAGACAACATAAACCCCATTTAAATATGTCCAAAATATTGGACAACATGCGACGAAGGGTTACAAATTCTAATGCTAAAACGCTAATTCCAGTGTTATAACACTCAATCAAAATGTTCACAACATTCAAAAGAATAAGTTACATTTCTTGGGAGGAGCAGATGCACAATCCTTGCCTACATGCTACAATAATTAATTAATTGACTTACCAACGCGGCAATCATAGGGAAAAAAATTGAGCGATTTTTCTTCTTTTCAAGAAAAAAATATGGGTTTCTGTCTTTTGACAATGGAAAAAAAATTTTTCCCAGAAAATGCCTCATATTAGTCATCAAATAAAGCAAAAGCAATATGACTAAAAAAATTGCTAACGCTAATGTTGGCATGCTAACGTCATCATGCTCATGGAAGCACGTTTATGTTTGAATGCAAATATGCTAATGCTAAGGTTAACATGCTACCATGCAAAATGCTAATTCTAAACACGCTATTGCTGAAATCTGCTCAGTAGCATGCTGATATGTGCATGATAACATGTTAATTAATGCTTACATACCATCAAGTGAAAATCAATATCATCATGCTAACATGCCAATGCTTATGTTGACATGCTAGCAAGCTAATGCTAATTCAGCATGCTAATGTAAATACGCTAACATTACATTACATTACAGGTACTTAGCAGACGCTCTTATCCAGAGCGATGTACAAAAGTGCATAAGAACAGTACAAAAGTGCAGACCTCCTAGGAGACAAGTAAAAGTGCTAACAGTAAGTGACAGAACACGTTCCATTGTTAAAGATCTAGACTATTAACAAAAAGGCAAGGTCAAAGGCAAGTGAACAAAATGGCAACAAGGTTAAGTGCAGAGGCAAGTGCAGGTACAGGTACAGGATAAAGTTAGCATGCTAATGTCCTAATGCTAATGTTAACAATTCCATCTCCTGTTTTAGCTAATTTGTTTTCAGCAGTGCAGTCAAATTTAATTTAGGATTGCACTCAGTCAAAAATTTTATAATGTTCAAAAAAATGAGGTTAATGTCCTGGGAAGAGCAGTTCCGCATTCCTTGCCTACATGCTATGATACTTAATTAATTGAATTACCAAGGAGTCAGTAATAGAATGGAAAAAGAATATTTTTTTTCTCTCTTTCTCTTTTTTCTCTCTTTTGTTGATGTTTTTGGAAAAACATTTGTCCATGAAAATGCCTCATATTTGTCATCAAACTCAGCAAAAGCCATTTTACCAAAAAAAGGCTACTGCTAATTTTGGCATACTAAAGTCATCATGCACATGAAAGCACGTATATGTTCAAATGTTAACATGCTGTTACTAATGAAAATGCTAACATGCTAATGCTGAAATCTGGTCACTAGCATGCTGACATATGGATGCTAACAAATGCTTGCAATACACCAATGCTAACATTGACCTGCTAGAAATCAAATGCTAATTTAGTATGCTAATTCCTTTCCAGATTCGGGCGTGATTGGAGATTCCAAATTTTTTGAAGAAAAAAGAAAAAAATGTTATCATGCTAATATGCCAATGTTTATGATAACATGCTAGTATGCTAATGCTAATTTAGATTGCTAATGTAAATATGCTTACATGTTCATGCTAATGTAAGCATACTAATGTGCTAATGCAAGAATTTAGGCAAAAATGCAAATTCTAAAGAAAACAATAACATCAATTTTATTTATTTGACCTTTAGAATGCCAAAATGATTCATATTTAAGTTCCATTTCATTTTTATGATTTATAGGCTCTTTTTACTATTTCATTTAAATAAGAAAAAAGTCAAATAGTGAGATTTTTGTCACCATATTGGACATTTTTTCTTAAGTATAACAAAAATACTGAAAGTAAAATTATTTTTTCTTTTCTATGGTGCATATAAAAGCATTTCATCATTCTAAGTGAAGAAATTGACAATAAAAAATTTTGACCATAAATTTGCGAATTTGGGAATAACAGTCTATAGCTTTATTTTTCTTGGCCATTTCTTGGCATAAAAATATTTTATGACCTCAAAAAATGCAGAAATGACATATAGAAAGTTGTCCTCTCTTTCTTATGTCATAGTAAGGCGGTTTTTTTATTTTAATGGAAATATACCACATTCAAAAATTGTGAAATTTTTGTCAACATTTTAGACTTTTTTTATGCCAAAAAGACTCAAATTAAAATTATTTCCCCTCTTTTATGATGTATTGATGAAAAAAATTTTGACCCCGAATTTTGCCATTTTGGAGGTAAGAAGTATAGTCTTTTGGTTACTTATGGTGAAAAAAATTTCATTTAAAAAATTTAAAAAGAACAACTGTAAAGTTTATTTCTCATTTTTATGATGTTTGACAGACCTTTAACATCTAAAACCTGAATGCCCCTGTGGTAAGTTGGGTGTATCTTGAGAGACTGTTTTTATTGTACTATATGTTGGGACTATGTGTAAACCGTGAATTAAAACAGAAAACAATGATTTTCAAATCCTATATTCAATTGAGAACAATACACAGACAAAATATTTAATGTTCAAACTAATAAACTTTATTGTTTTCACGGAATTATTCACTCATTTTGAATTTGATGCCTGCAACACATTCCAAAAAAGATGGGACAGGGGCAACAAAAGACCGGCAAAAAAAAACACCTGTTTGGAACATTCCGCAGGTGAACAGGTTAATTGGAAACAGGTGAGTGTCATGATTAGGTATAAAAGGAGCATTAGTTGAAAGGGGGTTAATTTCAGGATGAAATCACTCTACATTTTTTCACGAAGGTATGCTAGTTCCATAATGAAATTTATTTTGGTAGCAGTGCACATCAAAAGCTTTCTAAACATTTAGGTTTCATTAAAATTGAAGGATAGCCACATCCAGAAAAAATGGGCTGAAAAAGGGTCATACCCCACAGGGGGGTAAAATAAGGGTCAATATTACCAAAGAACTATAAATGCTATAGGATATTAATTGGTCGCTATAGAAAGCTCTTGAACATTACTAATAGCTGATGTTACCACAAATCTACATATGTCATCAGATGGGTGTGGAAATATAACCCCTTAATGTGTATTACTGATTTGTTAAAGTAACATTTTTGAGAGCCTATAGAACCACAATAAAAGGATAAAAAATACTTTGGCAATAAAGGGTAATACAGTTCCTGGAGAACAAGTCCTGAAAATATGATACGTCTAGCTTTATTACCTCCAGAAGAAAATGCTAATTTCACCGACTGGGGTTCCATGCTCACTTTTTTGACCCCCCAGAAAATCCATAATCATGGGCCGATTGAGTGAAAACTTCATTTTTTTTTCATTTGGCACCCAAAGCAACATTCTATTAAATCCCCATGACTATGCCCATGAAATTCCATGACTATGCCCATGGAACTTGTCTGAAAATTGGTTGATTTCATATTCAATGACCCTGTTTTTTTCTGTAGCATTGCTTCCACTGAGGACAGGCCCTGAGCATTCCGCTTGCACGCAATGTATTTTCCTCTGTGTGATTGGCTTGAGATATTGTCAATTTCATTTTGGAGGGGGCAATTTGATTCTAGGGGCTTTGCATTTCCCACAATCCCCTAACCACCGAAATCGAACAAACTAAGCCTTGTGTTCCCGGTGCATCTAAACGAGTTGCTATGCATCATTATGTGCATGAACTCAAACAGGACATCATTATAAATGTTAAACTGGTTAATTTTTAGTATTTTCGCCATAATTAGCCACAAAACATTCAGACATATTCTGTTCGAATTACCATCTCTTCAAATACCAATGAGGCCTTAGTAAAGACGACGTTTCAATTAGCTTAGTGGGTAAGGTGCTGCGCTGTATTGCAGCTATTCATTAAAAAGATGCTCCAGTCAGCAAGAACTAAAATCCATCTGACAGCAGCAGCAAATAGTTGGCTATTTTATGTTATTACCACGTAAAGCAGCACTAGAAATTAAACTCTAAATTTTCTTGACTGGATGTATGCTTGACATTTTTACACACCCGCATGTTTATCTGGGTACCCAAACATCAAGGTAAGCCGAAAAAGTACTGATTTCATTCGATATTGGGTGAATATGGAATTTTTTCCAGCACAAAAAATACCTTAATTAATGAAGAATTATGACCAGTTTTAAATGATTAGAATAGCACTCCCAACGATTCTTTTCTATACCCTATAACGGCTGTAGCTCATTCACTTTGCACTCTTGCATTACTATTTCACAAAGGTCCATACAATTTTTTTCAAAAAAAAGTTGTAGCCATATTTCCTCAGAAAGCCTTTTGACAATATTTGGTTTTTAATTTGATCAGTGAAAAATTCTTTACGAAACCTGACCTCTATAAATACTCATTGGCATTATAGCACAATGTTAATGTGACCTTGCAATCGCATAGGTACAATCATGAGAAAAAGAAAGTATACCCTCTTTCACTTCTATAGTTATACTTATCAGGACGTTCACAAAAATCAGCTCATCCTGATCGGGTCCTAAAATCAGGTAAATCAAATCTCACGCTTAAAAAGACATACAACAGATTCAACTGTGCCATCTATATTATAATAACCGAGTGGACTCTGTGTGTGTGTGTGTGTGTGTGTGTGTGTGTGTGTGCGTGCATGCGTGTGTGTGTGTGTGTGTGTGTGTGTGTGTGCGCGTTTGTGTCCGGCAAATCAGTGCTAAATTCCACCAGGCACGTATCTGCAGCATAACGTGAGCGACGCTATTATAATATAGACATACGGGGGGATTCCCCCTTTTGAACCCAAGCCAATTCATCCACAGGAGTCCCGAATCCCAAAAAACAGATGAAAGGCCGCAAGAAGAAGAAGAGCATAATCTGCAGCATAATGTGAGCGACGCTATTATGCTCCTTCTTGCAGGTGACTTTGTGTTCCACTGAGCGCGGAATGTCAGCACAGCATATTCCCCTTTATGGTTACTTAGTTTTAATTACTATAAAAACATCGGTCGCATGACAGCCACCTTGGTGTTTATGGAAACACCATAGCAATGTGATGACATCATAGAGGTGCATGTGATGACATAATGGTGCATTGTTCACTATAATATAAAGACGAAATTACATAAAATAGAACCCATGGATCCCCACGGGCAGAGTGCTAGTTATTTATTAACCCCTTAAGCCCGACACCCACGGTACCGAGGGTGGTGGTAAAGCATAATAAATACAGCATGTTTCCAAATCGTAACATTGCAATGCGGCATATCCACTTTACGCATAAAACTGGGCAAAAAGCTCAAGTTGACCATTTTAACCTCAACCAAATGCAATTCAAGCACCAAGCAAGTAAATAAACATGTAGCAAAACATAGGATAAAATCAAATCAGCACTGAGTCGCTAAAATTTCTCCTGAATTAATGCTATGCATACAAACGACATCTCAAATGAAAGAGGAAAGTCCACAGAATCCAACCATGTATGCCCTGTCATTTTAAACCAACACCACACTCAAAGAACAGCGGGCATACACTTTACAGTCTATAGAGATGAGCAAAGAAATTTCTTACCTTTGATATTTTGTAATTAAAAGAACTGTTTGAGGGTAAACCCACGTTTTCTATTGTTAGCAGCGCAAAACTTCCTTTGGTATCTTAAAATATTCTGAAAGTGCTGGGGACTCAGATAATTTCAAGGCTCTGTCTTCTTAGTTAACATTTTTATGGGCCCCTGAACATCACTGCAAATAGGCGAATTGGAGATTTTGTTAAAATGTCAAGATGGAGCATATTGCCAAAGATGTTTCTGGTGTCCTTTGTTAAGCCCAAAGGAAAGTTCAAATTAATGGTCTACCCATCCCCACAGGTGTCTGGTTATTAATTTTAATCCACAGTACAAACAGGAAAAAATTGCCCGCACCCAACTTTGGGAGCAAATATCTTGAAAAATCAAAAAAGTGCCAGAAGAAATGCCTCACAAATTTTCTTACCTTTACTGTCTGAAAAGGAAACAGGTAAGATGAATTTGGCACTGGTCTGGTTTAAAAAATGTAATAAGCCTGAATTTCAAAAAAATATTTTTTCCCGTTGTTTACAGATTTCTTGTCATTGTACGTATAACCAACATGATCACCAGGCGGCACTTTCACATTATAAAAATTTGGGTATCCCAGTATCAGATAAAATCATAACTTGTTTGTCACATTTAAGCAGTTATCCACAATATTCCTTCAAAAATGGGTATTTTTCCTCAAAAATCCTCAATTTGGTCCCTAACTTCTCCACGTCTAGGTGACACTGTAACCATATTGATAAAAAAATTGTGAACTCAAACTCCGGGATTTCCCGTTCCACATGAATGGTGTATGCTGTATGCTGTATGAATAAGACAGACAGCAAAAGAGAGGACAAATGAAGAGACCAGCGAGGGAGCAAGAGAGAACAAACATCCCTATGTACCGTTGCACACACAAAAATGCATTAACAAGGCCAAATGAAACGGAAGTGTTGCGAAAGAAGAAAATCCGAAATACTATGTCAAAATGGTACTTTGTCTCTCTCTTGTGTTGAAAATATTTTTTACTTTTGACAAATTATCTCTGTTAAGAACACATCTACCTAATTCCTGCCCTGGTCGTCAGCCAGAAATAACAGCCTCATGCGAGCAGATAGTCAACCATCCCCTTCCATTGTAATAAAAAAAAGACACCTGTGCTTTTTATTGGTGCATAAATGTCTTATCACTTTGGACTTCAACAAATTTCCTATCAAACCCTTGGTTTCCTGCGTTCAGTCTACAAACAAGAATAGAAAAATGGAGTTTGATAAATGAGTTACACATTGGACTGCCGATTTCAAACCAGTGACTGTACATATTAGCACAGATTATGTTCATAACCAAGATTATATAAAAAGACTGTCTCTTCATTCTGAGAGTTCGAGGGTTTGATCAGTGCTGGATGCTTTTGCTCTTGGAAAGACGTGCAATTGCTGTACACAACCTCAGTTTAGTTTTGGTTTCAATTCGCATTAAGAGGCCTGCGCTGTCCCGCCTCAGTGTTATTTACCAGTGTTCTTTTTATTACCATTTCCAGTAAATCCCATCCCTCACACCCCCACCAAAAAAAAGGAGAGAATTTGAGCTCAGCGACACTTTGTAACAAAAACCAGCTGCCTAAAATCCTTGTGTGCGTCAGTATGGAGAGAATTATGAGACTTAGTGGGAAGGTTTTAATCGTAGAACTCCCCCTCTGTAATCATAAATGGACATTTCTGCTTCATCGCAGTCCTTCACCGGACATTTGCACTGCAACAACTGTTCTTGAGGCTTGATTGTGCGGCCCATGAAATCCAAAGCAACCCTCGAGTAAAACGCAGTTCATCTCGACTGGGTTCCAGCATGAAGGTGAGCATCAGCATATTCATACCATTCTAGCAGTTTCCTTTTTCGTGGAAAAGTATTCTGGAAATGATGATATGAAAGCAAAAAGTTGAAATGTCATCGATCTTGACTAAAATTGGAAATATTATCAAAGAATTGCCAGAGACATTTTTGTTAGCCATAGGGACAACTTTTTGAGGTATTCTGCTCAGTAAAGATTAAGTAACATGAGTCTTTCATGAGTCATTGGTACAATGACCTATTAACCCTGAGTTATAAGAGCTCTGTTCTGTTCCATTGTTTACACATAAAAAGTCTGGTCTGTTATTCATTGGACAGTGGGTCCATAATATGTCATACTAACTGGATGATATCTGCAAAGCTTAATTGTGGGCATTTCCTTGTTTTTGAGCATTTTCATATAATTCCAGCTGAAATATCTTGGTTCAAGAGTCACTGCTGGTTAAAATAACATTAAAAAATAAAATAATTAATAAAAAAAAACTACAGTTAAACAGGTACCGTAATGTAACTGTTCAATTCTTAGCACTCACATTTTATCTTTCCTTTTAATTCAGATTCTTTCTACAGCACAGCTGCAAGACAAGTTTATATACTGAGAGGAAACAAAACAAAACAAAAAAATAAAAAAACGTAAAAAGAAACTTTCATTGGATTTGGTCATAAAAGGACACAGGAACAACACATTAATACTGCTTAGATTTACCCACATTAATACAGCATAACTGTTTTTTGTTGAATATTTTGAAATTTAGGATAGTGCTATGGGGCTAGTGGCCCAGTTGTTTACATTTTAGAGTAATTCATGTTGAATCAGTTCACAATAATTTCAAGATAACAGTCCATTTAACAACAATCAGATTAATTTGGGGCCATGTTAGTTCGGGCTAACGAATATTTAGTTCAGTTTTTGATGATTGCTTGCAGGCTGTAGTGCATAGCATTAAAGCGTCAGCCGAAGTAAATCTGTATGACAACATTAAAACAATAAATATCACCATCCAACTAAGTATGTCCCTGTGTCTCTGTTTAAAAAATGAAAACACAGCAATAGTATGATACTCATTCACAGTATTCCAAACGAAAGATTATACATTCAGGATGATACATTTTTTTCTAGCTGATTTTTTTAAAATTAAAAGCTGGGTAAATGCTAATAAGTATTTAGAAATTGTATCACAACAGAGTTAACAGCTGTTCTTTACATTTTTCTTTTAATTCATGATGAGACAAAGCCCATCCTAGCTAGCAGTTTTCCACCTTCCCACCTTTAAACCAAAAATGGGTGTATAGGTTTGAGCACCGCTGTCGGGCACAGACATCAGGATGTGTGGTCTGGACTCAGGTGCAAAGATGGATCTGCCGCAGAGTGAGAAGGCGCAATAGTACACAACACAAAATAACAAGGAATCAAGGTTCCTGGATAACAATATTTGTAATACATGTAACTCGAAGTAAAACTACAGTACTATGTATTACAAATAGAAAAGAACAAGGAATGGAGGCTCCTGGATAATAAGTAAAGCACTGAACATAACAGTCGCAGCACAAGATTTAAAAGTCAAGTTTACACGCAAATGCGGGAGAAAAGTCTAACAAGACTAGATAGTAAATACAGCCTTGTGAGGCTTACGAGGCTTCACACCGAAAGAGTGTGAAGCTCAGGCTTAAATAGGGAACACTACTGCACACAGACAATAGGGAACAGATGCAGGTACCCTGCAAAACATGTGCTATAGGAATCCAACAGAATTCAATAGAACTTCAGTACCTCAAGTTCTACATCAAAAATATTCTGTAGAGAACAGCTCCAGAAAATCTCTGGAGGACTTTTTTTTCAGTTTGGCATCTTTAATCCCAAATTTGGAAGGCAACCACTTTATATGGCATTTCCCAGTGTACACCACTTGTATACTACTCCGACCAGGGCTAGAACCTTAACACTTCTGCTCTGCAATGCAGTGCTTTAACCAAGTGACAGTCAAATTAATTCTAAATCTGTATATAATCTGCAGTCACATGCATGTGAATGGAAAGGCATAATTTGATAGAATTTTTTAAATTAAGGGAAAAGTTCAAAAGGTCTAAATTTAATGTAATTTTATCTTCGTTATCTTTCCATTATAGCATAATAAAGTTGTAATGCCTTACATTTATATTTTTTAATTTCTGCCAAGGAAATGGAAAGAGGTCTTTATATATAGAAACTGAAATGCTGTTTAGTTGTGCGGTCAGTCAGTCAATCATTCGCCTGATCAGAGAATCAATGAGTCGGTATGTGCCTGGTACCCCATGTGTTTAAGCACAACTTAAAGTTAAAAGGGTCAATATTTCAATGTATAGTGGATATCACTGCTTATACCATGGTCTGGGTGAATACTTTTTTCTGATTGGCTGGCAGGTATGTATTAAAACCGTGGAACCGCACAGGTAGTTCGGCTACGGTTGTTTCACCATACGAAATTCATCCACAAGCCAACTTGTAACCCTAGCAACGTTAAACCTGGTATTCCGCTGGGTACAACGGTAACCTAGCTACTCATTTATCTCCAGTTAGTTTAGCGGCGTCAAAACAAGTTGCGTCCAGCGGGGCGGTTAACTATAGGTATTCGAGCGATAATGACCGGAAATATTATAGCAGCGAAGTAATCAGGCTTTATTCATTAAACGATTGTAATTGTGTACGGCTACAAAGGAAGCTAACGTGTCCACTTCATGTGTCAGCAACTGCTGACAGTTCGCTAGCTACGTGCTATGCCAGCAGACTGATTTCAGCTCGCACATAATGTTGCGTTATGCATAATCTCCATTTCAGCTGGAATCCATTATCAAATCAGCTGGTAAACGGATGTAAGCGTGTGCAAAAAACAAATCTTTCTCCATGAACGTAAGATGAACTAGGATAGCTGGTTCAATTTAACTTGGCCTATAGTAGGCTATTGGATATGTGAAGGCGCGGTGCCTCTTTAATGATTACCAGCTCGTTTTTTTTTAGTGCAAAACTTTCACCAAAATTTCTGAATGCTGCGATTTGATATTGCTGGCAAAATAATCAACTCGAAGGTGAGCATTCCACGGTTTTAATGCACTCCGCGTCGTGCATTAAAACCGTGGAGTGCACACCTTCTCGTTAATTATCCCTTACATATTGCACATTTTCATACCATAAGTCCAGTCTCTCACTTCTAGAACCTGGGTACAGATACGGTAAATTGACCCTTTGACAGAGCATGGCAAGGAGTCATAAGATTTATTTTTATTTAACCCTTATTTAAGATTTCTTTCCCATTTAGCTTTTGATCTATTAGAAGGTCCTAAAGACCATCAAAGTCCTATAGAACAGGTTTTTCAACAAGGATGTTCTGTAGGAGGGTCTATTAGAACAGCAATAATCTCATAGGACTTTCTTTTCCATAGAGGTGCTCTATTGGTTTCGAGCAAATTCCTATAGAACACATGTAAAATCCTATAGAACATGCTGCTCTCCTAAAATGTTCTATAGAGTTCCACTGATGTTCTTCTAGAGTTCTGTAGAATTCCATAGAAGTCCTATAGAACATTTTTTGCAGGGTAATGATCACGGACTGAGGAATGCGGTCCGGGTTTTAACAGAATGGTGAATTGGAGGGCTGGAGGCATGACCTTACAACGGGTAATTAGCAATAAAGAAAATGACATAAGATAATCACAACAACAACAACAACAACAACAACAACAACAACAATAATAATAATAATAATAATAATAATAGTGTGTACTGTGCAAAGTCCTTGAACTGTAACATTGTTGCCTCAGTTCACTGGGTGTGGACAGCTGGCATCTTAATTCCACCTCCAGCTGTAAATGCTGAGCTTGCAAGGGATGATGATAATAATATTAATATTTATAGTAATAATAATCTGCACTCTCAGGGGTGGTCTGAAGGTGTGCTCCTGGGCCTGATGGTTCTCCAGTCTGCAGTGCTGCATGTTCGGTGAGTGGGAAAGACCAATAGTAAAACAGTTGGCTGTTATCTACCTACAGTCAGCCGCATCTCTCCCTTGATGCAGTATCCACGGCAACCTGCCATACTGTGCCAGATAGTTCTGTGAAATTCAGGCAAACTGTAGTGCTGATATTGCTTAAGTCTGGTGTTACGTAATCACAAGACTCAAATGTCCTGTATAACTTATCCCTTGATTTATTTGGTTATTCAATGCATATCTGTTTTCACTGGTTGTGAAATGAAAATGTGAAACATGGAGGTGCAATAAACCATCGATAACAGAGTTTGACTCTGACAGCTGTGTTGAGCCAGTGCACTGCCAGTGGGGTCACTATGGAGACTGGTCTGAATGTGACGGATGCTCAAAGACACAGGTCAGCTCCCGACAGATAGAAAAAGCATGAATCACCTAGGATCAAATTAATGTAGCCTTGCTTCACTCGCATTGATATAGCATAGATTTACTAATATTAATAAAACACAGCTTTACTCATCTTAATGCAGGATAACTTTACACATATTAATACAGCTTAGTTTAATTTATATTAATACCGCAAAGCTTCACTGCCATTAATACAGCTCACTTTACTCATATGGATAGAGCATGTTTTTACTCAGATTGTGGCATTACTAAAATTAATACAGCACCACTTGACTCATACTTATACAGTGTCGCTTTAGTCACATAATGACAGAATATCTTAACTCACATTTTACAGCATAGTGTCAATCGCATTACCACAGCATCACTTTAATCTGCAGAGAAAAAGAAGTGCCTCTGATGTGGGAACGAAACTGAACGCTACGATTTTCAGTTGATGGCCTAGTTCTCACATCAAAAACTGTAGATCACCTTTTCTTACATCTAAAACCTCAGATCAGTTACACGCTCATCTAAAAGTCAGTTTTTCTTTTATTTCAACCCCAATTTCGAAATAGTTGGGACAAAGTGTAATTTGTGAATTATTTCAAGATGCAATGACTTTGAGATCACATGAGCCAATATGTTATTTACAATAGAACACAGATAACATTTCAAATGTTGAAACAAACATTTGACATTTTTATCCACAAAATTAGCTCATTTCAAATTTTCTGGCTGCAATAGGTCTCAAAGCAGTTGAGACACAGGCAAAAAAGGGCTGAAAAAAGCTATTAATATACAAGAGAATCAGCTGAAAGAACATTTAGCAAGTAATTACATTACCTGGCATCAGGTGTGTAAGATGATTGGCTTTAAAAGGGATGTCTTAGAGAGGCTGAGGCTCTCAGAAGTAAAGATGGCCAGAGGCTCTCCAACCTGTGAAGGCTTGCATAAAAAATAAAAAAAAATTGTGGAATACTATTTTTGGAATAAAAACAATGTTCCTCAACATCATATTGCAAAGGCTTTGAAGGTCTCATCATCGACAGTGCAGAACAACATCAAAAGATTCAGAGAAACTGGAAAAATCTCTGCGTAAGGGACAAGGCTAAAAACCTTTACTGGATGCCCGTGATCTTCGGGCCCTCAGAAGCCACTGCAACACTCACCGGCATGATTCTGTCATTGACATTACTAAATGGGCCCAGGAATACTTCAGGAAACCACTGTCTGTAAACACAGTCCACCGCGCCATCCACAGATGCCACCTAAAACTCTATCATTCAAAAAGGAAGCCATTGTTGAGCATGATCCAGAAGTGCCGTCAGTGTTCTTTGAGCCAAGGCTCATTTAAAATGGGCTGTAGCAAAGTGGCAAAGTGTCCTGTGGTGAGACGAGTCCAAATTTGACATTCTTGTTGGAAATCATGGGCGTTGTGTCCTCCGGGCAAAAGAGGAGAAAGACCACCCCTCCTGTTATCAGTGTTCAGTTCAAAAGCCAGCATCTGGTGTGGGACTCTTGCAGGTTTTAAAAAGCACCATAAATGCTGAAAGGTATATAAATATTTTAGAGCAACATATGCTCCCCTCCAGATGACATCTATTCCAGGGAAGGCCTTGTGTATTTCAGCAGGACAATGCAAAACCACATACTGCAGCTATTATAACAGCATGGCTTCCCAGTAGAATCCGTGTGCTGAACTGGCCTGCCTGCAGTCCTGATCTTTCACCAATTTAGAACATTTGGCGCATAATTTAAAAAAAAGTCCGTCAAAGGAGATCCAAAACTCTCCAGCAGCGGGAAGCCTGTATTAAACAAGAGTGAGATTCCAATGGCTAAACTCAAGAAACTTGTCTCCTCAATGCCCAGACGCCTCCACTCCGTGTTAAAAAGAAGAGGGGATGCTACACCGTGGTAAACAAGCCCCTGTCCCAACTTTTTTGAGACCTGTACCAGCCATCAAATTTGAAATGAGCTCATTTTGTGGATAAAATTGTAAAATTTCTCATTTTCAATATTGCCATGTTATCTCTGTTCTATTGTGAATAAAACACTGGCAGGTGTGGTTTGAAAGTCATTGGGTTTTGATTTTATTCACAATTTACACTTTGTCCCAACTATTTCAGATTTGGGGTTGTATTATTTTTTTACTTTGGTTGCCAAAGTAATCTGCCATGCTGTTTTAGCAATGCTTCACTGCAGTTTATCTGTGTTCACTATGATGGCTGGAATACAGAAGTATACTCAGAAAACCCAGTGTGCCATGTTTGGGGATTGTTGCAGAGCCGGACTCGACACATTGTCACATACGCTCAGTTTGGGGGAGCAGAGTGCACAGGGCAGCGCATGCAGACGCAAAGCTGCACCCCAACAAGCGGCTGCCCTCTGGAGGAGGGGTGTGGGGAGAGATTCCGATGCTCTTCAGGTAATGTGCTGTAACCAGGGTGCTGTGCACGTGCGCGCGTGTGTGGGTGTGTGCATATGTGTGTGTGTCAGCGTGTGTTAGCGTGTGTGTGTGCATATGTATGTGTAATCGTGTGTGTGTGTGTGTGTGTTTCTTACAGGGCAGTGCATCAGCCGAGCGCTGGTGTGTAACGGCGATCAGGACTGTGAGGAGGATGCGCTGGATGAGCAGGGCTGCAGAGGGTCCCTGTGTGACATTCACAAAGTCCCTGCCAACACCGAGCTCACGGGCAAAGGGTGACACGCGCACTCTCACAAACTCTCACATAGTTACAATCTCTCACACTATCGGTCATGCTCTCACATGCTCTCTAACACGCACATTCTCACACACACTCTGACACTCATATAGACAACACCCACATATACATACATACACACAGACATGTACACAAACTCATATTGACATTTAGTCACATGCCCAAACCCTCACATACACATACATGTAAGAGGCTGTGTAAGCCATGGTCCTCAGTTGCAATTTCTCGCATGCCATCATTTTCTCTTTCATATTCCTTCAAACTCTCTGTTGCACACTTTCAAACTGTCTCTGCTGCACTATCAAACTCTCTCTGATGCACTGACAAACTTTATAATGCACAATCTAATTCTCTGATACACTTTGAGACTCTCTCTGATGCACTATCAAACTCTAACTGAAGCACTTACAAACTCTCTAATGCACAATCAAACTCTCTGATGCACTTTAAAACTCTCTCTGATGCACTAACAAACTCTCTGATGCACAATCAAACTGTCTGAGGCAATATTAAATTCTCTGATGCACTATCAAACTCTCTCTGGTGCACTATCAATCTCCAACTGAAGGACGTACAAACTCTCTAGTACACACTCAACTCTCTGATGCCCTACTAAACTCTCTCAAGCACTATCTAACACCTTAAAACTCTTTCTCATGCACTATAAAGCCTCGAACACTAACTGTCAAACTCTCACATGCTATGAACCCCCCCCACATGCTATTAAATAATGTGTGAGACAGAGAATGCTGGAGAATGAGAGGGAGTTTGATTGTGTATCAGAGAGGTTTGATAATGAGCACTAGAGCTTGGAGTGCATGAAAGAAATTTTCATTGTCCGTGAGAGAGTTTGATAGTGTGTAACAGCATGTAGCTGCGGATTATGATATTCAAGGCCTCATGCATAAACATGCACACACACTCATTCACGCACACTTACATATGCACATGCATACATACATACACACGTAATAATAAACTCATGTACACGCAGATACAAATACACACTCATGAACAGAAATAAACACAGGTAGAGACACATTCTCAAATACACATAAGCACAAACTCAAACGCATGAACACATTAACCCTTTCAGCGCTGTGGGCAACAATAGTTAGCTAATGATGTTAGACGCTGTTGAAAACCGATCATGTAGCAACTTGTTTAAAAGAGCTCCCCTGCAGGATAACTTCATTTTTAATTCCTTGAAAATGTCTCCAGTGCTCAAAGGGTTAACATACATAAAAATATGCACTCTTGTACACACATCAATAGCGCTCATAACATGCGCATATTAATTCACAAACACACATTTAAGCATACATGAATGCATTCATATGAACATACACACTCACATGCACAAACACTCACACATGTCCACATATACATACGTGCACACACACAAATGCACTCGCAGACACAAGGACACGCTCCCACACAGCCTCCTTTGTTAGATTGAATGGTCAGATGAGAATAGAATTCCTGTCACACATATATGTTCAAGCTACAACCTTCAACCACTGGAGAGCAGTTACCTGATTGATGGGTGCACTCTTTATCGCTTCTTCATGGCCTGGCTCTGCAGAATGGATGTGATAACAGGAGAATCTCGAGGCACAGTTATCAACACCAAAGCTTTCGGAGGGCAGTGCCGGAGGGTGTTCAGCGGTGACAGCAGACACTTCTACAGGCTTCCACAAAGCCTCGTTGGGTTCACCTTTCAGGTAACCTATGGTGTTCTCCTAATTCTTTTGGAATTTAGGTTGAATGACATATGGATATTTGTTGGTCAATGGGCTGTTCAACAATTTCTATAATCGTAATAATAGCTACAACCGGGTGACGCCAGGTTTTGTCCAATTCTGGGGGTCAGCTAAACCAGGGTCAATGTGAAAATCCTTTGCAAAAAGAATTTTCATCGATGGCTGAATTTGTCTGCATCAGGACAAAGTCATATTTTCAGAGGAGTTAATGAATCGTTGGCTATAATGGAAGTTTAGAAGCATTAGAAAATTCCAATCAAAATTATCTCATGTACCAGCTTATGATGATCATATGTTCATTTACACGTGATCACCCATATAACTGCATGGCTTAGACACATTCTGTTTGTTGCATTGATCTAGTTTGGCAAATTAGGCCTGGTATCTTGCTGTATTTTTTACTTTTTCCACTGATGGCAGTTATGTCACCCCACTACAATAGCCAATACATTTACTATGGATAAGTAGCTAGCTAGCAACCTCATGTAAACCAACTTTAAAAATGTGAGCTAGCAAACCTTTAAATGGGTGAATAGACTCCCCACTATCATGTGTTCACACATTAGCTCTAACATGCCAGCTGCCTAGCTGACAAGGTTGACCCTACAGAATCTTGATTTACATGCGTTAGGTTGCTAGTTATCAGTTTTTTTATGGAAGCCCATTTCCTACACATAGAGGGGAAAAAAGTTAGCAAACTTTCTCATAATTATGAGATTTCAAGACATAATTATGAGAAATAAAGTCGAAATTATGAGACAAAGTCATAATTACGAGAATTCATTCATTCATCTTCTATACCCGCTTATTCCTCACTAGGGTCACGGGGCGAGCTGGAGCCTATCCCAGCTGGCTACGGGCAAAGGCAGGGACTCACCCTGGACAGATTGCCAATCCATCGCACATGATTACGAGAATTTAAGTCATAATTTCAAGATACAAAGTCATAATTATGAGATTTAAAGTCGTAATTATGAGAAATAAAGTTGAAATTTCGAAATTTAAAGTCATATTTATGAGATAGAATGTCATTATTTCAAGATTTAAAGTTATAATAATGAGAAAACAAGCCATAATTTTGAGATTAAAAGTCAAATTTCGACATCAAAGGATCCTTCTACTTTGTTACAAGCGCTGCATACACTAGGCTACTAGGCTGTATATCAATATTGATAGTTTAGGCTCCTTCAAACCTTGAACACGGAGTGGCATCGCCACGTTGAGTACTATTTCAGACGAAAGTACAGTTGCAGGGGAGGCTTGGGAGATTTGGGCCTCTTCTTATATTTTAGTATATCGAGCTAATTCTATTCACGGCACATAACCATTAATAGCACTTACGATACACACATCCAATTCTACACTTCCTGTATCAGCTGTTTCTGAAAGCAAGCATATGTGTTGGAGGGGGAGATAAGTTTTAAAGTAATGTTTTTGGTCCTACTCTCCCTCCTAGATAGGAGAGTTGGGTCGGGGCCTGGGGAGACTTCGGCCACTGCTGAGGAGAGTTGGGCCGCATACAGGAGAGTTATGATACACACACCACAACCATCCAGGCAAGGAAAATATGAACAGTTTAATTCCAAATTCATAAAATAACAATGACTATGAAATGAATCAATATTCTAGGAGAAATCCACTAGCAAAAGTCAACACCGAACAGAAATGTTTTGTAACACATTTTGTGTTAACTGTATAAGAATTTCGCATAAAATGTGAACAATTAAATTCCAGATATTAAATAAAGTAACTGTTTAAACATCAAACTTCACCAGACAGCATTGCTAAGAAACAAATTCTACTTTTTCCAATTGTCACATTCTCATCTCAATGCAAATTATGAACAACTTGATAACAAACTTTGTAGGCCTATCAAAATAAATTATGATACTACCCCTCTAGGAAAAATTTAACCTTTATAAGCTAAATATATGGCCCCACTCTCCCATCCACCAATATTCCAACTCTGCCAATGTCCACCATATTTATTTCAGTGATAATTTTAGCAAAGAAACATATCACACAGATTTGGCCAACACCTTGATGGAGGAGGAATGTCACTGCTATCTTGTAGAACTATCAAGGAGAGTATATTGTATAGTATTGAAGAGATATAAAAATACTTACAGTGAATTCCAGTTTTTACTATTTTGAGTCAAAAATGCACTTATCTGCAAAAACATGGACAGACAGCCAAAACTTCTGCAGTCCCTTACGTCAATAAAAAGATAATAACATAACATAACATAACATAACATAACATAACATAACATAACATAACATAACATAACATGAATGGCAAGAACAGGCCTTTCAGCCCAACTAAGCTCGCCAGTTTCTTTTTACTATTGTGAATATATCCCTTCAGATACTAAATGACTCAATGGTATCTAGCTTTAGGTCAAGCCTGCTCTTGAAAACCCCCAAGGTCTCTGCCTCAACAATATGGTCAGGTAAGCTATTCCACATTGAAATTACTCTTTGGGTGAAGAAATATTTCCGAATATCAGTGCTAAATTTACCTTTGGTCAACTTCCATTTGTGACCCCGAGTTCTACTCTCAACACTTGGTCGAAGGAATCCTACATGATTCACTTTGTTAATCCCTTTAACATATTTAAAGACCTCAATCAAATCACCCCTAAGTCTCCTTTTCCTAAGACTAAAGAGATTAAGGATCTTCAGCCTCTTCTCATTGCTTTCATCTTTTATACCTGGAATAAGCTTAGTGGCTTTTCTCTGAACTTTCTCTAGAGCCTCTATTTCTTTCTTAAAGTATGGTCCCCAGAACTGTACACAATACTGCAGGTGTGGTCTAACGAACGTGTTGTACAAAAGAAGCATCACCTCCTTAGATTTGTACTTAATACTTTTGGCAATGTATCCTAGCATCTGATTAGCTTTTTTAACTGCTACGGCACAATGGCTAGAACCTGTGAGGGTTTGGTTAACAATCACTCCCAGATCTTTCTCTTGTGCAGCACATTCCAGTTTTAAACCTCCCATGAAGTAATCCCGTCTAATGTTTTTATTACCTACATGTACAACTTTACATTTTGCTAGATTAAATTTCATTTTCCACATTTCTGCCCAATTCTGGATTCTATCCAAATCGTCCTGAATCACTTTAGTGGACCCTAAACTATTTGCCAAACCCCCCAATTTAGTATCATCTGCAAATTTAATCAATCTGCTCTCAATATTCCTATCAAGGTCATTAATGTAAATGAGGAACAGCAGGGGTCCCAACACCGATCCCTGGGGGACGCCACTCCCCACCATACCCAGCTCAGATGAGATATCACTGACCACTACTCTTTGTGTTCTGTCCTGTAACCAGTTTTGAATCCACTTCAGAATACCTCCTGTAACTCCAATGGAGCTCAATTTAAAAATTAGTCTCTTATGCGGTACTGTATCGAATGCTTTCTGAAAATCCAAGTATATGATGTCATAAGCCCTGCTCTGGTCGTAACTCCTGGTGGCCTCTTCAAAAAATTCCAGAGGGTTTGTTAGGCATGACCTTCCCTTCCGAAAACCATGTTGGCTATCCCTCAAGAAAGTGTTACGTTCAAGAAATAAGTCCAGCTCATCTTTTATGATAGATTCCAATATTTTGCACAAAATGCAAGTTAAACTCACTGGCCTGTAGTTTCCTGGCTCGGTACGGTCCCCCTAGTATAATGCCTTGTACTTCCATTAGATGGCACCATCTGCCCAACACAGTTTCCATGTTCCATGAAATTAAGGGTGGCCCAACTCTCCCTGTGGCCCAACTCTTCCCAGCCTCCCTTATTCTAATGATGAAATCCTGGCAGTATTAGCTGAGGCACATGGCGTGGTGGTGAGCCAGCGGACACTATAGCGAGTTATGAGAGAGAAACGACTGTGGCGCAGGAATAACAAGGCAGAGGTGACAGAGGTAGCAGCTTCCATTGAAGCGCAATTACAAACCTATGGACAGTGCCATGGCTATCGCTGGATGCACCAGAAGTGTTGGTTGAATGGCATTGTGACAGACAAGGGGGTCGGTACGTGTCCTTATGCAATTACTGGATATTGACGGAGTTGAAATGAGGTCCAGAGACCGAATTCACCGCAGAATCTATCACAACAGGGGACCAAACTAATGACTTTATATCTCGTAATGATGCCTTTAAATCTCATAATTATGACTTTATATCTTGAAATTTCGACTTTAAATCTCATAATTATGACTTTGCATTTCGGAATTACGACTTGAAATCTCATAATTATGAGATTGTTCGCCAACTTTTATCCCCTCTATGTGGCTGAAAAGGCTTCCATAGTTTTTAGGTCACTTAATGCTGGCAAAAAAAGATGATTGTAGAGAGCCCTTTACTCTGAACATAACATAACTGTGAGCAGTACCTCCATCAAGCTACATGTAAAGTAAAGAACTTCTCACTGCCAATTCTCACCGCCAATTTCTTGCTGTCTTCGGTGATAGAATGTTGCTGGACTAGCTAGCCTGCTATACCTTTCTTCAGTAGCATCGCTACAAGCAGTACATGATGTTATGTTCAGAGAAAAAGATCATGGTGAAATCAATGTTCATCGGATGTCCAAATCACTTTGGGTTATATTCAGCTGCACTGGGACCGAGCAACTTATGCAGGTGCAATGATAACATTATATCTCTTCTCAATGGTCGCACTCCAGCTCCGTACGATTCCTGGAAGTAAATAAACTGACAACGACTTCTCTTAGAGAAGCAGTCAATCAAAGCTGTCAATCATGACTTTACGCACCCCTTTGATAGTATCAAATAACTAAATAAAACAAAACTTATCAGAAAAATGAGCAATTGAGCATACATATATGAACATATATGTATGGAATAAAGCTACAGCGTTTCTCATCTGCCGGAAGGTGCTGGGCTCACGTCAACACTTTTTAATTGTTAAGACTTTTAACTGAATTTCATTTTCGCAATATCTGCCGACAAAATGTGGAGAGCCTCGGCCGGCAATTCCCTCTCCGTCAGCGTGGATGATGGTGGAGATGATTGGCAGAAAGATCCAGACTTTGAGTAAGCGGATCGGCTCATCTGGCTGGCTGTAGGAAGGCTCAGCGGGCTACAAGGTTTATTATGGCTCCACTCACCTCTCCACCGGGCTGTGCTAGCTGCGCCCACCTGTCGCAGAGGATCGCGGAGCTGGAGGGGGGAATTTTCACCCTCCACCAAATCAGGGAAGATGAGCAGCTTATTGATTCCTTAGTTGCTCCAGCTCTCACCCCTGCAAACGCCTCCACCGTGGTTGAGCAAGACTCCATGGCTCCCCTCGTTGAAGCTGCCCCGACCCAATCCGAGGACCCCTGGATCCAGCTGGTACTAAGGCCCAAGGTGGTCGTAAGCTCCACACCTTGCAAAGCTGAGCCGTGGGTCGGATCATGCGGAAATAAAAGCTGCGGCAGGCGCTCCAATCCTATTCCCTGTTTCGGACCTGCCGCTTAACAACAGGTTCTCCGTCTTGGATGAGGAGGAATTTACACCCCCGCCCTCTCCTGTATGCCCGGCTGCACCTCCACTGCCCACATCGAGGGAGGCAACTAGGCCCCATAATTTGCGCTCCACTGTCCCGCGGCCAATTTGCGACACTGTGGTTACTCCTCCGGTGGCAACCAGGTCTTCGGACAATTTACCTCCTGTAACCATAATAATCGCGAACTCCATCATGAGGAACATAAAGGCGAAAAAAGCCATTACACTCTGCTTCCCGGGAGCCAGAGTTTTGGTCATTGTATACCGGATTTCCAGCCTGCTGGGCAAATATCCACATGCGCGCGATGTTGTTGTTCATGTCAGTACTAATGATACTTCTTACCAGCAGTCTGAAATTCTGAAACGTGATTTTATTTCTTTGTTTAACTCACTTAAGTGCAGTGGGAAACGTGTTTTTATTTCTGGCCCGATACCGAATTTTGGGTCAAGGGATAGGGCTTTTTAGGCGGATTCTTAGTCTCCACACATGGCTGCAGTCCATTTGCCCCTCATACAATGCGTTCTTTATTGACAATTTTAACCTGTTTTGGGAGCAGGCAGCTTTCTATAAAAGATTAGGAATTCATCCCACTCCGCTTGGTACACGGAAGCTAGCTGGGATCATTTTATTCACAATAGACCTCACACACAAATGACTATGCTAGGCAGTGCAGCCAAAACACCTGAGCGTTACCACTTCCGGTCCTCAGCTACAGGCAAACTTTGATGTAGTAGCTTCCTTGAACTTGCCGAGTGGTTCGAGTCCTGTCTCTCATGATGAAGTAGAATCACAAGCTGGTTTAGTTAAGGGTCTGAATTTTTTTTTATTGAACACAAGGAGTGTGAAATCTGTAAATAAAAAGTGCAGCAAGTTTATTTAACTCAAAGGCTTAATATAGGCTTGCATGCCAGACATTGTTGCCCTGACGGAAACATGGCTGGGTGACTCCGTTGAGTCAAATTAAATTCTTCCTGATGGTTATAGTCCTTATCGCGGAGATAGACGTGGCAAACGAGGAAGCAGAGTATTTATTGGCATTCATAAAAATATACTCTCCGGCCGACGGCTGGAATTAGAACACAGTAATTGTGAAGTTATCATCTGCGAACTAGTGCCTTGTAAATCAACAGAAGTGCGCATTATTTTGTGCTATAGACCTCCAGATACTAGTGATCAAGTATCTTTTTATGACATATTGTCAACCGTGTTCACTAAATGCAGTATGGAGTTTGTGATGTGAGGGAACTCTGTTACACTACATTTCCCATGATACCTTACTTGTCCCAGTATCCTGTTTGTGACGTCTACATACCTAAAATGAAGTCCACATTTGTGTAGCTGCACAGAGGGGTGCGTTTGCAGGACTCCTGCTGAATAAAGCTCCAACATTAAGTCTCTAACTAGAGTCCCAATTTTTATGCTCTTGTGACAGAGTACAAAATTACTTTTGCACTTGGTGATTTTAATCTCTCAGACATACCTAGTGAGATAAATCAGCGAACACTGGCCACACACTGTGTGACTTGGCTGACAGCTTTTCCCTGACCCAGATCATTGATCAACCTACTCATATTAAGGGCAATGTACTAGATTTAGTATTTACCAATTCCCCCAAACATTGCTCTGATCCCATTATAACATTCGGTCAGTTTGACAGTGATCATGCTGTGAACGAGTTTGTCATGGTTTGTGAAGTGTGTGTGTGTGGTTTGGACTTCTCTTTGCGGCTCTTGTCCCGGGACGATCGGATTCATTACCCAGCTGGCTGATTGAGCTGGGCAGTGCCTTCCCAGACTCAGGAAGCAGGAAGTCTGGCACGCCCCCTTCGCTAAAGTGTCTGTTTTTAGCTTTACACTATAGCTGAAGATATCTGTAGTCAGGTTTTGTATGACTGTATCTTCTAATTATTGGAGTTTCTTCTCATTTTTCTATCTCGCTTTGCTTGCGTGTTTTGGACTATTATACATCCTTTGGAAGCGCAAGTACTTTTGTTTGGTCTGTATTATTCTCTGTGTTTGTACTTTGTTGGTGCTGCTCACTTTCTCTCAGGTCGTTGCGCTAAAAAACGCAACACTGCAGCATTGTGGGCAAAATTTAGTAAATTAAGAAATAAATTTAAAAATCCATGTACTTTTAAGTACAATCAATATTTAGATGTTCTTTGTGATTCTCTTGCCATAACACCAAAGCACTTTTGGGGGTTTTTCAAGAGCAAACAAAGAGTGTCCCTGGCCTTGCTGCTTTTGGTAAGAAAACTGCCTTTGATATTTGCGCAAAGGCTAGCTGTTTAATTAATATTTTCAATCCCTTTTCACCCCCCAGTCTTCACTGCGTACATATCCGGACATAACGGTTTCCAAGCATGCTCATTTGGGTAATGTAACAATTACTGTCCATGATGTTGATTACCCTTTGTCAGTTTTGTCAGTTTTGACTACCCTTGATGCAAACAAAACGTGTGGGCCAGATGAGTTACCTGCTCGGATTCTAAAAGGATGTGCTCATGAATTGGCACTAACATTTTGTCGTCTGTCTAACAAATCTCTTCAAACTGGAGAATTGCCTCTTGAATGGCTACGAGCAAATGTTTCTCCAGTGCATAAACATCTTATAAAGAAAATTGTGGGAAAATATTGACCAGTATCGTTACTGTGCATTTGTAGCAAGGTGCTGGAAAGGCGTATACTAAATGTGGTTTATCCTCACATAGTGCCTGTTTTGCATCATCTACAACATGGTTTTGAAAAGGGACGGTCAACAACAACTCACTTAATTCAGGTTTTTTACAAAGTAGGCAAAATTCTTGATCAGTCTGGACAAATTAATATAGTATATTTTGACTTTTCATCTGCTTTTGACTCTGTTCCCCATGATCTACTTCTGCATAAACTTCAGACTTTTGGATTTCAAGGCAATCTTTCAAAGTGGCTAACATCATATTTATCTAATCGTAAACAAAGAGTTGCTGTCAACGGTGCCCTATCCTCCTGGTCTCCTGTTACATCAGGAGTTCCACAAAGGTCAATTTTGGGTCCTTTAATGTTTTTGTTATATATCAATGACATACCAGAATATGTAAGTCCAGAAACACTGATTGCTTTGTTTGCGGATGACTCAAAATGCATAGGAGAAATCAGAAACATGCAAGAGTTATCACAATTGCAGTGCAACCTTGAAAACATCCTAGGCTGGAGCCGCAAATGGGACATGAGATTCAATTCTGTCAATTGTAAACTTTTGAGTGTTACAAGGAAGAGATCACCCATTCTTTACCAGTACATAATGGATGGTAATATAATTGAGAAAGTCGACTGCATGCATGATCTCGGGATTGTGGTGTCCTCAAATTTATCATGGGACGCACATGCTAGAGTACTGGTCAGTAAAGCAAATCGTATGCTAGGAATAATTCAAAGAACTTGTGGTCACCCATGTTCAATTCAAACGAAAAGAACACTGTATATTTCACTCATTAGACCACTTTTAGAATATTCTACCCAATCCTGGGCTGTATCATCAAAACTCTCCTTCACATCGAGGGAGTGCAAGGGAGAACCACTAAGTATATTCTTGGTTACAATGTTTGTGATGGAAGTGACTACAAAGCCCGTCTGATGAAGCTAAATTTATTTCCACTTGGCTACAGGCATGACATAATGGATTGTGTATTTTTGTGTAAATGTTTAAGGGGGGAATACGACATTACCTATTACCATTTTGTTTCATTTCAAGCTGATGCTTTTCGATGGAAACTTTTCGACATTCAAATTTTAATAGAATATTTTATCTTTGGAATGCTAATCAACTCTATGAACCTTCCGATACCACAGCCACTTTTAAATTGAAGTTACTTAATTATTACACAGGAAAGTTTAATGACAACTTTTCTTCTAACAACGCATGGACATGGGTTGGCAAATGTCATTGTACACACTGCGTCTAATAAAGTTACATTTTTGACAACTTTTATTCTGTATTTTTGATGGACCCATTCACTGCTTTTTTTATTGTCTTCTGTCTCTTTTTCTATTGTCTGTACATGTACTGGAGGATTGCTCAATATAGGTGTTCGTCACCTGTGCGATCTCTTCCTGACTAGTTTCAAAGTTTAATAAAATAAAAAAATAAAAATTCAGCGGGTAAAATAAGCAATTAACGCGTCGACATTTTTCTCAGTAAATATATTTCTAATGGGGCTATTGACTTGAAATTTTCACCAGACATCGGTAGCAACCGGCAGCGGTTCGTGAACTGGCAATAGGGGAAGCTCAAACAATCCCTTAAAATTAATGACTGGTCGTGACCTGTTTTCAATCATTCATTTAAATTACCATAACAGAAACTCTGAAAACTCTCAACATTATCAGATGTGGCCAGTTTTCATTTATAACGCATACTGATTAGGACTCCAGACTTCTCACGCTTTTATTTACTCAGGGGTTGGGGCTTGGAAGCAATGCATTTGTTTCATGATCGTTTAAATTAAATAAGATAATTTGAAACGTCTTTATGCCATTCCATTGCTTCAAACTTCTCCATGCACAAGTATATAAATTCCACGCGAAAATCTCTCACATACGCGTTGATAGAATAATTGCTGTCTGCAGCAGAGGAACGTAAAAATGCCACTTAAACTCCTGCCGGATGCGTGAGAGTTGACAGGTATGTGTTATTAATGAAAACTGGCCGCATCAGATAATGTTGAGTTTCGGAGTTTCTGTTATTGTAATTTAAATGGATGATTGAAAACAGGTCATGAACAATCATTAACTTTAAGGGATTGTTTGAGCTTCTGTTGCCAATTCACAAGCCGCGACTGGTAACAACCCAAGTAACTCACACATACAAAGAAATCAAAACGAATAAGTCCATAAATTATATGTAATAAAGTAAAATGACACAGGAAATAAGCAAACACATGAAAAAAGGAGGTGCAAAAAGGTATGGAAAGCCAAAAAAACTGCTGAAATCCGTCAATTTTTAGAAAGCAATCTTTTCCTTTATCAGTACGAATTAATATCAGCTGGTTTAGTCTTAACTGATGGCCTATAAAAAGGTTTCTCATTACCAAGGTGTCACACAAGAAGCATCTCATGATGGGTAAAAGCAAAGAGTGCTCTCAAGACCGTTGCAATCTAATTGTTGCAAAACATACTGATTGCATTGGTTACCACCTATTTCTAAATTACTCAATGTTGCAGTGAGCACCATTGGGGCCATAACCAGGAAGTGGAAAGAACATCATTTTACCATAAACCGGCATGACCAGGTGCTCCTTGCAAGATGTCTGACAGAGGAGTCAAAAGAAAAATCATCATGGGGTGGGGCTGTTTTCCAGCATTTGGTACTGGTAGACTTCATATAATTGAAGGAAGGATGAATGGAGCAAAGTACAGAGACATTCATAATAAGAATCTGCAGCCATCTACCAGGATGCTGAAGATGAAACGAGGGTGGACATTTAAGCAAGACAATGATTCCAAACGCACATCCAAGGAAATTCTCAATTGGTTTCATAGAAAGAAAATAAAGCTGCTAGAATGGCCCAGTCAATCACCTGACTTGAATCCAGTTGAAAATCTCAGGAAAGAACTGAGGATCAGAGTTCATAGAAGCGGCTCCTGGAACCTTCAAGATTTGAAGACAGTTTGTGTGGAAGAATGGGCCAAAATCACACCTGAGCAATGCATGACTAGTTTTTCCATACAGGAGGTTTCTCGAAGCTGTCATTACCATTAAAGGCTTTTCTACAAAGTATTAAACAAATTTCAGTAAGTGTGTTCAATAATTTTTCCCTGTGTCATTCCACTTAATTACACATTACTTAATTTATGGACTTATTTGTTTTGATTTCTTTGTATGTGTGATTACCATACTTGGGTCTTTACCGACAGCTGGTGAAAATTTCATATCAATAGCCCATTATAAATATATTTACTGATAAAAATGTTGACACATTAAATACTTATTTTCCCCGCTGTATCAACATGGTAAGAACTACGTCTTACAGGGGCACAAACTATCTTCAGAAAAAATTCATTTGACACGTAATTTGATATTTTATTGAGGCCCATGTCCCAGCCACTAACATGGAGGGGGCGGGCTTATAACTTGTACTGCATCAGAGCCACTAGATGGTGATCAAGATCTTTTGGCCGAACTTTTCGAGAGCTGTTAGGTTGTCCGTCTTTATATACAGTCAATGTTCAAGCCTAACTATACATCCTTTTCTCATTGTTATCACATACTGACTCTGTGGGTTTTGCATTTTGTATTTTGTAAGTCAATGGGGATGCCTATGGTGTTCAACACTGAGGCAAAAGGTCTTTTTTTTCCATTTTCAACTGCACAGAACATCAGCCCAAATATCATTGTATGAGGCCTAGGTTGTGAGATTAGCTTCAGTGCGATTACCAAAAAATGAACTGGCAATTAAATGGGCTCTCCACTGACTGTGAATTTCACGACTTGCAAAATTGTCCATCAAGTGTGAAATTATTCATGAAAAATACCTACATGCGAAATATATGGTATATACAGTATCTGTCTCTGGCCACATATAATTTGCCATCTGCATAAATAAGGTACTGATTGGTGGCAGTCCTGGTTGAAAGCTGTTTTACTGACATTTGTGTGCAAATCAAGCCTGAATACAGAGATTGATGGGTACCTGGACTGCCAGTGCTGATTTTAAGCGATTGCTGAACTCTTAAAGCCCCCATGACAAATCACAATTGCTTCATGTGGCACGTCACTTTTAAAATGGAGGTGCCATGACTTCTGCTATCGCCCTGGCGGTGAAGCTAGAGGTGTACTCCCAAATCTGTGGTGTGAAACAGCGCCGTGTAAAACAGCTTTGACTGCCCCCCACAGGCAATTCACTAAGCTCTGTATAAATAGCTTTGACTGGCCCACAGCAGGCCTTGTGCACTAAAAAAAAAAGTCTTGAATGGTCTTTTGATCCACTTGGGCAGCACAGCAATAAATAAACTCCGCACTGGCCCAGAAGAACAAACAGGTATTGCACTGCGCATTTTAATAAGGTATAGCAGTCAGTCAGTCAGTCAGTCAGAAAGGGACAAAGGCAGTCATAGGCCAAGCCTTGTTTCAGAAAAAATGGCAGAATAGAATATTGGTTATAGTTTTAGTGTTTTGCTAGCAATATAATAATTTTGTCTGGAAAGCAGCTTTGCAGGTTTAAGGGAGAAATGGCTGAAAAAACCCAACAGTTTTAAAAGTTGTTTTAATACACTGAAAGACAGAGAGAGTTCTGCGAAACTTCATTTTTCTCCCCATGGAGATGTTCATTGATCTGAAAGTCTTTATTTAGGCAAGGGAGGCTTAGCCTGAGAATTGGGAATATGTTATCACCCTCATAGACTCTTTGATGCATTTTTACCTGTAAGGTGGTCTATTTAAGTTCCTATCCTGTTTTTGAACCATCTCCAAAGAATGCTTTACATCTTGCTTGCTGCATCATTATTTAACATTAAATAATTGCCCATTAACATCAATATGTTAATGTATTTACATACATTAATCTATATAATGTAATGTAATATAATTAATACAATAATTAAAGCATTCATTGGTGAATTATACGTTGTGACAGGTTAATTGATGTTATTGATGACTCCTGTTGCCCAGGTGAAGATCGAAAATGATTTCAGTAATGAATTCTACGACAGCTCTTGGTCCTATGTAAAACATGAAGAGCAAAGAAAAAACTCAAATGAGGGATATCATTACAAGACTTTTCACAAAGAACTGTCCAAGAAAGAGGTAACAAGCTTCTTTACAATATCCGTTTACTGTCTGCTTTCATTGCGATTGGTCAAGACAATGATTGAACTTACAAAATGTAATATATTTACGGACATAGAATGAATGAAGACTGCACTTTACTGTTTGACCCTTTTAGCGCCAAATACATGTCCTGAACGGTTGGAAACCTATCATGTGGCAACTTGATTGAAAGAGCTCCCCTGCGGGAGCTCTTTTAAACAAGTTCCCACATGATAGGTTTTCAACAGCATCTGACTTTGATATCATACATCATTGGGCAACTATAGTTACACACGGCGCTGAAAGGGTTAAATGTATTATTCTTGGGTTATCTATCGGATTGTTTGATTTGGTTGGTTGGTTACCCAGACCCACCGGTTGATGATAATTAAGAACGAGGTTGAGGTGGGTCAGTTCCAGAACGCTCCAGCAGCCTATCTCCCACTGTCCGAAGAATTCTGGAAGGGTCTGTCAGGCCTCCCGACCGTCTATGACTACGCTGCGTATCGTGGACTCATCAAGAGGTACGGGACCCACTTCCTGTCCGAGGGAACCCTTGGGGGGAAGTACCAAGTTATGCTGGGAGTCGAGGCCAAGTCAGAGTCGGAAAAGAGTGAGTCACCACACCCCCAGAATCTGTGCACCATGTAGGAATATATCTCTCACTCTCATTTTTAATACAGCCCCAATTCCAAAAAAGTTGGAATGCAGTGTAAAATGTAAATAGAAACAAAATGCAATGATTTGCAATGATCTCATAAACTGAGATTTTATTCACAATAGAACATGGACAACATATCAGATGTTGAAAGTGAGACATGTTACCATTTCATGAAAAATGTTTGCTCATTTTGAAACTGATGGCAGCAAAACATCTCAAAAAAGGGCATGTTTACCATTGTGTAGCATCCCCTCTTCTTTTAATAACAGCCTATAAATGTCTGGAAAGTGAGGAGGCCAATTGCTGAAGTTTTGGGAGTGGAATGTTGGCCCACTCTTTTCAGATGCAGGATTCTGACTGCTCAACAGTCCAGGGTCTTCTTTGCTGGATTTTTTATTTTTTGATACGCCAAATGTTTTCTATTAAGCAGGCGTCACACTGTCCGGAAATTGACACCAGATGGCCATACGAATATTTAATTTCGCGCGATGGCCCCAAACTTGGTCAAAAGCAAATCTACAGCCGAAGCAAGTGCAATGCCTACAGAAGGTCACACTATGGCACCTGAACCGCATACGAAGGCAACAAAAAGATGTGAATTTTTATTAAGTATTTTACCCACAGGACACACTAAGGCCACACGACGGCTTGCATATTTACTACAGAGTAATATGGTAAATTTACGTCAGATTACTGTAAATTGTTATGAACAAGAAATGTTAAGATAAAAAAAAGCATGACGTTAAAAGCAACCAGTTCATTATCAGTTTCATGAATACGTTGGGACATGGCACTCTTGAATACTCGATTCTGATTGGTCAATGGCCAAAATTATGCAGTGTTTATTTCCAGAGGTATGACCGCTGCGCTGCTGTCCGTTGCTAGTAATATTAATATTTTAATATTTTACATTTTTTAGCCATATTCTAAGCGGGATAATGTATAGTGAGCTGCGCGTCGTGGTTCAATTCCGCCGTCGGGAGTTATTTTTCAACAATCGCCGGCTCACTATACATTATCCCTTACATATATAATATACGTTGTGCCTGCTCTGTAGAGCTGCTCAGGACTGACTGAGGAAGATGCTCTGAGGCTGGCCTTTAATATGTCCACGTTACCATGACACGAGAAACCCTTGAGCTACTCAAATTCGGCTGTCTTCGCCAACACCATGGTCCCATCTCTATGTCATCATACTAAATACGATGGCTACAGGACGGCATTGCGAGGGCTTCACGTAGTCGTGTTGTCTTCCTAGGACAATCAGGCAGCTTCTTGTTTCCTTCATATTGTCTTTGTGAGGCGAAAAATGCCCAATGGCACCGATGATCACACGAAGTAAAGATGAAGATGACACGATTTGACAAGATGCCCTCACAATGGCCTTACGTGGACACACGAATTCAACACGAAAATGAACCTTCTCAAGGTCTTCCGGCAATTTTTTGGCATGCAAAAGATTTTGCCACCGCTCACGAAGTTGCTGCCGAACCCTGAGAAACTCAACAGGCAGTGATACGATGGCTCAAGTTGCCCTCACGAATGGCCCGATGTTTTTATGATCAGATTCGAATTTGAACATTTCCTTTATCGTGTGTCCATCTGGTGTCAATTTCGGGACAGTGTGATTGTTAAAGGAATTTTGATTTTACATTCCAAGTATTACCTTCACGAGAGAAAACTCAAGACGACTTAGGAAAAAAATCAGTCGGAGGCAGAGAAGTTAATTTCCAAGCCAAAGTCTGTTTACTTTTTTGCAAAAAAGGATCCCCACATACAGAAGTTCAGGTCAAAGTGGAGGATGATACAGTTAGTCTCTCTCTGGTTTTTGTAGGGGCACTCCATGACGTTCTCCTCCCCCCGCGCTGATTTACGCATCATGAGGTCTCACGCAACATCAAGTTTTCTAGGGATGCACACATACATCTTCCTAGGGAGGAGAGCACCTGCCTTCTCTCTCAGCTCTGGCTCCAGCTTATCTTGTTATGGATTCCGGAGCTTTCTATGAGCACATAAACTCAAGAGAACAACATCTTGCCCTTGGTACAGACATTCAAGTTGTCATGACTTTAGATAGGCTACATGTCATGACACACTAGTAGAGTTATGCAGGCCCCTGCTAAATCAGAAATATGCAAGCACACACACACTCTAGGCCTATGAAGTTGTGAACTAAAACAGAATATGAGCAAGCAAGGATAAGCAATTAATAATAATTTAATGAATCAATAAAAAATGTTTCCACAGTGATGCCTGCAATAGAGACAGGTCTGGAATGCAGGCAGGCCAGTTTAGCACTCAGTCTCTTCTACTGCAAAGCCATGCTGTTGTCATGGATGCAGTATGTGGTTTGGCATTGTTTTGCTGAAATATACAAGGCCTTCCCTGAAAGAGACGTTGTCTGGATGAGAGCATATATGTTGCTGTAAAACCTCCATATACTTTTCAGCATTGATAGTGCCTCTCCTAATGTGTAAGTTCCCCACACCATAGGCACTAATGCAACCCAATACCATCAGAGATGTAGGCTTTTGAACTGTGCGCTGATAACCAGCTAGATGGTCCCTCTCCTCTTTAGACTGCAGGACACGGCGTCAGTGGTTTCCAAAAAGAATTTCAAATTTTGATTCATCTGAACAGAGAAGTTAACCCATTCTGCCTCAGTCCATTTTAAATGAGCTTTGGCCCAGAGAAGACAGCGGCGTTTCTGGATCGTGTTCACATATGGCTTCTTCTTTGAATGATGCAGCTTTAGCTTGCATTTGTAGATTGTATGGTAAACTGTGTTCATAGACAGTGATTTCTGGAAGTGTTCCTGAGCCCAAGCAATGTATTCCAGTGCAGAATCATGCCTGTTCTTGATGCAGTGCCAGCTGATGGGCCAAAGATCATAAGCATCCAATATTGACCTTTTGACTGGTCCCTTGCACACAGAGATTACTCCAGATTCTCTGAATCTTTTAATTATATTATGTACTGTAACTTCAAAGTCTTCGCAATTTTACATTGAAGAACATTTTTCTGAAATTGTTCCACAAATTTTAGATGCAGTTTTTTGCAGATTGGTGAATCTCTGTCAATCTTTACTCCTGAGAGACTCTGCCATTCTAAAATGAAGGGTTGACTTCCAGAAGTATGCAACTCCATTTTCTTCTTTAAAGAGGTTTAAGGAATTTGAAAACTTTTGGGGATGATGTTTCATGTGTTAAGCTGATGTAAACTTGATGAAATATCAGAAAAGATGTTTTAAAACATTAGGAGACCTTCTAGCCTCGAATCTTGGCCAAGATATTTCAAACACCAGTCTGTGGACTTGAGCACTTTTAGAAGCAAATGCCTCAAAATAATGAAAATTGAAATTGATTTATAAAATTAGCAGCATTAAATTTTATTATTTCAGGGTACAAAATCAGCATCTTTTTAAAACAAAACACACCACTTTCTAATGAAAATTAACAGCATATCAGTTTATCAGTATACTATAGTCATGGATGTCAAAAAGCTTCTTGAACAAAATGAATGGAAGATATACACTACCGGTCAAAAGTTTTAGGAGTTTTTAATCAAAAATGATGCAGTTTAATGTCTCATTGTACTCTGGAATGAAAGCATAGACATGATAGAACAAATTAACAATCAAGTTAAAAAAGAAATAATGGAATCAATTAATAAACCAAAATGCATTTTAAACTTTTGACTCAAAGTAGCCCCCTTTGGGAGATAACGGCTGAACACACTCGAGACATTCTTTCTATAATGGAAATCAAATATTCTTCTCAAAGTTCTTCCCAACTCTGTTGCAGAAGTTCCCATAAATGTGCGGCACTTGTAAGTTGCTTTGCTCTCATTCTTCTGTCCAGTTCATCCCAAACCATCTCGATGAGGTTTAAGTCTGGAGACTGAGCTGCTACTCCATGTTTTCAAACTTACCATCTTGTTCTTATTTCCTAAGATAGCAGAGTTTGGACTTATGTTCTGGGTCATTATCTTGCTGTAGGATGCCCCCCTTACCAACTACACACATACCTGAGGGTATTGTATGGTGCTGCAGAATGCTGTAGAAGCCGCTTTGGTTCAGGGTGGCTTTCAGTCTGTAAGTCGCCGACCCTGGATCCAGCAAAACAGCCCAAGACCATCACGCTTCCTCCGCCATGTTTGACAGTTGATGTCACACACTGAGGAACCATCCTTTTACTTACTCGACAGCGTACAAAAAACCTAGATAACAATTCACCACTTACCTTTGTACTATTTCAAGCTATTCATTGGACTTGAGGTGCATAATTTTCAAAAAAAAAAAACCTGGAAAAAGTGGGGTGTCCTAAAACTTTTGATCGGTAGTGTATATACGGTGAAATGGAGGGTAAATGCAGCTGAAGAAGGGTCACAATAAAATCTAATCTCCATAAATTATGAATGGGCAGTACCACCATCCGTACAGGTTTAAAGACTTAATTCCTCATCGATAGGGATGTGGTGTGGTAATTAGAGTTCAGCCAAAGAATAAGCAGCTAAAAAATTTGATCTTTTGCCAGACTGCTTTTTTGCTTGCTTTTCAGCCCATGTTTCTGGCTGCCTGAGTCTTATTTTTTTTTTTTTTATGGGTTGAGTCCACTCACACACACACACACACACACACACACACGCGCGCGCCCGCACACACACACACGCGCGCGCGCGCACACACACACATGCGCACACACACACACGCACACACATCCTGGCCTGTAGAGTCAGCCATTTTGGTTAGGTAAGAATGCTTCAGTGGCTGCTACTGGTCAACCAATTTTCTAAGCGATGCTTTGATTGGCTGACTGGACTTGTGTACTTGCAGAAGTTTTAGACTAGACTTGGCCACCGCTAGAAGCAGCTTCTTGGGGAATTTCCAATTCACTGCTCATTTTATATTGTACTTGAGTGCTTCTTGGCCAAAATAAGCTTATTTGGCTTATTCCTCATCAATGAAAAAATGGATATGTGGCGTTATCTGATTTTTAATGAAAATGGACTTGAGCACTTAAGGAAATAACCCCATCCACTGCTCTTTTTAAACCCAGTCATGTTACTGACCTGTTGCCAATTAACCTAAGTAGTTGCAAAATGCTCCTCCAGCTGTTTTTCATTTGTACCACTTACTTTTCCAGCCTTTTGTTGCCCCTCTCCCAACTTTTTTGAGATGTGTTGCCATCAAATTCTAAATAAGCCAATATTTTTTATGAAATGGTAAATTGTCACACTTTCAACATCTGATATATTTTCTGTGTTCTTTTGTGAATAAAATGTGGGTTCATGAAATTTGCAAATCATTGCATTCTGTTCATATTTACAATTTACACAGCATTCAAACTTTTTTGGAATTGGGGTTGTATATACATTTGGGGCGAAAAAATGCATACAAATATCACATAGATGTGAAGCAGTTGAGGCCAGGATTGCCCACCATTTAATTTTGTATTGTGTTTTCTCATTATGTCTGCACTTGAATGGATCCAGAACATGTCCCGTGTGTAATCCCATGCAAACTGTAAGTCTTAATCAATTCTTTGTTATCGCACTGTTAAATTATTTCTTTTTACATTCTTTCTCAAAGCCTCTTTTAATGAAGATTTCCACGAGTGTGTGACAAAACGACGTAGGTTTTTGTTCATCTCGTGGTCGACAACCCGATGCAGAGCATTCGCCAACCAATTCGGGAGTTCTCATGGTATGTCATGATAAATATTAAAGTACATCATCTAAGCCATGGCGATATGATGCATAATAATGTGAAATGTATTTACATAAGAGAATATACTGTTATGGCCCCAATTTGTTATTACATTTATAACACAACAGCAACAGCAAGGGATGACAAACACAGTTTTAACAACTAAAACACATTTAATTTTTAACAAAGACAAAGACTAATAACAACCTACAACTAAAGACCAAGATTGATAAATAAGAAAAAACAGAAATAATTACAGTCCCTTTTTGGTGGGGTGGCTTGGTGATGTCCTGGATGAAGAAAATGCTCAAACACAGGCAAAGAAATCCACAAAAGAAACGTCACAGGTCTTGAACAGAATGGCAGGTCTGGTCATCTTCTTGCAATTTCTCCTACTACCTTACTGTCTCAATTCTTTTCCTTATATACTCTTTTGCAGACCCCACCCACATTTAGACCTCTTTTTTTTAATTTTCTGAGACTTGCCCCAGACATGTCCAGGACATGTCTAAACATGACTCCAGTCTGAGCTTAACAAAAAAAGGTAAATACTGCCATCTAGTGGCCTATATTCACATTACACCTCCATTCCAAAAGGGAAAGATTTTGACTCATAAAGGCAAAATTTTTCTTTTCAATACAAAATGGTTAAGTGAACACTTGTCTATATATACATATCATACAATATTCAAACACATGATATACACATTCAAACACGGGATAAGCAATCAGCAATTATATTGTCTGTACCCTTCACATGCTTAATTTCCAAGTCAAACTCCTGTAAAATCAAACTCCAATTCAACAATCTCCGATTCTTGTTTTTCATCTTACTCAAAAACATTAACGGATTGTGGTCAGTGTACACAATCATTGGCTTTTGTCCTGTACATAAGCCATAAACCTCAAAGTGTTGTAAAGAAAGGACCAGAGCCAACAGTTCCTTCTCTATTGTGGAATAGTTCCTTTGGTGGCGATTGAACTTCCTGGAGAAGTATGCCACGGGATGCTCAATGTCATCAGAGTCACTTCTCTGTAGGAGCACAGATCCACAAGCTTGGTCGCTAGCATCGACCGCGATGGAGAACGGTTTGTTGAAGTCAGGAGATTTGAGCACAGGGAAGTGACACAGCAGAGACTTCAGGTGATCGAAGGCTCTCTGGCATGCATCATCCCAGGTGAACTTTACGCCTTTCTTCAGTTGGTTAGTTAGACTGAGAGCAATCTCAGCAAAGTTCATGCAGAACTTGCGGTAGTACCCGATCATTCCAAGGAAGCGGCGCAAAGCTTTTTTGTTGTCAGGAACTGGAAAGTCCATGATGGCTTGGACTTTAGCATTTATGGGTGCCACCTTACCCTGGCCTATGACGTAGCCAAGATAGGTGACAGTAGCACAACCAAAGTCACTCTTGCTCAGGTTAACAGTCAGGTTAGCCTGGGTCAGGCGCTGGAACAACGTCTCTACATCTTTTAGATGTTCTTCCCAGGAGTCACTCCATGTGATCAGGTCATCGATGTACGCACCCGTGTGTGGCAATCCGGCGATTGTAGACTGTATCATCCTTTGGAACGTGGCTGGGGCATTTTTCATGCCAAAGGGTATGACTTCATACTGGTACAATCCAGATGGTGTGGCAAAAGCAGAGATGCTCTTGGCCCTCTCAGTTAAAGGCACACACCAATAACCCTTCAATAAATCAATCTTGGTCAGAAACTTTGCTTGCCCTACACTATCAATACAATCATCAATCCTAGGTATTGGAAACACATCAGTTCTAGTTACAGCATTGACTTTGAGATAATCTGTACAGAATCTAGTACTTCCATCAGGTTTTGGAACTAGCACACAGGGTGAACTCCAATCTGAGTTGGAGGGTCTGATAATATCATGTTTTAACATGTACTCAACCTCTTTCTCAGCAATCTTTCTTTTTTCAGGATTCATCCGGTACGGATGCTGTTTTATTGGTTTGGCATCACCAACATCTACATCATGAGAGGCTATAGTAACTCTCTTTGGAACATCAGGAAACAAATCCTCATATTTCTTGATCAACCTTTCAAACTGATCTCTCTGTGAGGGTTCTAAGTGCTGGAGTTTTACATCAAGATTTTGCAACACTTCAGTGTTTGACAATTTACATGAAAGAACTTCAGCTTTAATTCTTGGTTCATCATCTTGAAACTCCCCCTCATCTTCACACGTTTTGGCCATAGGAGAATCTGAAATGACAGCTGCAACCCTAGCATTTCTGTCATGATAAGGCTTTAGCATGTTAATATGACACAATTGTTTTGGTTTTCTCCTATCTGGAGTCTTCACAATGTAATTGAGATCATTGAGTTTTGTCAGAATTTCATAAGGACCATGAAATCTAGCCTGCAATGGATTGGACTGCAAGGGAAACAACACAAGGACCTTTTCTCCTGGTTTAAACTCACGGCTTCTAGCCTTATGATCATACCAAGTTTTCATTTTTCCCTGACTTGATTTCAAGTTCTCTTTGGCAAGGTCACAAGCTGCACGCAATCTTTCCTTGAACTTGCCAACATAGTCTAACAGACTGATATGCGGCTCTTTCTCTTGCCATTGTTCACTCAATAATAGCAAAGGTCCTCTCACTTCATGACCAAACACTAGCTCAAATGGACTGAATCCAGTAGACTCCTGCACTGCTTCTCTAGCTGCAAACAACAGCAAATGAACCCCTTCATCCCAGTCTTTCTCATGGTCATAACAATAAGTCCTCATCATTGTCTTGAGAGTGGAATGCAACCGCTCTAAGGCACCCTGACTTTCTGGATGATAGGCACTAGAAAGAATCTGTTTTGCACCTAGTTCATACACAACCTGCTGAAACAATCCTGAAGTGAAATTGCTACCTTGGTCTGACTGAATTTCCCTGGGAAGACCAAACAACGTGAAGAACTTTATCAAAGCCTTCGAGATTGCAGTTGCCTTGATGTTACGTAGAGGTATGGCTTCGGGGAATCTGGTAGATGCACACATGATTGTCAACAAATACTGATTTCCAGATCTAGTCTTGGGTAATGGACCAACGCAATCAACAATGACCCTAGAGAATGGCTCCCCAAATGCTGGGATAGGCTGCAATGGAGCTACAGGTGGGTCTAACTGGTGTTTTCCAACTACCTGACAAGTGTGACAGGTTTTGCAAAAGTTGGAAACGTCTTTCCGAAGCCCAGGCCAAAAGAAGTGTTTCATGATCTTATCAACAGTCTTGTTAACACCAAGATGACCTCCTAAAGGTAAACTATGAGCCATTGTTAAGATCTCATTCCTATAGACCTTCGGAACAACAATTTGCCTGACCACTGCCTAATCTGCATTGGCAGGGATATCAGGAGGGCGCCACTTCCGCATCAACACACCATCCTTGAGATAATACCCAACTGGAACTGCATCTATTTCTTTTTCAGGAAGGGCTCTCCTCTTTAGTACACCAATTTCAGGATCATTAGTTTGCTCCTCAATCAACCGTTTTCTGGACAGAGACAAGTCTCCAGACACATCAGAATCACCAGACCCATCCGGCTGGCTGAATAGAGAACTGATAAAAGTATCTGATAAGTCCTCAAACGGAGAAACCATAGTAGGCCAATCAGAGTCATGAGGCGAACCACCTGAGTCCTGACTATTCAATGTACTGGACGGCACCACAACATCATCTTCTTTAGCCTTCTTGGCCATAGCACGAGTCACTGCGCAAGAAGGATACAGAGATGGGTCCTCATCCCCATTTTCAGTGCTCGGCTGTGAAGTAAGATGTACAGGGGGAACTACTTTGCCCCCAGCCAGGTCATTGCCTAGCAACAGAGAAACACCCTTTATAGGTAGACTTGACATAAGTCCCACCTTTACCTGTCCTGTAACTAAATCTGACTTCAAGAATATAGAGCGCAGGGGTACAGATACAGTCCTCCCTTCAATACCTTGTACAAGTATGAAATCCCCTGAAGCGGTCTCATCACGTAACTCCAAAGAGTCCATCAACAAAAGTGACTGAGAAGCTCCGGTATCCCTTAGGATATATATGGGGACAGGAGTAGTATGCTCATTCAGAGCCACAAATCCCTCTGACACAAATGGAAGAAATTCCTCCCTCACAAAGTCAGCTGCATTAGGCTTTTTAGCCCCACAAGAAGCAGGCAATTTAGCAGATTGGTTATCTACTACAGGGGTTTCTAACCTTGTTTTCACAAAGGCATTTGGTTTGGTATCCTTTTCTTTTTCTTTCTTAGCTTTAAGGAACCAACAGTTAGTTGTAACATGACCAGATTTCTTGCAATAACTGCAAACTAGACCACTTTTGTCACTGTCAGCTTTCACACTTTGATCAGACCTGTTACTGGATTTCTGAGCACCATCACCAGATTTGTCTTTGTCTTTGGGTGAGGAATCTTGGGTATCACCGTAACCCTTTTTCTGAAATTGGGACCATTTATTGTTACTGCTAGACTGAAATTTGGACTTATGAGTGAGAACATATTCATCTGCAAATTTGGCAGCTGATTGCAAGTTCAGTGCTTGCTTCTCATTAAGGTAGGTCTTAACATCATCCTTAACACAGTTCTTGAATTCTTCAACTAACACCATCTCTTTTAGTGAGTTGAAATCATCCTTGACCTCCATAGAAGTACACCAGCGCTCAAAACAAACCTGCTTCTCATTAGCAAATTCAACATAAGTCTGATTTTCAGATTTCTTCAGACCTCTGAATTTCTGTCGGTAAGCCTCTGGAACCAACTCATAAGCTCTCAAAATAACCTTTTTGACAACCTCATAATCAGAGGAATCATCTGCAGACAAAGCCGAATAGGCTTGTTGAGCTTTACCCTTGAGGACAGTTTGCAACATCAGAGGCCAGTGTTCCTTTGGCCACTGGCAACTCTTTGCTACCTTTTCAAAACATTGGAAATAGTTGTCAACATCCTTTTCCGAGAATGGAGGCACCAGTTTTACCTCCTGACTAGCACAAAATTTATTTTTCATTGCTATTTTAATTTTTAGTTGCTCCATTTGGAGTCTTTCTTCTCTATCCAACTTCTCTAATTCAAAATCTCTCTGTCTCTCTCTTTCTGCTCTTTCCTCTTTCTCTCTCTCAAATTCTCTTTGTTTTTCTTCTCTTGCTAATTTTTCTAACTCAAACTGCCTTTGTTTTTCTTTTTCTTCCCTCTGAAATTCTCTTTGTTTTTCCTCCCTTTCTTTTTCTCTTTCCTCCCTTTCAATCTCTAGCATTTTTAATTTAAGTTCCATTTCTATATTTGGATTTTCCACTGGAAACTGTTCCAGATCTCCTGGTGCAAACACATCTTCATCAATGTAATATTCAACTATCTCTCTAGCCAGTCTTGCTTTTCGCATGGCTGGTTTTACCTCTGTCAGCTCCAACTGTCTGCAAATTTCTAGCAGTTCTGTCTTTTTAAAAGACTTCAAAACCCCTACGGTTGGTGATGCCAAGAAATCATCCATTGCTGTTGTCAATATATATCTAGGAAAATTCACAAAAACAATTTCACAGTTTGGAATGTTAGATTTTCAATAAATTACTCACACAATGGTCTATCCCGGACGAGCCCCCAATTTGTTATGGCCCCAATTTGTTATTACATTTATAACACAACAGCAACAGCAAGGGATGACAAACACAGTTTTAACAACTAAAACACATTTAATTTTTAACAAAGACAAAGACTAATAACAACCTACAACTAAAGACCAAGATTGATAAATAAGAAAAAACAGAAATAATTACAGTCCCTTTTTGGTGGGGTGGCTTGGTGATGTCCTGGATGAAGAAAATGCTCAAACACAGGCAAAGAAATCCACAAAAGAAACGTCACAGGTCTTGAACAGAATGGCAGGTCTGGTCATCTTCTTGCAATTTCTCCTACTACCTTACTGTCTCAATTCTTTTCCTTATATACTCTTTTGCAGACCCCACCCACATTTAGACCTCTTTTTTTAAATTTTCTGAGACTTGCCCCAGACATGCCCAGGACATGTCTAAACATGACTCCAGTCTGAGCTTAACAAAAAAAGGTAAATACTGCCATCTAGTGGCCTATATTCACATTACAATACAAACAGCCAGAAGAAATGACGAGCCGGACTGGGAGCTCCCTCACCTGTTTCTGTTACTCATCTTGCATTTCCAGCATGACCCTGTCTCTTATCCCACACTATGAGATAACTAATAATCAACACACTTCCCTCCAAAAGAGATTCAGGAGGAGACGGGAAAAGTAAAATGGCTTTCTTCTTCGGAAAATTTTGCTTAGGGTGTCATAAATGATAAATGAATTGAGGTGGCTGAGTCTAAACAATGAATTCTCCTCAGGCTCCCAAATTTTTAGTGTAATGATCCAGACAAGGAAGCAAATGTGGAGGCATATAATGGCCATGTTCAAAACTGCGCACTAACATACTACTTGCACTACCGACGACATCAGAGTTAGGGAGTACCAGTGAACATTAATTGCAGTCATACTACTAATTGCAGTCATAAAGGGATGTGTGTTTGGCCCCCCCGCTGGTTACGCCACTGGGGAGTAGGGTGTTCACTTATGCGGGGGGAGTGAGTTTATGTCTGCGAGAAGTTCCCGGATGTATACGAGATCGGGCAGATATTTTGCGGGTGCATCGTAAGCTCACTATTCAGACACAAATTGCCCAAGATGCAACGCGACATAAACCACCAGAAAAACTCGCTGAGGATTAAAATGAAGAAGCAAAAGGAAAAGTTTGTTCATTGTGAGTAGCATTTAGTGTGGCTAGTGTGTACTGGGAATAGTGTGTCTAAACTGTAGAGCGCGGTTTCGAACACGGCCAATGCCTCATTTCAGTTCAGGTGTAAGAGGCTTGGATGGAGGGGGCATGTCTGTGCCCAGCCAGTGGTGATCCGGGACAGCTGCCCGATGGAGTGCATACCTCTACAGGCCAAACTGTTAGATGGAGTGCACACTTCTACAGGCTAAACTGTCAGATGGAGTTCACACTTCTACAGGCTAAACTGTCAGATGGAGTGCACACTTCTACAGGCTAAACTGTCAGATTGAGTGCACATTTCTACAGGCCAAACTGTCAGATGGAGTGCGCACTTCTACAGGCTAAACTGTCAGATGGAGTTCACACTTCCACAGGCTAAACTGTCAGATGGAGTGCACACTTCTACAGGCTAAACTGTCAGATTGAGTGCACATTTCTACAGGCCAAACTGTCAGATGGAGTGCGCACTTCTACAGGCTAAACTGTCAGATGGAGTGCACACTTCTACAGGCTAAACTGTCAGATGGAGTGCACACTTCTACAGGCTAAACTGTCAGATGGAGTGCACACTTCTACAGGCCAAACTGTCAGATGGAGTGCACACTTCTACAGGCTAAACTGTCAGATGGAGTGCACACTTCCACAGGCCAAACTGTCAGATGGAGTGCACACTTCTACAGGCCAAACTGCCTGATGGAGTGCACACGTCTACAGGTTAAACTGTCAGATGGAGTGCACACTTCTACAGAGCCAAACTGTCAGGTGGAGTGCACACGTCTACAGGGCCAAACTGTCAGATGGAGTGCGCACTTCTACAGGCTAAACTGTCGGGTGGAGTGCACACTTCTACAGGCCAAACTGTCAGATGACAGGAGGGTGGAGTTTAGCAGGAACGCAGTCCTAATCATAATGATTGCGGAAGGCTTGGGAGGTTGTTCCCAATAAATTGGGCAGAAGAACAGACTGCGATATGAGTCCCTAAGAACCACACTGGGCCAAACCATGTTGGGAAACTTCTGAGAAAATGGAACTCAATGTCGCCAGCCTCCTGTGTCATCTGGAGTATCTGGCCACAAAAAACACTGCGTATGCTATAAACTCAAGATATGTAAAATTATGCACATGCACTTCTTATGCAGGTTTTAGATGCATAATTATCATTCAAAGTGAAACCTACCTCCTTCTGAAGAGGAACCATCATCTTCTGATTCATTTGGGACAAACCCTGGGTCTATATCATCTTCCACTGAACCCTCATTATCAATCATAGCAAGCGGTTCCTCATCACTGAAATACTCAACCGGCATGTTTACAATGCACTATGGGAAAGTTGTGGATGGCACAATGCAGCGCAGTGCATGTGTACAGTGGCAGAGATGATGTTTGCTTCTATTAACAATCCATTTGGGCAGATTGGTTTGGCCCGTTTAGGAAATGTAGATCTTGATTTTCTGTACATGCTGACTACCTCAACTCCATTTCGCCAAATGTGTGGGATGGCCCAGTATGGTTCTTAGGGGCTCATATGACTTCTAGGATCGTGATTTCAATCCTGGAGACCAAGAGTAAAACTTAGGATCTTGGTCCTTTTAATTGAACTATGGTGAGTACTTCCGTATTAAACATCATTAAAGGTTGCAAAATAATTTCCGAAGATAATAGGGTTTTACTAGGAAGTAGTGATGCTTGCTAAACGGCGAATGACAATCCAGCAACTTGCAGTTTAAAAGTACAGGGTATAAATCCAACACACACGAGTGAAGGGGAACATGAGTAGAACACAGCTGAAGGGAGAAGCACATGGGATGTAAACCAATCAAAAGAGACAAAACATCTAACAGACATGCAAGCAGGTAAATTGGAGGAGACAAGAGGATTCCATTCAAGGGTTTTAACATTTGAGCATAAATAAAAAAAAAAGGCTTAAAATTGGAAAAGCTGCCTTATTAAAGTTAAGCCCTTAGCATCCTGTGAAAAACACTGCTGTCTAACTGGAAGTAAAATCCCTACCCCCTCCTTCTGCAACAGGGACCAGCAGCAGCAGGACCCCTGTATATCCCAGCATCTATGGCGGGGACCCTGCTTACATTGCAGGGCTGTCAGTCATAGACCTTCAGGATCCTGCAGCAAATATGAATATGTACTCGAAGTGGGCGGGGTCTGTGAAGAACTTCCCCACCATCATCAAACCCAAGGCAAGGTGTCCAATAGACGAGGAAATGTGCCCAATTATCTTGCCTAGAAAATTACTTTTCGAGGCTCATTTCTTAGAAGTGACAGAAATTGACTGATGTAATAGATTCTCATCGGAGGCATTCAAATATAGACTACTTGTTGGGGCTTTCAAAAACCTGCCGTTTTAGAGATATTTTCAGTTTTAAGTGAACAATCCGTATGTATTAAATGAACACAGTGCAAGGTATAATTTGCACCAGGTCTGTTGGGAATGATTTTCCATGTATCTAAATCTTAAGACAGAGCTGGTGGAAGGAAACATTTCAGGGTTTTTCAAGTTTTCACTAAAATATGCCATCATTTAAGATAAGATTAAGACAGGCAGTGACCAAGAATGAATCGCTAGTAGACATTTATCACTTGCTAAGTGAGGGTATTCAAATTAAATGATGTATGAAATTATTTTTTATCCAAAAAATTATACAAAATATTTTGAAAGGATTTCCAAAACTCAGAAACTCGCAATAAACATGGGGTACTTGAAGGAGACATTTAGAGGGGAATTCGATGCTCTTATGTCAAGTTTAATATCATACTGTTTTCCATAGAGAGTTTAAAGTGCAGAAGACGCATTTCTCCCCCCTGTGCTCAGTGGCGTAGCTAGAAATGGGAATTGGGGTGGCACAGACACGTCCCTTTATGACAATTAGGATAGTCCTGGCTAGTTCTCAATTATTTTTCTTTATTGACGCGTTTTCCAATTATAGTAATTGGCAACTGAAGATACGGTTTCTCATGCAATCTAACTGCGATGAAGTCATGGGGTAAATTCCGTAAAACTAAGAATTTGGGTGGACGTAACATCTGTTTTAAAGAATTATTCGTCCTGACCTGTTCGCAGTCATTTTCATGATTTACAAAATGTTCACTCCGAGAACGCTCCGCTCTTAACAGATGCTACTTGTTCTCCCCGATTAGGTAAGACTACAATCATTCATCTGGACACGTTTGCTTAATTCAAAATTCAAAATTACTCTCAGTATTGAGTGGGAAAAAAAGTAGCACTTGGCAGCGAAATAGGCTATAAAAAGCACGCGGCTCTATTTGACGTTGATTTAAATTATGCAAACGCGTCCAGATGAATGGTTGTCGTCTAACCTAATCGGAGAGAACAAGCAGCACCTGTTAAGTGTGGAGTTCCTCTCGGAGTGAACATTATGTTAATCATGAAAATGACTGCGAACAGGTCTGGACTATTAATTCTTAAAAACAGATGTTATGTCCACCCCAATTCTCAGTTTTACGGAATTTACCCCATGCCTTCATCGCTGTTAGATCGCATGAGAAACCGTGTCTTCAGTTACCTATTACGATAATTGGAAAACGGGTCAATAAAGAAAAATATTTGAGAACTAGCCAGGACTATCCTAATTTTCATAAAGGGACGTGTCTGTGCCACCCCAATTCCCATTTCTAGCAACGCCACTGCCGATGCTTGGCTTTTTGATACGTCTAAAAAGGCAATCTGACATTAAAACCCTTCTGAAATGTAACTGAGTCTGTTTTTTCTTTCAAAAATACCGCTGTTTTGATTGGAAATTTGGAGTAAGGAAGCGATGCGAAAAAAGTCACCTGATTTACTCCTGTGAGGTCAGTTGATTTGATTCACTACAAAACACTGCTGACAGCGAAAGGAAGGCAGTGAAGACAGGAGTTCGACACAGTGTGGCTGGATCGCTGAACAACCGACCAACTTTTTTGAGATTATTGCTGCCATCAAATTCAATATGAGCTAATATTTTTATGAAATAGTAAAACATCTGATATGTTGCCTATGGTCAGTGAATAAAGTGTGGGTTAATGAGATTTGCTAATCATTGCATTCTGTTTTTATTTCCAGTTTACACAGCATTCCAACTTTTTTGGAATTGAGTTTATAAACAACTGCAGGAATTTGTAGCACCCAACAAGCAGATTTGAATCCATTGCTTCAAAGTGTATTAACGTCTGCAACTTGTTTCTAATTCAAGGGCATGTGCCACTCGACTGTGATAAAAACAGGTTTGTTTCCTTGCCTACAAGCTCTGCCCCAGTGACGCGTTCAGGCTGTGGTCTTCATTTATTTTTCACCAACCTGTTTGTCCTCGCTTACGTTGCGCATAATTGCCATAAAAGAGTCAGCTCACTGAACAAAGGGGACCCATTTGCAGTATGAGTGAGTGTAAAATGATCATAGAATTGTTGTGGATTTAATTCTTAACTTTAACCTTGAAACTTAGTTTAGACACTCTCAGATGCTATCCAGCTGTATCCTAGCAAAAGTTAGTTGCTTTCCATAAGCGTGTGGAAACAGCACTTTATTGTTTATTTTACCTGCACTCTCCAGCTCAGGCCTCTGCATGAGTTAGTGAAGGAGGTGCCGTGTGCTGCAGTGAAGCGGCTCCACCTGAAGAGGGCGATAGAGGAGTATCAGACGGAAGAGCATCCCTGCCGCTGCAAGCCGTGCCAGAACAATGGCCTGCCAGTGCTGAGTGGGACAACATGCTCTTGCGTTTGCAAGAAGGAGACCTACGGCCCCGCCTGCGAGTATGGCACAGTCATGGATGAGCAGCCAGGTGACATCGGAAGCACTAGTGCCACGAGCATATGCACTTCCTCATCATGGAGGAAGCACGTCTTGGGCTGCGTCCGATTATTCTTTTTTGCTTCGGAAAGTTCCTAACTCCTAGAAAACGATCCTGAAGTATTTACGCGTCAGCCATGATTAGTGTGTTCGGATTCTTTCAATGTAAAGGAAAGATGCAACAATGGTTCCTAATTTATCACCTTTAGCATAGGGTACGATGAACCATCCTTTCGAAAAGAAAGCAAGAAGTGCTCCCCCGCAATTCCGCTATGACCGTCCGTCCGGCTAATCACGAAAACAAACAAACATGACGGGCAGGAGGCGGGTGATCACTGTGCCTAGTATAATTGCATTCGGATTCTCTTATTAGCGCGGATCTCTCCCTAAGCTGTAAAAGAGTCCTCTTTACACCTTTCCTTTACCTCATGACATTTTACACAGAGGTTAAAGAAAAGTGGTTTGGAATTAGACAATAGGACATTATTTTTTTTTAACTATTCGGACGCAGCCATGGTGTAACATGAGTAAGCAGGAAGTAGATTAGCTATCACCAAGAAAATGAAAAAAAAAGTGTCTGTGCGAATGCTTTTATTTTAGAAAAAAAAAATAAATTAATTAAAAAAATAAATTCACCAGTTAGATCATACCAGTACTGCAGACTAGTATTGTGTCAAATGAGGGGCACAAGACTGGTCTGAAGACAAGAGTCAACCACTCTCACCTGCCTGACAAAGGGCGCCACAACAAAAAATTAAACTGAAAGGAATCAAACATCGATTGCACATAAGCTAGGAAATCAAATTTGATCTGTGATATTACATACTTTCGAATAACATGTCACTCACTGCCTGAATGACGAGGATGGGACTAACTTGACTGAATCCATCCCTTCCTATGGGTAAGCAATGTCACAGATGAAGTTGCTTGTACGGTATGTATTATTTACAGGTTCCTTCTGGCTTTGACAAGTCCATTTTACTGAAAAAAACAGAGATTTTAAGTGAAAGTTCAGCTGAGATCAGCTGGTTGTTACAAGGTTGAGTATTTGTCGAAATGCATTATTGACACAGCATATTTACTAATGCACAACCCTGTCAAAAACTGGGTGAGCTCAGATTATAGGCCTGGCCGACTAGTAAGGCATCTTCACTGACCTGAGAAAAGTTAGACTGCTATTATTAAACATCATCCCCTGAGTCTGATGTTTTATGATCATCTGAACCTCGCATTATCAACACCAAGCAATTATGTCCTCGAGTTAACAATCAATATGCCCACTACCCTCTGCTATCAAAAAAATCAGTTTAATGTTTTTTCCAAAGCTCTTTAAAGACAGAATCGCCGGTGTGCGGAAACAAGATTGTGTGCTCGCTAATGGCAATGCTTTTTACAAACCAATAAAAGTGAAGATACTGCCACTGTTGGCTATTGTTTACGAGCGAGTAATTTATTCTAACCTTAACGCAATGTGGGAAATGTACCGCTTGCCTACTTGCAGCGGTGAATATTAATGCCTCCAAGATTTTGTGCCCAGGGGCCTCTGCATTCTTAATCCATGTTGGTTTGTATGTGGTAGTGGTGTGGTAGACGACCACCTACAAAACTCAAAACCAGTGAAGTTGGCACGTTGTGTAAATCGTAAATAAAAACAGAATACAATGATTTGCAAATCCTTTTCAACCTTTATTCAATTGAATACACTGCAATGACAAGTTACTTACTGTTCGAACAGGAAAAATTTGTAATTTTTTGCAAATATTAGCTCATTTGGAATTTGATGCCTGCAACATGTTTCAAAAAAGCTGGCACAAGTGGTAAAAAAGAATGAGAGAGTTGAGGAATGCTCATCAAACACTTATTTGGAACATCCCACAGGTGAACGGGCTAATTGGGAACAGGTGGGTGCCATGATTGGGTTTATTGGGTAAAGCAGCTTCCCTGAAATGCTCAGCCATTCACAAACAAGGATGGGGCGAGGGCCGCTGAGTGAACAGATGCGTGAGCTGATTGTCGAACAGTTTAAAAACAACATTCCTCTGCGAGTTATTGCAAGAAATTTAGGGATCTCATCATCTACGGTCCGTAATATCGTCAAAAGGTTCAGATAATCTGGAGAAATCACTGCACGTAAGCGACAAGGCCGAAAACCAACATTGAATGCCCGTGACCTTCGATCCCTCAGGCGGTATTGCAACAAAAACCGACATCAGTGTGTAAAGGACATCACCACATGGGCTCAGGAACACTTCAGAAAACCACTATCAGTAACTACAGTTCGTCGCTACATCTGCAAGTGCAAGTTAAAACTCTACAATGCAAAGCGAAAGCCATTTATCAACAGCACCCAGAAACGCCGCCGGCTTTGCTGGGCCCAAGCTCATCTAAGATGGACTGATGCAAAGTGGAAAAGTGTTCTGTGGGCTGACGAGTCCATATATCAAATTGTTTTTGGAAACTGTGGACGTTGTGTCCTCCGGACCAAAGAGGAAAAGAACCATCCGGACTGTTATACGCGCAAAGTTCAAAAGCCAGCATCTGTGATGGTATGGGGGTGCATTACTGCCCAAGGCATGGGCAACTTACACATATGTGAAGGCACCATTAATGCTGAAAGGTACATACAGGTTTTGGAGCAACATATGTTGCCATTCAAGCAACGTCTTTTTCATGGACGCCCCTGCTTATTTCAGCAAGACAATGCCAAGCCACATTCTGCACGTGTTACAACAGCATGGCTCCGTAGTAAAAGAGTGCGGGTACTAAACTGGCCTGCCTGTAGTCCAAACCTGTCTCCCATTGAAAATGTGTGGCGCATTACGAAGCGTAAAATATGACAACGGAGACCCTGGACTGTTGAACAACTTAAGCTGTACATCAAGCAAGAATGGGAAAGAGCTCCACCTGAAAAGCTTCAAAATTGGTCTCCTCAGTTCCCAAACGTTTACTGAGTGTCGTTAAAAGGAAAGGCGATGTAACACAGTGGTAAAAAGGCCCCTGTGCCAACTTTTTTGCAATGTGTTGCTGCCTTTAAATTCTAAGTTAATGATTATTTGCAAAAAAAATAAAGTTTCTCAGTTTGAACATTAAACATCTTGTCCTTGCAGCGTATTCAATTGAATATAAGTTGAAAAGGATTTGCAAATCATTGTTTTCTGTTTTTATCTATGATTTACGTAATGTGCCAACTTCACTGGTTTTGGGTTTTGTACATGGCGAACAAGAGGATTGGTATAGCTGTTTGATGACCTCCATGCTGTTTTCCTCCAATAGTTCTAATGTAGGATTTGGATCATTTACCTTCATTGACTAATGGCTGAAACCATCTTTTTAGTTCTGTTTCAAATCCCTGATCATGGAAGTTGACACTGACAGCTGAGTCGATCACAAAAATAACATGTGCTTGGCTTGACACACAAGGGCAGATTTTTTTTTTAAACAATCTGAAAGTAGCCGGCACACATAACAGTAGGAGATGGAAATACCACCGGCTGTCGGTGTCATGTAAAATCTGGTCTCCCGACAAGACTTTTGTTGCCTATTGCTCATCAGTTTACGTCAAATCACATAATTTGAGTCATCTACATTATTTTCACAGTAGCGAGGTATTCTCAGGAATAAGTAAGCCTATTCAAAGCATTCAAACTCAATGATCAGTACAGAAGTCACGTTAGCAGACGTGAGACAATTGCTCGCTTTTACTGAAATAACTAGCTCGCTAGCTTGGTAATAAGCTTGCTAATTACACTTTGCCTCTGTAATATCCGCTAGTAAACTGTAAAACAGATGACGTGCAGACAATCCACCCAAACATCCACAGATCTGAGTGTTTGCACAGTTTGAGTGGAAGTAGCGCTAATCCAAGCGCTAGCAGGGGCTAACTGAGGGCGCAAGCAGAATCTTTCGGGGAAGACTCTGAATGGAACTCAGATATCCAGCTGCAGGGATATGCAGGGATTTCCGTCTGATTGATAACCAATAAGATTGCTTGTATTTGTCAATATCCAATCCGTGCCAAATTGAGGAAGGGAGGTCCTACCTTCTCACAGAATTTATTTACATTTGAATTTTGTTAGAAAAAGTGCGAGGGACCACAGTATCGAAAATAGTTTATCATGATGATGAAAAAGAAAAGTGGCGAACTGTGTTACCGTTTTAATTATGAGACCGATATCGGGTTTGCTTCTTGAAAAAAATGTTTTTGCATTATCAGATTCGCATTTTCATTTTCATTTTGTTCGGGATATGATCGGGCACTTCTTGCAAATGAGAACAGTCTTTACATGGACTTGAAAAAGAAAATTCAAAGTGGAAGATTGCGTTGTCATTTTCATGATAACGCAAATTACGTGCTTGCTTCTCAAAAAAGAAAAAGCATTTCCGAGTATGTATTTGCATTATAAGATTTGCATTTTTGCTTTTTTTTTTTTCGCGATATTGCGGGTCACTTTTTGAAAATGAAAATTCAAGTGAGGAATGTATTTTAATTGTATCTCCCCGACGACGATAGTTGGGAGATACTATGGTTTATTTCTGGGGCTGCTGCTACCGTGCGTGCAGAGATTTTCTGTTCCGGGCTATGGAAGCCATGATTATTACAGGAATTTTTCCTAATTTTACACGGGTGAAGAAATTGATTTGACTGATATTGATTGATTTTTGCCAATTTCGGACATCCAATATGGCTGCCGGCGGCCATTTTGTCTGGAATTTGGAGACTGTGGAAATACAGGACTTGTGTCCCTGTGCCCACCGAGTTATCTAGTTTTCAATTTATTATTAAAATGGCATGCATAGACTTGAAAATGAAAATGGAAACTGGAGGAATACATTTTCATTTTCATAACGGCACAAATAATGCAGTTCTATCTTGAAAATGACACAGCTCACTCTATTAAGGTGTTGCATTTGTGGAGCAGTAGTGACTAATGCGGCACGAGTTTGGTCCCCGGTCGTACCAACCGACAGTGGTCGGCTGCTTTTTCAGAACAGTGCACGATTGGCTGGAGCGCTGTGGGGATGCAAATTGGGAAGGGAAATGATTGCCTCATTCATTGCTCAAGTGCCTCCTGTTGGCCAGACAGGTGCTCATCAGTGAGATTCTAATCCTGCCCAGTTCGGTTATCCTCAGTAATTTAATTAAACATGAAGTATAGTATTATTTCAAGTTGATGACCGCAACATACTCATAAAAAGCTGGCGCAAGGGTCATGTAGGACTAATAATGGAGCAACAACTTGTAATTATAAGGTGATGTGAAGAAGAAAATGTTTAGGAAGTGACTTAAATCTGTTTCCAATTTTGGAAGAGTTGGCACATTATTAAAAGTGCAAATGACATCAAAAAGGAGTCGATTCACCCTCTATTATATTGAAAATGCAACAACTTAATGCTTTAGCTTGTGAATTCAACTGTGTTTTGAAAATATGCGCTTATTTCAAATCTGATGACTGCAAGAGATTTCATTGGCCCTAAATTGTGGGGTCAGTTAAGAGATGAAAGTGATCCTGTCAAATTTCAGCGTGAAAAGGACAAGACCATAAAACATTTCTGACTGGTCATGATTGTCAACCCCTCAAATATCATTGCCCAAGGAGCCATCATGTTACTCCTGTAGATATGATGATGACATGGGCTTGGAAATACTGCGGTAAACTTTTGTCAGTCAACATCATTTTCTGCTGCCTCCACGGATACAAGTTAAAGCTTCACTATGCAAAGCCAATGTCACACATCAACACTTTTCAAATGCCTTGCTGACTCCTCTGGGCTTTGTGTCATCTGTGATTGACAGTATCACAGTGGAAGCCTCTGTTCTGGATATCCGAGTGCTGTTTTCTTCGCCCAAAGCAACAAGGACAAGCCAATCTGTTGTCGACTTCAGGTCTACAAGCAAGAATCGGTCACGGTATAGGGGTGCGTCAGTGCACATGGTATGGATGACTTTCGCATTTGTGAGGACATAATTAAGGCAGAAAGATATGTGCGGATTTTGAAGGTACATATGCTGTCATCCAGACGTCATTTATCCCAGGGAGATACACATATTTTTCACCAAGACAAACAAATGGCTTGGACAATATGGGCATGACTATATGAGCAGACTATAGGTGCTCGATTTGTCTGTCTGCATTCTTTATCTGTTTCCGAATGAGAATGTGTGACAAATTATGAAGTGGAATATACAATAGCGCGGGCCTCATGAAATTGTGCAGCAGACGACCAGCAGGATGGAGTAATTGAGAAAATTCCACTCAGCAGACTTGGCTTACTGGTGTCCTCAGTGCCAAATGGTAAATGACAGATAAAAAGACCTGGCAATGCAACACCATGGAAAACATTTAAAATGGCAGTTTTGGATTGTGGCGCAGTCAACACATCAAGTCAGAACATCAGAAAATGTGTTGTAGTCCTCTTTTCACTGCAGAAGTAAAGGCTGATTGGACATCTTAAATAAGTCCTGTTTGATCTTTGCAAATTTACATGATGTGCTGACTTTTGGAATTGAGGCTGGACAGTGGACAAGATCATACATCATATGACACTTGTCATCATAGGAAATGGCCAATGAGAGGAAGCTTTACCATTGTGAATATGCCCTACCTAGGGGTTATCCATGGAGACTGGACTTGCTGGTCAGACTGGTCTTCATGTAGCCAAGGTCAGAGGTCACGAACACGAAGCTGTAGCAACCCGTACCCGAGCGGAGGGGGGAAGCACTGCAATGGGGAGTCTGAGGAGCGCAAATCCTGCGAGGACGAGGACCTCCAACACCTGCGGTAGGATTGACAAACATACTGCCTCTTTAAGAGCAAAACACTAACCCTAACCTACACACTGCGGTGGGAATGACCGACATACTACACATCTAACAGTACAAACACAAACTCTAACCTCCAACACCTGCAGTGAGAATGACCGACATACTGCACATCTATCAGCAAAAACACAAACTCTAACCTCCAACACCTGCGGTGAGAATGACCGACATACTACACATCTGTCAGCAAAAACACAAACTCTAACCTCCAAGACCTGCGGGGAGAATGACCGACATATTACACATCTAACAGTTCAAACACTAACTCTAACTTCCAACTCCTGCAGTGAGTATGACCAACATACTGCCTCTCTAAGAGCACAAACGCTAGCCCTAACCTCCAACACTGCAGTGGGAATGACCGACATACTACACAGTACAAACACTAACTCTAACCTCCAACACTGCAGTGGGAATGACCAACATACTACACAGTACAAACACTAACCTCCAACACCAGCGGTGGGAATGACCGACATACTAGGTATCTAACAGCAAAAACATGAACTCTAACCTCCAACACCTGTGGTGAGAATGACCGACATATTACACATCTAACAATACAAACACTAACTCTAACCTCCAACACCTGCAGTGAGAATGACCAACATACTGCATCTCTAAGAGCACAAACACTAGCCCTAACCTCCAACACTGCAGTGGGAATGACCGACATACTACACAGTACAAACTAACTCTAACCTCCAACACTGCAGTGGGAATGACCGACATACTACACAGTACAAACACTAACCTCCAACACCTGCGGTGGGAATGACCGACATACTAGGTATCTATCAGCAAAAACACAAACTCTAACCTCCAACACCTGCGGTGAGAATGACCGACATACTACACATCTGTCCGCAAAAACACAAACTCTAACCTCCAAGACCTGCGGTGAGAATGACCGACATATTACACATCTAACAGTTCAAACACTAACTCTAACTTCCAACTCCTGCAGTGAGTATGACCAACATACTGCCTCTCTAAGAGCACAAACACTAGCCCTAACCTCCAACACTGCAGTGGGAATGACCGACATACTACACAGTACAAACACTAACTCTAACCTCCAACACAGCAGTGGGAATGACCGACATACTACACAGTACAAACACTAACCTCCAACACCTGCGGTGGGAATGACCGACATACTAGGTATCTAACAGCAAAAACATGAACTCTAACCTCCAACACCTGTGGTGAGAATGACCGACATATTACACATCTAACAATACAAACACTAACTCTAACTTCCAACACCTGCAGTGAGAATGACCAACATACTGCCTCTCTAAGAGCACAAACACTAACCCTAACCTCCAACACCGCAGCGGGAATGGCCGACATACTACGCAGTATGAACATTAACTGTAACCTCCAACACCTGCGGTGGGAATGACCAACAAACTACACATCTAACAGCAAAAACACAAACTCTAACCTCCAACACCTGCGGTGAAAATGACCAACATACTGCCTCTCTAAGAGCACAAAAACTAGCCCTAACCTCCAATACTGCAGTGGGAATGACCAACATACTACACAGCACAAACACTCACTCTAACCTCCAACACTTGCAGTGAGAATGACCGACATACTACACATCTGACAGTACAAACACTAACTCTATCCTCCAACACCTGCAGTGAGAATGACCAACATACTACACATCTAGCAGCAAAAACACTAACTCTAACCCCCAACACCTGCGGTGAGAATGATTGACATACTACGCATTTAACAGCACAGACTCTAACTCTGACCTCCAACACTTGCGGTAAGAATGGCCGACATACTAAACATCTAACAGTACAAACACTAACTCTAACCTCCAACACTGCAGTGGGAATAACCGACATACTACACAGTACAAACACTAACCTCCAACACCTGCGGTGGGAATGACCGACATACTAGGTATCTAACAGCAAAAACATGAACTCTAACCTCCAACACCTGTGGTGAGAATGACCGACATATTACACATCTAACAATACAAACACTAACTCTAACTTCCAACACCTGCAGTGAGAATGACAAACATACTGCCTCTCTAAGAGCGCAAACACTAACTCTAACCCCCAACACCTGCGGTGAGAATGATTGACATACTACGCATTTAACAGCACAGACTCTAACTCTGACCTCCAACACTTGCGGTAAGAATGGCCGACATACTACACATCTAACAGCAAAAACACGAACTCTAACCTCCAACACCTGCAATGAGAATGACCGACATACTAAACATCTAACAGTACAAACACTAACTCTAACCTCCAACACTGCAGTGGGAATAACTGACATACTACACAGTACAAACACTAACCTCCAACACCTGCGGTGGGAATGACCGACATACTAGGTATCTAACAGCAAAAACATGAACTCTAACCTCCAACACCTGTGGTGAGAATGACCGACATATTACACATCTAACAATACAAACACTAACTCTAACTTCCAACACCTGCAGTGAGAATGACCAACATACTGCCTCTCTAAGAGCACAAACACTAACCCTAACCTCCAACACTGCAGCGGGAATGGCCGACATACTACGCAGTATGAACATTAACTGTTACCTCCAACACCTGCGGTGGGAATGACCAACAAACTACACATCTAACAGCAAAAACACAAACTCTAACCTCCAACACCTGCGGTGAAAATGACCAACATACTGCCTCTCTAAGAGCACAAAAACTAGCCCTAACCTCCAATACTGCAGTGGGAATGACCAACATACTACACAGCACAAACACTCACTCTAACCTCCAACACTTGCAGTGAGAATGACCGACATACTACACATCTGACAGTACAAACACTAACTCTATCCTCCAACACCTGCAGTGAGAATGACCAACATACTACACATCTAGCAGCAAAAACACTAACTCTAACCCCCAACACCTGCGGTGAGAATGATTGACATACTACGCATTTAACAGCACAGACTCTAACTCTGACCTCCAACACTTGCGGTGAGAATGGCCGACATACTACACATCTAACAGCAAAAACACGAACTCTAACGTCCAACACCTGCAATGAGAATGACCGACATACTAAACATCTAACAGTACAAACACTAAGTCTAACCTCCAACACTGCAGTGGGAATAACCAACATACTACGCATCTAACAGCAAAAACACTAACTCTAACCTCCAACACCTGCCGTTGGAATGACCGACGTACTCTGTCCTAGAGCACAAACACATTGGTGAGAATGACCGACATACTGCACATCTAACAGTTCAAACACTAACTCTAACCTTCATCACCTGCGGTGGGAATGAACGACATACCGCCTGTCCTGGAGCACAAACACTAACTCTAACCTCCAACACCTGCGGTGAGAACATGTTCCAAAAAAGCTGGGACGGGGGCAACAAAATAATGGAAATCTTTTATAATGCTAAAGATGTGCATTTGTTCGAACATCTCAGAACTACTTAGATTAATTGGCACAAGGTCAGTGATATGAATGGCTATGAAAACAGCATCTCAGAGATCTGCATCTTGCAGAAGATGGTGAGGACTTCACCACTCTGTGACAGACTGCATGGGGAAATTGTTCAGCAATTTAAGAATATAATTACAAAGATACTGGGGATTTAATCATCTATGTTATGTCATATCATAAAATTATTCAGTGAATCCGGAGAAATCTCTGCATGCAACTGACATGTGCAAAAATAATACTGAATGGCCATGATCTTCAGGCCCTCAGGTGGCACAGCATTAAAAACAAACAGGATTCTGTTGAGGAAATCACTGCATGGACTCAGGAACACTTCTGAAAACCATTCTCAATGAGCACAAAAAGCAAGTTAAAACTTTTATCGGCACGCAGTTTAAAAGCCAGCGTCTATGATAGTGTGGGGGTGCATCTGTGTGAATGGGCAACATAAATGCTGGGCCATGCAGGGATCTTTTTTATGATATGGCTTTGCATATTTCAGCAAGAGAATGCCAGACCTCATTGTGCAGATGTTAGAACATCATGCATCCGTAGTATGAGGAGTCTAACTGCTAAACTGGCCTGCCTGCAGTCCAGACTCCAGACAGGTGACCCATTGAAAAATTTGGGGAACAAATGTGACAAAAGATGATGTAAAAGTGTTCAGAAGCTGAAACGTATGATCAAGCAAGAATGAGAAAACATTATGCTTTCAAAACCACAGTAATTGGTCTCTTCAGTTCCAAAACACTTGTAGGGTGTTGCTAAAAAAATGGATGATTTCACCCAGTGGTCAACATTGCGTCATCCCAACATTTTTGAAAGGGCATTGCTGGCGTCAAATTCAAAATGAGAAGATATTTTACAAAAACAATAAAATTTCTCAGTTCGACATTTGATATGTTGTCTTTGTACTATTTTCAATTTATGACACAGTTTAAATGATTTGCCAGTGATTGCATTCTGGTTTTATTTACATTTTACGTAACGTCCCCGCTTTTCTGGAACCGAGGTAGTACTCTTTAGTTAACACAGCATGTAAATCATGTTTTTGTTCCAAACATAGTAAAGGTGTATACAGAAACCCCAGGTGACAGAGAATTCCAGTGAAGTAATCTATTTTAAAGTACACTTAACAGAGGTCTTAATGTACTGCATGCATCATAAACAGAACAAAAGGTTTGCTAAAATGATAGGTTTCATCTAAAGTTGATGATGATCTATATGCATTTCCAGTTTAATGGAACCACACTGCTTCGATTCATCCCTCTCAACGCCCCGCCACTGCCAGACCCCTCCTCCTCTAGTCAACGGAATTATCTTGGTAAAGCACACTTTGAACCTTTCATAAGTCTGAAGCACTTAAGTGTGCAAGCTATTAATTCATTAACAATTTTTTTTCCTACAATTTCATCAGGGCTGAGTCACTCAGTCTTAAGAGTGTAGTTAGTTGTGCGCATTTGTTTGTAATTTTAAAAAATGTTAATCATTGTAACTCAGTAGACTCAGTAACTCAGTTGTACTCAGTAGAGTAATCTCGGATATGATGATCGGTTTATTGATCCAACACAACTGCCTTAATTGCCAAATAATTCTTTCAAAACTAACCATATGAAACAAAATCAGCAAAAATTAAGAAAATATTCCATCTTTGGTTTCATCTGTCCATTGAAACAACAAATCCATCTGTGTTTTACATTCAGTAGCAATATTTCCCTTGAATGAAAGCAGGTAGCAATGTTCGTTATCAGTGTTAGCTCATGAACATAGGTTGGCACATATCTCTGTATTCCTTTAAACACAAGAACTTAAATTTATCCATGCAATAACAGAAAGGCGCATCGCGGTTAGGTTGTGATATATTCCTACTGTGACAGCATAGGGCCGTCTGTGTCATTGCACATGCATGCCTTGACACAGGTGCCGAAAGACATGTACCTGGTGGGCAGCCGAGTGACGTACGCCTGTGTCCAAGGATTCCACCTCGTCGGAGTCGACACGGCAGAATGCATGGAGGACCTCAGCTGGAAGAGGAGCAGGATGGAGTGCAAGAGTGTGTTCCTCGGGCACCAGATCCCTCCCTCAGGAGCCCCAAGTCAGAGACATCTGGGCCCTGTTTCAGAAAGATAGATTACAGAGTTAGCTGGATTACTGCATTAGATAAGACCCCAAACTCCCCTAAATCTGGAGCATATGCGCGTGTAAACTTATGTTAACAGAGGTGATCTGGGCTTATCTTTCACTGCAGTTACACAGCTAACTTACATGGTCATTCTACTTTGTGTAATAGGAAATAAAATTAATCATGCCAGTACAGGTTTGGAGGTTTGGAACCCACTGTTTCATCATCTTTAGTGCATGGACTGTTTTTTTTTTTTTTTGATAAAATATGTGGAAAATTACAAAAAAAGTTAAAAAAGTCAGCACGTCACAGAAAATAAAAATAATATCAAAAAGGGCTGATTTGAAGAAAACCTATTCACCCTCAACTATGTTGAAAACATTACAACACATTATTTGATGTTCTAACATGAGAATTTAATCGCTTATTAAAAAAATACAATGTGGTCATTGCAAAAATGTTGGTAAAGTTGACTGTTCATGACTAAGTTACATCACAATGTTTTTAAAATCATACTTGATAAGCAATTGAGCTGTGAAGATAGCAGTTGGTCAAGTATAGCAAGCAGAATTTTTCCCCATTCTTCCATTATGCAGATCTTCAGCTGTGCAATTGTACAGGACCTTGAAATGCTATATATTTCCCCACACAATGCGCTGTACATTCTCAATTGAATACAGGTCAGGACTGCAAGTAGGCCAATCTAGCAGCCCCATGCTTCTGATTACACAGCCATGCACTTGTAATCTATGCATTATGTGGTTTGCCATTCTTTTGATGTCTTGATGGCTTGTGATTTTATTTTCCATAATGTGCCAACTTTTTGGACTTGAAATTGTACGAGCAAAAATGATCATTTCTGATTATAAGTATACAATATACTTTTATCATTTTCTTGTGTCACTAATATGATATGTCTAGGCACTGTGTGCATGGTCCCGCCCCTGCCTCGTGATGTCACGGGGTCCCCCTGGAACCTGACCTATCAGATTGGAGAAATGATTGCACTGTCCTGCCCCCGGGGAAAGGTGCTAGAGGGGGTCTCTGAAATCCACTGTGACTCCAGTCTAAACTGGTCCCCCCACCCTGAGAGCATCAAATGCAACTTGTGTAAGTTTCCTGAGAAATAATCGATTGGTCAGTTAGTCAATCAGTCACAAGGGTCAAGCAATTGAACTGCAAATAAATCAATTGAATGAGAGCTTATATGACCATTCCTAGTGTTTTCAACGTGAAGCGTTCCATGAACAGTAAAATCGAAATGAGAAAATATTAGATGACTAATGAAAGAAAAAAAAACAGAGCACAAAATAATTAATAACTGTATGATGCATCAGATGCATTGCTAGGAATTCCTGCTTTAGGACAGTTGATTGAGAAGGTGATCAATTAAAGCTATTAATTTATTGATGGCACTTTGGGGGAAATATTAGATTTAGAGACTTAGATGTTGGGTTTTGTTAGTAGCTGTGCAGTAAGTACTTGTGTAAATCGCTGGGACATGCTGATTTTAATTTTATGTGAGGAAGTGTGCCGAGTTATGAAACATTGAATGCATTATTTTAGAAATGCTTGGAATAAATGGTATAAAACCACTATTCTATATGGATCAGTGTTTGAAACACAACTATCAATTTAAAACAGGTTTTTTAAAATTGGGAAATAAATTGTGAACTATTTTTGAAGTGTTTTGAACAGAGCTGATTCAGGGAACAGTTTTTTTCTATAAGCAATCATTTAAAAGCAGATGATTAGAGAATAATTTCTCTACTTTCTGTTTAATAATTTATTTCTATCTGTTCTAGTACCAACAATATCTCCACTCAAGTCTGTAGGATGTAAACAGTGGGAGAAAGAGGAGAAAGGACGTTGTGTCTGTAAACTACCTTATGAATGCAGGTAGGTACACTCCTAGGGCTCATTCACACAGGTAGGTACACTCCTAGGGCTCATTCACACAGGTAGGTAGTCTCGGTACACTCCTAGGGCTCATTCACACAGGTAGGTACGCTCCTAGGGCTCATGAATACAGGTGGGTACACTCCTAGGGCTCATGAATACGGGTAGGTACCCTCCTAGGGCTCATAAATACAGGTGGGTACACTCCGAGGGCTCAGGAATACAGGTGGGTACACTCCTAGGGCTCATGAATACAGGTAGGTACACTCCTACAGCTCATTCATACAGGTGGGTACCCTCCTAGGGATCATAAATACAGGTGGGTACACTCCTAGGGCTCATGAATACAGGTAGGTACACTCCTACAGCTCATGAATACAGATAGGTACACTCCTAGGGCTCATGAATACAGGTGGGTACACTTTTAGGGCTAATGAATATAGGTAGGTACACACCGAGGGCTCATGAATACAGGTGGGTACACTCTTAGGGCTCATGAATACAGGTAGGTACACACCGAGGGCTCATGAATACAGGTGGGTACATTCTTAGGGCTAATGAATACAGGTAGGTACACACCAAGGGCTCATGAATTCGGGTGGGTACACTCCTACGGCTCATGAATACAGGTAGCTACACTCCTACGTCTCATGAATACAGGTAGGTACACTCCTAGGGCTCATGTGTACAGGTGGGTACACACTTAGGGCTCATGAATACAGGAGGGTACACTCCTTGGGTTCATGAATACAGGTGGGTATACTCCTAGCGCTCATGAATACGGGTGGGTACACTCCTAGGGCTCATGAATACAGGTAGGTACACTTCTAGGGCTCATGAATACAGGGGGGGGGGGGGGTTCACTCCTAGGGCTCATGAATACAGGTAGGTACACCCCGAGGGTTCATGAATACGGGTGGGTACACTCCTAGGGCTCATGAATACGGGTGGGTACACTCCTAGGGCTCATGAATACAGGTAGGTACACTCCTAGGGCTCATGAATACAGGTAGCTACACTCCTAGAGCTTTTACAGAGCAACAGTTCTTTGCGTACACTGCATCGTAACAATATGGCCAGTCGTTGCAGTATTTAAACTTAAACAAGTTGCCATCCATCCTAGCAAGCCTAGCTAGTTGACAAGGGAGAATTAAGTCACTCTCACATCGGACGCGAAACAAATTTTTTGCACGGCAGATTACGTTTAAAGTCAATGCGCATATTCACGTCTTTGCATTGACTTTGACTGTAATCTGTCATGCGAAAAAATCATTTCACATCCTGTTTGAAAGCAGCTGTACACTGCATAATAATAATAATAATAAAGATAGTAATGATGATGATGAGCATGAATTGTTTTTTTTTTTGTCAGCTTGTCTCTGGACGTGTGCGCCAGGAGTGAGGAGAAAGGTCGCTCGCTCAGGCTCAGCTTGTGTAAGATGCAAGCGCTCATCTGCCTCGGCCAGCGCTATGTCCTGACGAATAACAGCGCCTGCCAGTGGCCAAGCCGTGACACTGCGGCTTGCTCTATCTGCCAACCAGGGGAGACCTGTGATGGTGCGTGTAAAAGACTGTGGGCCATATGCTGGCATGAACTGATTTTGGGAGATAGAGATTGACCTGTTTTGGTTTGGAATTGAACAGTTGCTCAGGAATTCCAATACTGAACAATAAATAAATTACACCTTGTCAAGTGCAATAATGTTATTTTATTTGCAGGATAGGTTAACCGCACCTCATTAAACTCCAAACCAGGGATCTCAAACTCACAGCTGAGTTGTCACATTGTTGTCTCATTGTCCCACTGTGACGTTGTCCCATAGATGTCTCATAGTCCCCATGAGGGGTCCTTCCATGGTTGTCTCGTAGTCCCCAAGTAGGGTAGTCCCATGGATGTCTCGTAGTCCCACAGCAGAATTATCCCACAGTTGTCTCGTAATCCCATAGTTGAGTTATCCTGTAGTTGTCACATAGTCCCACAGTGGAGTTGTGCTTTAGTTGTTTAGTTGTCACATTGTTGTGTTGTCCCATAGTCGTGTCATCAAAGTGGGGTTGTCCCATATTTGTCTTGTAGTCTCACGATTGAGCTGAACCATAGTTGTCCTGTTGAAATATTTGAAATATTGCTATCTTGTTGTACTACACTGGAGTTGTTCTATAGTTGCCTCGTTTTCCCACAGTTGAGGTGTCTCACAGTTTTCTCCGAGTCCCAGAGTGAAGTTGTCCCATAATTGTCTTGTAGTCCCACAAAGGAGTTGTCCCATGATTGTCTCGCGGTCCCACAGTTGACTTGAGCTTAAGAGCTAATTGGTCCAGCAGGGCTGGAGTCACTTGCAGTTTGAGAGACTATGGTGATCTGGGTTTCAGGAGGAACGGGCAGATGCCGCTGTAAGGAGCCGACGGAGTGCACAGACCCTGGAGCCCAGCTGTGCGTGCAGTACAGTGAGAGCGCCGCGACCATCACGATGTCTGAATGTGAGATAGGGCTCCGCAGGTGCAAGGGGGAGAGCCTGTCTGTCACCGGCATCACAGCCTGTCAGGAATGAGGCCAGAAACCTGCAATCTCCTTCGCAAAATGGAGGATTTGGTTGGTTTATATTAACAATCAATTACTCCTCGCATTCTGGAATCAGAGTTTAATACAAACAAGCTTTAAACTTTCAATTAATTCTAGACCAAAATGTTATTTTAGCTAAAACAGTAATAATAAGTTTCATGTTGTTTTTCATTGTCCGTTAGTAGTGCTTGTTTCTACCGGTGTCTTACTGTATATACCCATATACACAAAAAATGTATTATTTTCCAGTTTACTTTTTTGGTGTGTTGTTAATGTGAACAAGTTGGATTGATAATGCCTCCAAGTGAATATTCAATAAATAAAGAAAGTTTCATCAAAAATTGCTTGCACTGCGCTGCTTTTGGATTAGTGACATTGCTTTATGGCATTATTTTTCTTTGTGTTGCTTGAGCTCTTTTCAGCTTTAGTAATAATTGAGTCATTGGCTTCCATTGGACTTTTTCCTGGTACTCACATCATTGCCCACACTCACGCTAAATAGCTGGGTAAGTAGTACTGGTTATCACTGTTGAGGACGATTCACACTCAGTCATGAGAAAGTGGGGCCAATGTTCCTGATCATCTGTGATACATGCAAGGACAATCTCAGCCTCTTCAGCGATCCGTCGGCAGGAGCCGTGAACAGTAATCCATCCAGAGAGGCTGGTTTAACTTCAATACCAGTTCTGCCAAAAACCGCTATGAAGAAATGCCCCAAATGAATTTTGATTTCTGTTCATGACTATGTTTGTATGTTTGCTGTGCCTAGGTAGGACATTCCTCCAGAGCAGAACCGCCGCCAAAATACAAAGTAATGCTAATACCCATGAATAAATTTTCTATTTTATTCAAACGTGAGTTTTCCTGACTGAAATAAGGTAACACATAAATAGCCAGATTTGGCTTCTGCGCAAAGGGGTTAAAAATGCAGGTGTAACATAGAAAGTTGGTTAAGTAGTGTCTTTATTGTATTATTATTGTACTGTTTTTTTTATCTGCATAACTCATTGAGTACAACTGCATATATTAGATTTTATTGCTTGCTGTTGTCATGTAGGACAAGGGGCCAGCAACCTCTTCTTGTAAAACTATAACCTGCTATAGAAACAGCAAGGCAGATGTTGACAGGCACGGCACCTTAGGCACTTTAAGGTCCAACTGCAATTCTGTAGTTGTTATGTAAGACATCTTTCTTCTGCAAACATATTCAACATGCCTTTACACATGTGTACATGTTAAAATTTGTACTTCATCCTACATGACCATTACTCAAGAAAGCAGCTATAGTTTCTTACCCTATTTGAAGGGAAGTCATGAAATCTTCAAAGGAAATAGAACTTGAAATGCACTTTTCAGTGACATATACAAACAATAACAAAGTGTAGTATATGTATTACGAACATCTTCTGTTTTGAGTACAACTGCAGCTTTTCAGCACAGAAGATATAAATATATTTCAATTATCACTTAGAAATAAGAAGAACTTAAACTATCTGTGATACTGTCACTGGTTTTCTTAATTGCATGGTGGGACATGTACAATGTATGTGCCTTAGCAAAGTGTGAGTTGACCCTTGCAATGTATGTTTACAGAGCATCTTCAACACACGTGAAGCAAGTGTAGCCATGAATTGAAAAAAATATTGTAATGTTCATTCATGTTAACAAAATAACTTGCCCTGGACCATAATCTAGAGTAAGGAGTTAGACTCAGGGGGTATACTTGGGCCTAGGTCAGAAATATAGCCTGGGTTAATTCTGGACAGGGATATATTCCGGCCTTTTCTGGACACAGTGAAATAGCCCTGGCTCAGAGGAACACATGGTTTTTAACACCAGACACAACAGCCACCACAGAGATACTTAAGACGGCAAGGAGTTACTTCAGAATATATAGTTTAACCCCGGAATTATATTCACATGACTTATTGAAGCCCTAACGAGTAAATCACCTGGGTCTGGACCTTAGTTATCATCTTCTTAAAAGGTCACAAAAAATAATCCAAAAATGCACCCAAACTTGTGCACAGGGCCCTTTTCCTTTCTTTTCATTTAATAACTCAGAAAAATTAAAATAAAAAGAAACCTTGCTTTTAAATTTGCAGAAAGGTCTCATGTTTAAATTTGTAGCATTTAGTGCCCAGGTTTGCTTTCAATCACTTGAAGATGAACTGGTAATGACATTTAAACCAGGGGTGCCCAAATTTTTCGCCCCACTGTGTGTGTGTGTGTGTGTGTGTGTATATATATATATATATATATATATATACACACACACACACAGCTGGTAAAAAGTTTTAGCACACGCCAATTTTTTCCAGTTTTCTATTGAAAATTATGCAGTTCCGGTCCAATGAATAACTTGAAAGGGTACAAAGGTAAGTGGTGAACTGTTAGAAGTTTTAACCCTTTGATGCACAACATATGAACACCCCTACTAACGCACAACATGGGTCAAAAATGACCCGCATTCATTTTCTATGTGTTTTCATGCTGGGTGAGTATTTCTTTGCTGTATCTTTTGAGATCCATTTATTTCATGATTAAATGTCCCAATTATTCTTTTAATATCTTGTTTTTGGTTAGCACAAGGTCACTGCTTCTATTGTCCCTTTATTATTTTAGGAATAAAAACAGATTTTGGATTACTACACCAACTTTACATACATGGGTCAAAAATGACCTATTTATCCAAATGTGATTTTGAATGAAATTACTTCATACTATAACAATAATTTGCTTTAAATAATCACTTTAGGAGTACTTTGGGCCAAATAAGGCAAACTACCTTGAGCCATTTCTAGGATCTGTCAACTGTCACACCAGTTTTATTTTGGTGTCCTAGCTAAGATAGCTTGCTGGCTACAATATACAAAATGTACTATTATAATACAATATAATTATTTTCCTCTCTGACAAGTAATGTCGTTTTTTTTTTAAGGTAACTTAAACCTTATCAATTATTAGGGGCCACGGGGCAGCCTAGCAGTAGGAGCGTATGTGCGCACTCATCTCCTACACTCCCACACCACACACACACTGGTTACTTCGTGTGATTAAGGTGACACTAACACACACACACACACACACACACACACACACACACACACACACACACACTCACACAACACCAGCACACAGATAAACTAAATGTGGTCACAGCTCCTCCATATTAGAGCTCAGTGAGAGATGGTCATGCGTCTGTCTGATCAGCTCTGTCTTAACCTTAAGATCATGAGTTTGATTCCCATGCTGACAGAGATGTTATGTCCAGCAGTAGATTCCCGTGGCCCAATCAAAATTTCCCAGAGGAAATTTTGTAGTAATACACAGTTATCTTTCACAAGTCTAACTAGCTAGCTAATATAGGCTAGTTATTTTCCTTTCTGACACTAATGTGCTAATTCAATAGACTGTATGACTAATTATATTCATTTAAGCTGTATGTAGCTTAAACCCTAATCAATTATCATATACTTATATTTCACAAGTCATCAAATGTCAACAGCTAACAGTAGCCTATTGAAAATGTTTCCCTTTCTGACAAGAAATTGAGCTCCGTAGTCTTCAAATTATCTTAAACATAATCAATAATGCACAGTTATCACATCAAATTTTTTGTCAGGTAAGAATGTAATAATTGTAAAATAAGACTCACATGTTTCAGATGTCGAATAGTTGTCCACAGTAGGTTACATTAAATATGTTTCTGATTGTATATTGTAAACATTCAGCACAGAAACACTCAGCCGTACATGAAATAACATGGGAAATGGATATGGGTCATTTTAGACCCATGTTGCGCATTAGAAGGGTAGTGATATAAAAAGTGTTTTTTTTTCAAAATGTAAAAAAGAAAAATGTAAAAGAAGGATAAATTATGATCAAAAACAAGTTAATTGAGGAATACCTGGAATACTGAGTAATGAAATTAATTAATTGCAAACATACAGCACATAAAAACTGAGTCGGGTCACTTTAGACCCATGTTGTGCATCAAAGGGTTAAACAAAAGGTAGGTTTTTTTGCACGCTGTCAAGTAGGTGAAAGGATGGTTCCTCAGTGTGTCACATCAACTGTCAAACATGGAGGAGGAAGTGATGGTCTGGGGCTGTTTTGCTGGATCCAGGGTCAGTGACTTACAGAGTGAAAGACACCCTGAACCGAAACAGCTACCAAAGCATTCTGCAGCGCCATGCAGTACCCTCTGATATGTGCCTAGTGGGTCAGGAGTTAATCCTGCAGCAAGATAATGACCCTTAACATAGGTCCAAGCTCTGCTGGAACTAGCTTAGGAAAAAAAGAAAAAGATGGTAAGCTTGAAAACATGGAGTAGCCAGCACAGTCTCCAGACTTAAACCCCATCGAGATGGTTTGGGATGAACTGGACAGAAGAGTGAGAGCAAAGCAACTTACAAGTGCCACATATTTATGGGAACTTCAGCATCAGAGTTGGGAAGAACTTTCTGAAGAACATTTGATTTCCATTGTAGAAGAATGCCTTGAGTGTGTTCAGCCGTTATACCGTATGTATTCTAGTATCAATGCACAGAATATGACAAGATTCTATGCTGGAATTAATAAATAAGTGACTACAAAAGTTTGTACTATTGCAAAGAGCGAATGGAGACAATTAAATGGGGGGCCATGTATGAGAGCCTGTCACTCTTAGAATTCAAAAAGTTTGTGAAAAATAACATTACATATCGTAACATATTTAATCTAGTACAATTACACTGAATATGAAGAGATTCCATGGCAGATAGAGTAAATAAATGGGCATCAAAATTGGAACTGTTGAGATGTGTGAGAAGAGATGATTGAATGAGGGGCCACGTTTTTCTGACCGTATCACGCGACGCGTCCAGTTAAGCGTGTTCCATAGTCAGCCAATAGAAATTCAGGAAACTCTCCCACGTGATGATCTGCAGGCCTGACAGACTTTTTTTAAAAAGACGTGGCTAATTATCCTGTCAAACTCTGAGACACAACCCTGTTCGCATTCATTTACATGCAGAATGGGACGAAAGGAAGAAGACAATTAAACTGAACGTTTGATTGTCGAAGTGAAGAAAAACAGAGTGCGAGTCCTAGTAACTCATTTTGGTAGAAAGTAGGTTAGAACAATTTTTGAAATGAGTAAGTTACTAATCATCAAATAAAGTGGCCAGTCACCCATTTGCTCTTTTTTATTGATTTTTTTTTTTTACAGCAAGTTTATCCTGAAGGACTTCAGTTCTTTTGTTTTCTCAGCTTCATGAAAAAGTGAGTGACTTGGTTTTTCCCAGATTAGGGTAGGAGTTTCCAGCTAACTCGGAGGACAAAGCGTGTACACCCACTTTACCTGCCAAGGTGTAGACCGTTCGAGGTCTGCTTGCTTGTGAACATTCAATAACTGATCCGGGGGTGCTATCTAGTGATGGAGTACAGTAACAGCGTGCTTAAATTTGCAGGTCTATAGACGCAGGTGTCTACACCTGCAGAAAGGGGTTAAAGAAAGAAGAACAGGCACGAGGGCCAACAAAAAAAACTTGGCCCAAAGGGTTGCAAAAATTCAAACCAAAGAAAGCTTCACGGAGCTGAGAACTAAAAGATCAAAAACGACAAAAACAAAAGCCACTGGAAACTCCAGACAGATAAACCATAAACAGAAAAGAATAATGATACCAGGATTTCAAAACAAGCTTTAGCAACGAAAAGATTCATGAAGGCTACTATATACAAGAAAAGGCAAGGACTGAGATGGTGAAAAGCGCTGACAAACTTGGACATGAACTTGAGACTGTCTGCCAACCAACTTCCACCGCCTCCAGATAAAGGGAGAGAAATCAGGACTCATGAGGGGCAACACCTGGAGAAGAAACAATGGGCAAGGCGAGATCATGAGACATGGACAAGGTTTGGTTGACATGACTTGTTCATTAAGAGAATGAGCGTGCTCAGCTTAAGTACCAATGAATTATGCAGATTGAAGGATGCATGAATGTTTCTAGAACAGAAAAGCACAGCAAGATCTTGAAATAGCAAAGCAGGAATCATGACAATAAACTCCCTATCTAAATTAGTAGGATTAGTAATGTGCCTGTCTAAGAATTACACCCCCCTGTGAATGTTAGTAAATGTTAGTAACTTAAAAACAGTCAATTGTCAATTAAGCTTAGACAGCCCCAAATCCAGCACAGCACAGAAGGAAGGGGGAAATACCAAAGCCAACCAGAGCTCTGAAATGTGCAACAACGAAGGCATGGGGCGGAACGCAGACAAGCAGTGGAGTGGCTGAGCAGACCTGGCAAAAAACAAAACACGGAAAAGTAAAAGCATGAACAACTAGAACGGGCACTCGGTAGAGCGCATACCTTCGCCGACGCCACTGAATTCCTTGCCACTGGCGTTGGTTTCATGCCGATCGGATAAAAATTGACCGAGATATGGCCGAAAGTCGGTTTTGACCTTTTCGTGGCCTTGACCTTGACCTTTGACCCGATCACTCCCAAAATCTAATCGATTGATCCTCAGGTCATGCCAAATCAACCCACCAAATTTTATGAAATTCCGTTTGGTACTTTTTGAGTTATTCGATACACATACACACAGACAGACACACAAACAAACTAGAACGGGCACTCGGTAGAGCGCATACCTTCGCCGACGCCACTGAATCCCTCGCCACTGGCGTTGGTTTCATGCCGATCAGATAAAAATTGACCGAGATATGGCCGAAAGTCGGTTTTGACCTTTTCGTGGCCTTGACCTTGACCTTTGACCCGATCACTCCCAAAATCTAATCGATTGATCCTCAGGTCATGCCAAATCAACCCACCAAATTTTATGAAATTCCGTTTGGTACTTTTTGAGTTATTCGATACACATACAGACAGACACACAAACAAATAAATACACGGGGATCAAAACATTACCTTCGTCAGCGAAGTCGCTGGCGAAGGTAATAAACATGAATAATGAAATACTTGATCTTGATACAAAAAGCTGTTAAAACTGAGACATGAACTATGAACATGAACTATGAAATCCTGATACATGAGACTGTTAAAACCATAAACAATACTGTCCTGGCCAAAGGCCAGGACCCCAGAACACAACAGCTCCATGCTGGAATTATCAAATAAATGGCCATCAAAGTAGGTACTTTGCAGTGTGTGAATTAGGGAAATTGAATGGGTAACTGTGTTTTAGTAACAATAATTTGACAAAAACAACTTGTATACCATATTACTTGTACTGTTTTTACATCAAGTGTCAGACTACAATGAGAATCAATGTGGTTCTTCTTGCTGCCTTGACTGAAGAGAATGTGTTAGCTTGAACTCGCCTCACTTGGTCCTGGGGCTGACCTGCATTTGATGGCTTTTGAACACAACATCAAATGTATGTTTTTACCAAACTACTCATTTGTCTTCCATAGGTCTTTTTCATATTCACTGCATATATTTACAACCTCTTAACCCTCCCTTGACCATGAATATCCATGAATGCCACGCAAGATAAAAGCACCTTGAAAATATTGTTTATTTTTGTAATAATTTCAGGTTGTTACATTTTCAGACGAATTGAATATGTCAATGACAGAAGTACACCCTTACTGTTTCCATAGGAACTAAAAGGGTTTTTATCAGCCAGGTGTTGCTGATCAAATATACTGGATTATTTGATCATCAGCAAGTATGACCACCTCAATAAAAGCAGAGGTTTTGATACTTTGCTGGTCTGGAGCATTTAGGTGTGTGTTAACACAATTCCAAGGAGGAAAAACATCAGCCATCATCTTTGAGAAGCACTTGTTGCTGCCCCTCAATCTGGGAAGGGTTTTAAGGCCATTTCCAAACAATTTGAAGTCCATCATGCACATTGAGGAAGATTATTCACAAGTTGGAAACACTCACGACAGTTGCCAATCTTCCCAGGAGTGGATGTCCCAGTTAATTCACCCTAAGGTCAGAACGTGCAATACACTGAGAAAATGCACAAAACTCAAGTACATCCAGGACTCCGCAGACCTCAGTTAAATTTTAAAATTCACCTCAGTACAATTAGAAAAAGACTGAATAAGTATGGCTTGTTTAGAAGGATTGCCTGTTTTTCTCACATGTTGTAATTTAGAGTTTCTCTACAAATACATTATTTATGATGTTTTAAAGTATTATCTGCGCATTGCCAGTCAGGGGTGCCAGTACTGCAGGATGACTGCAGAGTTAAGACAGGGCAACCACAAAATAACTGCTGCACAAGAAAAATTGAAATAATAACAGATAAATTTTGATTAACTATTAGTAGCATACAAAACGGTGTTGATGTGATATTCGCAGACATTTGATTCAATAAAATAACCTATAATTCAAGACTATTTTGAATTTGTGCTTCTGTTTATGCTAAAAATATTAACAATAAATAACATTACATTACCTTAGTCTAAGGTGGACTTTAGTTAAAAGTGTGTTCAATATTCGCAAATGCCACATTTGCCAACTCATTTATGACTGTTAGCTGTGTAGCTAAACATCTAATGTATGCGAAAAAATATATAAATGCATCATGTGCACATAAGATTGATGCTCATACATTACAGTATAAATGTGAAGTAATTACATTTACTTTAAAGAAGGCTTTACCTTTTCCAATCGAGCGTCGAGCATCGTACAACCCAGTCTGTTCCTTCATCCATGCTAACAACACTTCCAAACGAGCCAGCCGTGCCACTTAGCAGACAGGAAGTGTAACAGACAGGAAGTGTGTACCATTACTAACAATGGAGGTATATTGGTGTTGGAAAGTCTTGTTAATGAATCCACTTTGTCGTGATTGTGAGCAGAAGGTGGTGTGCTGAGGCCCAAAGTGTGTATTGTGACACGAAAACTCAAGTGCCACCCCAAGGTTTGGACATTTAACTGGAAAAATGTTCAACTCGCTCAAATTGCAGCAACGTTGGGTTTGAATGAAGAGCTTGCATGGCAATAATACTTGAGATAATGCTCATCTGACATCAACCTGCGACACCGGACAGGGGATTTACAGAGATGGAAAAGGAAACTGTTGTTCTGAAATTTAAAATTGAAAAAAGATGTGATCATGAAGATAAAACTATGGAGGGTTATTGGAGCGTGAAATGTATGCAGCTTCAGCTGAGAAAGTACTACTACCATGAATATCTAAGAAATGTAATACTGCTGCATGCTGATTAGCCTAAATTTAATTTCAGTTACTCAGGAATGGTGCACAGCAATACTGAAAATAAGGGTAGACATGTTTTTTACTTATCAATTGCTACTCTGCTATTGCAACAATCAAAGACAAAGGTAGCCCAGGGTGCAACAGGTGTATGCACATGTGTGTGTGTGTGTGTGTGTGCGCGCGCGCGATGGCTGTGCAGTTCATTCAGAGAGATGCAGCACCCTCTCCTGGTGCAGGAATGAAATGTCAGGCTGGAGGATGATACTGCACTTCTGACTCGGATCTAATCCATTTCTGTAACGGATTCCCTATCAACACACTTTTGGCCAAAATACTTGTAAATTACTAACAGTGCCACGGGTCATACTAATATTTTTGTTTGTCAGACCAAAGACATACACCTGGCATTAAGCAACTATGAGTGTTCAGCCAGGATCTCAATGCAATGATTGTTTTTTACGCTGTGTAACATGCGCTCATACTCCGTCGTGAAAATCATGCAGAAACCATCCCTGCTAATAAAAAGCAATGTGATTCATGTTTAAACACTTCGCAACATAACAGACATTGCCTTTGTGTCATAAAAAATTTGTTGCAGTAGTGAGCCACAGCGCCATCTAATGTAAAGTTTGTGAAATTAATACTGCAGTCTGTTTTTATAAACAGAGGAGTGCCCTTGAACTGAAATGACTTAATGAAGAGAGTCTGTTATTGGGTGCGTTCGAGCGCGTCTGCAAGTAAGCCGGCTGCGCGAGATTCCCGAAATATTACGCGAGAATCTTGCCGAAGTTGCACGATAAGCCTTCCAAACTCCGGGATAGCTGCAGCCACCGCGGGATTTGGAGGGCCTATCGCAATCAGAGCCATGGCTCTGATCGCAACTTTGGCAAGTTTCTCGCATTTTTCGGGAATCTCGCGCAGCCGGCTAACTTGCAGACGCGCTCCCTGATTGGCTTCCTGGTAAGTGGCATTTGATAGGGTTAAAACTCGAAGTGCTGTTTCCACATAATTATTTTATTTTATTTTTTGAGAATAAGTCAGAATGTCCGTCTAAACTTTCAGAAAAACATCTGAGGACATTTTACCAGAAAAACTAGAATAAGCCTGCACAGCACTGCTGGCATCATATTGCCGTTCCAGTTTAAAGGAAATTTTAGTAACCATTGCCTCTATTCCTTTCAGCCAAAGATATACTTTTAAATAGCACTGCCCCAATGGTCTGTGAGTGTTACTGCCGAAGTTCTCAATGGATGAGATTTGCTGAATACCCCTCTTCCCCTAACAACCGATATATTCATTTCAAGAGGCAGAGAGGTTTGTTTACATAAAAAAGTTTATTTCAATGTAAAATGGTCTATTATTTTATAAGCTTGAACTACAGTACCCAGCATGCCCTAAACATTGAATGATATATTTATTAAGCAGGAACCATGCTATGCCCTCTTAATCTGGTCATTCAAGTCAAGAATAGTGAATTCACCAACTGCAATCATCCAAGACTGTAATGAAAGCCACCTTTCAAAAAGAATTATTATGATCACTCTGTGAGTTGTGTCATTTTGTGAATACCCATCTAACAGTATTGAATAGTACATCCTATATATTGTATATTCCGTGAAATGGTTAAAGTAAATTGGGTACAGGTTTTTCGGTGCATGGAAGACTAAATAAAGTATAAATATAACCACAGAAAAAAATATTAGAAATAAACCTAATAAGATCATAATAAGAGGAACAATTTAAAATACTGATGCAGGGCTTCCAAATAAGCTGTCTGATTGATTGATTGATTGATTGATTGATACAGCTGAAAGGAGAGCTCACGCAGAGCTGTGTCTTGTCTGCATCTGTAGATCACAGCTGCACCGCAACAAAGGTTCTCTCTGTCCTCAGGCAGCCACAGGCGCTGTTAAGGATATTGATTTGGACTGAAGAGAATGGGCAGTTGATAGAGTGCGGCATGTTTGAAAAACTTTCACAGCCAAACCCCAGCAGCCACAAGGGAAAAAATCAAAAACACTCCTCAAGTTTTCTTTTTTTTTTAAAGTTGCGTCACGCAACCAAATGAGCAATAACGATTGCCCCGATTACAAAAATGGAAAAAATTGATATAAAGCATCTTGATAATCAAAATTAGAGTAAAATATATATACGTTTGTGACTATTGATTTTGTTACTTTTATTTCTTGTTTTTTCTTCAAACAATTATTTTCATATCACAAAATAAAATTAGAAAATGGGCAGCCTTTTCAAAAAAAAAGAAAAAAAACTATATCGTAAATGGCAGTAACAGGTTGCCCTTACAGAAAATAAATATCATGTTAACACACGTTAAAATATTTTTTAATTTAACGGTTTCTTCACACGGCGTAATGTAATGCATATTTTGAAATCAACTATATCAATTACTGCCAAATTCATTGTGGACTTCCAAATGAAATTACACTCAAATATTTTAATTGATATTCTAATCCAGGGGTGTTAAATTGATCGGTAAAAGGTCCAAAGGGCTGCAGGTTTTCAGTCCAGCCAAGCATTAGCTCACCTGATACAATTTAAGCAACTGATCTCAGCCTGCACAGGTGATTAGTTCTGTGAGGTGTGCTTCTGCTCGGTTGGAATGAAAACCTGCAGCCCCTTGGACCTTTTATGAATCAATTTAACACCCCTCCTCTAATCTATACAAGTCAGATTGTAAGATATCACTGATTATGTTTAGTGAGAAATATTGGTGAGTATTTATAATTTCAAGTTGATATTTTACCGTGCATTGACAGATATTAGTTTTTCATAGTGGTGGCGGCAGACACCAGTGGTGAAGGATTATGGGTAATGTTGTCCGAAGTGCTGTCCCCCCAGAGTTGAAGGCGGACTCAGGGCAGGGCTGGGGCGGGGTTGAAGGGCTGGCTCTTAGCTGGTCACCAGGCAGCAGAGCCCATAGAAACGCCTCTTTCTCTGCCGCACCAGTGGATAGGGAGTAAGATTCAGCAAGCTGCTGTCATCTGTGAGCCACAGAGAATTGATTGGGTTAACACACACACGCACACGCACACGCACACACACACACACATACACATACACATACAGGACCAGTCAAAAGTTTGGACATACCCACATTTTTCTTACAAGACATGTTATATAAAGTAATAGGTACTGTTTATTTAGCAAAAAAGGAGATATTATTCTTAAATCCATCAAACTAACCAGCGTTTTCTGTCATAAGAACAGAGCATACTCTAATTTTTTTTTTTTTTACAAGAGCAGTTATATGGCTATAATGAGTTTGCTGCTGAGGGGCCGTCTAAGTTCCCAAAGATGTGCTGCACTTGTGGTTTGCTTTTCATCAACTTTTTTGCGTAATAAGTTCCAAAACAGCTTGACTTTAATTCGGCTGTTAAGAAATGGAAGGAGCTTGTTATTCTGTTTACTTCGCAAAATATGGCATCTTTGAGAATTCAAAAATTTTGGACACTATTCAAACAAGTAAATTATTCTCTTTTATCTTCAGACTGTTTACCTCTTACCAGATTCCATTTGAGATTATGTAGAGAAGTTAAGCCATTTCAGTTTCGCTCAAAACAGAGCGCTGTGACATTAGCATAGTGCGTCCAAACCTTTGACTGTTACTGTATATACACACACGCACGCATGCGCACACACACACACACACACACACACACAGACACACACACACACACACACACACGCACAAACACAAAGAAACATGCAACACGTGTACACACACATAGGAACTGTACAAACTGTTTAGGAATTAAACCACCTCTACACACACACACACACACACACACACCAGTTTTAGGATTCAAAAGTCATTGAACAAACCAGCAATCATACATTTAATTGCCATTTTAATACATGGCTGCAATCCTTTGAAATCAATGACTGCCTGAACTCTGGGACAACAGGAGCGCAGCTTGCAAAGCTAGTTCAGGCGGAAAAGTAAAGACATGTCCTCATTCTCACTGACACTCCCATGCATATCTGCCGCTGTACCACACCACTGCCAGCTGCTCGCTTGCTCAGGTCCTGCTGCATAAAAAAGCTTCTGTCTGCTGGTGCGCTTCATCATTCTCTACTGCTGCCAGTAAACATCCCACCTCCACCCCAGCAACCACCTGCGGGCTCCGAATCAGTCCCACCTCCACCTCTCCACCTCATCATCCACCTGCGGGCTCTGAATCTGTCCCACCTCCACCCCAGCAACCACCTGCGGGCTCCGAATCAGTCCCACCTCCACCTCTCCACCTCATCATCCACCTACGGGCTCTGAATCTGTCCCTCCTCCACCTCAGCATCCACCACTGGGCTCTGAATCTGTCCCTCCTTCATCTCAGCATCCACCTGTGGGCTGTGAATCTGTCCAACCTCCACCTCAGCATCCACCTGAAGGCTCTGAATCTGTCCCTCCTCCACCTCAGCATCCACCTGTGAGCTGTGAATCTGTCCTGGTGTGGGAATATTCTGCCACTCCCTGCTCTCTTCTCTTAAAGCTCCATAGGCCCTGTCTCGGTCGGCACCTAGAAGCAGAACTATCATTGAATCGATGTGTTACTGCTGCTATAAATGGTTTACTTGCGAGTTAGCAGCCTGAGGTTGATTTATAGCTAAACATAATGTGGTCTATCTATTTTTGAAGCTTACAAATGAGTTACATGTTAATGGTCCTGCATATGGTTATGCCACCAGGTGGACAGCTAGCCATTATGAGCCAGTTCAAAATCTACCCTTCCTGACATCACGAGGGAGAGTGACCATCCAGAATGATGAAATCTGATTGACTGCTTGACTATAGTTGATCAGTTCTTCTTGCCTCTGGTTAGTTACTTCCCCATGTGATGTCAAGAGGGGAAAGATTTTGAAATGGCTTGTGATAACTAATTGGCTGTGCACCTGGTGACATAATAGGGGACCTTTCAGGTAAAATCACAACATTTACTCTGGTAAAGACTTTGTTTATTGCTGACCTATGTGTATTAACCACCTACAGTGTGTCCTTGTTATAGCAAACTGTTCTAAAAGATTTTTAGGGTTTTTTTTCTTCACCTGGCGAATTATCCTTTTGTCTACCGCAGTTCTTATCTGGTCTTCCTGGCCTACTGATGTTCCTGAGATCACCAGCACAGTCTGTGCTTTCACAGTGCCCTAGATAGCTGATTGGGCCACACCTCATGCTTTGGCTATTTCTCTCATGGGTTTGTTTTGATTTTTCAGCCTAAAGATGACTGTCTATCCTGCTTCCTATTGAGAGTGAATTTCCAAATGCAAATGGCACACTTTAAATCACATACAAACTTTTTACCTGCTTACATGTGAATTCCTAGTTGGGAATAACACAAACCTGGCCATCAAACATGAGCAAATCCAACTGTCTAATTACTGTCTAATTACTGTTAGTCCCCTATTAAAAGGGAGGAGGGGACCATGGAAGGAGAAACGCTGTAATTCCTACAGTGTTCCCCCGAATAGGAGGCTGACAGTCTCTCTCCACTCAGTCATTCATTTCAACTCAAAACCACAGAACAAAACTCCATTGTGGACCTGACTGTGCGCACACACTCACGCATGTAATCAAACACAGATTCTCTCTTTCTAACGTGCGCTCACGTGCACACACATTCAAGATCATGCACAGACACATGTCCCGCACAGCTCGTTTCTTCAGGACATAAATATACGTAACCTTGTGTCCCCAGACACTCTGATTTTTGAGTGCCAAGAACTACTGCGCATTTTAGTAGTCACAATACTTGTGCATTGACAATTTTTTTCATGATGGTACTAAATCTTGGACAGATGAATTAGCAGACAAATACTGGATTACTGAATACACCAAAGCTTGCAATTTGACAAAAGTAGGTCATCTACATTCACTGAAAATCATACTATGTGAGACAATGTTAATAAAATGATAAATTGCACACTGTTTATTAATACTGCATTTTTCCTAAGTCTGAGTGAGTCTGTGAATCAACCAAATGGGTGAATGGATTTTTTCCCATTCATTTTGTAGACTACGTGCAATATATTATTTTACAGCACTTTTGACTGTACGTCAGTGGCGGGCAGTGGACGGAAAACCGGGGAGGCGGAAAACATCCCTTAAAACGGATGAGATTAGTGACCCGATTTCAGTCATTGTTCTTGGTCAACATGTTAGTTTCCCTTATAATGAAATGTTTTGGCGAGTGTTAAATGAATTCTATAAAATGTTTGATTCATATGCCTTAATAAGCAAACTCTTCACGACAAAACCACTGTTGATTTTCCGTGTTAAATTTTGTCACATCCTAAGCAAGTCGTCAAACCTGTGCGTAATGATTGTTTAATTGAAAAAGATTGAAACGCGCTCTTTTTGCGTTCAGCTGGTGCATTTGAGTTCGTCTTAATGAAGACAATTAGCTACACCTGAGAGGGGAGAGTGCCTTTTACCAGGGAAATTTATTGAAAACAGATCAAGACTATTAAGCAGTTTAAAGACATGTTTATCGCCCTCCAGGTTCTCTGTCCACTGGCCGCCACTGCTGTACGTGTACAATATACCTGCATGCAGTAAATTATCTTCCATCGCAAACGTTCTCATAAACGGTCACTCTCCAGTCATGAGTGCAATCAGGCACCAGAGTATACAAAAGCGTCCACACATACCTTGGTTCTTCAGTGGTAAAGGCATAGTCTCCCTGAGTTTGCTTAGAAGATTCTTCATATCTCTCATGTCCCTAGAGAGGAATTACAAAATTTAACCCTTTAGACTCGGACTTTTTTTTTTGCTGAGGTTTTCCCTTTAATATATTCAACATTAAAAAGCATATAGGTCATATTGTAGGACAATGTACAACCCTAACATACTATAGCAAGAGAAATATTCAAACCCAGGATGCCATGTTTTTATGGCCACAGCATGACATCAAATGGAAAATATTGAGATTTTGCTCATTTAATATACGTTTCTCTGTAATTCAACAGGACATATTTGATATCAAATTTTAGCCTGAGGTTTCACAGCTATTAATACATATTTGTATTTGAAGGACCCTTATACAGGTCTTTAGGTTTTATCTGGTTAAATTTAGCAAACAGAAACATACGACAGACACAGATTCACACTCATCCCTGCATCTCGTCTCTGAGTCCCGACTGCGGATAGAGCCCTGGGAGTATTTGCCTATCAGATGTTGTTCTGCTGCCTGAAGATGACATCACAGTTTTATTATCCTTACCTTAACCCTACTGCCCCCTAACAACAACCCCATTGCCCCCCAAACCCCATTCCTAACCCTACTGCCCCCTTACCCCAACCCTACTGCTGCCTTACCTTAACCCTTCTGCCCCCTAACCCCATTCCTAACCCTACTGCCCCCCTGCCCTAACCCTACTGCCCCCTAACCTTAACCTTAACCCTAGCCCTGCTGATAAACAGGATTGTTGTATAAGATTTCCCATCAGTATATGCTTTAATATGTGCTCATCATGCTCTTCCTGCTCTGCAAATATGAGTTTATTCAGTTACAGAATGGCAATACAGACCCCGCACATGCAGCCACTTGTTAATATGCTCAAATATTTGCACATGACTTGAAATAAAAACATACACTTTATCATAAAAAATGTGCAATACTCCCGCATAAATACACACCAACAGAAAAACACAATGGGTTTCATTCATGAAACATGAGGAGAATAAATTTCTGTGAAAACTGTTCACAGACAGAAATTTACATGCATCTCCACATTCATCAATATTTTAGTAGCTCCAATCTTTTCATACCTACTAACAAAATCTACACATGCTGCTGACCACGCGTAGTGCATTTGTAAATTTAAGAATTGTTATGGCCCCAATTTGTTATTACATTTATAACACAACAGCAACAGCAACAGCAAGGGATGACAGACACAGTTTTAAAAACTCAAACACATTTAATTATCAAAGACAATAACAACTAACTAACCTAAAGACCAAGATTGAATTATGTACAAAACATAAATATTTACAATCCCTTTTCGTGGGGGTGGCTTGGTGATGTCCTGGATGATGAAAATGCTCAAACACAGGCAAAGAAATCCACAAAAGAAACGTCACAGGTCTTGAACAGAATGGCAGGTCTGGTCATCTTCTTGCAATTTCTCCTACTCCTTTACTGTCTCAATTCTTTTCCTTATATACTCTTTTGCAGACCCCACCCACATTTAGACCTCTTTTTTTTTCATTTTCTGAGACTTGCCCCAGACATGTCCAGGACATGTCTAAACATGACTCCAGTCTGAGCTTAACAAAAAAAAGGTAAATACTGCCATCTAGTGGCCTATATTCACATTACACCTCCATTCCAAAAGGGAAAAATTTTGACTCATAAAGGCAAAATTTTTCTTTTCAATACAAAATGGTTAAGCGAACACTTGTCTATATATACATATCATACAATATTCAAACACATGATATATATATACACATTCAAACACGGGATAAGCAATCAGCAATTACATTGTCTGTACCCTTCACATGCTTAATTTCCAAGTCAAACTCCTGTAAAATCAAACTCCAATTCAACAATCTCCGATTCTTGTTTTTCATCTTACTCAAAAACATTAACGGATTGTGGTCAGTGTACACAATCATTGGCTTTTGTCCTGTACAAACATAAACCTCAAAGTGTTGTAAAGAAAGGACCAGAGCCAACAGTTCCTTCTCTATTGTAGAATAGTTCCTTTGGTGGCGATTGAACTTCCTGGAGAAGGATGCCACGGGATGCTCAATGTCATCAGAGTCACTTCTCTGTAGGAGCACAGATCTACAAGCTTGGTCGCTAGCATCGACCGCGATGGAGAACGGTTTGTTGAAGTCAGGAGATTTGAGCACGGGGAAGTGACACAGCAGAGACTTCAGGCGATCGAAGGCTCTCTGGCATGCATCATCCCAGGTGAAATTTATGCCTTTCTTCAGTTGGTTAGTTAGACTGAGAGCAATCTCAGCAAAGTTCTTGCAGAACTTGCGGTAGTACCCGATCATTCCAAGGAAGCGGCGCAAAGCTTTTTTGTTGTCAGGAACTGGAAAGTCCATGATGGCTTGGACTTTAGCATTTATGGGTGCCACCTTACCCTGGCCTATGACGTAGCCAAGATAGGTGACAGTAGCACAACCAAAGTCACTCTTGCTCAGGTTAACAGTCAGGTTAGCCTGGGTCAGGCGCTGGAACAACGTCTCTACATCTTTTAGATGTTCTTCCCAGGAGTCACTCCATGTGATCAGGTCATCGATGTACGCACCCGTGTGTGGCAATCCGGCGATTGTAGACTGTATCATCCTTTGGAACGTGGCTGGGGCATTTTTCATGCCAAAGGGTAGGACTTCATACTGGTACAATCCAGATGGTGTGGCAAAAGCAGAGATGCTCTTGGCCCTCTCAGTTAAAGGCACACACCAATAACCCTTCAATAAATCAGTCTTGGTCAGAAACTTTGCTTGCCCTACACTATCAATACAATCATCAATCCTAGGTATTGGAAACACATCAGTTCTAGTTACAGCATTGACTTTGCGATAATCTGTACAGAATCTAGTACTTCCATCAGGTTTTGGAACTAGCACACAGGGTGAACTCCAATCTGAGTTGGAGGGTCTGATAATATCATGTTCTAACATGTACTCAACCTCTTTCTCAGCAATCTTTCTCTTTTCAGGATTCATCCGGTACGGATGCTGTTTTATTGGTTTGGCATCACCAACATCTACATCATGAGAGGCTATAGTAACCCTCTTTGGAACATCAGGAAACAAATCCTCATATTTCTTGATCAACCTTTCAAACTGATCTCTCTGTGAGGGTTCTAAGTGCTGGAGTTTTACATCAAGATTTTGCAACACTTCAGTGTTTGACAATTTACATGAAAGAACTTCAGCTTTAATTCTTGGTTCATCATCTTGAAACTCCCCCTCATCTTCACACGTTTCGACCATTGGAGAATCTGAAGTGACAGCTGCAACCCTAGCATTTCTGTCATGATAAGGCTTTAGCATGTTTATATGACACAATTGTTTTGGTTTTCTCCTATCTGGAGTCTTCACAATGTAATTGAGATCATTGAGTTTTGTCAGAATTTCATAAGGACCATGAAATCTAGTCTGCAATGGATTGGACTGCAAGGGAAACAACACAAGGACCTTTTCTCCTGGTTTAAACTCACGGCTTCTAGCCTTATGATCATACCAAGTTTTCATTTTTCCCTGACTTGATTTCAAGTTCTCTTTGGCAAGGTTACAAGCTGCACGCAATCTTTCCTTGAACTTGCTAACATAGTCTAACAGACTGATATGCGGCTCTTTCTCTTGCCATTGTTCACTCAATAATAGCAAAGGTCCTCTCACTTCATGACCAAACACTAGCTGAAATGGACTGAATCCAGTAGACTCCTGCACTGCTTCTCTAGCTGCAAACAACAGCAAATGAACCCCTTCATCCCAGTCTTTCTCATGGTCATAACAATAAGTCCTCATCATTGTCTTGAGAGTGGAATGAAACCGCTCTAAGGCACCCTGACTTTCTGGATGATAGGCACTAGAAAGAATCTGCTTTGCACCTAGTTCATACACAACCTGCTGAAACAATCCTGAAGTGAAATTGCTACCCTGGTCTGACTGAATTTCCCTGGGAAGGCCAAACAACGTGAAGAACTTTATCAAAGCCTTCGAGATTGCAGTTGCCTTGATGTTACGTAGAGGTATGGCTTCGGGGAATCTGGTAGATGCACACATGATTGTCAACAAGTACTGATTTCCAGATCTAGTCTTGGGTAATGGACCAACGCAATCAACAATGACCCTAGAGAATGGCTCCCCAAATGCTGGGATAGGCTGCAGTGGAGCTACAGGTGGGTCTAACTGGTGTTTTCCAACTACCTGACAAGTGTGACAGGTTTTGCAAAAGTTGGAAACGTCTTTCCGAAGCCCAGGCCAAAAGAAGTGTTTCATGATCTTATCAACAGTCTTGTTAACACCAAGATGACCTCCTAAAGGTAAACTATGAGCCATTGTTAAGATCTCATTCCTATAGACCTTCGGAACAACAATTTGCCTGACCACTGCCCAATCTGCATTGGCAGGGATATCAGGAGGGCGCCACTTCCGCATCAACACACCATCCTTGAGATAATACCCAACTGGAACTGCGTCTATTTCTTTATCAGGAAGGGCTCTCCTCTTTAGTGCACAAATTTCAGGATCATTAGTTTGCTTCTCAATCAACCGCTTTCTGGACAGAGACAAGTCTCCAGACACATCAGAATCACCAGATTTGTCTTTGTCTTTGGGTGAGGAATCTTGGGTATCACCATAACCCTTTTTCTGAAATTGGGACCATCTATTATTACTGCTAGACTGAAATTTGGACTTATGTGTGAGAACATATTCATCTGCAAATTTGGCAGCTGATTGCAAATTCAGTGCTTGCTTCTCATTAAGGTAGGTCTTAACATCATCTTTAACACAGTTCTTGAATTCTTCAACTAACACCATCTCTTTTAGTGAGTTGAAATCATCCTTGACCTCCATAGAAGTACACCAGCGCTCAAAGCAAACCTGCTTTTTATTAGCAAATTCAACATAAGTCTGATTTTCAGATTTCTTCAGACCTCTGAATTTCTGTCGGTAAGCCTCTGGAACCAACTCATAAGCTCTCAAAATAACCTTTTTGACAACCTCATAATCAGAGAAATCATCTGCAGACAAAGCCGAATAGGCTTGTTGAGCTTTACCCTTGAGGACAGTTTGCAACATCAGAGGCCAGTGTTCCTTTGGCCACTGGCAACTCTTTGCTGCCTTTTCAAAACACTGGAAATAGTTGTCAACATCCTTTTCCGAAAATGGAGGCACCAGTTTTACCTCCTGACTGGCACAAAATTTATTTTTAGTTTCAATTTTAATTTTTAGTTGCTCCATTTGGAGTCTTTCTTCTCTATCGAATTTCTCTTATTCAAAATCTCCCTGTCTTGCAAATTTTTTTAACTCAAATTCTCTTTGTTTTTCTTTTTCCTCCCTTTCTATTTTCTCTTCTCTTGCTAATTTTTCTAACTCAAACTTCCTTTGTTTTTCTTTTTCTTCCCTTGCTTTCTCTCTTTCTTCCCTCTCAAATTCTCTTTGCTTTTCTTTTTCCTCCCTTTCTTTTTCTCTTTCCTCCCTTTCAATCTCTAGCATTTTTAATTTAAGTTCCATTTCTATATTTGGATTTTCCACTGGAAACTGTTCCAGATCTCCGGGTGCAAACACATTTTCATCAATGTAATATTCAACTATCTTTCGAGCCAGTCTTGCTTTTCGCATGGCTGGTTTCACCTCTGTCAGCTCTAAATGTCTGCAAATTTCTAGCAGTTCTGTCTTTTTAAAAGACTTCAATACCCCTATGGTTGGTGATGCCAAGAAATCATCCATTGCTGTTGTCAATATATATGTATTCAATTAAAAAAAATCAATTTTACAATTTGAAAAGTTAGATTTTCAATAAATTACTCACAAAATGGTCTCTCCCGGACGAGCCCCCAATTTGTTATGGCCCCAATTTGTTATTACATTTATAACACAACAGCAACAGCAAGGGATGACAGACACAGTTTTAAAAACTCAAACACATTTAATTATCAAAGACAATAACAACTAACTAACCTAAAGACCAAGATTGAATTATGTACAAAACATAAATATTTACAATCCCTTTTCGTGGGGGTGGCTTGGTGATGTCCTGGATGATGAAAATGCTCAAACACAGGTAAAGAAATCCACAAAAGAAACGTCACAGGTCTTGAACAGAATGGCAGGTCTGGTCATCTTCTTGCAATTTCTCCTACTCCTTTACTGTCTCAATTCTTTTCCTTATATACTCTTTTGCAGACCCCACCCACATTTAGACCTCTTTTTTTTAATTTTCTGAGACTTGCCCCAGACATGTCCAGGACATGTCTAAACATGACTCCAGTCTGAGCTAAACAAAAAAAGGTAAATACTTCCATCTAGTGGCCTATATTCACATTACAGAATGCACATAAATAATGCTTGTCACGTTTGGAAATTACAATTTTAATTCATATTGCACTCTGTTATGTATACAATATGTAGATGCCTTTGAAACACATGATATCGCCTAAACATGACAAATGATTAAAAATATAACACATGTAGTTAAATTAGTTGGCAGTTGGCAGGTTTAAGATCTAGATTAGATTCAGGATTGTGAATTATCTTTGTGAATCGACTCAAGAGATTACACGTTCTTCCTACATGTTGAATGATGATAATAAAAAAATAAAAGTGGAAGCATGTCGCTGTCTCTGTCAGGTATAATTCCTGACAGAGAGGTCAGCGATGCGCTCGTCTGCAGTTGATAGTTGTGACTGTGAGCCTCCTGCTCCTGTGGCTGATGTATTTTTGTGTGTGTGCTAATGCGTCTCTTTGCCTCCAGTTTCATGTCTGTACAAAAGTACATGGTTCTTCGGACTACAGAGACAACATTAACGGCATCTGTCACCTCCCTCCAGGCCTTCGCTTTAGCTGTCCCTGTCACACCACTGCTAACAGATGAAAATAAAATTTTTTTTCTTAACTCCACTTCACCCAAAATTATTTCTATCTCCGGTTCACAAAAATTGTTTTGTCTTTCTCTCTCTTTCTTTGTTTACACCAAGACTAACGGGCCGACTGGATGCATTTACACCTTATATGGTGGTCACTGGCAATTCATGGGCGGGGATTATTTCTAATAGCTGATTACCGGGAGCGCGCTGTCACTTTATGATGGATTGGCATTCATGATCATACACACGTCTTTACGATCAGATCGGAGTTTCCCGCGGCGTTCGTAAATCCGGAGTAGGTTTTTAGTAGCGCAGGCTTTTATGTGCAAATCTACACACAAATTTACTAAAGTTTCATGAATGAGACCCAATGAACGCACACATGCAAATGCAGGCACATGCAAACACACACGCATGATGCGGCACACCTCTCCGTGTTCTCGATGTCGGTAGACACAAGCCAGCTGTACTGCATGGGTTCCACAGGAGAGGATGAGGTCTCCTCCAGTATGGGAATGTCCGAGCTCTCGTCAGCCCGGCTGTCGATCCTCAGGGCCTGGTGTAAGTCTTTCCCTGCACGTTTGCAGCCAAGCACGCCCCGACATAACACCGTCACCCAAGCGCATCAAACACAAGCAGAAATACATTATTTCAATCTTACGCCCAACTGATGGGCTGTTTTTAAGCTTCTGCTGCATCACAAACACATAGATCCTCCACAGAAGCCAGACTGATAGCCCATGTGACTTCAGCACTCTCTATTCTCCTTGGAACAGAGTGCAGACACTTGCATGTGTCGAGTGCATTTCATTTTTTTTTGGGTTAATACATGTTGCATTGAAAATATTTTATTTTTATTGAATGTTTCTTCAAAAGTAGGATTCAGGAACATAGAATATGTGGCTTGTTCAGCTGTGCAGCACTTTGCTGTGGTTATTTGTTTTGAACAGGTTTGTATCTTGCTGCACAGGGCTGAGCAGTGGTTACCTGTGGTGGACTGTGCTGTATTTCGATATGAAGGGCTGTGCTGTGTTTACCTGTGCAGGGCTCGCTGTGTTTAGCTGCGCAGAGCTGTGCTGTGTTTGGCTGTAAAGGCTGTGCTGTGTTTAGACATGTAGGGCTGTGCTGTGTTCAGCTGTGCACGACTGAGCTGTGTTTAGCGTTAGAGGGCTTTGCTGTATTTATATATGCAGGACAGAGCTGTGTTTAGCTGTGCAAGGCTGTGCTATGTTTATCTGTGCAGAGCTGTGCTGTGTTTATTTGTGCATAACTGAGCTGTGTTTAGCTTTACAGGGCTGTGCTGCATTTACAAGTGTAGGACTGAGCTGTTTTTAGTGGTACAAGGCTGTGCTGTGTTGAAATATGCAGGATTGAGCTGTGTTCAGCTGTGCAGGGCTGTGCCATACCTTTCCTGTGCAGCAGTAGAGAGCTCAGCAGGCAGACTGATTTCAGCATCTCAGTGATGTACATCTCCAAGCAACACTGGAGCTGGATGAAGAGTCGGCAGATCTCTGGGTGAATCTCACCGTCCTCCGGTCTGCGAACCACAAACCGGCACTCAGAGGCAGAGTCCGCACACAACACACCCAGCCACTCTCACACTCTCTCAGCCACACAATTTAGGGTGTCTGAAAGGGGAACCTCAAAATGTGGCTGCAACACACTGTTGTGCACTCAGTTTAGTAAAGGGTCATGAGAATACAGTTCAGTAAAAGGTCATAAGAACACAGTTTAGTAAAGGGACTTAAGGACGTAGTTTATTAAAGGGTCATGAAAAGAAAATTTAGTAAAGGGTCATAAGAACACAGTTTAGTAAAGGGTCATGAGAACACAGTTTAGTAAAGGGTCGTAAGAACACAGTTCAGTAAAGGGTCATGAGAACACAGTTCAGTAAAGGGTCGTGAGAACACAGTTTAGTAAAGGGTCTTAAGAACACAGTTTAGTAAAGGGTCATGAGAACACAGTTTAGTAAAGGGTCGTAAGAACACAGTTTAGTAAAAGGTCGTAAGAACACAGTTCAGGAAAAGGTCATAAGAACACAGTTCAGTAAAAGGTCATAAGAACACAGTTTAGTAAAGGGTCATAAGAACACAGTTTAGTAAAGGGTCTTAAGAACACAGTTTAGTAAAGGGTCATGAGAACAAAATTTAGTAAAGGGTCATAAGAACACAGTTTAGTAAAGGGACATGAGAACACAGTTTAGTAAAAGGTCATGAGAACACAGTTTAGTAAAGGGTCGTAAGAACACAGTTTAGTAAAGGGACATGAGAACACAGTTTAGTAAAAGGTCATGAGAACACAGTTTAGTAAAGAGTCGTAAGAACACAGTTTAGTAAAGGGTCATGAGAACACAGTTTAGTAAAGGGTCATGAGAACACAATTTAGTAAAGGGTTATAAGAACATTTTCCAATTTGTTATATTAAGGCTCAGGTAGGACTTCCATTAATTGTATCATTAATTCCTTTTAAAAGTCTGAGAGGAGTCCAATCAACAACAGAGTGATGGTAAATCATACCTGATCCACTGATTGGCTGTTTGAGATGAAATACCTCTATTGACATGCACAGTTTCATAGGGGCCGATTTCACACATCTGAGTGGGTTAATACTTCCTTTAACAAGACCAACATAATGATCAGTAGGTGTTAGCTTTAGCGAGCGCCCAGGAGAAGAAAGACAGCATTGAAAACAGAAGAAGCAGTATCGTCCTCTGCTGCGGCTGGAGAGAAAATACCTCGCAATCCTGCTCCACGACCACACCACATCAAGACCCTCACAGCAGGACCACACACCTACAGAACTGCACACCTGCAGAACTGCACGCACATACAGGATAACTGCAGTCACATGCACCTAATATGACCTCTCTTATTGGATCAGAGAACAGTGCGCTTCTAGCATCTGCAGGAATGGAATATGAAAAAATGCACTCGATTTCACAGCAGAACTGAACAAAACATCTATAGGTTAATCTCAGATGTGAAAATCCCCCGCGCATCCAAAATTGCAAGAAGGAGAAGACAGGGCTGTAGCGTGAGAGAGGGAGAGAACAAGATAGTCCTGTGAGAGGGGTAGAGAACAAGAGTGTCCTGGGAGAGAGGGAGAGAACAAGAGTGTCCTGGGAGAGAGGGAGAGAACAAGAGTGTCCTGTGAGAGAGGGAGAGAGCAAGAGTGTCCTGTGAGAGAGGGAGAGGACAAGAGTGGCATTTGAGAGAGGGAGAGAACAAGAGTGTCCTGTGAGAGAGGGAGAGAACAAGAGTGTCCTGGGAGAGAGGGAGAGAACAAGAGTGTCCTGTGAGAGAGGGAGAGAACAAGAGTGTCCTGTGAGAGAGGGAGAGAACAAGAGAGTCCTGTGAGAGAGGGAGAGGACAAAAGTGTCCTGTGAGAGAGGGAGAGAACAAGAGAGTCCTGTGAGAGAGGGAGAGGACAAAAGGGTCCTGTGACAGAAGAAGAGAACAAGAGTGTCCTGGGAGAGAGGGAGAGGACAAGAGTGTCCTGTGAGAGAGGGAGAGGACAAAAGTGTCCTGAGAGAGAGGGAGAGAACAAAAGTGTCCTGTGAGAGATGGAGAGAACAAGAGTGTCCTGTGAGAGAGGGAGAGAACAAGAGTGTCCTGGGAGAGAGGGAGAGAACAAGAGTGTCCTCGGAGAGAGGGTGAGAACAAGAGTGTCCTGGGAGAGAGGGAGAGAACAAGAGTGTCCTGGGAGAGAGGGAGAGAACAAGAGTGTCCTGTGAGAGATGGAGAGAACAAGAGTGTCCTGTGAGAGAGGGAGAGGACAAGAGTGGCATTTGAGAGAGGGAGAGAACAAGAGTGTCCTGTGAGAGAAGGAGAGAACAAGGGTGTCCTGGGAGAGAGGGAGAGAACAAGAGTGTCCTGTGAGAGAGGTAGAGAACAAGAGTGTCCTGTGAGAGATGGAGAGAACAAGAGTGTCCTGGGAGAGAGGGAGAGAACAAGAGTGTCCTGTGAGAGAGGGAGAGAACAAGAGAGTCCTGTGAGAGAGGGAGAGAACAAGAGTGTCCTGGGAGAGAGGGAGAGAACAAGAGTGTCCTGTGAGAGAGGGAGAGGACAAAAGTGTCCTGAGAGAGAGGGAGAGAACAAAAGTGTCCTGTGAGAGATGGAGAGAACAAGAGTGTCCTGTGAGAGAGGGAGAGAACAAGAGTGTCCTGGGAGAGAGGGAGAGAACAAGAGTGTCCTGGGAGAGAGGGTGAGAACAAGAGTGTCCTGGGAGAGAGGGAGAGAACAAGAGTGTCCTGGGAGAGAGGGAGAGATCAAGAGTGTCCTGGGAGAGAGGGAGAGAACAAGAGTGTCCTGTGAGAGAGGGAGAGAACAAGAGTGTCCTGTGAGAGAGGGAGAGAACAAGAGTGTCCTGGGAGAGAGGGAATGAACAAGAGAGTCCTGTGAGAGAGGGTGAGAACAAGAGTGTCCTGGGAGAGAGGGAGAGAACAAGAGTGTCCTGGGAGAGAGGGAGAGAACAAGAGAGTCCTGTGAGAGATGGAGAGGACAAGAGTGTCCTGTGAGAGAGGGAGAGAACAAGAGTGTCCTGGGAGAGAGGGAGAGGACAAGAGTGTCCTGGGAGAGAAGGAGAGAACAAGAGTGTCCTGGGAGAGAGGGTGAGAACAAGAGTGTCCTGGGAGAGAGGGAGAGAACAAGAGTGTCCTGTGAGAGAGGGAGAGAACAAGAGAGTCCTGTGAGAGAGGGAGAGAACAAGAGTGTCCTGTGAGAGAGGGAGAGAACAAGAGTGTCCTGGGAGAGAGGGAGAGGACAAGAGTGTCCTGGGAGAGAAGGAGAGAACAAGAGTGTCCTGGGAGAGAGGGAGAGGACAAGAGTGTCCTGGGAGAGAAGGAGAGAACAAGAGTGTCCTGGGAGAGAGGGTGAGAACAAGAGTGTCCTGGGAGAGAGGGAGAGAACAAGAGAGTCCTGTGAGAGAGGGAGAGAACAAGAGTGTCCTGGGAGAGAGGGAGAGGACAAGAGTGTCGTGGGAGAGAAGGAGAGAACAAGAGTGTACTGGGAGAGAGGGTGAGAACAAGAGTGTCCTGGGAGAGAGGGAGAGAACAAGAGTATCCTGTGAGAAAGGGAGAGAACAAGAGAGTCCTGTGAGAGAGGGAGAGGACAAAAGTGTCCTGGGAGAGAGGGAGAGAACAAGAGTGTCCTGGGAGAGAGGGAGAGAACAAGAGTGTCCTGTGAGAGAGGGAGAGAACAAGAGTGTCCTGTGTGAGAAGGAGAGGACGAGAGTGTCGTGTGTGAGAGGGAGAGGACAAAAGTGTCCTGAGAGAGAGGGAGAGAACAAAAGTGTCCTGTGAGAGATGGAGAGAACAAGAGTGTCCTGTGAGAGAGGGAGAGAACAAGAGTGTCCTGGGAGAGAGGGAGAGAACAAGAGTGTCCTGGGAGAGAGGGTGAGAACAAGAGTGTCCTGTGAGAGAGGGAGAGAACAAGAGTGTCCTGGGAGAGAGGGAGAGAACAAGAGTGTCCTGGGAGAGAGGGAGAGAACAAGAGAGTCCTGTGAGAGAGGGAGAGGACAAAAGTGTCCTGGGAGAGAGGGAATGAACAAGAGAGTCCTGTGAGAGAGGGTGAGAACAAGAGTGTCCTGTGAGAGAGGGAGAGAACAAGAGTGTCCTGGGAGAGATGGAGAGGACAAGAGTGTCCTGGGAGAGATGGAGAGAACAAGAGTGTCCTGTGAGAGAGGGAGAGAACAAGAGAGTCCTGTGAGAGAGGGAGAGAACAAGAGTGTCCTGTGAGAGAGGGAGAGAACAAGAGTGTCCTGGGAGAGATAGAGAGGACAAGAGTGTCCTGGGAGAGAGGGAGAGAACAAGAGAGTCCTGTGAGAGAGGGAGAGAACAAGAGTGTCCTGGGAGAGAGGGTGAGGACAAAAGTGTCCTGAAAGAGAGGGAGAGAACAAAAGTGTCCTGGGAGAGATGGAGAGAACAAGAGTGTCCTGTGAGAGAGGGAGAGAACAAGAGTGTCCTGGGAGAGAGGGAGAGGACGAAAGTGTCCTGAGAGAGAGGGAGAGAACAAAAGTGTCCTGTGAGAGATGGAGAGAACAAGAGTGTCCTGTGAGAGAGGGAGAGAACAAGAGTGTCCTGGGAGAGAGGGAGAGAACAAGAGTGTCCTGGGAGAGAGGGTGAGAACAAGAGTGTCCTGGGAGATAGGGAGAGAACAAAAGTGTCCTGGGAGAGAGGGAGAGAACAAGAGTGTCCTGGGAGAGAGGGAGAGAACAAGAGTGTCCTGTGAGAGAGGGAGAGAACAAGAGTGTCCTGGGAGAGAGGGAATGAACAAGAGAGTCCTGTGAGAGAGGGTGAGAACAAGAGTGTCCTGGGAGAGAGGGAGAGACCAAGAGTGTCCTGGGAGAGAGGGTGAGAACAAGAGTGTCCTGGGAGAGATGGAGAGGACAAGAGTGTCCTGTGAGAGAGGGAGAGAACAAGAGAGTCCTGTGAGAGAGGGAGAGAACAAGACAGTCCTGTGAGAGAAGGAGAGGAAAAAAGTGTCGTGTGAGAGAGGGAGAGAACAAGAGTGTCCTGTTAGAGAGGGAGAGAACAAGAGTGTCCTGTGAGAGATGGAGAGAACAAGAGTGTCCTGTGAGAGATGGAGAGGACAAGAGTGTCCTGGGAGAGAGGGAGAGAACAAGAGAGTCCTGTGAGAGAGGGAGAGAACAAGAGTGTCCTGGGAGAGAGGGTGAGAACAAGAGTGTCCTGGGAGAGAGGGAGAGAACAAGAGTGTCCTGTGAGAGAGGGAGAGAACAAGAGTGTCCTGTGAGAGAGGGAGAGAACAAGAGTGTCCTGGGAGAGATGGAGAGGACAAGAGTGTCCTGTGAGAGAGAGAGAGAACAAGAGAGTCCTGTGAGAGAGGGAAAGAACAAGAGTGTCCTGGGAGAGAGGGAGAGGACAAGAGTGTCCTGGGAGAGAAGGAGAGAACAAGAGTGTGCTGGGAGAGAGGGTGAGAACAAGAGTGTCCTGGGAGAGAGGGAGAGAACAAGAGTGTCCTGTGAGAGAGGGAGAGAACAAGAGAGTCCTGTGAGAGAGGGAGAGAACAAGAGTGTCCTGTGAGAGAGGGAGAGAACAAGAGTGTCCTGGGAGAGAGGGAGAGAACAAGAGAGTCCTGTGAGAGAGGGAGAGAACAAGAGTGTCCTGGGAGAGAGGGAGAGGACAAGAGTGTCCTGTGAGAGAGGGAGAGGACAAAAGTGTCCTGAGAGAGAGGGAGAGAACAAAAGTGTCCTGTGAGAGATGGAGAGAACAAGAGTGTCCTGTGAGAGAGGGAGAGAACAAGAGTGTCCTGGGAGAGAGGGAGAGAACAAGAGAGTCCTGTGAGAGAGGGAGAGAACAAGAGTGTCCTGGGAGAGAGGGAGAGGACAATAGTGTCCTGTGAGAAAGGGAGAGGACAAAAGTGTCCTGAGAGAGAGGGAGAGAACAAAAGTGTCCTGGGAGAGATGGAGAGGACAAGAGTGTCCTGGGAGAGAGGGAGAGAACAAGAGAGTCCTGTGAGAGAGGGAGAGAACAAGAGTGTCCTGTGAGAGAGGGAGAGAACAAGAGTGTCCTGGGAGAGAGGGAGAGAACAAGAGTGTCCTGGGAGAGAGGGAGAGAACAAGAGAGTCCTGTGAGAGAGGGAGAGGACAAAAGTGTCCTGTGAGAGAGGGAGAGGACAAAAGTGTCCTGTGAGAGAGGGAGAGAACAAGAGTGTCCTGTGAGAGAGGGAGAGGACAAGAGTGTCCTGTGTGAGAAGGAGAGGACGAGAGTGTCGTGTGTGAGAGGGAGAGGACAAGAGTGCTCTGTGAGAGAGGGAGAGAATAAGAGTGTCCTGTGAGAGAGGGAGAGAACAAGAGTGTCCTGGGAGAGAGGGAGAGGACAAAAGTGTCCTGTGAGAGAGGGAGAGAATAAGAGTGTCCTGTGAGAGAGGGAGAGGACAAGAGTGTCCTGTGTGAGAAGGAGAGGACGAGAGTGTCGTGTGTGAGAGGAAGAGGACAAGAGTGGCATTTGAGAGAGGGAGAGGACAGGCATGTCTTGTGGGATAGGGAGGAGACAGGAGTGTCCTGTGAGAGAAGGAGAGGACAGATGTGTCATGTGAGAAATGGAGAGGACAAGGGTGTCCTGTGAGAGAGGGAGAGAACAAGAGTGTCCTGGGAGAGATGGAGAGGACAAGAGTGTCCTGGGAGAGATGGAGAGGACAAGAGTGTCCTGGGAGAGATGGAGAGGACAAGAGTGTCCTGGGAGAGAGGGAGAGAACAAGAGTGTCCTGTGAGAGAGGGAGAGAACAAGAGTGTCCTGTGAGAGAGGGAGAGAACAAGAGTGTCCTGTGAGAGAGGGAGAGGACAAGAGTGTCCTGGGAGAGATGGAGAGGACAAGAGTGTCCTGGGAGAGAGGGAGAGAACAAGAGTGTCCTGGGAGAGATGGAGAGGACAAGAGTGTCCTGGGAGAGATGGAGAAAACAAGAGTGTCCTGTGAGAGAGGTAGAGAACAAGACTGTCCTGTGAGAGAGGGAGAGAACAAGAGTGTCCTGGGAGAGAGGGAGAGGACAAGAGTGTCCTGTGTGAGAAGGAGAGGACAAGAGTGTCCTGTGTGAGAAGGAGAGGACAAGAGTGGCATTTGAGAGAGGGAGAGGACAGGAACGTCCTGTGAGAGAGGGGGAGGACAGGAGTGGCATTTGAGAGAGGGGGAGGACAGGCATGTCTTGTGGGATAGGGAGGGGACAGGAGTGTCCTGTGAGAGAAGGAGAGGACAGATGTGTCATGTGAGAAATGGAGAGGACAAGGGTGTCCTGCGAGAGAGGGAGAGGACTGGAGCGTCTTGTGAAAGAGTGAGAGGAATGGAGTTTCCTGTGTGAGAGGGAGAGGACAGGAGCCTCCTGTGAGGGAGGGAGAGGACAGGAGCGTCCTCTGAGCACAGATGTGTGATGTGAGAGATGGAGAGGACTGGAGCATCCTGTGAGAGAAGGAGAGTACAGGAGGGTCCTGTGAGAGGGCAAGAGGATAGGAGTGTCCTGTCACAGAGAGAGAGGACAAGAGTGTCCTGTGAGAGAGCGAGAGGACTGGAGTGTCCTCTGAGAGAGGGAGAAGACAGGAGTGTCCTGTGAGAGAGCGAGAGGACTGGAGTGTCCTCTGAGAGAGGGAGAAGACAGGAGTGTCCTGTGAGAGAGCGAGAGGATAGGAGTGTCCTCTGAGAGAGGGAGAAGACAGGAGTGTCCTGTGAGAGAGCGAGAGGACAGGAGTGTCCTCTGAGAGAGAGAGAAGACAGGAGTGTCTTGTGAGGGATGGAGAGGAAAGGAGTGTCCTGTGAGAGAGGGAGAGGACAAGAGTGGCATGTGACAGAGGGATGGGGAGGAGTGTTTTGTCAGAGAGGGAGAGGAAAGGGTTAAATGGTAAATTGGCTGCATTTATAAAGCACTTTTCTGGTCATCTGACACAAAGTGCTAAACAGTTATGCCTCTCATTCGCCATGATAGCAGAGGCTGCCATGCATGTCACCAGCCTGCATATCAGGAGCAGTGTGGGGTTCAGTGTCTTGCTCAAGGACACTTTGACACGCGTTGTCATAAGGTAAACCCCAGCCGCGGTGTGAGCCGATGTTAAAGCCGTCGTGCGTGCGAGATTTACACCGATCGCAAAATCTGAGAAAAATAGTGAAAATCACGTCTCATTACATTCTATGTGGAGAGAGCAGTGCAACTGGGCCAGAACCGGGTTAGAATTGAACAGATTACCATAGAGTTTATGAATAAGGAAAGCAGTATGATCTAGAAAGATGCTGTTTGACCGTCTACTGTGGAGTCATCAGTTTGAAACCCTGACGGTTCTGACGCATATTTGGAGCAAACCAGTGGGGGCTTCACTATTGGCCCCTGCAGCTGGCCAGGCCCCGCCCCTTTTTTCTCTCCACTCATAGATGCACTTTCTGACATTGCTCCCAGGCCATAATATCCCAAAATTCTCTCTCCACCCTCACCATGCTGCTGCAAAGACGAGGACCAGATCCAGCCTGTGACCCCACACTATCTGAACACTGCAGGTGAATCCTTTCAGCAGCTCACTGAAAACTGTCGTAAGGGGCGCAGCCTGAGGGACACAAACTATGTCGACAGTTCGAATCTTACCACTCAACCTGCTCTGAATGTCTCTGCCCCTATCTCTCTATCTCTCCAAACTATTCTATCTCATAAATTGGAAGTATTAAACTGATAAATTGAAATGGCCTTGATTCACTGACTGAGTCTATTTTCCCCTCCTGTATCCTGCTGGGGTTATCAGAATAGACACAATCCCTGGTACCGATCCCTCAGGAACACAGTGTTTAATAATGGCATTCTTCTGTATTCAGCCAAGGCAGGAGGTCTGGCCTCGATGGAAACTAGCAAGTTTAACTGGGCAACTTCTTGTTTCTAAATTTCAATTGCGGCTCTGGCTCTATAACTTCATACCATACATTTCCAAGTCTCTTACTGAAAGTAACAGAGTAAAATCAAAAAAGCTTGAAAAACAAAGACAGAAAAACTTCATAAACGTGATCAAAACTTCACTTAATTTTGACTGAAAGTTTTAGCAACACTCCTGTAAAGGTACAGGTGGTTTCAGATTCTGCATCTCCCTGATTGGAGAAAAAAGACTGATTCCATGGATACTCCGTGAGCTACAGCCATTGGACCACAAGAATCAGTGGCATATAAAACATTGGCACTACGCTGGCAGAGAGCCTGGCACAGCTCCTGCCCAGGAGTGAGACTCTACAGAGCCTGGAACAGATACTGCCCAGGAGTGAGACTCTACAGAGCCCGGCACAGCTACTGCCCAGGAGTGAGACTCTACAGATAGTGGCACAGCTACTGCCCAGGAGTGAGACTCTACAGATACTGGCACAGCTACTGCCCAGGCGTGAGACTCTACAGATACTGGCACAGCTACTGCCCAGGAGTGAGACTCTACAGAGCCTGGCACAGGTACTGCCCAGGAGTGAGACTCTACAGAGCCTGACACAGCTACTGCCCAGGAGTGAGACTCTACAGATACTGGCAAAGCTACTGCCCAGGAGTGAGACTCTACAGATACTGGCAAAGCTACTGCCCAGGAGTGAGACTCTACAGAGCCCGGCACAGCTACTGCCCAGGAGTGAGACTCTACAGATACTGGCACAGCTACTGCCCAGGAGTGAGACTCTACAGATACTGGCACAGCTACTGCCCAGGAGTGGGACTCTACAGAGCCTGACACAGCTACTGCTCAGGAGTGAGACGCTACAGAGCCCAGCACAGCTACTGTCCAGGAGTGAGACTCTACAGAGCCCAGCACAGCTACTGGAGTGAGACACAAGCCTCAGCAGGGAAACCGTGAACAGTGTGTCATGCTTGCGGGGGCAGAGCGGTCCATAGCGACAGCATTGGCATCACTCCCACTAGCCACTGAATTATAAGCTATGCATATTTTAAGAAGCTGTCCACTTCGCTAACATGCATGCACAATGCATTCTGTTCATGCATTTTTTCAACAGAAAAGTCTGGTCCAGTATGCTCCATCGTTAATACGAACATTATATCGTATATATTATATTATATATTATTATATTATATATATTATAATATCATTTGCCAAAATTTGGCCGCCTTTCACTATTTGACCCAGCCATTTATGTTATGGCTCCCACAAGGAGATGAGGTGTGGAGAGCAGTCTTCACTGTGAAGATGAAACTGGGAGTAGTGTGTGTATGTGTGTGTGTGTGTGTGTGTGAACATGTATGTGTTTGCATCAATAAAGACATTTCAAATGATCTTATTTCATTTAAACAATTATAAAACACATGCATTGCTTCCAACCTTTGAGTAAAGAAAAGCGTGAGAAGTCCGAAGTCATAATCGGTTTCCGATTACTAGTCTTGAAATTCACCTTAATGCATGTGTAACTGATAAACCTCCACGCGCAAGGACTTCAATTCCACATAAGGATCTCTTACTGTACATAGGCATTGATTATATAATTGCTGACTTCAGCAGGGGAAAGTAAAAATGCCACAAAAACTCACTCCGAATGCGTGAGAGTTGACAGGTGTGTCAGTGGGGAGTCTGAATTGGGAATTGGTGGGGGGGGGGGGGCACAGACATGTCCCTTTATGACAACAATTAGTCCTGGCTAGTTCTCAATCGTTCTCTTTTATTGACGCATTTTCCCATTATCATAATTGGAAACTGAAGACACGGGGCACACCAGGTTTTAACTTGAAGAACGTTGAGAAAAATTGCCCAGAGAAACTAATGCTTAGAAGTTGTTCCACATGGCCCACAAGTATCAACCATGAAAACCGTTTAAAATTTCCAAAGCAAATTTTTGAGAAAACTGCGTTTTTAGAAAATCATGAATTCTGAGATATACTTCTTTCATTTTTGGAATGTAAATAACAATTTTCCCCAAGCATTGCCAATTTATCAATTTAAAACACCCCTCCGTTTTGTTTGTATGATCAAATAATTATGCAAGAACCTAATAGTTGACACCTATAACAGTTCATTGCAGGACAGTGACTTGGGTGGGATAAATGGTTTCAAGGAAAGTTCTAACTGCATTCCACAAATTCCACCCACACTTATTTCATCTGAAAAGGCCTATTTTGAATTGCATAATAAGCAATAGGTAATGGTAAAGACATGGAATCAATAGATTCCACCATGTTATGATGTTACATAATAAAGGTGTTCAAAATTTGATGTGAACCACTTCAAGTGCCTAGTTACTTGAATGATGTTGCATGTTGAATGCTGAGAGAAAGTTTGCCTGGTTTGTTTCCGAAAAGGAAATTTCAAGATCACCGAATATTTGCTTGAAAAAATTCATGAACACATTTTGACTGATTACAATATAGATGATATTCGTTTGCCATGTGGATTATGTTCAACTGAGCTCAGTTGAGAGTTTCTGTAACGGTAATTTACATGAATGATTGAAAACAGGTCAAGAATGAGGCAATTCCCGCTCATTTTAACTTAACAAGGAGAATTGATGACAACTGATGGTACGCAGGATTTTTGGAGTCAAATAAAGTCAATCTTATTAAGATTGAAAACAGGTCATAACCAATCATTATCTTTAAAGTATGGTTTGTGCTTCCCCTATTGCCAGTTCACCTGCCACCACTGGTATACGTGTTTCAACATACTTTACCAGCGTGCAGATATCAAGTATGTTTGTTAGTGTGTTTGTATGACACCAATTCCGAAATAGTTGGGACGAAGTGTAAATTGTGAATAAAATTAAAATGCAATGACTTTCAAATCAAATGAGCGAATATATTATTTATAATAGACGATGGATAACATTTTAAATGCTGAAACTGAGACATTTTACATTTTTTTCCCCAAATAAGCTTATTTCAAATTTTCTGGCTGGAACAGATATCAAAAAAGTTGGGAGACAGGCAAAAAAAAGGGCTGAAAAAGCAATTAATATATTAGAGAATCAGCTGAAAGAACATTTAGCAAGTAATTAAGTTAACTGGCAACAGGTGTGTAACATGACTTGCTATGAAAGGGATGTCTTAGAGAGGCTGAGTCTCTCAGAAGTAAAGATGGCCAGAGGCTCTCCAACCTGTGAAGGCTTGCGTAAAAAAATTGTGGAATACTTTAAAAACAATGTTCCTCAATGTCAAATTGCAAAGGCGTTGAGGGTCTCATCATCGACAGTGCATAACATCATCAAAAGATTCAGAGAAACTGGAAAAATCTCAGTGCGTAACGGACAAGGTCGAAGACCTTTACTGGATGCTCGTGATCTTCGGGCCCTCAGACGCCACTAAATCACTCACCGGTATGATTCTGTCATTGACATTACTAAATGAGCCCAGGAATACTTCAAGAAACCACTGCCTGTAAACACAGTCCATTGTGCCATTCACAGATGCCACCTAAGACTCTATCATGCAAAAAGGAAGCCATTGTTGAGCATGATTCAGAAGCGCTGCCTGTTCTGTGGGCCAAGGCTAATTTAAAATGGACTGTAGCAAAGTGGCAAAATGTCCTGTGGTCAGACGAGCCCAAATTTGACATTCTTGTCGGATATCATGGGCATCGTGTCCTCCGGACAAAAGAGGAGAAAGACCACCCCTCCTACTATCAGCATTCAGTTCAAAAGCCTCTGATGGTATGATGATGCATTAGTGCATATGGTGTGGGACACTTGCATGTTTTAAAAAGCATCATGAATGCTGAAATGTATAAAATGGTTTTAGAGCAACATATGCTCCCCTCCAGATGACATCTATTCCAGGGAAAGCCTTGTGTATTTCATCAGGACAATGCAAAATCACATACTGCAGCCATTACAGCAACATGGCTTTGTCGTTGAAGAGTCTGTTTGCTGAACTGGCCTGCCTGCAGTCCTGATCTTTCACCAATTGAGAACATTTGGCGCCCAATTAAACAAGAAGTCCATCAAAGGAGACCCAAAACTCTTCAGCAGCTGGAAGCCTGTATTGAACAAGAATGGGATCAAATTCCACAGGCTAAACTCAAGAAACTTGTCTCCTCAATGCCCAGACGCCTCCACTCTGTTTTAAAAAGAAGAGGGGATGCTACACCATGGTAAACAGGTCCCTGTCCCAACTTTTTTGAGTTCTGTAGCAGCCATCAAGTTTGAATAAAGCTCATTTTATGGATAAAATTGTACAATTTCTCAGTTCCAACATTTGCTATGTCATTTCTGTTCTATTGTGAATAAAATACTGGCTGGTGTGATTTGAAAGTCATTGTGTTTTGATTTTATTCACAATTTACACTTTGTCCCAACTATTTCGGAATTGGGTATGTACATATGTTGTCTGTGCACAAATATCATGTATCTGAAAATGTTTTTGTATATTATTGGAACATGTATCATGTATCTGTTGGTATACGGGTGTTTGCACAAATGATATTTTTGTGGATATACAGTATCTTGTATCTGTATGTGTGTCTGTACATACTTATTAGCTTTGTGCATATATCATGTATCTGATTGTATATGAGTGTTTGTAGAGTATGTTATCTGAGTGCATATATCCTGTACCTGTTTGTTAACGTGAGCTTGAACACGTTATGTGTGCATATGTCACTTATTTGTTTGTTTACGTGTTTGTACATGTGTTATCTGTGTGCATTTATCATGTACATATCTGTCTGTGTATGTTTGTCAGTATGTGCGCAGGTGAATGTTTGTGCGCGCGGGTGTGTCTGCATGTGCGTGCATGTATGTGCGCGAGTCTGCATGTGCGTGCGTGTGTCCCTTCATGTGCATGTGTGCGTGCGTGCGTGTATGTGCGTGCATGTGTGTCTGCATGCGCATGGGTGTACGTCAGCACATGCGTGCGTCTGCGTGCGCATGCGTGCGTGTGCTCGTATCTGCATATGCGTGCTTGTGCCTGTCTGTATGTGCGTGTATGCATGTGTATCTGTAAGTGCGTGCACATGTGTGTTTGCGCGTGCGTGTCTTTGCGTGTGGATTTGTGTGTCTGCGTGTGTGTATGTTTGTGTCTGCATGTGTACATGTGTGTGTTTGCATGTGCATGCGTGTCTGTGTGCATGTGTGTGTGCGTGTATCTGCATCAGCATGCATGCGTGTAGTATGCATATGCGTGCGTGCGTGTGTCTGCATATGCGTGCATGAGAGTGTATCTTTAAGTGCGTGCATGTGACTGTGTGTATGTTTGTGTCTGCATATGCCCCCCTGTGTGTGTGTGTGTGTGTGTTTATGTCTGCATGCGTGTGCGTGCATGTGTGCCTGAAGGTACATGAATATACAAAACCCAAAACCAGTGAAGTTGGCACGTTGTGTAAATCCTAAATAAAAACAGAATACAATGATTTGCAAATCCTTTTCAACCTATATTCAATTGAATACACTGCAAAGACAAGTCACTTAATGTTCGAACAGGTAAACTTTGTAATTTTTTGCAAATATTTGCTCATTTGGAATTTGATGCCTGCAACATGTTTCAAAAAAGCTGGCACAAGTGGCAAAAAAGACTGAGAGAGTTGAGGAATGCTCATCAAACACTTATTTGGAACATCCCACAGGTGAACGGGCTAATTGGGAACAGGTGGGTGCCATGATTGGGTATAAAAGCAGCTTCCCTGAAATGCTCAGTCATTCACAAACAAGGATGGGGCGAGGGTCACCACTTAGTGAACAAATGCGTGAGCTGATTGTTGAACAGTTTAAAAACAACATTCCTCAACAAGCTATTGCAAGAAATTTAGGGATTTCATCATCTACGGTCCGTAATATCATCAAAAGGTTCAGAGAATCTGGAGAAATCACTGCACATAAGCGACAAGGCCGAAAACCAACATTGAATGCCCGTGACCTTCGATCCCTCAGGCGGTACTGCATCAAAAACCGACATCAGTGTGTAAAGGACATCACCACATGGGCTCAGCAACACTTCAGAAAACCACTGTCAGCAACTACAGTTTGTCGCTACATCTGCAAGTGCAAGTTAAAACTCTACAATGCAAAGCGAAAGCCATTTATCAACAGCACTCAGAAACGCCGCCGGCTTCACTGGGCCCAAGCTCATCTAAGATGGACTGATGCAAAGTGGAAAAGTGTTCCGTGGTCTGACAAGTCCACATTTTAAATTGTTTTTGGAAACTGTGGACGTTGTGTCCTCCAGACCAAAAAGGAAAAGAATCATCCGGACTGTTATAGGCGCAAAGTTCAAAAGCCAGCATCTGTGATGGTATGGGGGTGCATTAGTGCCCAAGGCATGGGCAACTTACACATATGTGAAGGCACCATTAATGCTGAAAGGTACATACAGGTTTTGGAGCAACATATGTTGCCATCCAAGCAACGTCTGTTCCATGGACGCCCCTGCTTATTTCAGCAAGACAATGCCAAGCCACATTCTGCTCGTGTTACAACAGCATGGTTCCGCAGTAAAAGAGTGCAGGTACTACACTGGCCTGCCTGTAGTCCAGACCTGTCTCCCATTGAAAATGTGTGGCGCATTATGAAGCGTAAAATACGACAACGGAGACCCCGGACTGTTGGACAACTTAAGCTGTGCATCAAGCAAGAATGGGAAAGAGTTCCACCTGAAAAGCTTCAAAAATTGGTCTCTTCAGTTCCCAAACGTTAACTGAGTGTCATTAAAAGGAAAGGCGTGTAACCCAGTGGTAAAAAGGCCCCTGTCCAACTTTTTTGCAATGAGTTGCTGCCTTTAAATTCTAAGTTAATGATTATTTGCAAAAAAAAAATAAAGTTTCTCAGTTTGAACATTAAACAATTTGTCTTTGCAGTGTATTCAATTGAATATAAGTTGAAAAGGATTTGCAAATCATTGTATTCTGTTTTTATCTACGATTTATTTACATAACGTGCCAACTTCACTGGTTTTGGGTTTTGTACATCAGCTTGTGCTTCTGTGCAAGGTAACATGCTCTTTTCTGTGTGTGCTTGCTCTTGCATGAGTGCATGTGAGAGTGTGTGTGTGTGTGCATTCACTCTCCCTTCCTCTCCCACAAAATCAGTGTATCTTCTTTTCCTTTGCCAATAGGACCTCATACATTCAATTCTGTCCAACTCCTGATTAAGCTTAGAAGTGAGAACTGATGTCAGTTCGGCCAGAGATTAACCCAGTACAATGGCTGCAGCAGAAGGCAAAGACCATGTTTGCACTGATTCCTGAGTGTCTCTCTGTCTCAGCCAGCTGTACTTGCAGAACAGGTCCACCATGCAGAAGCACACTGTGCAAATCAGCAGTGGGAATGATCACTCTGTGAAACTGATCATAGGAGATCAGCTCTTCAGAGCACAGTCATCCGCCCTCTCCAGCATTTACACTGGAGATCCACTCCTCAGAGCACAGTCATCCGCCCTCTCTGAGATTTACAGAGGCAGAAGATTTGAGATGGACCAGAGAAGATGGGATCTGATAATATTGTCTTGATAATATTTTAAGATACTTTAAACACAGTCCCTAAGCAGATAGCCAGCTACTTGCAGCAAATTTTTTTCTTTAGTACTTTTGAGACCTTATCGCTAAAATTGACATTCACAGCAAATGTCTGTTGGTCCAGCACTTTCCAGGAGAGGACATACCTTAAGCAGCCATTCCACACGAAACCAAATACTGCAGTGTGTATGTGTGTGTGTGTGTGTGCGTGTGTGTGTCCATGCATGAGTGCTGGAGTGTGAATGTGTGTGTCAGTACGCGTTAGTGTGTGTGTGTGAGTGTGTATCAGTACGCTTTAGTGTGTGTGTGAGTGTGTGTCAGTGTGCAGTAGTGTGTGTGTGTATGAATGTGTGTGTGTCTCTGTGTGCATGCATGAATGCTGGAGTTTGTGTGCGCGCGTGTGTGTGTATTTGTGGGTGTTGGAGTGCATTAGTGCGAGTGTGTGTGTGTGCTTCCGTGAATGTGTGTTTATGTGTGTGCGTGAGTACTGGTGTGTGTGCCTGTGTGTGTGTGTGTGTCGGTGCATGCAGGCTTATGCATATGAGTGTGTGTGCATGTGTGGGAGTGCTGGGGCATGTGGGGGGGTGTGTGTGTGTGTGTGCATGAGAATGTGTATGTGAGTGTGTGTGTGTGCATGCGTGAGTGAGTACACAAGTGTGTGTGTGTGTGTGTCGGTGCGTACTTGTGTGTGCATGTGAGTGTGTGTGTGTTTGTGAGCGCGTGCATGCCTGAGTACTGGTGTTTGTGTGTGTGTGTCGGTGCTTATGTGTGTGTTTGTGAATGTGTGTGTGTGTGTGTGTGTCAGTACACATTAGTGTGTGAGTGTGTGTGTGTGTCTCTGTGTGCATGCATGAGCACTGGAGTGTGTGTGTGTGTGTGTTTGTGGGTGTTGGTGCGCATTAGTGTGTGTGCGTGCTTCCGTGAATGTGTGTTTATGTGTGTGCATGAGTGCTGGTGTGTGTGTGTGTGTGTGTGTGTGTGTGTGTCAGTACTCATTATTGAGTGTGTGTCAGTACGCATTAGTGTGTGTGTGACTGTGTGTCAGTACGCATTAGTGTGTGTGTGCGAGTGTGAATGTGTGTGTGTGTCTCTGTGTGCATGCATGAATGCTGGTGTGTGTGCGTGTGTGTGTATGTGTGTGTGTGTGTGTGTGTGCTTCCGTGAAGGTGTGTTTATGTGCGTGCGTGAGTACTGGTGTGTGTGTGTGTGTGTGTGTGTACTTCCGTGAATGTGTGTTTATGTGGGTGCTTGAGTACTGGTGTGTGTGTATGTGTGTGTGTGTGTGTGTGTGCGTGTGTGTATCGGTGCATGCAGGGTTGTGCATGTGAGTGTGTGTGCATGTGTGCGAGTGCTGGTGTTCGTGTGTGTGTGTGTGTGTGTGCATGTGTGTGTGTGCATGAGAGTGTGTATATGAGTGTGTGGGTGTACATGCGTGAGTGAGTACATGAGAGTGTGTGTGTGTGTGTGTCGGTGTGTACTTGTGTGTGCATGTGAGTGTGTGTGTGTGTGTGTGTGTGCGCGTGCATGCGTGAGTACTGGTGTTTGTGTGTGTGTGTGTGTCGGTGCTTATGTGTGTGTTTGTGAATGTGCGTGTGTGTGTATGTGTGTCAGTACACATCAGTGTGTGTGTGAGTGTATGTGTGTGTCTGTGTACATGCATGAGTGCTGGTGTGTGTGTGTGTGTGTGTGTGTGTGTGTGTTGGTGCGCATTAGTGTGTGTGCGTGCTTCCGTGAATGTGTGTTTATGTGTGTGCATGAGTGCTGGTGTGTGTGTGTGTGTGTGTGTGTGTATGTCGGTGCATGCAGGCGTGTGCATGTGTGTGTGTGTGTGTGCGTGCATGTGTGCGAGTGCTGGTGCGTGTGTGTGTCTGTGTGTGTGTGCATGAGAGCATGTGTGTGAGTCTGTGTGTGTGTACATGCGTGAGGGACTGCATGACTGCGTGTGTGTGTGTGTGTGTGTGTGTGTCGGTGCGTACTTGTGTCTGCATGTGAGAGTGTGTGTGGATGTGTGTGTGTGTGTGAGTGCTGGTGTTTGTGTGTTTGTGGGTGCGCGTGTATGTGTGCATAAGTGTGTATATGTGAGTGTGTGTGTGTGTGCGTGTGTGTGTGAGTGTACATGCGTGAGTACATGAGTGTGTGTGTGTTTGTGTTCTTGTGTGCGTAAGAGAGTGTATGTGCGCGCGTTTATGCGGGTGTTTGTGAGAGTATACCCATGTGTCAGTGTGTGACTGTGTGTGTGTGAGAATGTGTGTGCATGTGAAAGGCATGCTCAGTAAGAGAACAGACAGGGATGCTACAGTCAGCTTCTCCAGTGAAATGTGAGCAAACAGCCCTTCAGAGTTCCTGCATTCATAAGCACCATCTCTTATTAAAAAACAGAATCCACTCCACCTTCGGCAGGACTGTGAGCTGAAGGCCATGACAAACTAATCAAATAATTTCAGCAGCACCCTTTTAACTCATTACATCCCCACACACATATCAGGGGAACGTAACTCAGCGAAAGATTGCAGATTTTCATCTTCCTTTTAAAAGAAAACAAAGACCCCTCTTTTAACTCTTAATTTCACAGCTTAGTAGGTTAAACTCATTTCTCCCTCACTTTGAGACATGGTAGTGAAGTGAATTTGCCCGAGGAGCTGGGGGGGGAGGGGGGAGTCGGGAAAAGGTCTGTGTTACTGAAATGCTGTTTTTCCTTAGTTGCACAGGGTAAATTCTTTCCAGGAGTTTTATTTATTTATTTATTTTCACACAGGGCCTTATCCCTGTGTCCCAGTTAAATCGCTCATTTTCAAAATCCCCTTATTTTATTCCCACCAATAAGTACTGAGTTTCAGTTGCCCAATCAGGTCAAATAAATCTCTCAGAATGCTAACACACTAGCAAGTTTTCCAAGTCGCTTTACAAGTAGGTCACTCATCAATGTGCTGACCGAATGCCAGATTCCATTAGCCTTACCCTGTTACCCTTACCCCAATTACCGTGACGATCATGTAAGAAAGGAGTGATGCATTAAACCTGACCTCGAACAACACTCAGGAGGACAGGCGGCGACCAGGAGGAGAGCAATCCCTCCTTCTCTGCTTCCGGATTCCGTTATTGGTCACAATCCACCTCTGTGGCCAATCAGGTGCAAGGGGAAGCAGAAGGAACAAGCCAACAGGAAGTGCCAGCACTGTGTCACGTGATCAGCACTGCTCTGTTGCTGCTACTTCAACAACAGTGATCTGATATAAGCAGAATATATTAATTGTTTGGCGAAACTTTCACAGTTCAGCACTCATACTCTTCCATAAGTCTTTTCTTCATAGGTTTCTTTTTGACCTACAAATTCAGCCTTCTCCCTTTCCCCTCATTCTTCCTCTAGTTTGTGCAGAAACTAGATGCCTGCATCCCTGCTAAGCTAACGCAGTAATTCTGTCCCAGCGGACTGAGAGCAGCTCTGTCTGAGAGAGGATGGCCACCGACCCACAGCCACCTCATGAGCTCAAACATCTCACTGAACTCCACCGTTCTGCACCTCTCACCTGCCTCCACTTGGGTAATTAACTCGCTCTCTCTCTCTCTTTTACTGCCCTGCTCTTCTTTACCTTTCTCTCATCACTTGATATCCCCTCTTTCTGTTTTGTTGTCCCTCTATCCTTGTCGATGCTGTCTTCAGTTGATTTAAAGCAAGCTCTGCTCCAGAGTTCACCGCACTACTTGTCATTTTAAGATCTGTAAAATGTAATTTACATGTTCAGTGTATGGATAATTATTCACCAAGTTAAAGAGGTGCATTGTCATTCTTACAGATATGTAATAATAATAATAATAATAATAATGAATAACATTAGGCTATTACTGTTGTTGTTGTTGTTGTTGTTGTTGTTGATTAAATTGCGCCAAATTTCCGCTCGAAACAGACTTTTTCCGCATACTAAGTCGACTTGAACGTGTCCGATAAGATATAATATTGTTTCCTTTCAGCGCAATTCACTTAGACAACTAATTAAAGCTTGAGCCAAGTCGGGTTACTAAATGCTGCAATGCTCGTTCAAAAAGCGTCGAGTTGAAAATGGGTCCTCTGAAAATTGTACCGGAAAAATTTAATTACATCTCCCTCAGTGGCCGCGGCCTACTCTATGCTCCCAGGGGAACGGTTGTTAATTTCGCGACAACACTTGCACGCACGCCACAGTACGGCTAATATCAGCCTCAATAAATGCTGCAATGAGACACAGCAGAACGTCATTTTCAAAGGCTCATATCCCAAATGGATTGGTGTCCCGTAAAATAAAAGAAGATAATCCGCGCACTCCTTTAAAGCTAGGATGTACTGTATATTAGACATGTCCAAATGACTTATTTCAGAGCAGAACCGCTGAATTTTAAATTCTTACTCCATACCACTATTCAATGTCATGAGCAAACAAAACTGAGTTGTGCCCACAGCCCCCCTCCCGCACACACACACATCCACCCCCATTCTTAACCCACACACTCACGCATCCGTGCTGCAGTTCTTCCTTTCGACGAAATTGCAGATCGACGCAGACACGCGCGCGCATACACATGCATATACACGCACGCTCGCACATACACACACACACACACGCATACACACACACACACACGCACTCAACGTGCGCCGTGGTTCCTTACCCTGAAATTACGGAGAGATTCTGATGTGCGGAACGAGCCATATCGCAGCCTTTGGTTCGCGTCTTGTGCATTTCCGCTCTTAGGGAAGGGCAATCGACAGATATCTCCCCAATAGAAATGACGAGCTCGCGATACAGGGCCACAAGTGTATTGAACTCCTGGACAATCTAAAATAAAATGCAAAAAATTACATGATGAAACGCTCGCAAATTTTCTTCGTTTTCACATTAGCCAACTCTATCCCAAGTACAAAGAAAAGTGGATTACCTTTACCTTGGAAAGGATGAATGAGATAGAACGCAGTATGGACCTGCGGAAGCAGCACTGCGTTTTAGCCATGAATGTACTTACAAACCCCAGTGCAAAGTGTTGACGCGCTGCATTGGTCTTTTATCTTTATCGAGAGAATTAGTTCTGTCCCTCACGGACAGCTCAAACGATGAAAACACGCTGATGCAGATTTTGAAACAAGTTAATTTCATCCTTATATCGGTAGCTTATTTTTAACCGTTGAGAGCCAGCAGCGTCGATTGAAAGAGATAAATGGATCGACAGGCACGACGAACGAAGAAAGCGTCAATGCAGACCTATTCACCCACTTATTCGTTTAATAGTGACATGGATTCGACAAGAAAAAGATAGCACGAGAGCGCAAGTTCGAATAAATTATATATTTTAAGTGCCTTCATGTTCACATTGCACTTCCGATAAAGCTTGTCCCTCCAAATGGGACGCCCGCAAAGCTAATGCTCAAAGAAGATTCTGTGGGAATATTTTCCATAATTCAGCAAAGGATTTGCTGCATGAGACAGCAGCCCGACACAGAGGCTTCTGCCAGCGCGTGCCACATTAGCTGATGACTTAGTCCATCACGCAATGCATGAGACTAAAGCAACATTGTTCATCATCAGAATACATGGGATGCATCCTCAAACGCAAATATGCACGGAATCAATCCCGCTCTTTAAATAGCCCATGCATTACAGCAGGTGATGTGGACAGTTGGTTTGAATATAAAGAAATCGATTTAGCATCGAATTCTTCTCTGCTGTGTTGATTTTTTTCTCATTTGCTGCGGAAGTAATTTGCTTCATTGCATACCCCCGAACAATATCGTGTCCAGGGATTGTTATGGTTTTAAATAGAATACACCTGCACGTGATTTGACGAGAGAAGGGTGGGAGAGTACGCCAACGATTCCCGGGGAAAATAAGTAGCCCCCGCGTCACGTCGGCAGTTTTACCCACCATCCTGCAGTCGTCCACCGCGCGCTGGGCTTTTCGGCTGCTCTCAGTGCTCTCCCTCCGCTCCGGGTCCCTCGCAGGGGGCTTGCCGATTTGAAAAATGTTCCCGGCGGATCTAGGGCGATTCTTGCGCCCATTCGGTGCAGAACTCATGCATACACATCCACTGACAAAACCTAGACCGTAGGGGAATTCCTTGTATTTAGTATCCCTTGTCCTCGCTTTAATAACTTGTTTATTCAGATTTATGGATCGTTTGATCTTTGTAGCAATATAAGGAGGCAAAGGCACCAACAGCGACCCACTGCCAGGATATGACAGGATGCTACTGCTGAAACAGACAATTTCGCAGGCAACCTTTAGCGCGCAGGAGTGCCGGATGACTGCTCGCGACTCCTTTCCGCATAGCTTCGACTGCAAGGCGAGTCACCTTCACCTCAGCAGTGGACTGACTCCGGCTGAAATGTCTCTCCTCCGCCGTATCTTCACCTCAGAGGCAGTTTCACAGGAAGTCAGATGCGACCAGTTCTTGCTGTTCCGAGTTTCCATGAAGCACTGAGGCAGACAAGGGATTTCTTGATTTTTTGTGTGCACCCTTACGACAACATCACATCTGCATCCCTCCGACAGCAACGAAGACAACGCATGTGCCCAAAGAGCGAACAGCACTAATTCATGCGGTAAATGTATAAAGATAGCCACACGGGGAAATAAAGGGTAATATAATGGTTGCCATTGATAATCCCGATGTCGTTTCCAAGGTCTTCTTCTGAGAATACATCTAACCTTGGATGGAGACGCTCGGGAGCTGGCTGTCTGACGTGGCCAGCAACACTGCACACTCATAGGACAGGAATACTAATACAGCCCATAAAACAGACCCCCGAGAGCTTACACGTTCACCCAATGAAATGTTCAATAGCATCAATTATATTGTTTCGGAGATTGGATCGTTCGAAATATGGTGCCAATAGAATGTCAGATTGCACTGTGTCGCAAAGTGTGGGTTGGGTGTTTTTTTTTTTTTTTTGAGGAACGGAAAGACTTCGACTCAGAGAGTGAAGTGGTCCGATTTATGTCGCTTTAACGCCGAAAAGGACGGCCAATTTCCAAAATGCGAACTCAGAATATTGTTACACTAGCCTAAGTGATGTGGAATTTTTAATCCAAGATGACGTGCTTATGATTAGGCCACAACATATTGCGCAATAGGCCCAACGTAATTGAAGCATATGACCTATAACTGTATTTAGCCAACGACTTCCTTCCTATATATCTTATTTGTTAGGCTACTAATCAAAAGTTATTTCATCTTTCAAATACGCAACTGCATGATATTACTAACTACAAGTCTGTATTAAGTGGTTATATAAGTCAGTGAAAGTAATAAGCATCAGGCTATAGCCAAGTTGGCATGTAAAATTGCTCAATAATAACACTGCACCTACTACTACTACTATTAGTAATTATAACAACAACAACAACAATAATAATAATAACTATTATTATTATTATTTACAGATGTAAAAAAATGAAAATATACGCAGAGGAGGGTTGGGTGGTCCTGGCACAGTCAGCCTTGAGGGCTCATCATCAGCTCAGGTGCCCTTACCCATTCTCCCTGCAGCTCAGGTACCCTTGAACACACTCCCTGCAGCTCAGGTATCCTTCCCTGCTCTCCCTACAGCTCAGGTGCCCTTGCCCACTCTCTCTGCAGCTTAGGTACCCTTGCCCACACTCCCTGCAGCTCAGGTATCCTTGCCCACTCTCCCTACAGCTCAGGTACCGTTGCCCACTCTCTCTGCAGCTCAGGTACCCTCACAGCAAAAATCCCAGTGTTAACTGAACTCCAGTAGAGTTTATATGAGACCAGTTGGTCTCATATAAACTCTACTGGAGTTCAGTTAACACTGGGATGTTTGCTGTGCTTGCCCACTCTCCCTGCAGCTCAGATAGTGAATGAGACTCTCATCTAGGCAGCACTGCCCAGTCAAACTCTCCAAGATCCTTCCTGAGAATATGAGGACTCCCCAACACACTGATTGTCAGAAACACTTTCCAGTGTTGAATTCCGGGACTCTCCTGATCTGAGAAGACAGTTTAGGTGGGACCAAACACAGGACTCTGAGAACAGTGGGGAGTCAAGCAACGTGATACTGGAGATGCAGGCGAGAGATCTCAGAAGGGATTTACTATCATTATTATTATTATTAGTATTATTACCTCCATCAAGGAGGTTGTGTTTTTGCCAGCGTTGGTTTGTCTGTCTGTCTGTTTGTGTACAAGATGACTCAAATGGTATTGAATGGATATCTCTGAAATTTTGTGGATGGGCTGCTATTGTACATCAGGGATGGACTCTATTGATTTTGACCATGATTGGTCGAACAGTATGGCTGCCATGGGAGCCATCTTGAGATCCTACGCTGCAGATTATAAGCCATGTTCACACAGCAAGATTTCGACTGTGCCGGTTTGCACTCTTGGAGTTTCTCTAGTAATTATTATTAACATTATTATTCAGTGATGCAGAATTGAATTCAGCTCATTCAGAAAGGCTCTCCAAGAGTTTTCTAGTATCCCCTGCCCAGCCCTTTGACAGTCCTGCTTTGGTGAAGTGTACACTCCGTCTGGCAGCTGTCCCAAATTGCCCCTGGCTGGGCGGGACACGATCCTGCACTCTGCCTGTCCTGTAGCATCTGAACTGAACTGTTTCACTCTGATCTGGGCTCCCTCCCTCTGTCATACCGTATAACTATCAATAAACTGAACTATTGGATTTTACTCTGACTCTGCATTTGGTTCATGGTCTGGATCATAACACAAAGCCCATGTGATTTAAATGCAACGTCACACAGAGACATTAAACCCGATGGATTCTGGGTTGGGGCCCCCTGATTAAATAAAGTGTAAAAAATTGTAACAATATGACATTTTTGGTTTCAGAATATGGCTCCAGCCATCATAATTTGTTTTACAGTTTATACATGTACTTCTGAAAAATGAATATTGGTCACAAAGTGTGGCACAAGTGTCTGTTCTGATTCTGCCTTTTGTGTGCCGTTTTTGTGCTTGTGCTTTACTTTCGTTTTATTTCAGCTTTCATTTCGACCGTCTGACGATCCATTCCCTCTCTGCCAAACTCCAATGATGTCGCCTGACAGCCTTCAGCATGCCTGCGTCTAGTCGTCCAATCATGTTTCCTCTTTCGGTTTCAGTTCTGGTATTTAATACATTGCTTCCACCTCTGTTTAATTCTGGGTCTCGCAAAACTCTGAGTGAATGCGTTCTCTGGTAGGATAATTACTAACCTATACTAACCAGCACTTATTTGAGGGTGATTGTAAATATTTTGTCACATAGTATTAACCTTAATTAACTCATTAGCGAGTGTGTGTGTTTCTGGCTTTAGTCAATTCTGCCTTAGCTGTCTCTGATTAATTGCTTTTAAAAGCTGTGCTTTCATTCGCTTCTCTCGTGGTGCTTTTTACTCATCAGGTTTAGATTACCTTAATCTAAACTGTCTAGTTTGATTGGTTAACCCAGTTCTCGTGTAATCGTTCATTAATCCCATGTGTTTCTGTTTCCAGTCGAAATTGCATTCCGATTCCCCGCCTCCGCTCGTGACTATTTATGTGGCAGTGAGGGAAAGAGCCGTCAGACGGAACCTTGAGTATGACTCAGATCTGCATGCTGAAATCTCAGCTCCTTGCGGCTTCCGAGTATTACCTTTGTACGATTCCTGAGTCTTGTATTTTGCTGTGCCCACGTCTTGTCTGCCCCGTGTTTAAGTCTCCCAGTGTGTCCGTCAGTCTAGTTAGGTCCAGTTTTTGTTTTTCTAGTTTATACTCTCTTGGAGTGAGTATTTCTGTTTCCCCCTGCCTTTGGCAGTGTACCTTAGTTTTCCTATTTGTTCAGTGTATGTGCAGGGTGTTTTATTTCTGGCGTGTCTGCCCATTTTCTCCTTGTGTTTTATGTTTAACAAACACTTCTGGATCCTGCATCTGGTGTTTTCCTGACCTCCTCTTACAAGTGTCCACTCAACATGGCGCGCATATGGACAGTATAGTGGTTTAGTTCTGTGTGTGTGTTTTTTTTTTTTTAAGCAAATGTTATCAATCATGATTATCTGATACTTTGTCAGCTCACAAAAACTTCATAGAATTATGTTCAAATTGAAATCACTCAAACTTCAGTTTATCTCTCAAATTGCAAAATACATTCAGTCCAAGTTGTGGATGTGTTATGATCATTTATTATTCAATGGTAAGAAATGTGTGGCCTTCGTTCAGTTGACCTGGCAAGAATTAATCTAGCCCTGTTTTGCAGTTCTTTATGTTATTGATACTCTAAACAATATTTTATTCCGTTTATTTAGAAACTGTCCAGTAATCAGATGGCTTTAGCGATCGGTACACAAGTAAAACACCTGATGGTTACGTTATAGTTAGACTTTTATTTAAAGGTAACCTAGCTAACTATCACTAGCTAAGGTTGTCAGCCAGCTACGGCTACAGTTCCTATTTCAAACTGCATTTTGTATTTACTCGGGTTAACGTCATCAGAAATTAAAATTCGTTTGATGATCTTTACCATCTAATAGTGGCATATATGCAGAAATAGAAGAAATTGCAGAAAGGCTTTTCACTGCACTGTAGATAACTAGTCCGTTGTGTAGTTGAAATAAAGGTACTGGTGATGCACTCTAAAAATGAGATGTATGGGTTGTTTTAATTTCTAAAGCTTGAAAATCTGACAAAGTACAACCCCAATTCCAAAATAGTTGGGGCAAAGTGTAAATTATGAATAAAATCAAAACGCAATGATTTTCAAATCACACCAGCCAGTATTTTATTCATAATAGAACAGAGATAACATAGCTAATGTTGAAACCGAGAAATTTTACAATTTTATCTACAAAATTGCCTCATTTCAAATTTGATGGCTGCTACAGGTTTCAAAGAAGTTGGGACAGGGGCCTGTTTACCATGGTGTAGCATCCCTTCTTATTACTAACATAACATAACATGAACATGAATGACAAGAACAGGCTTTTCAGCCCAACTAAGCTCGCCAGTTTGTTTATACTATTGTGAATATATCCCTTCAGATACTGAATGGCTTAATGGTATCTAGCTTTAAGTCAAGCCTGCTCTTTAAAACCCCCAAGGTCTCTGCCTCAACAATATGGTCAGGCAAGCTATTCCACATTGATATTACTCTTTGGGTGAAGAAATATTTCAATATCAGTGCTAAATTTACCTTTGGTCAACTTCCATTTGTGACTCCGAGTTCTACTCACAACACTTAGTCGAAGGAATCCTACATAATTCACTTTGTTAATCCCTTTAACATATTTAACCCCTTTCTGCAGATGTAGATGCCCGCGTCTATAGACCTGCAAATTGGAAGTACGCTGTTACTGTACTCGATCACTAGATAGCACCCCCGGATCAGCTATTGGATATTCACAAGCAGGCAGAGCTGAAACGCGATTTATAGTATGGAGAAGTTCCCTCCAATCCCTGTTTTTCAGGAGTAGCATGGATTAAACTCCTCAGCTAAGCCTGATGTGCAAACTGGTCAATATCCTTGCCCATAGTATCGATCCAGTAGTTTTAAAAAATTATCACTTGCGACAGAAAAAAAACGTACTACTCTGTAGCAACCATTTTAGCTACAGTGAGCCAACAGTATTCCAATTAGTGGTTAAAAAAAATACGTTTTGTGAAGAAAAAAATCCGACATAGTATTGCTTCTCTCACATTCTACTGTCAGTTACAATCATCACACACAAAATATGCGTAGTTCCCTCCCATGGATTAACGCTTAGATTCCTCCATCGACAAATTCAGCGCTCCCTTCTATCCACCGAAGTACTGGTGTCGATAGCCAGTCACTCAATTATATACTCAGATTCATCTGCGTAACTCTACAGTTATAGTTCACGTCCTCGTGAAGCTTCCCCGGTAACGATGTGTTGACAGACTCGTTTCTTATCTCATTCCCCAGTGTCTTAACTTTCCTCTATAACTGAAATACATTGATCGGACGATAAGAATGGGATACAAAGCTAAGCGTAAAAGTAAGGTCGGTTGTATTCTTCGAATGTTGGCCGCGGTTGCGCAGCTGAAAATGATGCGATATCAAAGAAATAAAGACACTCGAGACCGTTCTGAAGTGTTCAGTTTCATTTACGAGATTTAAATGTTGTATGGACGCGGTCAACGGGAATTATTCCGAATGAAACAGAACTGGAACGTTCCTTCTACCCGATACATCTGTCTCTGGAGAAGGCATCAATGAAGAAAACAGGTTATACTTCTACTCTGTTTGCATTTTGCTTAATTTGGCTTTTTGCTGTAGAATCTATACCGCATTTAAAGACATCGAATGCCGAGGTTTTCGTTTCTCCAAATGCATACATCCCACGCAGGTCGGTAGATCCCTCGGTACGTTCATTACACCACTCTGATGAATATGGAGGCATATGTCGTTGTATTTTTTTCCTGAAAGTGAAATTTCTGTTCTGTTAAAATAAGGTGTATTTCAGAATTCAGATATTACTGAGTTAGTGAGTTTTCAACCTTATAAGGTGTAAGGTTATGAGCTCGGATGTGAGAGCGGTTAGCTTTTTATTCATATCATGTTTGGTCTTGCGTGAATGTTATAGCTGTTAAATCTGCACTTCATTTAATGCTTGGGGTACTTCGAAGAGAAATGGACAATATTGTTAACTTTATTATGGAGAAAAGGCATGTTTTGAGAGGTTACTGGTGACCAATGATGTTCCACTGCACTGATATTGATTAATTCATGCAAAACTCAACCAGAAAATCATTTGTTCATATTAAATTTCATGCCTTAAAACTTTATTTGTGTTATATACATGATTTTTTTATGATTTGACTGGACTTCATTTTGAGACTTCGGGGAGACACTTGGATAGCTGTATAATTTGGCTAAAAGCATGTAGGTAATCTAGAATGTAATGTTGAAGATGAATTGTACTTGTGGTCAAGGAGTTTATGATCCCAGAAATGTATAGTTTTAAGCCCCAGCAGTTTTTAAATCCTCAGAATTATTTTTTTTGCAATTTCAATGGTGAATTCTCATGAAGATTTTTTATGTTTGCAGCTCATTTTCTCTACCATAATCATGAAAATTAACTGAAATACTATGTAATTCTAAATGCTGTAAGTGTCTTTTCAGAATTGAGCCACATTTTTCCTCTTTGTGAAGCTTTAATTTTGAATTATACAGCATTAAAGTGGGTAACCCATAAATAGCCAAATTTGGCTTCTGCACAAAGGGGTTAAAGACCTCAATCAAGTCACCCCTTAGTCTCCTTTTCCTAAGACTACCGAGATTAAGGATCTTCAGCCTCTTCTCGTAGCAATCATCTTTTATACCTGGAATAAGCTTAGTGGCTCTTCTCTGAACTTTCTCTAGAGTCTCTATATCTTTCTTAAAGTATGGTCACCAGAACTGTACACAATACTCCAGATGTGGTCTAACGAACGTGTTGTACAAAAGAAGCATCACCTCCTTAGATTTGTACTCAATAGTTTTGGCAATGTATCCCAGCATCCGATTAGCTTTTTTTAACTGCTTCGGCACAATGGCTAGAACCTGTGAGGGTTTGGTCAACAATCACTCCCAGATCTTTCTCTTATGCAGCACATTCCAGTTTTAAACCTCCCGTGAAGAAATCCCGTCTAATGTTATTATTACCTACATGTACAACTTTACATTTTGCTAGATTAAATTTCATTTGTCACATTTCTGCCCAATTTTGGATTCTATACAAATCCTCCTGAATCACTTTAGTGGACCCTAAACTATTTGCCAAACCCCCCAATTTAGTATCATCTGCAAATTTAACCAATCTGCTCTCAATATTCCTATCAAGGTCATTAATGTAGATGAGGAACAGCAGGGGTCCCAACACAGACCCCTGGGGGACGCCACTCCCCACCATATCTATCTCAAATGAGATACCACT